>LT669792.1:17164933-17769989 GCA_900128785.1 Arabis alpina
GTTTGAAGAGCAAATAATCTTCTGTCGACCACATTCGTTGCCTAACTAGGATTTCGATCCGCAATTCTATTACATATGTCAAGTTTATACATCTCATGCAGTAAGTTTGAAGTAGTCATTCACAATTAAAAGGGGCAAATAAAAATATTAATATAATAGTGGTTACCTTTACGTCTAATGAGAAACATCTCATAATTATTTTATTGGGCCGCACACCTCACACTGTTCCCACTTACGTCTTGTCATCATTAATGCATTTTACAGCTCCACTAGATGTAATAAATAACGTACTCAATCTTTCTAACAAATTCTACATAATAAGGGTATAACTATAAGACTCTGTAACAATTAGTGATGACACAGACCCCAAAAAAAATCTTACAAGTAGCGAAGTGTTACTAAATTAAAATAAACCAACATAGATAGATATTAACGCTTCTATCTCGTAAGACATTCAACAAAATTACTAATAAACCATTGGCCCACACACCATGTTTACTTTCCAAATGTCTTAACTGTTATTATATAAGTCATCATGTCAACTATGAAAGTACCAATTTTCTCAACATTAATGCCTTGTACCCTTACATTGAAGCTTAAAAAAAACTTCAACTTCAACATAAAAACAGTGGACTACAATAATCCTTCCAGATGTGGACAACTTTAACTTGAAAACACCTTTGCTATTCTCTCATGTCAACTAAATTCGCTACAATCTCCACCATGCAAAAAATTGATGTTACTATCAAGGTCAACTCACGAACTGACCTTAATGACTGTTTTACAAATTTTTGTGTTTCGTATAACCCTACGTTCATTGGGGCACACACCATGTTTTACTGTGCGTTTGTATTACTTGTTTTGGTAGATAACATGTCAAATCCTTCATTATGACTGCCAACTACAATATCAATCTTCTCAACATTAATTCCTTGTACCATTATGAGAAATTTAAAGAAGATGGATAAGCTTAAAAAGTTTAAATCTTACATAGTGAATATTGTAGATCTAATATGAAAACAACTTTAACATAAAAACAGCTAAACTAGATACGTCCCACCACATGTGGACAACTTATAAGTGAAAACACATTTGTTATTCTTCATTGTAAACTAACTTAATTACGATCTCCACCATGCAATGCAATGTTCACATGCATCATTGATTGTTTCGTAATCACAGCCTCCAACACGATGGGGAGGATATAACCTTGTAAGGCCCCAACTTGGGTTATGCCACCACTTTAAACATCGTAGACAAGAGTGGTAATATGTGCAGAGTGGACAATTTTTTGAACGCGTAGGTGGGAATAGCATTTCTCCTTGCCAAGAATGACAAAACACCAACCTATTCTCGTGACCAATAATTTGTAAATCCCAATACACCTGTTGTGTTACTCGTACACCTCTATCAAAAGTCCCTACCAGCAACTTAAATTCATAAATGGCAGCCTCTCCTTCTTCATCACGACAAGCAGCGAATAGAAGCAGTGCTTTAGCGAAAGACATGTTTAAATTACCTTGTGGTCTGTCACGTACCAACCGTAAACTACTCTCGAGACATCCCTCCTTCGCGGCTATGCGAAGGCTTTCAAGATAGCATGCTGTACTATTACCTGCCTCTACACAACTAATTAGTATGTGCCGGTACAGCGAACCTTCATTGGCCAGTGCTGGATACACGGAAAGATAATCAAGCGACACCTCCCTTAACACATGAGGATTGAATGCCAATGCTTGACCTTCCTTTCCAGCAGCTATTAGTGGTCCTAGATTGTTCACTCCTATCTGTGCTACGTTAATGGCGATTGATATTTGAAGATGTTGAGGAAGAGATATTAACAAAGAAAAATCATTCCTCCTTCGATGTTCCATCTTTTGATTTGTATTTACTTTCTTGTGGTCAGTTTCTCTTAAATAGATTCACATAAGGGGCAGTTGGGGAGTTATTTCATTAAATTTATGTGTCCAACGAATGTATCTTCAACCATTGATTGAATCAAACATGTCATCCATATTGTTATATACTGTAAAGATGTCCACCACATATTGGAATTAAAGTTAAAAATATTTCATGTTTTTGGTATTTGGAAACCAACTACTCTAAAATAAAATAGTACAGGCCTGTCTCCAACTGTCACCCTACAACAAAGCAATGCATATAATGTGCATAAGCGTGTCTTATACATCAAATCAAACAGTCTCCGTTTATTGGGCCTTTTCCTACCCATTTACATTATGACATGTCACTTAATTTGCCCCACTCGTAATATCCCGCCATAACCATGCCAATATCCTTAATAGATATTCGAAACATTTCATAATTGTCCACTGTAACTAATTTAAAATTTCAATTTTTAACATTTCCCGCGCCTGTCAATTTTTTAAAATAAAATGTCTTTAAAGTGCTATACCACACCAAAGTCCCTACAAAAAGCTGCATTTCTTTTTGGTGCAGGTCAAAATGGGGCAATACAACTATAGTCAGCCATCTTCTTCTTCTGCTTCGGTCAATGAGAGTTACTCATGTTATCTAGAAGAAGAAATCATCGGAATTCCACAAAGCTGCACATGTGGAGGGGCTGTTACGGTGGAGACATCAAAGTCAGAAGATGACTTTGGCAGGAAGTATTACACTTGTATAAAGAAAGATGTGAGTTCCATTTTCCATTGTCTTCGTAGTCATCATATGAATATGTATTATTTACGTCGACTAAATCCAACATTTTTGCTTCTCTCTAATTCTTAGACTGGAGGAAACCATTTGTTCAAGTGGTGTGATTTGGCCCTTCTCGAAGAAGTCCAGGCTCTCCAGCTTGGTAAGGTAGAACAAGTTACGAAGATTGACAACATTACCATCGGATTTGACGGTGAACGTGTTGACCCTCCGCTGGTCTGGGCTTGCATCCAACACCACGACCACAAGATTGAAGAGCTGCATAATGTTGTCAACCGTCTAGAAGGGACACTGGAAGGCATGCATCGTCAGTTAAACGCCCCCCTGCATAAGACGATGATTCCTATATTGGCAATGACCTTCTTCTACATAGTTGCTGTCCTTCTCCTAAAATATTTCTACTAGATTCTCTATTCTAATATGAACTACAATTCAAGTATTGGTGTATAATGTTGTAAGGTCGATCTGCCTTTCTAATATGCTAATTTCAATCTATTTTCGGCTATAAGTTTGTTAAACTAGACTTGTGTATCTGGTCTCCGCAAGGACAACTTTCGTGCAACTTTTCTATCTGTTTTTCCAGGAATAATAACTCTTCACTAAGAAACCGTTATCCAGATAATGTCCACAATTAAAATAGCTTGAGGATACGAAAACGACAATATCGGCGACACCTATTATGAAGTTGTCCCTTCCAAACAATGACCTTAAGCAATCTTTATATTTCAGCAGTTCACTAAGAAAGCGTTCTCTAGAGAATGTCCACGATTAAGTTGAAGTTATCTTCGATAAGAGAAAAATTATCCTAACAAGATATTATATGGTTGCTGACAGGTTTATCTAATGGTTTCTGATTCTCGTGTTGACTTTAATGTACTGTCAGATTAACCTCACACTCTTCATAAACAATGCAATCTAGTAGATGTTGTCCTTAGCAAAACGGAGCAATGTTGACCACAACAGTTATGAAGTTGTCCGATCCAATCAATGACCTTCAGCAATCTCTACATTTCAGCTTCTCACTAAGAAAGCGTTCTCTTGATGATGTCCACAATTAAGTTGATGTTGTCCGCGAGAGGTCAAAAATTGTCCTAAAAAGATATATTATATGGTTGCTGACAGTTTTATCTAATGGGTTCTGTTTCTCGTGTTCATTTTAATCTACTAGATGTTGTCCTTAACGAAACGGATCAATATTGTCCACAACTATTAAGAGGTTGTCCATTCCACACACTGCTCTTCAACAATCTTTACCTTCAGCTCTTCACTAAGAAATAGTTCTCCAGATACTATCCACAATTAAGTTGATGTTGTCCTACAGAAGACAAAAACTATCCTAATAAGATATAGTCCTCCACCACTCATCTACGTAAATATATAATATGGTTGCTGACAGTTTAATCTAATGGTTACTGTCAAATTAACCTCACAATCGTCATACACAATGCAATCTAGTAGATGTTGTCCTTAACGAAACAGAGCAATATTGTCCACAGTAGTTATGAAGTTGTCCGTTCAAACAATGACCTTCAACAATATGTACCTTTAAGCTTTTCACTAACAAAGCGTTCTCCACATAATGTCCACAATTAAGTTGATGTTGTCCCCGAGAATTAAAAAAATGACCTAACAAGATATAGTCATTCACTAATAGGGTTTTCTTCATATATTGTCCATAACTACGTTGATGTTGTCCTCGTCAAGACAAAAGTTGATGTGGTAAACATATGTAGGCCTCCCCCACTCAGCTACTTAGATATATTATAGAAATGTTGGCAGTTTCATACAATGCTTCCTGTATCTCCAGTTGATTTTAATGTATTGTCAAAGTAACATCCCATTCGTAATAAACAATGCAATCTAACAGATGTTGTCCATAATGCACAGATGTTGTCGACCATCAAATTGGAGTTACATTGTTGACAAAACGTCATCGTCACATATAATCATACAAACGCAAGATACTTAAACTAGTCATTCATAAAGCAAATACAAGTTTGTCCAACTCCCTAATGCCAGACTAAGACAACAAATCGAATCCAAAAAGTCGAATCCAAAAAGGACATTAATTTCCCATTCACGGGTTTCTTCTTCTCCATTAAATCGGATTTTTGCACCGTGCTCTGTTGTGTCCCAACTTTCCACAGGTTCCGCATTTCTTCTTTTTTCCCTTTGGTCCTTTCCTACCCTGTTCCATACAAAAGACAACCATCACAACCTGAATCAAGAGACATTTATGTTTAAAATCAATTGTCCTTACAGCGTAGTCTCCTTGCGACGGAATCCTTACTGTCTTTGGCCTTCCACCACCCCTTCTTGTCTTCGGCTCGTTTGTGTCTGGCTTTTTAGGTACGTCGTTGTCCTGTTCTCTCGGTGGCGGTAACAACTTCTCAGACCACAATTTTAACCATTCACCTTTTCCGAAACACTCTCCAATAAGCGTGTACATATCAACATTGTGAATACCACATGCCGCTAGTGCGTGGCAGCATGGGATGAGTAGTACATCAAAAACCCTGCACGTACACTTCTTGTTAAGGAGATCTACTGTGAAAACACAACCATCTGCATCATTCACTTGGTAGTCAAATTCAGTGGACTCAATCACAACACATTTTGTAGCTTCTTTTAGATGTTCTATCAATATATCTTCAATCTCGGGTGTGCACCTAGTTTTCGTCTTATTTGCCTCTTCTCTTCTCTCACAAAACCACCTCATCAGCATCGTCCGTATGAACTCCACCATTGTAACAATTGGGAATGCCATTGCTTTTTGAAGAGCTGCATTCAACGACTCCGATATGTTACTGCTCATGATGTTGTACCGCATACCTGGGAAGTAAGCTAAAGTCCAATGTGTTACACCGATATCGTATAACCATTTAGCACATGTCATATTTCTTTTTTGGATCTCTTCCCACCAATACCTAAAATCACCAACCGTGTAAGCCCTAGCTGCGTTTGAAGTTAGTGCTGCAAGTCCTTCACAATGGAACTTATGGACAACATTCCTAAAGAGGTGGACATTACATGATGCATGCTTTGCCAGTGGATACATAGCTCTTAGTCCTGCATATATTGCGGCGTGCCTATCAGACAAAAAAACAAGTTCTTCTTCATCGGGAACAAACTTCTGCAGCTCTGTGAAAAACCATTTCCACGATTCAGTATTTTCACTATCCACCACACCAAAAGCAAGAGGGAAAATCTGGTAATTGCCATCTTGTCCACTAGCAGCAACCAAACAACTTTTATATTTCCCTTTTGTAGCAGTTCCATCTATACATATTACCTTACGTAGATACTTGTACCCAGCCACCGACGCTCCAAAGGCAAAAAATAGACATTTGAAACGAATTATGCCATCTTCTGTTGTAGCTCTATGAACATTCCATATAGTACCGGGATTAGTCTTCTCCAACAAATGAAGATATGTAGATAGAAATTTATAACTATCCTCCTCATTACCTCTAGCATTTTTCATGGCCAACTCTTTTGCGTACCACGCCTTCATGTATGATATTGTGACCTTAAATTCCCCCAAAACTATTTCAGGTAACTCGCATGCCCTAGGTCCCTTCTTCCCATGAGCATACTTAGCTAGCAAAAGCTCCCCAAGTAATGTTGAAGTGGCTTTTTCTGATCTTTTTGACCTTGAACCTGCATCACAACTATGTTTTAGTGTTGCTGTCCTAATCTCCATACATGTTGAATCCTTATGCGCTTTCCCAAAAATTCTCCAATGACAATTTTCGTCAACACATACTGCAATTACTCATCCCGGGTCAGACTTCAATACTTTATAGTTGTATAATCTTTTCACAGAATACACACTCAACGCCTTCCGCAACTCCAACTTATTCTTGAAAATCCTACCAACGTAGATTGCATCTCCAGATTTCTTCAAATTCATATTAACGTTGTCCTTCTCCAAAATCTTCGCGTTGTCTCTGAAAGGAATAGTGTCTCTTGCCAGTAGTGGGTCGTCCTCGCTAACCATGCAATTGTTGTCCACAAGGGTCACAATTTGCTCCGGATAAGTACTACGTAAACTACCATTCTCATTCAGGTTCTCGGCTTCATTCAATGGTATATCGACGAGATTTTCTACATTGTCCGAAATCCCAAGGCTACCACATACAGGAGAATGACTTCCATCAGTTGCACTTCCGAGTCCTTCCCACGGCCTCCTTCTAATTGCACGACGGCCTCCTTCCGTGAACGTCTCCTCCAAAGCATTTATACAATTCCCCCCTCCATGACTACCAGTAGCATCATCATCTACTAACTCCACAACATCTTCACTGCTTACTTCTTTCCACCTTCGTTTTAGAGGGCATGTCGACGTCCCTCCAGCAGCTCCTACGTTCAATGGATCCCAGTCCACTGGATACTCTGTGTCAATGAGGTCTCTCATTTCATCAAAGTCGTAATCTCCCGAATCATTGTCATTTGCTTCCTGAGTAACCTCTTTACCTACACAGCCAATTAATTCTCCTGGAGCCGTCCCTCTTTGTATTGTCCTTTCTAATTCATCCACTCTATCTAAAAAGCTGTCATCCTCGTACGTGAGAGGAATGTTATACCAAGGAAAAATATTGTCCACATCCTCAACTTCTTCAATATTGTCCACATCATCTACTTCTTTAATATTGTCCACATCCTCTACTTCATCAATATTGTCCACCTTATACATTCCTACTTCTCCCACATTTTCAGATTCGCCAATGCTGTCCACTACACACACCCTGCCTCTACGGTCCAAACCATCATTAGACCCGACTACGGCCAAAGATAAATCTATTGGTCCGACCACTGCCTCCCCTCCCAGTGTGTGTAACCTATCAAGTACTCTGTAGTTGCTTTCGCTGACATCATCATCTACAACGTGGTCCACTATGTTAACATTGTTGTCCACTGCAGGATAGACGATATTGTCCACATCCTTAAATAAACACATGTTGACTACAGAATCCCTTGCATTGTGCTCCAACAAAGCGACATTAACTGCATTCAACATTCTCTCGTCATCAGCCGGAATTGGACTATGAACTCGAACACTAGTAGAAGCCTCTTTATCAATACTACTTGGCATGGTCGGTTCCATACTTAGTGTTAAATACATGTTTAAACCCGGTCTCTCTATCCGCTTACTCTTGAAATTGACCAACCCAAATTCGGAGTCTATAACCACTGGTGGCATCCTTAGCTGGGTGAAAATCGTGTCCTCTGCGTCGTACCAAAAGCTTAGGAATGGATCTACCTTTTTAGGATTTAACCTAAAAGCCTTCACCACTTTTTTTATCAGATCTTCATAGCTGCTGTCTTCCTTCACGTCAACGCATCTACTGAAGATGTCTTTCGAAACACGGAAATGCCATTTGCCAGAATTAAAACATTCCCACTCACCAACGATAATTACAACTGTTTCATCCATCATTAACTCCTCTCTGCTTGAAAACAATAACTTCTACCCTCCTCCCAGCTTTAACTACCACCTTAAAACATCTGCATTTACTTCTGAATCTCTAACCTGCATTAAATAGTTGGTTATTTTAATACAAAGTTCTACTTTTGTAGTTTATCAAATACAAAATGTAATTATGAAAGAATTGAAGAGTATAACATACCTAACATATTGTCTATCCTTTCGCAACCTTAAAAAAAAAATCAATTCCTCACCAACAAGAACAACCTCTCTCAATCTCCTTATCTTCTCATCATTTTCATTTTTTACTCTCTCCAACCTGTTTCTGTGTTTTAAATGTTGTCCTTTTAATATATTTTCAATGTAATAATTATGCTACAGGCCTCTTAATTACACCATAAATGCTGAGCTTGTTTGAATTTCCCGCTAGACGGCCTACCTCGTCCTATCACGTCACAATCTCAACCTTCTCCCACGCATGGGCCAACCTGGCAATTTCACATTCTCTCTTGACGAGGACATTCCCGTCTTTACAACTTGTCCAATTCAGAATCAATTCACCTTTATGGCACATTTTAAAAGGCAGTTTGTGAAATGGCAGATTCTACAACAATTTGTCAACTAAATGGCAATTTCAATAATATTCTCTACTTGGAAGAGGTTTATGCATCATACAAGCGAGTAAATTAAGATAGAAATATATAATTTTTTGACATCCCTAGAGTGTTGGTCCGTAACCTCGGCTACGTCTTCCATTGTTTCCTCTCCCATCCGCTATGGTCTATTGCATTTTATGGACTTTTGGGATGAGTTTGACTGGTCTATCTCTTTCAGAGGTTGAATTGTCTTTTTCTTCACATGTTCCGAATGCAATTGCAGCAAACTAGTTCATACAATAAACCATGGAAGATTTATGAAGACCAAAACCAATTGATAATTCCAATAATCACTTTTAAAAACTCACTCCTTTTACTCAATCATGTGGCAGACTAGAAAATATCAAAGAAATAAAGTCAACTGAGCCATTTTAATATTTGACTGATTACCAGATCATGTAAATTTTTGGATTGAAATAAAATGAAATATTGAAATATTAAACTCAAACAAATTATTAGCTGTTTAATTCATCTCCCCGTTCCCATTCAATATATCTTTGAGATGTGGTCACTTTAATTTCCAGATCCAATCCAATGTTCTTCGTCGGGATTTCTAACTTTTGACGAATCAGGGGTCGGATCCTCTGTACCTTTGAGTGAACCGCAGTCGTTCAGATCAAGGCTGTCAAGGAGACCCAATTAATTGTTTTCTCGCGGAATGTCAAGAGTCTCCCCTTTACAAAATGTAGAGAACTAGAGATTGTTGTCGGGTCAAGAATGAAGTTTGTTGTTTAATTCAACCCACCAAGAAAAAGTTTTCCTCTGTTTCGATTTTAAATCGCAGAAAAAACCTCCAAAGTGAGATTTATTAGCACTTTAAACCTCAAAAGTTTTTGACTAGTACTTTCAACTTCCAACTTGAAATTAAACAACTAGATGCATAATTTTAAGTGAAATTATACTTGGAATCCATTATTAAAAAGTAATTATGATGGATATGGGTCTTTGTTAAAATGCTAAAAGAAAATACATCATTTTATAAACATAAACTTTACCATTTGAGTTTTTGAATTGTCACGGGGAAGAATTTATCAAGTGCATCGAACAATAGGGACACAAACAAAATATAGTAACAACAAAAAATTTCTGAGACGATTGATTAGTTGTTTGTCCGTGGAAATTAGGAAGCACGTGAATGACCACGGAGGTACATGGTGGGACTAGAGGTGGTCGATGCTGTATCACATGGTGAAAATCACCTCCACAATTAACTAATTAGAAATTGTACCTTCGTATATAAGAAATGATGGTAGTACATAATAATTCATGGGTCATTTTGACAAGGGCTTGTACGTATATAGAAATTAACTAAAGTATAATATTAGAGAAATTTGAGAACTCGCTACTAACCTTAAATTAGATTGACAATTTTGCTCATCTGTACTATCAAAATATTTATTTTCTTGTTTAGCAAAAATAAAATAATATATATATATATATATATTTATTTATTTTCTATTTTGAACGTTAAAGCAAAATAATTATCTTAATTTGGTGATAAAATGATGTGTGTCTTGTTATTAGTAGTTCATCGATTGATTTGATTGTTTTCTAAAGTAAAATTTAAAATGTTTTACAAGTGTTTGAAATCTTTGGTTGTTAAGTCATCGAAACCAATGTTTCCGAATCAACAACCACAGAATGAACATAAGTTGATTGCTATATATAGATTGCCACTAACAATCCATACAACAAACAAAAATGAGTTACGTAGTGCATTGTTATCTCTATCGTCCTCTATTGCTAACATCCGTAACTTTTGTTGGACCAATCAAAAGTTCAAAACAAAACTTTTGGTAAAATGTTTCCCCTTGAAATTTGGAATGTAGACCACTCAATTGAAATATGACCTTATGGACCTTAATTAAGACATCTCTACCATTCCATGTCCATAGTCAACCATCTCGGCCCAACCCAAGGCAATTCGGCTCCTTACTGTAACCTATATTGATTGCGAAGAATGAATTGATCATATGACAAGAAGTTGTACAAGTACAACACATCTAAAACTTGTGATGTGCATCGAGATCTTCCGATGTAGGAGTAGGATTGATATCCCAACAAAGTGGATGTACACAAGTAAGATTTCTCAAAGAGAGTAGATATAAGAAACGTAAAGATATAAAACTGAGTTAAATACATCCTAGTCTAGTACAATCTTATCTCAATACGAACTTCTAACGAACGTCTAGAATTTAAGTCGCAAGGTGACTAAATTGACAAAGTGATAACGAAATGAAAAGTGAAGGATATGGATACCAATGAAAGTGTAAACGCTCTCTCCTCTTAGGCGATTAGGGTTTTCATACCTTAGTAGCCGCCGCCGCTGAGATTGCTTCTCAATTTCATCCCTTCTTCCTCCTTTCTCTTCACCTATGATGGTTGGTTCTCTTGCTATGCTATTTTCGGTGAAGATTTCTCCAGATATGTGGCTATTCGCACACTCTTCCACCTCGAAAGTTATCGGCAGTGACGGGTCGACTAGATCTGCTTGCAGAGTCTCCTGTTTCCGAACCTCCGGTCCCTCCTGAACCTCCTGACCCACCGGATCTAGCCTTCTTCTTTGCCCGAGTTTGGTCTCGTGCCTCCTCTCCTTCGCTAGCCTGCTTCAATTTCAGCTTCTCGTCGTCTCACCGTCTCACAACCACCGCATCTTTCAACACTGTCGTAGGCAACCCCAACATGGTAAGCTCTTGTTTTATAACTTCCAACTCAGATGGTAGTTGGAATGTTGATGAAAGGGTAGGGCTGGTCCTGTTCAATTCGACTTGTAGTGGTTTATTCCAGAGTGTTTGGGTTCCATTTGGTTCTGTTATTGTTCACTTTGCTCGCATCTTTGTCACTGCTATGCGACCCCTTACTGCAGTATGCAGATTGTCTCCCTTTCCGGTTTCTCTAGGCCTAATTGTCGGAATCAGTCCCCTACTCTTTTGGAGTGGTTTGGGCAAGAGTCAGCCTCTACCTCGCATTGAGGTCATTACTAGCGTTGTCATAGCTTCTCTCTTTGAGACATCTTTCGCATTTGTGCGACTCCCTACTGCAATATGCAGGTTATGTTCCTTGGCCCTTGGTGCTATGAAGTTTTTCTCACTTTTCTTGTGGCAGGTTAAAAGAAACAATATGGTGTATGCCATATTTCCAGTGAATTTGGATTGTGTGGGCACTTATTGTTGTGCTGTGGAGAATGTTTTCTCTCCAATGTTTCCATTTCTCTTGAATGGACTCGTTGCAGCCAGGTTTGAATCGAAGACTACAATTGCTTCGGTTCTCCTCTTCGAAGGCTCTGTAAGCCAGTGTTCATCTGCGCTTGTAGCCAAAATTATGACTGATTATTCTGCCTTAGTTGCAGTTTCAGTCTCGGACATTGTATCACCAAGTGTGTTCTTTGTTTCCGGCATCGTCTCACCTCTTAACAACATTGTCGGCAACCTCCTTGACGGCTTTTGTTGTGCAAGCGTTTGGACTGCATCTATCCTTTTCTTCTATGCTTTATGGTTTGCGTTTGTAGTAGTGTATTGGTTGGCCTTGATGGCTTTGGTTTCATGCTTTGTAAACAATTTCTCCTTGGATGGAGAATAATTTGATATATGAAAATCGTGGTTTGTTCAAAAAAAAAAAAAAAAAAAAAAGGATACCAATGAAAGTATGAAACATTATTCATGTGAAGTGTGCCCAAAGCCGTTCCAGTTTGACCATTTTCTAGTGATGTTTGCTTTGACTTTATTCAACCCTTTCCGTGAAATATGTACATTGTCAAATTCTAGTCGTTTAGGGAGACTTATTATTCGAGGTGGAACATACATTTTAAAATATATATTTCATAATGCTTGTCGTGAAATGAATTAATTAGCTTAAAATTCCATTACTTGTGTTTTATATACATTTTAAACATAGAATAAACAAGGACCAAAAAAAGAACATAAATAAACACTACAATAATATACCAAAAGGCAACATTAGTTATTTTATGATAAATTCTATAAAATACCACATTTTAAAGTTTGTTTTCCAAAAATACCACCTCTTTTCAAAAGTTCCAAAAATACCATTTTTTTTCCAAAAATTTCAATAATACCACAAAATTAAAAGTTGATTTTCAAGGTTTAGGATAGAGGAACTAGGTTTAATCATAAAATCACAAGGAAAAATAGACGTAAGAAGATGTGTATATAATTCTCTATTGACGGCGATGTTTTCGTTTTGGAGGAATACATCAAGTATTTATGCAAGTACAAAGTCGATCGAAATAACCTTAAAAGTTAAATGGAAAATCTCCTAAAAGATAAAAGGAAGTTATACTTAATTCGAAGTATTTTCTTTTATCCGAGTTAAGTCTTCCGATTCACTTGTATTTGCACAGGTCGGCTGATGCTTCTTAACAAGCTGAGACGTTGTTAATGGATCCTCGCTGGCTCATCCTCCGAGTTATCCTTACAAACTCCGCGTCGGGTCGGGTATGAGTCGGGTATGGTGATGGGTGCTAAACCCTGTACCACCAGGGTATGGTGATGAGACGTTGTTCGGCGAGTATTACTTTAGTAAGCTCGGCCAAAACGTACTGAAGAAGATTTACCCAACTCAGATCTCGAGTCAATCTCAAAAACTTGTGTAAGTGCATCAAAGATAGCACCTAAGGATCAAGATGTATTGAGACGATCTGTGCTAACACAGGAGCCTGACCAAAGGACAAAAAAACGCTGTGTGCTCAACATAGAGGTCAAGAGTTCGTATTGCCAGCTGTTGTGATAGGTGGCATCTCTAGCAAAGAGCTGAGCAAGTGGGAAGCTTATGCAGAGAAGTGGTTTAGCAAAAGAGGGATTGATTTTGTGCAAAAGGTGATAAAGGTTTAGTGTGGCGCGTAGCTTACAACAAATGAGACATGTGATATAGTGTTCTCTGCCACAAAACAGTGTCTGGTCTGCTGGTCCATAGAACATATATGTTTATTATATTGGTTTTGGAAACACCAATATAAGAGATGTTTCAGAGTGATTTTTGCAGTAGTTCTTCTTGGATGAAAAAAATAGAGTTTGAGAGAGATTTTTTCATGAAGAACTTGAGAGAAATGAAGTGAGTTGAGTAATCCTTTCTAGGTAGATTAGGATCTGTTATTGTAACACTAATCATGGGTTGTATGATTTCGTGTGTTCTTGGGTAGATTAGGTTGAAAGTTATTTCCTTTTTCTGTAATACGAATCTTGGTGGTTTAGGTGTCGTATGTTCTTGGGTAAACTAAGTAAAAGAGTCGAATCCCTTTTCTATGTTTATGCAACATGAATCTTCTGTTAAGATGTCGTGATTTTGGGTAGACTAGGTTGAGAGTTTTAATTCCCACTTGAGTGAGAGATAGGTTAGATATCTTGTACAACTTTATTGTGTGTAGTGGTGCTACAACATTGTATTATCGGTTTTAATACAAGAAGAATTTGTTTGGGAAATTGTGTGTTCTTATCCTACGTAGTCGTAACAGGTCTCATACTCTCTAAACTTGTCCTGACATGTTGTTTGATCCGGTCCATTCGCTCTTGAAGTGACATTCGCCGTGCTAGATGCACTTAGAAAGTTGTGATTTTCGGCACGATTTCCGCAAAATTTACACCAAGTCTTCATATTTGACACGTGGTACTTCACAATTGGGTACTTCCACGGCGGACAAGAACACTTTCCAAGGCGTTTTCCTTTTGCCCTAAATTCTTCCCACTTTCCGTTATAAATACGACACCAAATCCTTTAGAATCTGCACACTTCCAAACATGGTTAATGTTCTCTTCTTCCTACAAAAAGACCGATGTGGTGGAATCACTTTCCATCCACTATTCCAGAAGAGGAATAACGAATTTTCTTCAACAGTTCCTTCGTACGAGGAGATCAACTTGGATCGTTTACATAATTGATGCAATCTAAAGTGAACAATGCTAAATGCAAGTGCTCAAGATGTGCTATGAGTTCTAATACCTCAATTAACTAACCACAAGTGCATGGTTCAATCAATGTAGTAATCAAGAGTCATTCTTTCTCAAGGATTAAAGTAGGTTTAAGCAATTGGAATGCAAGAAACTAATGAAGCTAGGTGAATGCAAATTCAAGGTGGATTTTGATTTTTACTAAGTGTAAATGACAATATGAAATGATGCAATAAGAGAAATGCAAATCTTAAACAAAGTAGAACACTAAAATAAAGTAAAACAACGCATCAGTAAAGGTAAAACAAGATTAAAACGCAATTTAAGAAAAGTCAACAAAAGTCAACGAAAAGTCAACGAAAGTCAAAGCAAAAGTCAACAAAATTTAAGCAAGATAATCTATAAGATTAAAGCATGGATCTTGAGTAAAGGTGATTGATTTAGGTTGAGACAAGCTAAGATAGTGATGCACAACAACTAAATATAGCTAATTTCAAAGCATGAATCCATTAAATATAGATTAATCCACTTCCATGGTACTAATCCATTTCTTAATCAATAACTAACACAAACTTCCATTTTGTTAAAGACTAATCAATAATCATTAATGAAAATGTTCATAAAAGCTTATAAAACTCCTTAGACATCAACTTCCATTGGCTAAGATGAGAAATGCATGATTAAAATCTCCTAGACATTTTCACAAACACCTTCCGGGCATGAAAAGACCATGATCTAGATTTGGGGTAATTAATTCCTAATCTAGCATTAAGAACTCTTTAATGAATGAAATATGAAAGACTAACAACCTAGCATCACTAATCTAACATGAATCAACCTTAATCTTTCCTACTCAAGATCCATTAAAGAAATTACTCACTAATCATATCTAAAACACATAAAGCATGAATAAAAAGATGCATAATGAAAAGACTTAAAGAAATAAACAAGAAAACTTTGCTATAACATAAAAAGTGAAGTCTTTTCACCTCAAATCACTCAAGAACACATTATGTTTTGTGTTTACATAAAGGATAAAGATAAGAAGAAAAAAAAAGCTTAGGGTTTTAATGCTAACAAGAGTATTTATAGGAAAATCATAAGTGTACCCGGATCAACCCGAGTCAAACTGTAAACTTGACGCTGGAGAGGCCTGACGGATCGGGATAGTGACCGGCTAGCTAGCCGGTCAAGGAGCTGAAAATGAGGCAGTGGCTTTTGAATTTAGAAGCACCCTACGGATCGGGTTGGTGACCGGCTAGCTAGCCGGTCACGGGGCTTCTTCCACCTTCAACTTCTTGTTCTTCATTCTTCCTTCTTGATTCTTCTCTCCATTTGAATCAACCTTAATCTTCCCTACTCAAAATCCATTTAGGAAACTACTCACTAATCATATCTAAAACACATAAAACATGAATATAAAGATGCATAATGAAAAGACTTAAAGAAATAAACAAGAAAACTTTGCTAAATCATAAAAAGTGAAGTCTTTTCACCTCCAATCACTTAAGAACACATTAGGTTTAGAGTTTACACAATGTATAAAGAGATGAGGCAAAAAGCTTTGGGTTTTAATGCTAATAAGAGTATTTATAGGAAAAGCATAAGTGTACCCGGGTCAGCCCAGGTCAAACCCGATCAAACTGCAAACTTGACGATGGAGAGAGCCCACAGATCCGCATGGGGATCGGCTAGCTAGCCGATCCAAAGGGTGATTTTTGGGCAGAGACTTTTGGGTGTTCGTGACCTCTAATGGATTGGCTAGGCGATTGGCCAGCTAGCCGATCCATTAGCCTTCCATGTCTTCAACTTTTTTTTCTTCACTCTTCTAACTTGATTTTTCTCTCCACTTGTTCCACAATTGTTCCAAGACTCTATTTGCATAACTTTTTCTAAATGTATTCGTCGACATTAGAGGTAATTAATAAGCATGATTTTTTCTACATTTATACATAATATATCATTTTAATTTGATCGTATATTGTGTTAAGAAAATCTACTCTACTGCGATAATCGAAAATTTTAATCAAAATTTCATGTCATTTAGGCAAATTTCATTAAATTCCATAATATAATATCATTCGAAAAAATAAATTAAGGAAATTATTACCTAAAAAAGATTTATCTCTATAAATTAATTAATTTATCGATAAATTAATTTCTCTCTAAATTAATAATTTTGTGAAGTCCCAACATTATTAATTTATAGAGATTTGACTGTACAAAGCTATCACTAAGCACTTTAACGCTCAATCAATCTTCTCGCAATCTATCACTACTCCAATCTTTTGCCTCTAGACTAAATGATCAAGTATTCACATACCATTCTATCCACCAATTCTTTTAACATTCATTAAGGATTTAATGCATGATCTGCTTATCAACTATCAAACAATGTTCAAGGCTAGGTAAAAGAAGTTTAAAATGCGAAAGATAAGGGGGTTATAAAACATTTTTAGGTGACTCACACTAAAAAAAGGGCAATGCAAAACATCATGTAAAAGCAAGGAATAAATGAAACAATTGATGCATACAAATAAGTGCTTCCATTCTACCCAACCCACAATGATCTTAAACTCCTAAGTTCTACCCATGAGTTTGTAAACTCTTCTTTCTTTAGGTGATCTAAGCCTTTTGAATCTTTCTTAAACTTTTTAGCTTATTCTAGGAGGTTTCTTTACTTGCTAGACTCTTTTCTTTACCCAAATCCTTTCCTCTAAGGTTTCTTTTTCACTTTTCTTCTAGCCCTTTTGGGTTGTACCTTATAGAGGGGATTTTTATTCACAATCAAACACTAGAGTCTTTCTTTAAACATAACACAACCTTTCCCTAGAATAGCTCAACTTCTTTTCTTTCTTTGACTTTCTTTTCATATCAAACTCAAACACACTTTTTCTTTTGCTCACCAAAACATTCACCAAACCCAACCCATAAGAACAACAAATCCTAAGCTAATACTAGTCTTAAAACGAGACTAGCTCTAAATGAAAGCACTTCTTTGTCGTTCCCATCATTCAAGATTTTACTTGTGTATGCATTTTCAAAAAGGAGGCTTCACTCAAGAAAATACATGTAGGTTTCATTTCAAAGAAGGGTCAAGGTTATGCAAGGTAAGGGAAACCATCCTCATTCACATTAGATGTCATGAATCGGGAAGGCCATTTGGACTAGCAAAAAGTGATAAAAAGGGAAAAGAAAGTCCAAATGTATATGTGGTTACTTTGAACAAGCATATTAAGTCTCTAAGCAAGAAATTAAAGTCAATATTAGCTTCAAATTGATAGAATCGGTTTCAAGTCTAATATGCTTCAACCTAATCACGAGTTTTGAGCGAAGAGATTAAGATGCAAAGAAGAGATTTATATAATTCACTTAGAATTATCTAGCATTATCCTAAGGATCTTATTGGATGCTGAGCCACAAATCTTGAAAACAATTTAAAACATGCTCAATGCAACCTAAATGATCATACAAATGTATGAAATGCAACTATATGAAAAGGAAAAATCTTTTTTGAATTTTCGAAATTTTTTAAACTTTTAGGTTTTAATTAAAATTTGTTCTCATATGTACAATGCAATGCACGCAATGAGACTCAAAGGACGATAAAAAAAATAACTAAAATAAGCATTAGCAAACGCCTCCCCCAGACTTACTTATCATCGTCCCGATGAGAAAGCAAAACTGAAGGAGGAAAAAAGAAAAATGGAACTAAAGATGCATAAATGAAAATGAAATGTTATCTACAATGGATAGAGTTGTACCTTGGAATCAATAGTGATCAAGTGGTGGTAGATTGAAGGTTAGACGACGTGGAAGATTTAATCGGAGGGCGCGGTTGTTTGAAGTGTTCCCAAACTTTGGTGGCAACAGAAGGTAGCAACAAAGTGGCTCGCCATCGACATCGAAAAACCGGTAAACATAGTGTCTTAGCCCAAATGGTCCTCCCAAAGTCTCCTTCTCGACCAAGTAATGAACGTCAATCAATGGTCTCTCTCGTAGAGGCGTGAAAGCGTTGAGATCGAATCTCCACATGTAAGAACATCGGAGTGAACATACCGCCAAAACATATTCGTGGTGTAGCCGTAGTTGTCAAGCAAAACCGAAACTTCTTTAATTTTGCAAAGAACATCGCGCCAAGCTCACATCCATAGGAATCATGATCCATCTCCATAGGTTGACCATCGAAATCTTGCATAGAGGAATGAATACCAAAGTAGAGTAGCTTGAGGTCTTCGTTTGTTGGGAAATCGTCATCCGCTCTTGCATTGAAGGTGTTAGCTAATAGATGGAGAACGTATCGAATCATGGGATTCTTGGCTCTTGTAATGCGATTGGAGGCGGCCGAGTAGCTCTCCTCGAGTGCTATGTTGCGCCATAATAGGGTTTCCATATTGAACTCCGTGTTATCTCCGTATTTTCCCGGTGGAAAGCCATAGATATCGCAAAAATCCCTAAATGGGACCATATACCTCAATCCATCTATCTCAAAGCAAACTAGATAAGTCCCAAGCCGATCATCGAACTTGCAGTCCACCGTAGCTAAGAATTGCTTGGTGAGCTCGGGATAAGTAGCATAACTCATTTGAGCTAAACCATTCAAGTGCATCCTTCACAAGAGCTCATTAACCTTGTCTTTAAGACCGCTTCTAGCTAAGAATAACGGACAAGCAAATCTTGTGGCTTCATAGGTCGCTTGGTTCAAAATCCGAAGTCGAATCTCATCAATGCGTGACACGAGCTTGTCAATGCGGGTGGTCATGGTTGCTAGATTGATCCTACAAAAAATGTTTTTAAATAAGAACCATTTTCCAATCAAAGCAAAATTTGTCTAGCCAATTCTTAAAGATTCTTCAACAATTGAAATGATATAAGGCTAGACAAGGGATCAATCAATGCAACAAGCCATATTCAATGAACATTCTACTCATTTTTAATCATATTCCAACTATCCATTCTCTAATAAGCTTACTTATCAAAGTTATAAACTTGAACTTGATAGATTTTAAAAATTCTAGTGAATACTAGTTAACAACAAAGCTTAATTGCAATAAATGATTAGCAAACTCAAAATTAAACTCAATTTCATCTAAAGATTCCAAATTTAAAGCAACTTCAACAATCAAGAACTCTTAAAAGGATATAAACTCAAATTCAACCATCAATATTCCAAATTTCAAATGAAATCAACTACCCAAGCAATTATAACTCATATCAAACACAAAGCAACTCAATTCATAACAAAATGATAGTGAATTCCACAAGATTCTCATGTAAGCTTCCATCAGTTTCAAGGATAATTGAAATGAGTAAAAGGAAGAGAGCATACCTTGTGATTATCAAAGATTATGGTAGAAGAGATCCAAAAGAAATGGTGAATATAAAGTTCTTGCAAAGTTTTAGAGAAAAATAAGATCTTGATTTTGAAAAGTTTGGGATTATCTTTAGAGAAAGAGTAAAGTAAGAGAGAGAGAGTTGCTAAAGATTCTCTAAAGAATTCAAAGTAATTTGAAATTGAAGGAGAAGGGTTTTAAAAATCTGATTTTTAGAGGCTAAACCGGCCAAAATTGATTGAAAACAATTGAAATAAAACGGTTCGGACCAAAAATGAACCGAGTCAACGCGCAGAAAAAAGTCAAACCTGGCGATTATAGGACCCCTACGGATCGGCTTGTTGACTGGCTAGCTGGCCGGTCAAAAGGCCAATTTTGTGGCAGTGACTTTTGCACTTCGGGGCCTCCTACAGATCGGCCAGCTGATCAGCTAGATCCATTTTTCGTGATTTTTGGCTTTTTTCACCTTCCTAACTTGATTTAAGACCTCTCCAATCTTCTATTTTAGTCCCTACACCAAAATGAATCTCCAAAAACATACTAAACATAGATAAAAAGAATAAGAAATATGTACAAAGGATACCATGGGAATGCCTCCCAAGTCCGCTTGTTTTACATCTTTAAGCTAGACGTTTGGTAAATGCGCTAGTTGGAGATCAATGGAGAACCATCAATCTTGCTTGGTTCCCAATCCTCCAAATCAATGTGAAAGGCTTCTTTCATGGCCTTCTTACACATGTCAATCTCTTCTTGGTTCATACCGGTTGGAAAAACGATCTTACCCTTAGAGAAAAATCGAACACCGCCATTCCGAATGGCTTTACACTCAAGTCTTTCTTTAACCTTCTTGATAGGCTCTAGTATGAGCTTGTTCTTGAACTTTCCTTTAGACATCTTGGAGCTCTTAATATTGGCTCCCTTAGGCTCATTAGTTATCGTCATAATTGTCTCATCAATCGTTTCAAGCATCGAACCAATACCGCCACCATCAAATATATCCAAGCTCTCCTTGTAATCATCTATCTTGGGAGCTTCTTTCTCAAACTTAATGACTTCTTTACTAGTCTCTAGACTCATCATTTCTTCATTAACATCTTCATTAGAGACCATACCCCAAATATCAACTCCAATGTGCTCAATGGTGTGGTAAGTGTAAGGGTCAACATTCATCAATAGAGCTTTCATGTGGAGGAAATCCAAGCTAGCTCCGGTGGTAGCCAAGAAAGGCGTACCAAGAATGAGCGGAAGCGACTTAGATGTCTCCATTTCCATAACTATAAAATCCGTCGGTATAATGCAATTACTGATCTTCAAAGGATAGTCTTCAATAACTCCAAGTGGTTGCTTACATGTTGCAACTCCAAAGATGAGAGTGCAAGTGCTCTTCTTGAGCTTTCCAATTCCTACGAGCTCTATCATTTCACGGGAAATCACATTAACGTTAAGACCCGGAGTCACACAACACATCACCTCCAAGTCTCCAAGTGTGCAAGAAATCATAAATTTTCCGGGGTTGAGCTTCTTCTCAAGGGTTCTTGGTTTATCCCTTTCCCCTTTAGCTTGATACTTCATCATAACTTCCCTAACTTTTCCTTGGTTAGCTATCACATCCGTTATGAGATCTCGCTCTTAGGCGATTCTCTTGTAGTCATCTTCCTTTTGAAACTTAATCCCAATATCCTCCATATCCTTCTTGTAACTAGCTAAGATCTTCTTAACCGCCTTAGTGAAATCCGGTCTTGGAAGGTCTAGCTTAGGCTTGTGTTGCCTATCTTCATAGGTTGAAGTTTCCATAGCTCTTTTTCTAACTAGAGTAATTGGTGATACCAGATTGAGCAACAATCCGAGATCGGTCCAAAGAATAGAGTAACTAGGTTTAAACGTAATATCACAAAGAAAAGATCAAGTAAAAAGATGTGTATATAATTCTCTATTGAAGATGATGTCCTCGTTTTGGAGGAATACATCAAATATTTATACAAGTAAATAGTCGGTCGAAATAACCCTAAAAGATAAATGGAAAATCTTCTAAAGATAAAAGGAAGTTATACTAATTCAAAGTATTTCCTTTTATCCGAGCTAAGTCTTCCAATTTGCCTGTTTTTGCCTAGGTCAGGTGATGCTCCTTAATGGGCTGAGACGTTGCTAATGGGTCATCGCTGGCCCATCCTCGGAGCTGTCCTCAAAACTTCGTATCGGGTCGGATCGGAGTTGGGTATGGTAATTGGTGTTGGACCCGGTACCACCAACTAGTCCCTCTGAGCTCGGCGAGTATTACTTTAGTAAGCTCGGCCGAGACGTACCGAGGAAGATTTACCCAACTCAGATCTCGAGTTGATCTCGAAAAACTTTCCTTGACACGCGGTTTGATCTGGTCCGCTCGTTCTTTGAGGTGACGTTCAACGCGCTAAGTGCTCTTAGGGATTTGTGATTTCCGGCACGGTTTTCGCAAAATATTTTCACCAAGTCTTCGTACTTGACATGTGGCACTTCTCGATTGGGTGCTTTAGCGGCAGAGTAGAACTTTTTCCAAGGCGTTTTCCTTTTGCCATAAAATCTTCCCTCTTTCCTGCTATAAATATGACGTCGAATCCTTCAGAATCTATACAATCCCAAACATGATTAATACTCTTTCTTTCTTCAAAGAAAGGCCGAGGAGGTGGAATCGTTGTCCATTCGTTATTCTAGAAGAGGAATGGCAAACTTTCTTTAGCAGTTCCTTCGTACGAGGAGATGGACTTGGATCGATCGCAGAACTCTCAAGAGACGTCGATTCGAGATTTCACTCATGTCAGAGATCATATTCCCAAGAAATCGTCATGTCAGGGATCATATTCCCACGCCAATGGACAGCTTCTGCTTGTTCGGTTGATCCGATATCCGTTCGGATATCGCAACCGAACTAAAGTATGACTTTGAAGTGGTTGGTCGAAGGTTCGGGAATAACAATCCCTTATTGAGGTGTTGTGGTCCTCAGAGGAATATTGGAGTGGGTATTTCCAATTTATTGGAGCGGTCACTTCCAAAGCCTTAGGTGGATCCAACACCTCGGCACCATTCTATTGCCGCAGTTGTTACTTCGACAGCGAGGTCCGCAAGGATCTCTACCGTCACTATGTTGCGAACTAGAAGGTGTAATGGTTGCAGGATTTAGCTCGTTTTGGAGCGTTTAGATCTTTTATAAGATTAGCTCGCTTCAGAACTTTTGTAATCCATTTTAGGAAAAAATAATTTTTTTTATTTAAGATCTTTCGTAAGATTTTGCTCGCTTAGGAACTTTTGTAATCCTTATAAGGAATAATAATTTTTTATTTAAGATCTTTCGTAAGATTTAGCTCGCTTCGGAACTTTTGTAATCCTTTTAAGGAATAAATAATTTTTTATTTAAGATCTTTCGTAAGATTTAGCTCGCTTCGGAACTTTTGTAATCCTTTTAAAGAATAAATGATTTTTTATTTAAAATCTTTTGTAAGATTTAGCTCGCTTCAAACCTTTGTGTGATATTATCGTCGAGCTTCGAGCTCAGAATCCGCTATGAATTCTTAACTTTGGATTTTGCGATGCATGAACTCGACTTTATTAACAGCTTATCGTTTTATAAGAAACATGAATGATCACGAGCTCATGGAGGATCGGCTTATGGAAACACCTTAGGATTGCTTTCGTAAGAATCCTTAAGTGGTCGCGAGCTGTGGAGCTCGACTTTGGGCACTAAGATTACTTTCAGAAGACTCTTTAGTGATTTGCGAACTATGTACCTCAGATTATTGGAAGCAAGATTCCTCCAAGACTCTGCTGCTTGCCAGCTCGGGGTCGGTTTTTAGAATCTGTACCTAGGTACGAGGCAGGCTCGGTTTGGGGTCTGAGAGTGCAAAGAACTAGTGCTTTGGCTTAGCTCAACTTTTGCCTTAGGACGAAACTTCAATATGCGATCGAGAGTCGGCGTGTATTTTATTTGGTTGTCTTAAGCGCGAGGTGCGGACTTAGCTCCGGCTTACAAAAAGTTGTGGATTATTTCACGATGGCACTTATGACAAGCGCGTTGATCAGATACCTGGCCAAGGTTCCGATGTGTGACAATAGACAAACGAATCGTATAAAGTTATTTATTTTTAAGACGCTGTATATAAAATTCTCGAGCTGATCAGACTGAGTTTTTAATGAATAGTAAAATTCTTTCGAAAGTAAGTCTTTGGTTTAAACCAGAATCTTTATTTTAAAAGATATATATTTTTTAAGTGTAACTACACTTAGATTTTCTGAAAAAGTAAGCTGCCTACGTACCCTTCTTCAAAGAAAGGATCAAGTCACTCCTAGTTCAATACAAAGAGGCTCGTTTGAACAAGTATATATATATATATATATATATATATATTTTTTTATTATTATTACTTCAATAATAATATCATTTGAGGTTCCAAACATTTCAAGAATTTTGGATTTCGGTTCCATCCATTTCGAGGAGTTCATACACTATAGGTTTTACAACCTTTGAGTTCTTATACGGTCCTTCCCACTTGATTCCAAGCTTCCCGACTTCGTCCTCTTTGTTGTTTTTATAAACTTTACGGAGGACGAGGTCGCCTACATCAAAAGATCGATATTGTACTCTTTTATTATAGTACTTGCGGCGAGCTGTTGATAATTTTGTATCCTCAGCAAGGCACTGTCTCGAACTTCTTCGAGGGCATCAAGTTGGTCACGAATTTTTCGTCCGTTCAACCCGGCATCTTGAGTCATCAACTCTTCGTGCGCTATTGATGTGAGCTTCGACAGGCGCTAGCGCTTCCATTCCATAGGCTAAAAAGAAAGGGGTCGGACCTGTCGATCGTCGAGGCGTTGTTGATGAGCCCAAAGTACTCCAGGAAGTTCATCCGCCTATGCTCCCTTCTTTTCTCCTAGGCGCTTCTTTAGCCCGGCTATCAGTGTTTTATTAGTTGACTCGACCTGTCCATCCCTTGGGGATAGTCGACAATTGTTGTGGCCAGACGAATATTCTATCTGTCGCAAAATTTTGCTAAAACATCATAGGTAAGGTTCGGACCATTGTCCGTTACGATTTCGTAAGGAACTCCTTGTCGATAGATAATGTTCTTCCAAACAAATCTTTCCACATCTGGTCCCGTGATTTGAGGATAGGCCTCGGCTTCTACCCACTTGGTAAAGTAATCCGTCATTACTAGAATATTATTTTTTCCTCATGAAATTACCAGCGGTCCGACCGCATCCATGGCCCATCTCATGAACGGTTATGCGACTGTTGCCGGTAGGGGTGTCAAAATGGGTCAAAACTCATGAGTTTATCCAACTTAATCCAACCCATTAACCCTAATGGATTGAATATTTGGATTCAATGGGTTGATGGGTTAAGTGGTTTGATGAGTTAAATGGATTGAGTTAAAATGAGTTGAAATAAAATGGGTTAACGGGCTGACAATGGATAACCCATCAACCCGTTTATAACTAAAAGACATGATTTTATAATTTTTTTTATTTTGTTACCAAAAACACTGTTCCACAAATTTTCCCGCTAAAAAGCTTTTTTTGACTATTTTCGAATTTTCCGGCAAAAAAGTGATTCAAAAATTTCCCACCAAAAATTGATCCCAGAAATTAATTTCCCGCCAAAAACAAGACTATACCAAAAACACAATCTAGTAAACCATTTTCCGCCAAAAATATGATCTCACAAAATATTTTTGCCAAAAATCGAGATTCATAAAATATCCCGCCAAAATATGATCCCATAAAATTTTCCCGGCAAAACTATGATCCCGCAAAATTTTCGTGATGTCACAAAATATTTTTGCCAAAATCGAGTTTCATAAAATTTCCCGCCAAAATATGATCCTTTAAAAATTTTCCACAAAAAAATATGATCCCACAAAATTTTCCCGCTAAAAACTTGATCTCACAAATAGTCTCGCCAAAATCGAGACTCATAAAATTTCCCGTCAAAATATGATCCTGCAAAAATTTTCCCACCAAAAATGTGATGCCGTTAAATTTTCCCGCCAAAAATGTGATCTTACAAAACATTTTTGCTAAAACCGAGATTCATAAAATTTACCGCAAAAAATATGATCCCGAAAATTTTTCCCGCGAAAAACGTGATCACAAGAAAATTTTCGTTAAAATTGAGATTCATAAAATTTCTCGCCAAAAACTAAATCCCGCATAAATTTCCCACCAAAAACGAGATTTTTCGAAAATATTATGCCCAAAACACAATTCATTAAAAAAATTCTGCCAAAAAACGCGATTTGGAAAATTTTCCACAAAAAATAGGATTTCGTATTATTTTTTTAAACCAAAATGTGTTTTTGTAATTTAAATTAAAATATAATTTGTGAAACATGATTTACAATTTATTTATAAATAGATATAATCTTTTTATCAATAAAATTAAGTGGGTTGGGTCAAAGTTCATCCAACTTATGTAAATTTGATGGGGTTTATGGGTTGATTCAACTCAATTACTAAATGGATTGGGTTGATCCATGAACCATTAACATTTAACATGGGTTATGGGTTGGGTTGGATATGATCATCCATATTGACACCCCTAGTTGCCGGGGAGTACTCTTCTGGTGGGGCCAGCTTCCTTGGTGCGTGATTTTGACGCGTTACGCACTTTTTTGCGTATTTTTGGCAATCGGCCAACATCGTTGGCCATTAACAGCCAAGCTGTTTAAGCTTTAGGGCGAGCGATCGTGTTGGTACCGTGTTTAACACCCGTACCATGATCCGACCCGGATTATGGACCAACTCGGAGCTCCATCAAGAAATATGAAGAATAGCCCAGCAAGGGCCTATTAATAATTCGGCAAAAGAACATAAGTGGCCGAGCTGGGTAAATCCAAGGAAAAAGAAAGAGTTAGCTCGGATAAAAGGAAATACTTAGAATTAAGTATATTTTTCTTTTATCTTTTAGGAGCTTTTCTTTATCTCTTATAGTTTATTCCACCGTCTTAACATCTTGTATAAATACTTGATGTTCTTCTCCTAGAGGAGACATTCACCTCCCCATTCACACATCCACCTCCATCATAGATCCAGAATTGGATTTAAGACCTACAAATACCTCTCTTAGACATGTTCCTCCTGTTCGAGTAGAGGACGCAAACGACGTAGAAGATCAACCCCGAAGGTCCTTCTATTTTGTACACAAATAGAAGTCATCCATACGAAGCTATAGGCAAAACCATAACGTAATTTGATATTACGGTTCGAAAGTTATGCTCAGTTTCATGTGACTGAAGAAGAAGAATACGAAGTTCCGAAAGAGCCAACTTGGTACCTTCGTCCACAACGAACCACAACAAACCAGGTAACGATTTATACACCGTTGGAAAGATATCTCTGTCTACTTTCCAGGTCTGTAGCGTCCTTAGTAGTGTTTCTAGTAATGCACATTCTCTAAGAACTAAACTCATCACGTATGTGACTTGCCTATGAAGGCATAACTCATCACCTTTGTGACTTTCCTATGAAGGCATAACTCATCACCTTCGTGACATGCCCATGAAGGCTTAATTTATCACCTTTGGTGACCTAGCTGCCTAGCCGTCTAGCTGTCTAGCTGCCTAGCTGTTTATCTGCCTAGCTGCCTAGCTGTTTTTTTGCCTAGCTGCCTCTCGCGTAGCTATCTTTGTCGATGACTTAACTCGGTAAACGAGTAATAACGAATGTTATAAAGACCTAACTCGGTAAACGAGTAATAACGAATGTTATGAACATGAACTACGAATGGCTTGATCCATATTCTAAAGGGTACATAGGCAGCCTTTCATAGGGTATAGCTATAGGATATAAATCTTCCTATAGTTTATATCTATGATAAAGAAGACGATCTGTATAGAGAACTCTATACACATCTTTTTGAGTACTTGTTTTCTTGGTGATTTTACGCTTAAACCTAATTCCTCTATTCTTTGGAACGATCTCGAAGTGTTGCTCAATCCGACATCACCAAATTGGCGCTGTCTAAGGGGACCGATTAGGTTTACTGCGTCAAAACCCACCGAAAAATAAACTTAAAAGATCTTTGGAACCAAAGATCAAACACCATATGTCACGAACGTGACCAAAACCGAAGATGATACTCTACCCACCACGAACGTGAACGGATTGGAGAAAATATGGGAGGCTTAAGCCAACCACATAATCACCCGTTCGTGATCAAACCTATGGTCAATGATTGCAAAGTCAATCGTGTGTTAACTGAAAGCGGAAGCTCGGTAAACTTGATTTATCAAGTCCAGATGATGAAATCTTGACAATGAACGTTTGTCTAAAGTGTCTCTAAGGAAGAGACCGTAATTCATATGACCTAGCTCACAACTCTCCTAGCTAGCAGCTCATCATTCAGATGACCTGCCTGCCTCGCAGCTCCCAGCTCGTCATTCAGATGACATGGCTCACAGCTTCCCCAGCTTGCAACTCCCCCAGCTCGCAGCTCGTCATTCAGATGACCTACCCCACAGCTCTCCCAGCTCGCAGCTCGTCATTCAGATGACATGCCTCGCAGCTCGTCATTCAGATGACCTGTCTCACAGCTCTCCCAGCTCGCAGCTCATCATATAGATGACCTAACTGCAGAACTCGTCACAGCTCAGCTCATCACAGCTCAGCTCGTAACAGCTCAGCTCATCTGATCTCAGCCCGTCGTAGTAGCTCAGCTCGTAAGAGCTCACCTCATAGCAGCTCAGCTCGTCAGATCTCATCTTGTCAAATCTCAGCTCGTCGCAGCTCAGCTCAAAGCAGCTCAGCTCAAAGCAGCTCAGCTCGTCGTAGCATCAGCTCATCAGATCTCAGCTCCTCGCTGCTCAGCTCAAATAAGCTCAGCTCGTCGTAGCAGCTGCTCAACTTGTCACAGCTCAGCTCATTGTTTCACATTAAAAAGATGATTACTAAAGTAAACCAAACAAAAGCCCTTATGAATATAAGAGGCTTCGTTCTAAACAACGATTCTATCTTACAAAGGTAAGATCAACAAAAGCCCTTATAAATATAAGAGGCTTCGTTGAAAACAACGATTTTATCTTACACAAGTAAGACAATCTAAAACCCTTATGAATAGAAGAGGCTTCGTTGAAACAGCGATTCTATCTGACGAAAGTAGGACAGTCTAAAGCCCTTATGAATATAAGAGGCCTCGTTGAAAACAACGATTCTATCTTACAAGGGTAAGACAAACCAAAGCCCTTATGAATTTAAGAGGCTACGTTGAAAACAACGATGTTATCCTACAACCCTGAGCCCTTATGAATATAAGAGGCTCCTTCGAAGAAAGGAATTATGTTGGATCAATCCAATATAACAAAGAAACAAGGAGGGATGTCCTGCCAGAGGAAGACCTAACCTCGTCCATATAATTGTCTGTTTTAATCTGAGTCTGATCAGCTCGTAGTTTAAATAGACAATATACCCCGAAAATAAACTCGGTACGATCCGTTCATCCAGTCCTACACATCAGTGCCCTGGCCAGATATCTGATCAACGCGCTTCTCGTAAGTGTTGTGGTGAAATAATCCACAATCTTTAATAAGCCGGAGCCAGGTCCGCACCCCGCTCTTAGGACAACCAAGTAAATTACACGCCGACTCTCGATCGCATACTGAAGTTTCGTCCTAAGGCAAAAGTTGAGCTAAGCCAAAGCACTAGTCCTTTGCACTCTCAGACCCCAAACTGAGCATGCCTCGTACCTTGGTACAGATTCTAAGAACCGTCATCGAGCTGGTAAGCAGCGGAGTCTCGGAGGAATCTTGCTTCTAATAAGCCGAGTTTCAGAGCTCGCAACCGCTAAGAGTCTTCTGAAAGTAATCTTAGTGTCTATCAAGCCGAGTTCCATAGCTCGCAACCACTTAAGAGTTCTTATGAAAGTAACTCTAAAGTGTCAAAATAAGCCGACCACCATAACCTCATGATCATTGAAGTTTCATAAGAAGCGATAGGTGCTAATAAGGTCGAGTTTATGGCTCGCATATACGAAGAAGGTTTTTTACAAAATAAAACCTAAGTATTATAAAATACTAAATTAAGCCGAGCTTCATAGTTCGCAACCATTAAGAGTTATTATGAAAGAAACTCTAAGTGTTATTTACACTGAGTTTTGTAGCTCGCAATCATTAAGGATTCTCTATACATCCTAACTCTTTCGAAAGAGTAAAACAAAAAAGATTGCTTAAAAGCCTAAGTATTCTAAAATACTAAAATCAAGCCGAGCTCCATAGTTCGCAACCATTAAGAGTTGTTATGAAAGAAACTCTAAGTGTTATTCACACTGAGTTTTGTACCTCGCAATCATTAAGGATTTTCTATAAATCCTAACTCTTTCGAAAGAGTAAAACAAAAAAGGTTGCTTAAAAACCTAAGTATTCTAAAATACTAAATAAAGCCGAGCTCCATAGTTCGCAACAATTAAGAGTTCTTATGAAAGAAACTCTAAGTATTATTTACACTGAGTTTTGTAGCTCGCAACCATAAAGGATTCTCTATAAATCCTAACTCTTTCGAAAGAGTAAAACAAAAAAGGTTGCTTAAAAACCTAAGTGTCCTAAATGTCAATAATAGAAAGTCGAACACCAAGTTCGTGCCAATGAGTTTGAACTCATATGAAATAAGTGTAAGCCAAAACCTAAGTTTTGCATCGGTATATAGCTCGTTGAACTAAACTGTTCATTAGCTCGTTGCTTCTCTACTCATCGAACAGAACTGTTCGCTAGCTCATCTCTCTACAGCTTCTTAGCTCCTCGAACTAAACTGTTCGCTAGCTTATCTCTCTACAGCTTCTTAGCTCCTCGAACTAAACTGTTCGATAGCTTATCTCTTTACAGCTTCTCAGCTCCTCGAACTAAACTGTTCGCCAGCTCTTCTCTTTACAGCTTCTCAGCTCCTCGAACTAAACTGTTCGCCAGCTTATCCTTTTACGACTCGCCAGATCGTCGAACTGAATATTTTGTCACTGAGGAGCTCACCGACTAAATTATCTAAAAAAAGTCGAGTGAACACTCGCAAATCGGAATGCTCGAAACAAGATGACCTAAATCATCTAGCGTTCAAACGTGCTCAACGTCTCAGATTCGAAACTTTGCAACAGAGTTTCATCTTCTCAACGAGACCGTTCTCAATCAGCTCCGAGTTGATACTTTTCTTCTAAATTCATTGAACTTCACCAAGATTCAACGAACTGAGGGGGGGGGGGGGATGATGCACACACAAGTTAGATGAACAATTCAAATGAAAGCTCAACCTAGATGTGCTTATGAGTCCTAAACCTCAATTAACCAACCACAAGTGAATGGTGCAATCACTGTAGTAAACAAGGGTCATTATTCCACAAGGACTAATGATTGTTTAACAATTGGAATGCAAGAAACTAATGAAGCTAGGTAAATCCAAATTCAAGATGTGATTTTTACTTTTACTAAATGTAAATGACAATATGAAATGATGCAATAAGTAAAATGCAAAAGCGTAAACAATGCAAAACCCTAAATTAAAGAAAAGCAATGCATAAATGAAAGTAAAAAACCTAAAATGCAATTTAAGAAAAGTCAACAAAAAGCAACGGAAAAGTCAACAAAAGTCAAACTTGAAAATCAATGAGATTAAAACATGGATCTTGAGTAAAGGTGATTGATTTAGGTTGAAACAAGTTAAGGTAGTGATGCACAACAACCAAAGATAGCTAATTTCAAAGAATGAAACTATTTAATCTAGATTAACCCACTTCCATGGTACTAATCCATTTCTTAATCAAAATCTAACACAAACTTCCATCTTGTTAAAGATCAACTAAGAATCATTAAAAATATGTTCATAAAAGCTTACTAAACTCCTTAGACATCAACTTCCATTTGGCTAAGATGAGAAAAGCATGATTAAAGTTCTTCTACACATTTCCACAAACACCTTCCGGGCATGAAAAGACCATGATCTAGATTTGGGGTAATTACTTCCCAATCTAGCATTAAGAGCTCTTTAATCAATGAAATATGAAAGAGTAACAACCTAGCATCACAAATATAACATGAATAAACCTTAATCTTCCCTACTCAAGATCCATTAAGGAAACTACTCACTAATCATAACTAAAACACAAAAAGCATGATTAAAATGATGCATAATGAAAAGGTTAAAGTAAATAAACATGACATAAACTTCTTTAAAACATAAAAGGTGAAGACTTTAACCTCAAATCATCAGAAACACATAGGTTTTAGGTTTTACACAAAGGATAAAAGAAAGGAGGCTAAAGCTTCGGGTTTTTGATCATAAGAAGGGTATTTATAGAAAACTAAAAAGTGTACCCGGGTCAAACCGGGTCAAACCCGGTCAAATGTGGATAAGACTAAAAATAGTGCAGAAAAAGGGCTCTGGCCCGACCGGCCGTCCGACCAGCCGCCCGACCTGTTGGTCAGGCTGGATGGCACCGCAACTTCTTCGTGTCTCCTGGCCCGACCAGTGGCTCGACTTGTTGGTCGGGCCAGTGGTCACCGCAACTTCTTCGTGCTTCTTCTGGTTCTTGGCCCGACCGGCTGCTCGTGTTGTTGGTCGGGCCAGCGGCCACCGCATGTTTTCCTTGTTGTCCTTCATTCTTCATTCTTGATTCTTCTCTCTACTTGCTCCATACTTGTCCCAAGACTCCATTTGTACCTAAAATATGCAAAATATGCATGCAAATGCAAGAAAACAAGAACTTGGAGTCTAAAACTCAATCTAAGCTAAATGAACAACTTATGTATCAAATTATGCAAAAACCTAAGCTAAATACTTCAAAATACTACAAAAATACGTGCTAAGAAAGGGAAATTTATTAACTTATCAGAGGACTAGTTGGTGGTACTGGGTTTAACACCCGTACCATTCACTTCCCCATTCACAGCTCCACCTCCATCATAGATCCATAACTGGAGTCAAGACCTAGAAACACCTCTGTTAGACAGGTTCGTCCTGTTCTAGTAGAGGATGCAAGCGATGTAGAAGATCAACCCCGAATGTCCTTCTATTTAATACACAAATAGAAGACATCCATACGAAGCTATAGGCAAAACCAGAACGTAATTTGATATTACGGTTCGAAAGTTATGTTCAATTTTCTGAGACCGAAGAAGAAGAATACGAAGTTCCGAAGAGCTGACTTTGTACCTTCGTCCACGATGAACCACAACAAACCAGGTAACAATTTATACACCGTTGGAAAGATCTCTCTGTCTAGTTTCCAGAATAGGATTCAGATCGTATATTTGAGGTCTGTAGCGTCCTCAGAAGCGTTTCCAGTAACACACATTCTCTAAGAACTAAACTCATCACGTATGTGACTTGCCTATGAATGCATAACTCATCACCTTTGGCACTTGCCTATGAAGGCATAACTCATCACCTTCGTGACATGCATATGAAGGCTTAATTTATCACCTTTGGTGACCTAGCTGTCTAGCTGTCTAGCTGCCTAGCTGCCTAGCTGCCTAGCTGTCTAGCTGCGTAGCTGTTTATCTTCCTAGCTGCTTAGCTCGCCTAGCTATCTAGGTCGGTAACCTAACTCAGTAACGAATGTTATAAAGATTTAACTCGGTAAACGAGTAATAATGAATGTTATAAAGACCTAACTCGGTAAACGAGTAATAACGAACATGTTTTTTAGTACTTGTTTTCTTGGAACGATCTCGGAGTGTTGCTCAATCCGACATCACCAGATCGTCCTCCGTAATGGTTACCTCCGTCCTTCCCGTGAGTACGTCGCAAGACTTCGAGGATTTTCTCCCAATAATGCATCTCATCATATAGCGAGATGCACTCCATCAGTAAAGCCTTCCTTCCAAGATAGTGTACTGGGCACTTCAGGTTCTCAACCTCCAGGCTGCCCACTTATCTTCAGGTTGTTTCCCTTTAGTTATATATTCTACAATCTCTGTCTGCCAGTCTTCCTGGAGAATGAAATCATCTTCTATTTCGGTGGACTCTTCGTCCGTTTCACCATCCATAATCTCGCAGACTATGGGTTTCGGATCTATGCTGGAACTCGTTATACATTATATAGGTATAATCCGTCTCATATCCGAGTTCGAGGCTAGTGCGGCCAATGCGTCCGCAGCCGAGTTCTCGCTGCGGGGAATTTTTACGAGTTCGAATCTATCGAACTCGTCACTAATTTTGCGTACCACCTTTAAGTAGGCATCCATCTTGTTATCTTTCGCTTCATATGACCTGCTAAACTGACTGGTAACGAGCTGGGAGTCTGAGCAAGCTCGAACTCGTTTAGCTCCTACTGCTTTCGCCAGTCAAAGTCGTGCGATGAAGGCTTCGTACTCAACAGAGTTATTTGTTGCCATGAAGTCAAGACGAAATGATTATTCGATCACCTCTCCAGTCGGATATTTGAGGCATACTCCGACCCCTGATCCCCTTCGGGATGACTACCCATCCACGTGCAGTGTCCACCACAAGCTTTCTTCTAAACTCTCTATAGAAGGCTCGCTGGGTACCTCGGCGATAAAGTCTGCTAGTACTTGCGACTTCATAGTCGGTCTATTTTTAAAGATTATATCGTATTCACTAAGCTCGATCGCCCACCGAGTTAATCGTCTTGATTGATTTGAGATATGCAAGATCGAACGGAGTGGATGATTTGTTAACACCTCGATGGTATGAGATTGGAAGTATGGCCTAAGCTTCCTTGCTGATGTCAAGAGTGCCAAGGCCAACTTTTCCATCGTTGAATACCTTGCCTCTGCGTTATTGAGGGCTTTGCTGATGTAGAAGATGGGCTGTTGTTCACCTGGGTTCTCTCTCACCAGAACGCCGTTGACCACCAATGCTGGGAGCGCGAGATATAGGTATAGGGTTTCTCCTACCTCGGGTTTGGCCAGCACTGGCAGCGAGGTGAGATATGCTTTGAGGTCAAAAAAAGTTTTTTTGCACTGTTCAGACCATTCAAAGGTCTTGCTTGCCTTTCTCAACAATTGACAGAACAAAAAACTTTTGTCTGTCGATCTACTTATGAATCGATTTAAAGCAGCTATCCGTCCGGCTAGTTTTTGGACTTCTTTCCGCATTTAGGGAGAAGTTAAATCTAACACGGCGGATATTTGCTTTAGGTTTGCTTCCATCCCCCTCTCTGTTACCAAATAACCCAAGAATTCTCCCAAAGTTACTGCGAAGGTACACTTGGCAGGGTTTAATTTCATCCCATACCGATTGAGTGTTTCAAAACACTTACTGAGATGATCGATGTGATCCTCGATATTCGCTGATTTAACCAACATATCGTCGATGTAAACCTCCATAGACTTGCCGAGCTGTTCCGCAAACATCTTGTTTATTAGCCGTTGGTAAGTTGCCCCAGCGTTCTTCAAGCCGAAGGGTATCACCTTATAACAGTAGATCCCTCGATCAGTTATGAAAGCGGTATTCTCACGGTCATCAGGATGCATCAAGATCTGATTGTACCCGGAGAAGGCATCCATAAATGATATGAGCTTGTTTCCAGCAGTTGCTTTGACAAGTCTATCGATATGAGGTAACAGAAAGCTATCTTTTGGGCAAGCTTTGTTGATATCTGTGAAATCAACACAAACTCTCCACTTTCCGTTCTTCTTTTTCACTATCACCGGATCAGCTAACCACTCTGGGTATTTCACCTCGGTAATACATCCAGCACCGAGCAGTCGCTCAACCTCATCATCTACCGCTCTGGACTCTGGGCCGAGTTTTCTCCGTTTCTGTTTAACCGGTCTATGGGATGGATCCACATTCAGCTCGTGAGAAATTATCTTTGGGTCGATCCCCTTCATGTCCTTAATGGACCACGCAAAAGTCGTGCATTCTTCCTTAGAAGTTCGACGAGTTTATCTCGTATAGGGTCGCTTAGTTCTGGCCCTATTCCCACACATTGATCGGGATGTTGGAAGTCGACGATGATTTGTGTGATTTGTCGTTCTGATGACGCTTTCTTCTTATCAGCAAGGGGTGCCTTGTTCTGGCTCCCTGCTATCTCTTTCGAGGCCTGCATGGTCATAGCAGCTTGGGTTCTGTTTTTCCTTTCAAGGATGAAACAGTTACGAGTTTCGATTTGATTACCTCTTTCGGTATGAATTCCGGAAGGGGTCGGGATTTTCAAACACTGATGATAGGCTGAAACTATAGCTTTCATCAGGTAAAGCCACGGCGTTCTGAAGACAGCGTTATACGCGGTGGCGAATCCACGACATTGAATCCAACATAATGTTTTATCTCGGCGACTTCGACCGTTAGTTAGATATTCCAACTCTAGGGATCATTCGACGTGCAAATCCCGTTAGGGTTTGACTCCTCTTGTACATACGTTTGTAGGTACCCATCCTTCGTAGGATTTCTTTATAAATCAGATTTACAGTGCTTCCGGTATCTATTAATATGCGATTGACTTCGCAATCGTCTATCAATAGTCTGACCATGAGTGGATCGTTGTGTGGTTGGGTCAAGCCTACCGTATCTTGTTCGCAGAAAGTTACCTCGAAGTTTTCGTAGTGGTTGATTGTTTATGCTTTTGACTCTTCGTAGCATTTGGTGATACCGGATTGAGTAACAATCCGAGATTGGTCCAAAGAATAGAGGAACTGGGTTTAAACGTAATATCACAAAGAAAAGATCAAGTAAAAAGATGTGTATATAATTCTCTATTGAAGGCAATGTCCTCGTTTTAGAGGAATACATCAAGTATTTATACAAGTACAAAGTCAGTCGAAATAACCCTAAAAGATAAATGGAAAATCACCTAAAAGATAAAAGGAAGTTATACTAATTCAAAGTATTTCCTTTTATCTGAGCTAAGTCTTCCAATTTGCCTGTATTTGCCTAGGTCAGCTGATGCTTCTTAATGAGCCGAGATGTTGCTAATGGGTCCTCGCTGGCCCATCTTCCGAGTTGTCCTCAAAACTTTGTATCGGGTCGGATCTGAGTTGGGTATGGTAATGAGTTTCGGACCGGTACCACCAGCAATCATTTTTTAGTGTTCTTTCTTCACAATCACATTCATTTCTTGTGGAGGCTTCAATAGATTAACCAATTCCTCCAAGTAGAGCTCATCATCTTCATCATCTTCCTTAGTCAAAGGTCCATACCTTGCTCGCTATCCCTTATCTTCTTCTAGGATCACCACATTGCAAATGTTGCTTCTAGGATTAGACTCGGGTTTACCCGGTAGAACACCGCTTGGTGCCTTTGAGTTAGAAGCGAATTGTGCTAGTTGCACATCAATAGTCTTCACATGAGAAGCTAGGTTTGTAATCTTGCCATCCATTTCTTGATACATCCCATTAATCCTAGAGTTTACCTCATGAACCTCTGTGCAATATCCGCAGTACTCTTGATTTGTCCATCTAAAACCTGTTGAACCAATGCCTTGAGCTCTTGGTCTTGAGAAGCGGGTTGAGTAGAGGTAGTAGCTTGATTGGTAGGAGGAACTTGATTAGAGTAGAATTGTTGCTTAGGACTAAAAGCTTGTTGAGGAATAAATCCTTGAACTTGTTGGGGAATGAAAGCTTGTTGCTTAGGAGGATAGACTTGGTCTTGGGGAGTCTCCACATTAGTGCTTCTATAGGACAAGTTGGGATGAGACCTATAGTTAGGATTGAAACCCTTTTGATAATACCCTTGACCATGAATGTAGCTTATCTCTTCTTGTTCCTCTTGGACTCCTTCAACAACCATCTCTTGATTTCCATCGAAATCTCCAACATAGTGGACTTGTTTCATACTAGCTTAGATAAGCTTGTCTAGCTTATCACTCATCTCCTTGATCCTTTGATGTTCACTCTTGAGCTCATTCTTAGGCTCCTTGTATGATCTATCATACTCTTTATTGTAGCTTTGATTGCTTTGAACTAGACTCTCAATGAGCTTCTCTCATTTTTCTATAGTCACGCTTCCAAAGTCTCCATTACTAGCTATTTTCAAAGTTAAGTAATATTTTACTTCAATCCCTCTATGAAAGATTCCATGTAGAGCTTCCATAGGAACTCCATGGTGAGGGCAAGATCTAGTGTAACCCTTCAATCTTTCCCAAGCTTCATAGAGAGCTTCATTAGGGCCTGGCTTGAAGCTCGTGATATCATTCCTAATCCGTGCGGTGCGTTGGATGGAGAAGAATTTGCCTAAAAACCGCTTCTTGCACTCTTCCCAAGTAGTGATTGAAGATGTAACTACATCCTTCTCCCATTGACTAGCCTTATCTCCCAAAGAGAATGAGTACAAGGTAAGCTTCACGACATCTTTGAACACTCCATTCATTTTCACCGTTCCACACAATCTATCGAAGTTGTCAAGATGCTCAATTGGGTGTTCCCAAGGTAGACCAAAGAAGCAATTATTTTGTACCATATTGATCAAGCTTGATTTGATCTCCCAATTGTTGTAAGCGCAAGGTGGTGGGCGAATACCAGTTCTAGTCCCATTAGTGAGCGGTTCATCAAAATCTCCGATTCTCCTTTCTTCTCTAGGGGCATGAACGGGTACTCTATTACCATTACCATCCACATTTCTAGCAACTTCATTAACTTGGCGATTACCGCCATTACCATTACCAACGTTAGCTTCCATTGCTACACGTTCTCTTTCCTTTCTTCCTAATCTAGCTTGCTTATCAAGTTGGCTAATATCGATGTGTATATCAAAGTTATCTAAACTCTTGCTTCTTGTTATCATGCACCTACACACCAAACAAAAACAAGAGACAAACAAGATAGATTGAATAACAAGCTCAAATAAAACCTAGTCTACAAAAGATTCCAAATCCAAATGTTTTAACGAAAAACAACTTAAGTCTCCGGCAACGGCGCCAAAAACTTGATGCAATCTAAAGTGAACAATGCTAAATGTAAGTGTTCAAGATGTGCTATGAGTTCTAATACCTCAATTAACTAACCACAAGTGCATGGTGCAATCAATGTAGTAATCAATGGTCATTCTTCCACGAGGATTAAAGTAGGTTTAAGCAATTGGAATGAAAGAAACTAATGAACCTAGGTGAATGCAAATTCAAGGTGGATTTCAATTTTTACTAAGTGTAAATGACAATATGAAATGATGCAATAAGATAAATGCAAAGCTTAAACACAGTATAACACTAAATAAAGTAAAACAATGTATAAGTAAAGGTAAAACAAGATTAAAACGCAATTTAAAAAAAGTCAACGAAAAGTCAACAAAATCAAAGTAAAAGTCAACAAAATTTTAGCAAGATGATCTATAAGATTAAAGCATGGATCTTGAGTAAAGGTGATTGATTTATTTTAGACAAGCTAAGATAGTAATCCACAACAACTAAAGATAGCTGATTTCAAAGCATGAATCCATTTAATCTAGATTAATCAACTTTCATGGTAGTAATCCATTTCTTAATCATTAACTAACACAAACTTCCATTTTGTTAAAGACTAATCAAGAATCATTAATGAACATGTTCATAAAAGCTTACAAAACTCCATAGACTTAACTTCCATTGGCTTAGATGAGAGTTGCATGATTAAAGTCTCCTACACATTTTCACAAACACCTTTCGGGCATGAAAAGACCTTGATCTAGATTGGGGTAATTACTTCCTAATCAAGCATTAAGAACTCTTTAATCAATGAAATATGAAAGACTAACAACCTAGCATCACTAATCTAATATGAATCAACCTTACTCAAGATCCATTAAGGAAACTACTCACTAATCATATCTAAAACACATAAAGCATGAATAAAAATATGCAAGAGTTCTTTTTTATAACTCGTGTGATCTGGTTCAACGGATACCATAAGCTCCGAGTCATGTCGTGAGGATGTTTATTCCCTAGCTGATTCTCGGGTCAACATGCCATTAGATCCGACTAATCCCGGGGTCTAGAGAGACCATGTGAATGCTCCGGTGGCCAAATAGAAATAATTAAAGAGTTATGCGCTTGAGGGGAATTGATCCCTGCTGGACCAACAAGACTACTCTTCCTCAAATGGAAACCACGAAACCAAGACCCCTCGGTTAACCTGACACTTTTTATTAAAGCCATTACTAACAAAATATGATTTGAGACTTTCCACCTGTTGTAATAAAGTGAAATACTGTGGCCAATCTTACGGTTTCACTAATGCCTCAACAACAATGAGATTTGGTACACCTACGATCGCATCTCTAGCATGATATGGAACCGATCCATAGTGATTCCTAACAATTCAAGCCATGCCACTATAAAGAACGGGACTTCTCCAATTAGCATTAATGTACATTTGACAATTCCGTTGCTAGGGACCTAATCTTTTCGAGTCATTTCTCTTCATCATGCTCAAAGAGATATTGCCTTCCGCCATATTATCCAATTGTCTCTAATGTTCTGACTCATATTTAGCTCTTTTGATCATTGGATCGAGCGTCTATAACCAAATTTATTAAAACCTGTTTTAGTAAACAAAACAAAAAGATAAAATCGTCCCTAAATTTAGATGAAGTATAGGGAAAAAGGTAAATTTGGACCCAAACAATTTGCATTGTACTTTTTTAGACATGAATTTTTGCCTATGGTTAATTTAAACATGAAGTCCAAATAAATTCAAATCTTATAGTTGAACTAACATGTTTTGTGTCGAAATGTACCTTAGCCATGATTCTATTAGTCAACGTTAACATAGTATTGACTAAAACGACACATGAGTTAGCTAGTTCAGTTTTGTTAGCTCAAACGACGTAGTTTCATTGTTTTAGTAAAAAACAATCGTTTTCATTTAGCGAAAACTCAATATCAAATTCCTTAATTGGCGTCATTTTCATTTGGGGATTTATCGAATTAAAGATTCAATTTTGAGTTTTCTCTAAATGAAAACGACTTCGTTTTACTAAAACAACGAATTTCGAGCTAATAAACAGAGCAACTAATCCACGTGTCGTTTTAGTCAGTATTCTGTTAACGTTGACTAACGAAATCCTGGTCAATGTATAATTCGGCACAAAACATGTTAGTTCAAGTTTAAGATTTAAATTTATTTGGAATTTAGATTTAAATTAGCCATAGACAAAAACTTAGATCTAAAAGAGCACGCCGCAAATAATTTGGATCAAAATTTGCCATTTTCCAGTACCGAACATGTGTCACTATTTTTTTCAGTGTAAAGCTTAAGTGTAGAAAGACACAACGTAAATTATTTGGGTCTAAATTTTCCTTTTTCCGTACCGAACATGTGTAACTATTTTTTTCATTGTTTTATCTTAAAAAGATTTATATGTATACACTAAATTAAGATACATCTGTAATCATTAAGTTACATATATGAATGTACATGTTATTCTTACCTTTTAAACAAAATCATACAATATTACTTTCAGAACACACACTTGACAGGATTAACTTCTCAAACCGAAATATTAGATGATAAGAAATACTACGGGCCTATGGCCTTTATTCTAAAATACAGGGGTTGAGCCAGCTTATCCGAGACAGGAAGGGTGTTCGGTAATAAGAACATCAATGGATAATTAATGAATGTAAGTGGGTTTGGCTAGCTTATTCGAGCCCACACAACATAATCCTACATGAACCCACCGGGATAAAGGTTAGTAGTACATTTCGGTATCTATTTGCTTTTAATAGGAAGATCTCAAATCCAAGCCAAACTAAATTGGTAGAGTTTTAGTAGCTGTATATATTATACAAAAGAGCGTGTACCCAACCAAATTCGATCCCCAATATCAACCAACCAAATTATGGCCGTTAAACTACCATTAGCTTATTAAAGTTTTGATAATCAAAATTTGTGCTAAATTCAACGAAACTATTTAGTTTTAGAAAAAAATGTTGGAACTTGTTTTTTGACAATGGCGTTGGCAATTATTCCGGTGGCTTTTCCAGGCAATTTCGGTGTTGGAATGACCGGAATTTAGAATCGTTGGATTCATTGTAATGAGCACTATGAGATAGTGTATGCATTTGTCAAAAACGGTGTTCGTTTAAATGAGTGGAAAACTTGTAAAGCTTGAGTATTTGGCTTAGTGTAAAAGCTAGCAAATATTTCACATTGGAAGTTAGAGATGAAATATCTCTTGTATATAAAGAGGAGAAATCATACCAAGGCTTAAAAGCTTGGATACACTTTGGTGTATTGGAGAAAAGAGATATCCGGACCGGGTTTCGGCTTTGGGTTTCCAAATTGGCAAATGGTCCAAAAAGATTAATTCTTTTGGTGAGAATTCTTTGTGAATAAAGTGTTGATTAAGTCAACATAGATCTCATCTATTTGATGTGATATTAATATTGGTAATTAAGTGCAAATTCAAGTGTTTTGATTTTGTAACTTATAAAATATTAAACTCATGGTCAAATAGGGGTTGAATGAGATTAAATTCTCATGACTCCTTTTTATGTCTTGTCAAGCACTTGGGTTATAAGAATGCCCTCATCTTTCTCATGAAAAATATACAATGGAAAACACCATTGGAAATAATATCAAACAAAGTTTTTTAAACAAGTCCCTCATGATCTCTTCTTTTCTTGTGTCTGAGAGTACAAGCAGAATTTTGGTTCTATAGGTTCTGTTCTTCGGTGATGGAAGACAGAAACAATGGCAGTTGTATCCTGATAATCTTATCGCTATGAAACCGTCACACTACGGAGCGTTTAAAGATTTAAGGAAAGAGATTCGTCTCGCCTCTGCAATTCCTTTTCATCTTTGTAATTTGGTATTGTAATTCTTGAATTTGTTTTTAAATTATCTTTTCATATATCAGTTGCCCAATTGTAGAAATTCGGCTCCTACAATCTTAAATCTTTAAATTTTCGTTAATATACTAACGAAAACTGATTATTTGTTAAGGTTGTTTTTATAAGAACAGGTATTGGATATGAGTTTTACGGTGTGATGGTGATTAGTGATGATAACTGTTCTGATAATCAGAATTATAGGTTTCTAATAATCGAGAAAACCTAATCCCGTCTTCGTATTAAAACCATTCTGGTTTAAACCGGTTTAAGTCTTCGGTTTGACTTTGCATGATTGTGAATATTAAATTGCTATTTTATTCAAAGTTGTGCGTTTCGATTATGCAATCTTCTTCAATCATTCGTTGGCTTGATTGTTGATGTTGGACAAGGTTTACTTGGAACCGGTTTGATTCTGATTTGTTATCAACATGTTTTGATTCGATTGTGTTTTTGGCTTTGCAATCATCGAGATTATTGTGGATCATAATAATATCATATTGAATTCATCGTGGTTATTGCAATTGGTCAAATTATTATTTGAATGCTTACATTATGTTTTTGCATATTCAATATATAATTAAATGCTTAAAGTCTGAATTTTGTGTTTAATTGTTTGCAATTTATTGATTAAATTGTTTTTATTAAATTTGTGTGTCTTGGTTTTAGTTGGTATACTAATTCGTTTTGTTTTGTGAAACAGATTGGATTTTTAGTATGACTAACAAAACCAAATTGTGATTAATGATCAAACCAAGGATGTAACGATGGAGATAATTATGGTGGTGAAATCTGGTCAAGTGAGTCGACGCCTCAAATTAAATTTGAGAGTTGTCTGTCACTTGTGAACCCGTTGGTGCCTAGCGCTTTAAGCGTAGGACTAATGCCAATAAAGAGTTATAAGTTTATGGCGTAAATTTTAAGAAATTCGCATTAGCGAAGTTTCAAGGGAAGTCTCAAGTGACTTTGACCAAAGTGGACCTAGGTGACGTGGTCTCTAAAGTCAATGTTGTTGAGGACAACCTGATGAAATGGTGGTATACCATTACTCACATATGCATGGATAAGGATATGTTTAAGATATATCAAAGATGCAAGAGTGAGAAGAGGCGGTTAATGAGTAACACCATACGAATTTTGGAAAAGTATAACAAGATTAAATATCTTGTGAATACACTATGTGTATTAGAGAAAAGTAAATCCAAAATCGAATAGTGCCAAGCTAAACCGGACTTGGTTTGAGATTAAATTTTGGTTTTGAATTTGGTCATTGAATTTATTTTTTGAACCAAATTCAAATCAAAATTATGATTAATTTTATAATTAAAATTATCATAAATCTCCACTATAATTTGATACTTCTAACGTATGTAAATTGATGGTGTGAGATGATGGGATTTGACTTTGATTTCTAAAATCAATGAAAAAAACTGTTTGTGTCATCATGGACATAAAATACGTTGCTTCTTTGACTTTCCTATAAGAGGAAAAACATTCATCGATCATAGAAACATATTGAGATAAAATCATCTCTGAAAAAACTATAAGGGGGTGTTATTGGGGATTGGATTTATATGGAATTTTAAAATCTTGGAAATCCAAAAATTTGTTAAATTTGTAAAAAGTTTTGTGTATTTAGAAAGTTTAGTTATAAGGATTTTAAGAATCCAATAGTTTTATAAGGTATTCTCAAAATCTTGTTTAATGAGTATAATTATAGGAAATCCATCTACCAATAACAATAGATTCTAATAGATTTACAAAATCATTAAAAACCAAACTTTTCCAATAACAAGGGATTTCAAATGGAATTTGAAAATCCTCAAACCAATAACAATAGATTTTAATTAGAATTTAAGAATCCATAAACCAATAATGATGGATTTCCAAAATTCATACAAATCCAATCCCCAATAACACCCCCTAAGAAATAGTTTGTAGTCTTAAAAAGGTAAATGCATTGTTGGAGGAATCTGCGTTAGTCCAGAAAATGTGGGGAAAAGCGTCGCTTACCACAAATTATATTCTCAATAGAATACCACACAAGGTCATTGGTAAAACACCGTATGAACTTTGGAAAGGTGTTGTACTATCGTACAAATACCTAAAAGTGTGGGGGGGGGGGTGCCTGGATTAAAGTCGCAGTGCCACCTCCAAGAAAGTTCACAATTAGACTTAAATTAGTGGATCACTCAAACTATGCACTTGTTAAGTGACAAGTTTGATATGATGGACTGATGAATATGTATAATGGTAAATTTCGTCATATGAGAAAATGACATAAAACCATTAGACACTTGATCTCAAATTGAGTAATCATGATGATTACATCAAGTCAAGTGACAACCTAGAGGATCCTTAAAGGTTGGTCTAGAGATCATGTGGTAAAATCATCAAGCGGAATGGGTTTAAAGCCTATAACAGAACATGACGCTTAATGGATACCCTACTTATGTCACTGGAAATCCCACGACATATGTTCAAAGGGACAACGAAATAAAGCTGAGTAAGAGAAAAACACTGTGAGACAATATATACACCCAGTTTCGAGGATGATAAACAGTGTTACGTGTGTGTGATAAGGCTAAGCATTGGCTTTTAATAATTTCATAACTTTGAGATATCAATGAAGTAATACATGATGCTTCTGTAAAACAAAGTTGATGGCAGATCACCTAGTGAGTGTGAAATGCGGCCTTTTCTAGGAGAATGAAAGTAAGGCTATATTCTCCAAGTGCACTCATGATTACCAGGAATGTTCAAGGCCAAAATGAACACAATAGAGAACCTAGTTCTGTGAGAGAATGAAGTTGTGATATAGTTGTTGTCTCGGTTTACATCAAAGCCCGGGTGGTTCAAGACATCATGTTCACCTCCTGGTCGAGGAAACCCGACAGCTATTGATAATGACTGGTTCAAAGCTGAAAAGCTACTAGCCCAGATACAGTGGATTTTTCGCTCGTACTCTCAAAAGTCATTTTTCGAGTCTTGTCGTGTCGGTCAAGTCTGTCGAGTCGTCCAGTGTTTAAAGTCATTTCTATTCAAGTGGGGGATTGTTGGAACTTGTTTTTTGACAATGGTGTTGGCAATTATTCCGATGGCTTTTCCAGGCAATTGAGGTGTTGGAATGACCGGAATTTAGAATTGTTGGATTCATTGTAATGAGCACTATGAGATAGTGTATGCATTTGTCAAAAACGGTGTTCGTTTGAATGAGAAATGTTGGTCCAAAGTCGATGACTTGGAAAGCTTGTAAAGCTTGAGTATTTGGCTTAGTGTAAAAGCTAGCAAATATTTCACATTGGAAGTTAGAGATGAAATATCTCTTGTATATAAAGAGGAGAAATCATACCAAGGCTTAAAAGCTTGGATACACTTTGGTGTATTGGAGAAAAGATATATTCGGACCGGGTTTCGGCTTTGGGTTTCCAAATTGGCAAATGGCCCAAAAAGATTAATTCTTTTGGTGAGAATTCTTTGTGAATAAAGTGTTGATTAAGTCAACATATATCTCCTCTATTTGATGTGGTATTAATATTGGTAATTAAGTGCAAATTCAAGTGTTTTGATTTTGTAACTTATAAAATATTAAACTCATGGTCAAATAGGGGTTGAATGAGATTAAATTCTCATGACTCCTCTTTATGGCTTGTCAAGCACTTGGGCTATAAGAATGCCCTCATCTTTCTCATGAAAAATATACAATGGAAAACACCATTGGAAATAATATCAAACAAAGTTTTTTAAAGAATTACCTCATGATCTCTTCTTTTCTTGTATCTGAGAGTACACGCAGAATTTTGGTTCAATAGGTTCTGTTCTTCGGTGATGGAAGATAGAAACAATGGCAGTTGTATCCTGGGAATCTTATTGTTATGAAACTGTCACACTACGGGGCGTTTAAAGATTTAAGGAAAGAGATTCGTCTCGGCTCTGCAATTCCTTTTCACCTTTGTAATTTGGTATTGTAATTCTTGAATTTGTTCTTAAATTATCTTTTATATATCAGTTGTCCAATTGTAGAAATTCAGATCCTACAAAAAAAACTATACTAATGTCTTTAATCAAACGAAGTATGATTCTTAATTTGATTATACTATGTTGAGTACTACGGGGACTTGAATAATTTTAATAGGTTTGTTAGTTTTTTTTTATTCATTATTTACTTGACGGTGTCATCAATATCCCTTCGTTCAAATCCAAATGACAAAATCATCTCTGCTTGATAACAAAAAGGTCTAAATGACAATGCACATACATCTTACACGTAGAATATGATACAGTTTACTTTTCTATAGTTTCAAAAAAAAGATATTTAAGAATACCTCATTTTTGTATCAAATATCGAATATTAATTTATAGAGATTCTACTGTATCACACCACCACCACCACCGTGTGACTCTACTCGAACTCGCAGGGAGGAAAGCGTTAACCAACACTCACCAACCATTGGGCTACATAGTAGTAGTCGGTAAGAGTTCAGTAAATAAATTTATACTAACTCCATTAATGTCCCACATGCACTGCTCACATCCCTGTACAAAATTACAAACCCATGCAAACATTTTTTTGTCTATATAGTATAATATTATACACTAGATTGGGACCCGCATAATATGCGGATATTTGAAATCAAAATTGATAATTTGTGTAGTTATACCTGTATAGTTATATTTTAAATTAAAACCATGTTAATATAGTAATAAATTACGTGAGTAAGAAAATCAATAATGAGTTTAAATCTCCAAAAGTTATAAAAATAATTCATCTAAATGAATGATAAGGTTGTAAATCATATTTGAAATCTTATATACTTTGAAACTCAATCTATTTTATAAATAAACATCAATTATTTTTTAAAAAGTGGGTAAAAATAAAATTATAATATATTACTATTCTATTTTGTAAATTTTCTTTTTTTAGGCTAGGGTAATAAATTTCTTTTTTTCAACATCAAGAAGGTATCGTAAGTCTTGGATAAGTTGAAGAATATAAAATTTGATATAATTTATATATACTAACCTTTTCATCAAGTAAGAAGAACTTTTATTCTCATAAGTACGTTATTTTCTTTAAGATTTCTACCTTCCCATTTTTGAAGAATACATGTAATAGTTCGATGGTAAACACGATTTCGATCTAATTGATAAAAAATTAAATAGTTTTGACTGATTTGTGGAGGTGGTATTCAAAGAAATTTGAGGATTTGAGGTGTATGTTAAATTGTGGGAGGTGTGTGATTATATAGTTTTGGGATTTGCCTTTTTTAAGTAATAAATGTTTTGGAAGGTTGAACGTATGTTTACTTTTCCTTTTTAAATAATTTATAGTTTAACATTTATAAAATTGAATGTATGTTTACTTTTCCTTTTTAAATAATTTATGGTTTAACATTTATTTTGTTTTTATATATAAAGTTTCATTTTTGTGATGTAACATTTATTTTGTTAACATAATGGTATTTGTATTTTGTTTTTTTTTTTATGACTTACATAAAATTTGGTTTGATTTTTAGAAATATGTTAATGAAACAATTAAAAAAATGTTAATGTGTCTTTATTTTATTGGTTTAACATAATTATATCTTTAATTTTCTAATTGCTTGATTTTAAATAGAGCATTTTAACATGTGTCATCATCTCGATCGATAATAGACACATGTCATGATCTGGTGAGTTACATATTTGACAAACTCTCCTTGGTATTACTATTCTATTTTGTAAATTTTCCATTTTATGTTAGGTTTATAAATTTCTTTTTTACAACATGAATAAAGTATGGTAAGTGCTAGATAAGTCGAAGAATTTAAAGATTAATATAATTTATATATACTAACATTTTCATCAAGTAGAAGAACTTTAAATTCTCATATTACGTTGTTTGCTTTAAGATTTCTAGCCTCCCACTTTCGAAGAATACATGCAATAGTTCGACGGTAAACACGATTTCGATCTAATTTATCGAAAATTAAATATTTTTAACTGATTTGTGGGAAGGTGTGTGTTATTATATAGTTTTTGAATTTACCTTTTCTGAAGTAATAACATTTTTGGATGGTTAAACGACTGTTTACTTTTCCCTTTTAAATAATTTATGGTTTAACATTTATAAGGTTGAACGTATGTTTACTTTTTCTTTTAAAAATAATTTATGGTTTAATATTTTTTTTGTTTATATATATAAAGTTTCATTTTTGTGATGTAACATTTATTTTGTTTAACATAATGTTATTTATATTTTGCTTTTCTTTTTAACGACTTATTTAAAATTTGGTTTGGCTTTTAGAAATATGCTAATGAAACAATAAGAAAAATGTTTATATGTCTTTAGTTTATTGGTTTAACATAATGATATCTTTATTTTTCTAATTGCTTGATTTAAAACAGAGTATTTTAACACGTGTCATCATCTCTATCGATAATATACACATGTCACGATCCTATGGGTTATAATTTTGACAAACTCTCCTTTGTATAATAAGACTAGATTAGGACCCGCATAATATACGGGAATTAAATATTAAAATTGATCATTTATGTAGTTATACATGTATAGTTATATTCTAAATTAAAACCCTGTTAATATAGTAATAAATTACGTTTTGTTAACCGTGAGTAAGATTGTGACGCCCGTGAACCATTTTTGAGGAAAATGGAGGGGCTGTCGATCGACACACGTTGTGCGTGTCGATCGACAGGGCTCTTAAGGGGCTGTCGTTCGACACACGTGGTGCGTGTCGATTGACAGGGCCTTTAGTGGTCGGTTTTCTGGTTCGATTTTAATCGTTCGGTTGGACCGGGCCGGTTTAAGGGAAACCTAGGGTTCCATATTTAAGTCTTTTGGCTGCATGCTGATCGAAACCAAGTCTCAAAATTAGTGGAAAAGAGTCTGAGAGGAGTTTCTCTTGTTCCTGATAGTTTTGTGAGTTAGAGTTTCGTTCTTGAGTGTTTTGGAGGGGAATTCGTGGTGGTTGTCGTGGATTTCATTTCTAGCCTCAATTCCATCAGTTTCTATCGAAAATCCAAGGTGAGTGCGTGACCATGGCTTCTGGGCCGACGGATCGTTAGGGTTGTTTGGTGATAGGTTTGGAACGTGTTGATTGATGTTGTGTTGATTGATTGTGGCTGTGTGTATTGGTTGTTGTGTTGTGATTGTCGTTTTGTGCAGGTTTTTGTGTTGACGCAGAGGAGGAATCGATCCGAGAGGATTATGATCGATTTCCCAGGATCCTGCGAAGGGCCTTTCGAATGACAGACCAACACAAAGGCTGTCGAACGACACACATAAGGTCGAACGACATGTATGTACATGGGGTGTCGATCGACACCTAGTTGTAGTGTCGATCGACAGGCTGCCTGTGTTGGCTGTGGTTGAGCCTTTGTGTTTGTGTGTTGTTTTGTTGTATGTTTGCCTGAGTGGTCCATCGTGCCTGAGTGCGCAGTCGTAGATGGGATGACCGTCTCACTGGGTATTTATGATAATACTCACGCATCTCTTTTTTTCCATGTGATGCAGATAAAGGCAAATTGTGATCGTGGAATCACGTCTACGAAGCGGGAGATGATCTAGGGTCTCGAGTTTCGTGTTTCGTGTTGTTTCCATTACTGTTTTAGAACCGCTGTTAGGTTGCTGGAATTCATTGAATTGGTTATCTGTGGAACTGATTCGTTTAGTATTTTAATGGAATTTATTGTTGGTTATCCGGTGTAGTTCAATTGTGTTGTGGTTTGCTTGGCTGTTGAGGATAGTATTTATGGAAATGCTAATCCGAGGCCAATGTTTATATGTTTTAAAAAAAAAACGGGGCTCGTTTCAATTTGGTATCAGAGCGATACGGTTTTAGGACGGGCTAGAACTGCTAGGATTGTAAATTGGTTAAAATTGCAATTATGTGGGTTTGGGGGTTCTAGATTATCTTCCTTCGAGCCTTCAATGAGATTCCACGGTAAGTGTGTTTTGTGTTTGTTTGTTGGTCTTTCTAGTTCTTAGCTGTGTACTTTGTTAAGTGCAGTGAGATGGCTAGGACTACTAGAGGGCGTGGGCGTGGAGGCCGTGGAGGCCGAGGCAGAGGTCGTGGACTTGTGGATGAGCCAGTCTTGAGTGAGGCTCAGATTTCCGCGCGTGGGCCGGTGTCAGTTCATCAGACTTTGCATGACGGTCAGTCCGCCAGTGTGACTGCTAGTGTGGGGGACGGTTTGGGTCTTGTTGGGGCTGGTTTGGGTCTCGTTGAGGCTGGTGGTGCTGGTGGTGTTGGCGCAGCTGGGGGTGCGGGTGTGGCCGCAGGAGTAGCCCAGGCTGGTGATGATCGTCTGGCTGATCTGTTGAGGCAGTTGTTGGAGTGGTTACTAGGTGCGGTGCCAGTGCAGGCTCCAGTGTTTCCACGAGTGGCAGAGGTGCAGCCGAGGGCTGCGGTTACTGAGGAGGTTCCGCCACTTATCCGGATGATGGAACAGATGCAGAGGATCGGTACGGGTTCTTTTGAAGGAGGTGCTAAGCCTGAAGAGGCTGATGAGTGGCAGATGAGGTTGGAGCGGAATTTTTGCTCGATCAGGTGTCCAGAGGGATACATGGTTGACCTGGCAGTCCATTATTTGGATGATGATGCACATCTCTGGTGGAGGGGTGTTGCAGCGAGACGTGCCCGGACTGTGATATCTTGGACAAACTTTGTGGCGAAGTTTAACGCCAAGTTCTTCCCTCAGGAGGCATTGGATAGGCTCGAGGAGAGGTTCTTGGAGTTGTCTCAGGGTGCGATGTCGGTTCGAGAGTATGACGCGGAGTTTAACCGACTTTTGGGTTATGCTGGTAGGAGTCTGGAGGATGAGCAGGCTCAAATTCGGAGGTTCGTGAGCGGACTTCGACCAAACTTGAGAACTCGGTGTAGAGGCATCAGGTTCGAGTATACAGTGGAGTTGGTAGAGATGGTTGCACAAATCGAGGAGGATATGAGGGAGCAGGCTGCGGTAGTGGTTTCCAGCTGTTCAGCCTCGGAGGTCTCAGCAGCAGGTGCAATAGGTGGGTCCTAGCAAGGGTGGCAAGCCTGGACAAGAAGAGGAAGTAGGAAGACACTTCGAGATCGGGTCAGAGTGACCGAGGGTGCTTTGGTTGTGGGAGTTTGGATCACAAGAAGGCGAGTTGCCCTAAGCAGAGCGAGGATCGAGCGGCTCGAACTTGCTATCAGTGTGGAGAGCCAGGGCACTTCAGGATGAACAGTCCCAAGTTGCAGCAGATGGCAGTGGCAGTTGTGCAGCCAGTGACGCAGTATGGGGCAGTGCAGCCTGTGGAGCAGATTGCGGCGATGCAGCGTTCGCCGGGTGAGCCGAGCTCGAGGCCGATCACAGGTAAACTCTCTAATTCAGACTTTGTAAATTCGGTAGTGTAGAATTTCTGTGCTTGTTTTGGATTGTTTACCTTGTGATAGAAAGTTAGGTTTCTTAGCACATGAGATTTGTGTAGGGACCTTGTTTGTGGGCGAGTGTGAGTCCCACGTGTTGTTTGATTCTGGAGCATCGAATTGCTTCATTACTCCAAATCATGCTGAGAGAAGTGGTATTCGGAGTGACGCTGGTGAGCAGACTGGACCGGTTATGGTTGCTGGAGGGGAGTTTATAGCTACGCATGGCTGGGCGAAGGATGTTATCCTGGGAATGGATTGGTTGAATCGGTACAGAGTTCATCTGGATTGTCACCGGGGTCGAGTGGTATTTGAACGTGAAGGTGGTAGGTTGGTTTATCAGGGTGTGAGACCGACTTTAGGTAGTCTCGTGATCTCACTTGTCCAGGCTGAGGCGATGATTGAGAGGGGTTGCGAGGCTTACTTGGCCACGATCGTAATGCCGGAGGCTGTTGGTGGGGTTGCTGTGAGGGATATTCGGGTTGTTCGGGATTTCGAGGATCTTTTTCAGTCGTTGCAGGGATTACCGTCGTCTCGGTCTGATCCTTTCACGATTGAGTTAGGGCCCGGAACGACGCCTTTGTCTAAAGCGCCTTATCGAATGGCTCCAGCAGAGTTGGCATAACTGAAGAAGCAGTTGGAGGATTTGTTGGAGAAGGGTTTTATTCGGCCGAGTACTTCACCGTGGGGAGCACCGTTGTTGTTTGTGAAGAAGAAAGATGGTAGTTTCTGGTTGTGCATCGATTATCGAGGGCTTAACCGAGTCACTGTCAAGAACAAGTATCCTCTTCTGAGAATTGATGAGTTGTTGGATCAGTTGACAAGGGCTACTTGGTTCCCCAAGATTGACTTGGCATCCAGTTATCACCAGATTCCTATCGATGAGGCAGATGTCCGGAAGACGGCTTTGAGGACTCGGTATGGGCATTTTGAGTTTGTTGTTATGCCATTCGGGTTGACGAATGCACCTGCGGCATTTATGAGGTTGATGAACGGAGTTTTCCAGGAGTATCTGGATGAGTTTGTGATTATCTTCATTGATGACATTTTGGTGTATTCGAAGAGTCTTGAGGAGCATGACGTTCATCTGAGGAAAATTCTTGAGAAGTTGCGGGAATAGGAGCTGTTTGCGAAGTTGAGCAAGTATAGTTTCTGGCAGAGAGAGATGGGATTTCTGGGTCACATCGTTTCTGCAGAGGGAGTTTCTGTGGATCCGGCGAAGATTCAGTCTATCTGAGAAAGGCCTAGACCGAGGAATGCTACTGAGATCAGGAGTTTTCTTAGGTTGGCAGGTTATTATCGGAGATTCGTCAAAGGTTTTGCGAGTATGGCACAGTCTATGACAAAGCTGACAGGGAAGGATGTTCCTTTCGTGTGGTCTGCTGATTGTGAGCTGAGTTTCGCGAAGCTGAAGACGATGTTGACTAGTACACCAGTGTTGGCGTTGCCTGAGCCGGGTGAGCCATATGTGGTGTATACAGATGCTTCGGGAGTTGGTTTGGGTTGTGTGTTGATGCAGCAGGGTAAGGTGATTGCGTATGCTTCGAGGCAGTTGAAGAAGCACGAGGGCAATTATCCTGTTCATGACTTGGAGTTGGATGCGGTGATCTTTGCGTTGAAGATTTGGAGGTCTTATCTGTATGGTGGCAGGGTTCAGGTGTTGACTAATCATCATAATCTGAAGTACATTTTTACTCAGCAGAATTTGAATGTACGACAGAGGCGATGGTCGGAGTTGTTGGTTGATTATGACTTGGACATTGTTTACTATTCGGGTAAAGCTAACACCGTGGCAGATGCTCTTAGTCGGAGACGGTACGATTTATCTCAGGAGCGGGATGTGGAGACTCTTGTGAGCATGCTTAGTACTTTGAGGTTGTGTGTTACTTCAGAGGAGCCGTTGGGGTTAGCGGTAGCTGATCAGGCGGATCTGTTGAGCAGGATCCGAGTAGCTCAGGTGAAGGATCACGTGTTGATTGATTTCTCTAAGGCTGTTGGTTCTGAGTATCAGGTTTCTGCTAACGGGAGTATCTTGGTATATGGACGAGTCTGTGTGCCTAAAGATGAGGACTTGAGGCAGGAGATTCTGAGAGAGGCTCATGCGAGCAAGTTTTCAATTCATCCGGGAGTGACTAAGATGTATCGGGATCTGAAATGGTATTATCATTGGGTCGGGATGAAGAGAGATGTGGCAGATTGGGTTGCAGCGTGCAACGTTTGTCAGCTGGTGAAGGCTGAGCATCAGGTTCCTAGTGGCTTATTGTAGAGTTTACCCATTCCAGAGTGGAAGTGGGACATGATTACCATGGATTTCGTAGTAGGGTTGTCGGTTTCTCAGACCTATGACGCGATTTTGGTGATTGTGGATCGACTGACTAAGTCAGCACATTTTCTGGCCATTAAGAAGACAGATGAAGCTGAGGTCTTAGCTAAGAAGTATGTGAAGGAAATTGTGCGGTTGCATGGTGTGCCAGCGAACATTGTGTCGGATAGAGATCCGAGGTTTGCTTCAGTGTTCTGGAGAGGTTTTCAGGCTGAGATGGGCACTAAGGTGCACATGAGTACAACTAATCATCCTCAAACGGGTGGACAGTCCGAAAGGACGATTCAGGCACTTGAGGATCTGTTGAGGATGTGTGTGCTAGATTGAGGTGGTCATTGGGCGGATCATTTGAGTTTGGTGGAGTTCGCATATAACAACAGTTTTCAGGCGAGTATTGGTATGACTCCTTTTGAGGCGTTGTATAGGAGGTCATGTCGGACACCACTATGTTTTACCCAAGTGGGGGAGTGGAGTATCTATGGTGCTGATTTGTTCAGGAGACGACGTAGAAGATCCGTGTTGTGAAGTTGAACATGAAAGAGGCTCAGGATCGGCAGAAGAGCTATGCCAATAGGAGAAGGAAGGAATTAGAGTTTGCAGTAGAAGATCGAGTGTATCTCAAGATGGCTATGATGCAGGGTCTGAACAGGTTCATATCCGAGGATAAGCTGAGTACGAGGTACATGGGTCCGTTCCGGGTTGTGGAGCGAGTGGGACCAGTTGCTTATCGGTTGGAGCTGCCTCCGATCATGGAGAAATTCCATGATATGTTTCATGTTTCGAATCTGAGGAGATGTTTGCATGCATCGGAGGAGGTAGTACTGACGATTCCTGCAGATCTTCAGCCTAATCTGACTGTTGGGATGAGACCGATTACGATTCTTGAGAAAAGTATCAAGGTTCTGCGCCGGAAGAGAGTGCCGTTGTTGAGAGTCTTGTGGGACTGTGACGGTGTTCAGGAGGAGACTTGGGAACCAGAGGCAAAGATGAAAACGAAGTTCAAGAAGTGGTTCGAGAAGCAAGCCGAGGAGTGATTTTGTTTTTCTTTGTAGTTTCCAGTTTCGGTTTTTTGTGTTGTAGTCACCGTGTGTGGTGAGGTTTGTGCTGGTGGATTATGTAATTTCATTTGAGTTGTAATGGTTATGACATTTTTCCATGTGAAATAAGATGAGTATTCTTATGTTTTTGACTTGTTAGTCATGGGTTGTGGTTGGGAAACCTCGAAATGGAAGTTTTATAGTGGATAGAACTTGCCAGTTTCGGTGGGAATTCTAACGGGTTTGTGTGTTTAGGTGTGAGAGAGTCTCGGAATAGAAGTTTTACGGTGGTTAGAACTGTCTAGTTCCGGAGAGACGCTGCAGGGACATCCGTTGTGACGGATGGTTCAGGTGATCTGTGAGGATCATGTTGTGATGGTATTCCAGGTTGGGAGTATCATGTAAGACCTTGGGAGGTAGTTCCGGTCAGAGGTGTATTATAGACGTCTAGAGTTGGTTTCGTTCGGGGATGTGTTCCTCGCATAGTTGAGAGAGACTGTGGTTCTTTCTTGGAGATGTTGATCTCTGGCAGATCTTTGAGAGTTGTGTCTCTCCAGGGGATGTGTGGGTTCCCTGCATACCGAGAGCTTGATGGACTATGTGTTCTGAAGGTTTGAGGGGTATGGAGATAGTTCGTATCAGACACCGTCAGGACTGCATGGACTGAGGTGGGTTGATACGAGGCATCGAGGACTTGAGGGGTGACGATCCCGAGAGTTAGATGGTGTGGTTATGAGCTATGAGCGACCAATGTCTGAGACGGGTCTATATGCATAGGACAGATGTGAGCCTCGAGAAGGTCTAGGAGATAAAGTCTCTGATGTTACTGGTAGGATGGCCATGAGGTTAGCCAAGTGGGCTGTGTTTGAGGATTCGAGGACGAATCCAGTTTTAGTGGGGGAGAATTGTGACTCCCGTGAACCATTTTTGAGGAAAATAGAGGGGCTGTCGATCGACACACGTGGACCGGGCCGGTTTGGGGGAAACCTAGGGTTCCATATTTATGTCTTTTTGGCCGCATTCTAATCGAAACCAAGTCTCAAAATTAGTGGAAAAGAGTATGAGACGAGTTTCTCTTGTTCCGATAGTTTTATGAGTTAGGGTTTCGTTCTTGAGTGTTTTGGAGGGGAATTCGTGGTGGTTGTCGTGGATTTCGTTTCTAGCCTCAATTCCATCAGTTTCTATCAAAAATCCAAGGTGAGTGCGTGATCATGGCTTATGGGCCGACGGATCGTTAGGGTTGTTTGGTGATAGGTTTGGAACGTGTTGATTGATGTTGTGTTGATTGATTGTGGTTGTGTGTATTGGCTGTTGTGTTGTGATTGTCGTTTTGTGCAGGTTTTCGTGTTGACGCAGAGGAGGAATCGATCAGAGAGGATTATGATCGATTTCCCAGGATCCTATGAAGGGCCTGTCGAACGACACACACGAGGTGTGTCGAACGACAGACCAACACGAAGGCTAGTGGTTGTGTCGAACGACATGTATGTACAGGGGGTGTCGATCGACACCTAGTGGTAGTGTCGATCGACAACCTGTCTGTTTGGCTGTGGTTGAGCCTTTGTGTTTGTGTGTTGTTTTGTTGTATGTTTGCATGAGCGGTCCATCGTGCCTGAGTGCCCAGTCGTAGATGGGATGACCGTCTCACTGGGTATTTATGATAATACTCACGCATCTCTTTTTTTCCATGTAATGCAGGTAAAGGCAAATTGTGATCGTGGAATCACGGCTACGAAGAGGGAGATGATCTAGGGTCTCGAGTTTCGTGTTTCGTGTTGTTTCCATTACAGTTTTAGAACCGCTGTTAGGTTGCTGGAATTCATTGAATTGGTTATTTGTGGAACTGATTGGTTTAGTATTTTAATGAAATTTATTGTTGGTTATCCGCTGTAGTGCAATTGTGTTGTGGTTTGCTTGGCTGTTGAGGATAATATTTATGGGAATGCTAGTCCGAGGCCAAGGTTTGTATGTTTAAAAAAAAAACGGGTCGAGTCGTTTTAAAGATAATTAATAATGAGTTTAAATCTTCAAAAAATTATAGAAATAATTCAGCTAAATGAATTATAAGGTTTTAAATAATATTCAAAATCTTATATACTTTGAAACTTAATCTATTTAATAAATAAACATCAATTACTTTTTAAAAAGTAATTCTATAAATGAATTTCCTTATAAATCTGATATTTTTTAAATAACGATCCAGTTAGGAAAAAAGTAAACTTCAATCTTTATATTATAACATGAATTTCAGAAAATAGAATTACATACATTAACAAAATATTGTGAAAATAATTTCTAACCTCCCACTTTCGAAAAATTCATAAAATAGTTCGACATTAATCACAATTTCGAAAATTAATTAGTTTTGATTGATTTGTGGGACGATGGTATTCATGAGTTGCAAAGAAAACTAAAGATTTGGGGTGTACGTTAAATTGTGGGAGGTGTGTGTTATTATATAATTTTTGGATTTGCCTTTTCTAAAGTAATATTATTTTTAGAAAGTTGAACGTATGTTTAATTTTCTTTTTAAAATAGTTTATGGTTTAACATTTATTTTGCTTTTATATATAAAGTTTCATTTTTGTGATGTAACATTTATTTTGTTTAACATAATGGTATTTATATTTTGCTTTTTTTAAGACTTATATAAGATTTGGTTTGGTTTTTAAAAGTATGTTAATGAAAGAATAAGAAAAATGTTAATCTGTCTTTATTTTATTGGTGTAACATAATTATATTTTTATTTTTCTAATAGCTTGATCTTAAATAAAGTATTTTAACATATGTCATCATCTCGATCGATAATAAACACATGTCACAATCCCGTGAGTTACAATTTTGACAAATTCTCCTATATATAATAAGATATGCAATATCTCAACCTCTTAAAATTTCTCTATGTCTCTCCTTTCTCCTTAATTACAAAGAGAACGAAACTATTGACTGTTACTATTTAGTTTTAGAGAAAAACTTTAATCAAACGAACTACTAAATAACTATTTAAAATAATATGCAGGTTTCTTTTGATTCTTTGATTATGCTATATTGTTGGTGACTTAATAGTTATAAAAGGTTTGTTTAAACAAAGGAAAAAATCATCATGAACATTCATATATCAAATCACTAGGTGATTCACATGCGTTATACGCAGATAAACTATTTATATTATATCTTTAAGCTTGACATTTAAAAATGTTAAAATATATATTAATTTTGACTTTTATTTATTATAAATATGATTAATAACATGATTTTTTGGAAGTTTAGTTTATCATTTTAAAATTTATATACATAAACGTGTAGTCAAATTAAAAGTGATATATTATCATTAGATACATTAGAATGTACAATATAGATAAAAGACATTGAATGGTAAATAGACAATACAATTAATTAAATAACTTAATTAATAAATAAAGATAAATATCAAATCAAAATCTCATAAAAGAATTATATAACATTGATATAATTATGCCTAAATTTTTATATTCAAATGTTTGAGTAATAAATAAGATCTTATAGAATCTTATTTTTCTCATTTAAATTAAGTATTAGAAAAGATCGGGGTTTGATCTGATTTTTTAAAAGATTTTCATATTTCTAATCAATTTTTTTTATTCGAAATAAAGTTTTGGATTGACCTCTAATGGTAACATCGGTTGAGCAGAACTTTTATTAGAGGTTTAGTTATTCAAATTAATTTTTATTCCAAAATAAGGTTAGTTAGATTTTCATGAGTAGAAAAAGAAGAATGTAAAGTAAGTCATGGATTTAAGTAAGTAAGTCATGGAATTCAGTTCTATCAAATATTTTAAACTCCTTCAATGTTTAAATTCATTAAAAGTTCATAACTTATAAATTTTAATATTAAAAAACTATTAATGAGATCTGTTTGTGAGCTTTGGGTCCACACATATTTTGGGATCCAACCAGCTATTGCCACGTGTCTGATGAACCAAATCTTTAGATTCATTCTGCATAACTTTTTTTATCAAATTTCTTTATTTAAATAATCAGTTTTAATTAACGACACCCAAATAATTCACCATTAAAAATGCTCTTACATGGTACATATTGAAGATCCATCAATAAATAGAAAATCACATCTTATTTGTTACCGATGACTGTAAACATTCTAATGTAGCCATACGAATTCATATATGGTTAAAAACTTATTTGAGGATGAGAGTGTTTTATCCTCTCTAATTAGTTTTGCGGCCTTAGTCTTTCTTTTGGCTTGGTTTGATTTTTGGCTTAGCATATTTTAGCAACAATAGATGGTACTAATCGGTTACGGTATATGATGGGTTATAGACCCACCATTAGATGGTACTAGTCGGTTAACGTAAACATTGTTTAGGGTATTAGTGGACAAACAAAATGGAAGCTAAGCATATGTGTTTGAGTATATTTTATAGAAATACGTTTAGAATCTCCTAAATATGTTGATAATGATTAAATGGCCAAATTGTTGTGATTGTTGGATTTTATGTTTATAATTAATTGAGTTAATGGACTTTTTAATACATAAACCAATAAGTAATAATTAATTAAAACATTGATTTGGAAAATATTTTGCCAAGTCACATTAAAAGTAGCAATGTCACAATTCTTTTTGGGAGAGTGAATGTGAAGATGACACATAAGCATCATTTCAGTAATCTCTTTCTTAATAATATTTAGGGGATTCAAATCCAAATTTTAAAAATTTGTAGTGAAATCAAAATATGCATGGTCTAATTAATAGGAATATCTGCGGCCAAAAATACCTTGCTAACAAAAAGGTCTAAATACCATGCATCTTTATTGGTATATATATATATTTGGTGGTCTAAGTTGATCACCAAAATTCAGACTAGTGAACAAATTTTTAAAATTTACACACGCTGGTTACTTGATTATGATAAAGGTTTAACTTTTCTCATGATTTTTAAAAAGGTGTTTAGAAATACCTTATTTGGTATCACTTTAACAATTTATAGAATCAGAGGTATTAATTTATGGAGAATTTAGCTATATGGGCAGTTTTGAAAAAGATAATAGGATAGTTGGGCTATTCACTGTTCATAATTTGAGGAATAGGCAGTTTTGCACTGTTTGTATAATATAGAGAATGGGCGGAAAAGATAGAAAAGGCCCTGAGAAAAAAGACAAAACATGCAGGTGTACAGGATTGTGTACACTGTCTTTCGAAATTGTCCACCGTGTACATTTTCCGGTACACCATCTTCCGGTACATCTCTGGTCCACCGTCATGTACACCCTCCGGTACACCGTCTTGTACACCGCCGTGTGCACCCTCTGGTACACCGTCTTGTACACCGCCGTGTACACCCTCCGGTACACTGTCTTGTACACCGCCATGTACACCCTCCGGTACACCGCTCTGTATATCGTTTGGTACACTGTCATGTACACCGCTGTGTGCACAGTTCAGTACACCGTCTGATACACCGTGCTGTACACCGTATGGTACAACACCATGAACATTGTCCGGTAAACTGTCCGGTATACCGGTGGATCACTACCGTGTACACCGGCTGGTACACTATCGTTGACAACTTTCGGTACACCGGCTAGTACACCACCGTCTACACCTTCTGGTACACCGGCTGGTACACCACCGTCTACATCTTCTGGTACGCCGGCTGGTACACCACCGTCACCACCTTCTGGTACGCCGGCTGCTACACCACTGTCTACACCTTCCGGTACACCGGCTGGTACACCACCGTTTACAACTTTCGATACACCATAGTGTATATTATCCGATATACCATCGTATATATCATTCGATATACCACCGTCTTCACCTTCCGGTACACCGGCTGGTACACCACCGTCTACAACTTTTAGTACACCGTCGTCTACATTATCTAGTACACCACCGTCTACAATTTTCAGTACACCGTCGTCTACATTATCCAGTATACCACCGTCTCCACCTTCCGGTACACCGTCGTGTACATTATCCGGTATAACACCCGACACACTATCCAGTACACCACCGTTTAGACCTTCCGGTACATCGGCTCCAGTACACCGTTCAGTACACTACTATATACACAGCCCGATATACCACCGTCCGATACACCACCGTCTATGCCGTTCGGTTTTCCATCATATAAGCTTTCTGGTACACTGATATATAGAAAATAAAATAATTTTCAAAAATTAGCATTAATAAAAATCTATAAATTTCTTTTTTGTCGAGATATATAAATTTCCATCATTCCAGTTTCCATGGTTTTTATCTAGATAAAACAACGAAACAGCTTGTTGGTTATCTGAAGTTGCAAGCTGAAACTTCACAGGTTTTATATCCCATCCGTGAATATGGTCCGAGTTGCAGATTCTTCGTCCAAGCCTCTTACGAGCTGAATACTGAAGAAGAGACTATATGTTCCAGATGGAAATTGGATCTCAAACTCTCCTCCTACTTCAAACCACCATAGTTGTTGCACATATGCAACTGAATGAAACCTGTATATAATAAACACAATTAACATACAAAGTATCCACTACCAAACTTAATAGTCATCATCAAGCAAATGCAAAATCAAAGTCAAAGTCATAGCTAACAAGACAATGAACTTTCATCACCAAGAAAGCATTACCTAGATTCATCTGTTGGAATATGACTCCAGTATCTCCGATCATCAATTCCTGTAATTCTAAAGAAATCGATACACAAAGACGACTCGTTTTCTTATCAATCCAGAATTCCTGATCAAGAATCCAAATTTCAAAAACAAGAAATTGATATTTCAACAGATAGAGATGCAAAGGTGAACAAAACTTTGTACCACAATCGAATAAATTAGACCTAGTAAGCTTAGCATAAAAATCTTTCTTCACCATTTTTCTCAGAGTAATTTCATCAAACACCTTCTGTGCGATAGTACGATAATTCCAAGGTAACTTTGATTCCCATATGAAATCTGTAGAGGAAGCTCGTCGGAATATTCTGATGAGACGAGCAAGACGACAAATCTCCGGTGGATCAAGACGCATCATAATCAACGCAATACAAAATTAACCAATCTTGAGTTACCTTCACCGTTCCGATCAAACTCCGGTAATCCACCTGAGATATTCGCTCCCGTAATCACAAAAAACCATGAATTCGAATCTCTATTACAAAAACAGAAAAAGGTACTTCCCATGTTCCTTAACATAAGATGGGTTTTTTTTAATACAAATACGCAAAAGCAAACTTTATATAGAAAGAAATTTAATTTTAATAACCGTATGGTTTTCTTGGAAAAATTCACCACCACCATCCATCGTTGTCTTTTTTGTCAATTGATTTTTTTTGTTACTATTATAAGAGAAAAAGATCGGAGAAGAAGATCTGATGAGTGACATTTTTGTGAATATTTACACCAAGTAAGGAGTGTTTATTAAGAAAAAAATTGGGCCCCACAGAATGCATCTAAACTCTAAATTATGAATAGTAAAATCCCTATTTTTCTAATTATAGTTTTCAAAACTACCCTCAGCCAATTTTTTCTTCATTTATAGAGTTTTACTGTATCAATCCACGACCACCTCCGAAATGACTCCGCTCGAACTCCCAAGGAAGGAAAGTGTTAACCAACACTGATCAACCATTGAGCTACAGAGTAGTTGTCGGTAAGAGTTTACTATATAAACAATATTAATAGTTTTCATGTCCCACATGCACTGTTCACATCTACTATATAAAATCATAAACCCATGCAAAATTTTATTTTGTCTACATATACATAGGTATAATACACCACTAGAGGATAGTACCCGTTCGGTCTCCGATCGGAGTTGAGAAAATTTTGTATAAAATGTTTGTTTTACCAAATTGACCAACGGATATAAGCGTTGGTAAATTTGGTATATGCGAGAGGTTAGAGGAGTGTATGATTTTTTTTTTGTATTATCTAGTGCGGTACCACGGGGCCAGCAGCAGCAAAATATTTAAGCATATAAAAACATAATTTGATACTTTGTGTAAACTGGTAATATGTTGTTTTATTATGGTTTATATCATTTGATTAAATATTTGTTTGTAGTTGGTTAATATATTGTCATATTGATTCCAAATTAATTGTTATTGTTTAAGACCTTATATTAAAATTAAATTATGAATCATAAAACTTTATTATCGAGACTAGGGGCTTCTCCAGGCTACGCCCGGATTGTAGGATGAATTGTGAAACTTTTATCTGCATTTTAAGTTTTTTAGTTGTTTTCTTATAGCAAATAATCAAATTTAGTTGGTTTTATTGATTTTCAATATTTACGTGTAAATTTGTTGAATGGATTTTTTTGACTTCTTTATGATTTTCTTTTAACGTTAATTAGAATATGGCACCAGAATTGGCAATCCAATTTGGCAAAAAAAAAAAAAATTAGAAAAGAAAATTTCAATAATCAAAAACGTGCAGAATGGGCCAAACATTCCGTCTTTAAATTAAAAGAATTTTTAGTTCTATAAATGTTTTTTTGGTAAATTTCTGGAACTGGTTTAAATATTTTACTTAAGATTGTGTTAGTATCATTTAGTTTTCTAAATAATATTTGTTTGGGGTTTATTTGTGGAAAATATGTTATGCAGTGTTTTTACATTATTTCAGATGTATTTTGCAACAAATTAGGTTTCTAATTGTATCTCTTATTATGCGATTTTCTGTTCTTTTCGTTTCTTTAGGTAAATGTAGCAATAATATCGGTATATTTGGTGTGTTTGACCATTTGTAACCAAGATAACATTTGTAATTTCTCAATGTTTTGTTAGACATACAAGATACACTTCTCATTGGTAAATGTACGAATTTTCTATTGAAAGTAGGAAACGATATAGTCCTATTTAAGAAGAATGTTGTGATGACAATCAACACAATATTATTAATCTCAGAGCATGATTATCCATAAACACATAAGAGTGTTAATTGGATTAAATTAGTATTATTTGTATTAGTAATTTAATCTTTAACCCTTCATATAATTTTTTTAATTTTTGTATGTTTATTGGTGACACTCAATGGAGGGTTAAAAAAACAAAATGAAAGAAAATCAAACTAAAAGAATCTCTATTTTTTTTTGTGTTTCCAAACCAAAACACAAAAAAGTAAGTAAACATATAAACTTTGAGTGAAAAAGAAAGAGATTAGAGAAAGGGAATTGTACACAGGGTCAGAGTTGCATATTCTCCTCCTTTGCTGCAATCGTTACTTCCATAGATCAAGATAACACAACTAGATAATACTCTTAAATGAATCTTTGAAAAAGAATTGCGGCATACTCTTTTAACTTCAAAAGATGTGGTTCCATGAAGATTAAGTCTTTCCCTAAATGCTTCGAGGGATCCAAGCCTATTGCCGCCTCCTGTTAACGTGAAGAAAACCAAATTATAAGAAGCTATATGCAAACAAAACCAGAAACGAGTTAAAGAAAACAATTTCATAAGAGAAAGATTTGAGACTAAAATAGGTATCTGTCTCTTCCCTTCACTCAACAACACAAACATATCTTCCACTTCATCATCTGGAGTCATTTGGTAGGTTAAGCTTTTGATGCCTACAAATATAAATCCTCATAACAATTCATTCTAACAAATCACATGCCTTTAAAGCCTAACGATTCTCACCTCGAAGATCCTCGAATTCTCCTTCTAAACAATGGCACATTCATGCATTCTGTATAACCCACTATAATTTGGTGACCCACCTATAGAAAGAGACATTCAATCAAAGAATCAGAGACCAAGTAAATACCAGAATTCAAATTTCATAAGCCATATTCACAAATCATAAACCCTCTTAGTCCTCTCAAGAACAACAACCAGATTCACAAATCATAAAACATTGACTAAGGGATACGAATGAGACTCCAGGAGGATCTGAAGAACAGAATCAGAGGTACCTTTGAGAGAAATCTCTACTTGAAATCTCCAAACTTTAATTCTTTCTTTATTCATAATCTATGATCCATTTACTTGTATAGGTGGAGAGGACATGCTTTCCGTATAGCCCATCCATGGTGGGGAGCAAACATAAGACTTAGATGATGGATCCTCTAAGGAGTTATTACCTCTGCAAATCATAACAAAACACATTTAATCTTCCATAGTCTAGTTTGTCAACGAACAAAATTCCTAAATAATATGCTAAACAAAAAATCAGTCCTGGTCAATGGAACTAAAATTTACATTCCCAAAACGATGAAGCTGGGCATGAAATCATCACAAGAGACAGATAATAGGAAGAAGACTATTGCAATAGAAAAATATAAAACCGTTATGTGGATGTCAAGGGAAATAAACACAACAAAAAGAAAATACCATTTGCACCGGAGATTGATCAGATCAAGAACTAGTTTGTTCTTGGATCTATTACATATATACTACATACACTTCATCAAATTCAGGAAACTCAGAAGATCGATTACACATACACTGACTTCGCTAATCGATTCCACAACTACTGTTGAATCGAACCAAATTATACGAAATCAATAATCGAAATACCTTGGCAAAATAATCTATCTCTTCTCCTCTCTTTGCTTCTCCTGATGGATGGACTATACGGAAAGTTGTTTCTGTTTCTTTGCCTTCGGCAACATCACGGTGACGAAGAAAGTTGGAAGACGATTCAAGAGAGATAACACGATTTCGTCTTTGGTGTGGGCCAGGGGAAAAAATGAACCGATTCAGAAGTGTTTCTCTCCTGATCCGCTTCATTCCAAATCCTTTCTAAAATATTAATATTTGATTAATTATAGTAAATGAACCCCTAATAATCCGACCGATAAACATGCTTTCAGGGATTACAAAAATGTGTCTTTATAAATTGGAGAGGCCTTTAAGAGATTTGGATAGCAAAAGAATGATAATGAAATGGTGAAACAGTACAAGTTACGATGACACGAGAAAAAACATCTGTCAAAAGTTCTTAAGCATCTTGTCATTTGAGACTCCATCAGCTACAAGCATTGAGGTTATCTCCTGCAACAACACAAATCGACCAACAACGATAAATATATACACATCATTTACCGATTTACGTTCCCAGCAGAGCATACCTCAACCATTTGTCTCTGTCCGCATAGCACAACTCATGTGGCATCGGGATTTGAAACTTGTTTAGACCTTGCAAAAGCAGCCTACACAACAGATTACGTATAATGTTAGTCTGATCCACCTTGAGTTACACAGACTTGGGCACAGTTCTCGATCTAACCTGCACCTATCTGGTTTTCCCCTTTCCACCCATCATGTGGCTGTGATAATATTGGCACAACTTTGCCACCCGATGATTCCCACTCTTTAAACTTATCCTACAAAACCGAGAGCATTTACAAATGTAATACTTCTATATATCAGACCCAGCGCGAGAGCTAGGCCCTGTGCTTAATCATCAATAGATATTGTACAATTCAATTGCACACATTTCTATATCTACTGGCATCATGAATTCTAAAAAAAACTGAGAGAAAGAACCAAACCTGATAAGCCATTCTTTTCAAGTTCCTAGCCTCGTAATATAGTCTTACGTTGATGTTTCGGGTAAAAAGGAACATTTTAGTGGGAGAAGGCATTCAAAGACAGCTTCAAGGATATTACATTCACCGAGTAAGCGGTTTAGTTATAGCTTTGGTCGTCTCAGCAGAAGTTTCACCTTCAAAGAAGATTCAGCTAACCAACCTTTGAGTTCTTCTGATGATACCGTCAAATCTGAATCTATGAGATTTGATGGTTCAGTTTTTCCCCCGAAGCAGAACGTTAACCGTAGATCTCAAGTTAGCCCTCTAAGACGGCTTCTTGATCCTTTACTGAAACCAAAAGGCTCTGAAAATGTTCTTTCACCAAAAGCAAGATCAAGCTCTTCCAATCCAAAGCCAACCAAGAGCGAGTTACCGTGATCAGAAACAGTATTCCTCTATTTCAGTTTGTGGTGGATGATAACAACAACAACAGTAGCAGGAGCATTGTCGGGGCTACAATGAATAACTTGGCTTCATCTCTCAAAGATGATTCTGTTCAGTACTGCAAATTATAATCTGTTAATGAAGTCAAAAAGAAAAAAAAGCATAAGGTGGCTAATCCATGGACACAAAGAGAAACAACGCGGGTTCGTCTACAATGTAAATTGGTCAAATGCGGCTTAGCAACTACTCCACGAGCTTAGATATGATAACCGAGCAGAAATCCGAAAACATATCTCCTATGATTAGAGAATCAGTTCTCTTTGATGAATCAGAGCAAGTAAAAGAGTGGAAAGAAGTTGCAGCTGCAGTGATCAAAAAGAAGCAAGAAACCCACCTCGAGAAAACCACGGTGATAATTCCAAACGGCGTTCACAGTTTCCTGGAGAAAGGAGCACCTTCACCGTTAATTAGCCGGTGGAGATCAGGAGGGTTACGTGACTGTGGTGGCTGGGATGTTGGATGTAAACTCTATTTCCTCTCCAACAAAACATTCCTCCATGACTTCGACCAAGGCTTCAAACTTTTCGACCAGGTAACATAAACACAACTCAACCAAAGCATACTAATAACTCTAATACACCTCCCTTTAAGCACCAAACTTGTCCAAAGACATACAGAACCAGAGAAACTACTAAAAAGTATATCATTAGCTTCCTTATATTCACAATCAAAACATAAGCGTTTTAACAACTAACAAAGATCTATGAAACGAGCAATATAGTGAAAGAGCAAACAAATCCCTAATATGAAAATTTAACCCAAAAAACATGCAAACATGATGGAACATCTGTAGAAAAGATCTATGGATACACTTACAAAGAAGATCAACACACATAACTCCACGAGTTTATCACAAATCGCCAAAGAAGAGAGAGTGAAAGAGATAAAGTTGGATAAAGTGATATCACAGAGATAGGTGGTGATTGTTCGAGAAAACGCGTGAGCATCGTGCGGTACACAAACATGAAACGTGAGTGACGAAAACTTTACCAGAAGAAGAATGATAAACACTTCCTCGTTCTAGACCTTGACAAATCCGCCTTACGGCCATGAAGGAGCCTCCTCTATCATTAATCTTTCTCCGTCGTTGTTCCGCTTTACCTCGCCCCCAAAAATCTGTAACAATGATATACATAAACAAACACAAAAATATAGTTTTCGAATCAAACAGAACTTTCGGAATCTGACCAATATAGACGCAATGCGAACAACATAATCTTATCCATAAGATGAAAACCGATAAGAAAACATAAACCGAGAAGAAAATGATAATATAATTACCAGTGGAAAACGAACAAATCGGCTTTCAGTTTCCGATCGACCTCGAAAGCAATCAGAAACCAGAGAGAATCATATTTAATTTGGATGAAGAGGAAGATGAGACGATGAGTTTCAGATTTATAATCTGATAAGAGTAAAAGAGGACGAAGAGGAGAGGTCGAGAATTTAAGACGTTTTTTTTAATTTAAGACATGGTTGTAATCTGACTGATTATTTTCTTTGAAAACGAAAAATATTTTATATAATGATTTGGTGACATGTCAATGCCATTGGTCACAAAAGTTCTGAATTATTTGCTGACGTGGATGCTCTAAGAGCTCAGGAAATCTTCCCCTAATCTCTAAAAACAAAACAACCATAAGAAACAATAAAACAAAAAACCATTCGATATTACATCATTTCCTATCAATAGCAAGCCTAGCTTTCACAAGTATCTTGTCACAACGACCAACACCAAGAAATGGAGTCATATGCTTTCTAAACTTAGAACAATCATCTTCAGTAGACCAATTTATAGATCGAAGGATACCATCAACATACTCATCATCATCATCTATCAATCCTAATGCATAACATGCTTCCTGAAAAGTAGGATATATTACTCCACGGATAGTCCTGATATCTTCAAAAGATTTTGGGCCTCGACTAACACCAAGCATTACCCGAAGATAATAAGCCTCACTCATTGACATTGGAACATACACTAACCTACAAAACGTGCTCACAATGTCTCTACGTATCCACTAGGATATATCAGAATCCCATTTGAATCTAGAACCAAATTCAACATAAGTTAATGTTTTGATATCCGAATATAGTTTATTATGGTCTAACCAACCCATGAAGCGAGTTTTTTGTGTAGGAACAGAAGATATTATATTACTAATGAGTCCACCATCAACATATACAATTATCTTAGGAATAGGCAGATGAAAACAAATAACATCATTTGTTGGTTGTTGTTCACCACCAAAATTATCGGTATGACCTAAACATAAAGATAAAAAAATACCTTTGAAAAAACCAAGTCATACAATAGAAGGTATAGTATTAGAAGTAGTAGAGTATTTACCATAAATCTTGTCATTCGATTCCTGACTCATTCGATTCCTGACTAATCTTCTTAAACTTTGATGACATAATAACTTCGATATGTTTAACCCTACAATAAATATAAACAAACCGAAGATCAATAATCGTTTGAAAGAACAAATATCAATATCAAAGAAGTAATAATATGATTGATAATGGTACATGGTTATAGGTGTGAAAAAACATACACTGTTTAATAATGAAAATGATGCTGAGGCTGATAGGTTTCACTATAAAGCTAACACATATATATAGAACCAAAATTTTAGGGTTTATGAAAAAAAAAAAAAAAAAAATTATGTAAAAAGAATATCTAAAAAATAGGAAGTATAGTAACAAAATATTCGTAAATATAAGAATAAATATAGTATAAGAATTTTAATTAACTAAAAATATAATTAGTTTGTAAATATCCATGCCTATTTGATTCGTTTATTTTGAAATATATATTCAGTTACCATTACACAACAAAGTAGTAATTAATTACTATAGATTCGAATACTAGTTACGATATTCTTCTAAATTCGTTTCAAATATTTTAGCCCTATTGGGCCTATATAATATTTTTACTTCTTAATTGTTCAGAACTGATTATATTAACAAATTGTCATTATTTCGAATCATAATTACAAAGTTTAACTTGTATATCTTGAGAATCGTTTCCATTGTTTAATATTTCTGTTAATATTCCATAACCAACAAAAACGAATATCTCTTTAGATTGAAAAGAGGAAAAGATAAGAGAAAATCATTAAAGATTTTATTGTACAAGAAAATTATGTTAATGATTAAGTAATAAATAAAATAAGTTTACAAATATTACATAATAAGAATATGAAAACAAATATATTATAGGTATTTTACATAAGACAGAATCTCCACAATGTCTTTTATTTAGCTTTGCTTAATAGGAACCTGAAAGATGATCAATATGATTATGATATTTATATGCATGGTTATGAAAATTATCAAATAATAAATGTTTAGATGAATATAAAGTCATTACTTGTTGCGAAACTCTGTAACTTCTGGAATCTCATGTTCAATATGAATTTTAGACATAACTCCATACGGGTCGACTAGTAAACGACCTAGGTTTAGGAAGAAAGACAATATAAAATTTGATGTCTTAATATGATTTTTATACCTTCCAATACAAAATACTAAACACACACTAACCTAGAGGGTAAGTTAATCTCCAAAAGCGCAAGACACAAATTGGTTTATCTTCATTAGAAGATAAATACTTGTCTAGAAATTCATCAGCACGCATTCCATAAATATAGCATTCGATTTCTTTGTCAATGTAAGGTAGGGAAATGTCAATCAAAACCAATAGGTAATAAATGTTACCTAAAAAATTACACTTACAACATATCGGTGAGCCAAAAGCGAACTTCATTCATACTTCTCCCAAAAAATTCCTCAAAAGAATATGTTACGGTTACATCACGAGGAATAACTTTGGTAATGGCACCAGTAATATCTAACAATTAAATGAAAATAATATTAACATTAAAAACTCATTTTTACAAATAGGAAATTAGTATATGTACCATATGAATATTTTGCATCAATAGTCTGATCTATCAAATGTTGAAAATGAATAAAATCCATGAAATGATTGTCTTTAACAGTGTAACTGTTTGAGACCATCGTACGATCAAGAAACTTGATATGCCAATTGCTCAAAGAGTTTATAGGTTCACCATAAGCTTTAACAACACTGAAAACGTTTGTACGTTTCCATGTTCCTTCTTCCAAAACATCATTAAACTGTTCAACTAAAAGAGACGGAATAGTTGCTTTGATTTTATAGCCCTAATCAATAAAACATGCCATAAGATATGATTGCAAACTACAAATAAATATTAGATTGGAGAAATATAGTTTACTTACATTTCTATCATCACATGTAAATTTTTTACTCGAGTAGTAGGCGTAGTTAATATCCACTTACTGATGATCTTCACATGGATTGGCCAATCCTCTCTCTGGTTATGCAAATAGTAGAGTAATGTGGTCTTCACCATTCATAATATTAATTGAAAGAATATTTTGTTACAACTACGAAATATATAGGATAAATATATGTAGCATTGGTGATTGTTCACATAACAACGTTTAATGTGGAAGCCATAATTCGCACAATTAGATTTGTAAGGGTTTCGAAAGGAAGCAGAGATTTCTGAAGATAAGCTATGAAGAACAATGATGAGCAGAGAGAAATTAGGGTTTGTAATTGCTTTGTATTGCTTGTGTGATAAAAATTGTGAATGTCCCCTTACAAGTGTTTTTGCATTCTTATATATAACCCCTTAAGTCGGCTAAGCCTTTTTTCTAAACCTTCGCGGATTCCCTTTTTTGCCTATGTCGGTCGAGCCTACGTGGGCTTCGTTGCTGGGCTTTAACGTGTCGAACCTTCTGGAACCTTCGTTGATGTTCTGACGGGCGTTGAAGCATCTAAACCCGATGGGAGTGTCCTGGGCACCGATGTCAGCTGCTTGGACACCGATGAGGCCAGGCACTTCGGTGTCACAGGGCAGTGACATCGGTGCCACTGCCTGTCATCGGTGTCACTTCTAAGTGACATCGGTGCCAGGCAGCTTTGGCCTCTGCAGCGCCTTCAGTTGGCTCTGTGACCTCTCTGACGCTGCACTCATGACTTCTCCTGGGGTGAATATAGCTTCGAAGGTTCCTTTGCCAGGTAAAAGGTTCAGGGGACTTAGGGGTTTTTCAAGAGGTCTTCACCCTTCCTTGTAGGGTGAAATGACTTAGGGGTATTTCAAGAGGCTTTCACCCTTTCTTGTAGGTGGAATGACTTAGGGATTTTTAAGAATCCTTCACCCTTTCTTGTAGGGAAAATGACTTCGGGACCATATTATCTCCGCCTGTTGAAATATGCTCGTCGCTTATCATAACTTTGAACATCGACGTTCAGTCGGTGAAATCCGACCCCAACAGTTAGCCCCCCAGCTCGGTAGTGTTAGTGATAATAGTATCGAGTTTAAGACCATTGGGTGTTGAAGTTAGCTGTTCAAAGTTATGATGTTGTTGTTAGCGTGATGCTATAGGCTTGAGCCTTTAGTGTTGATAACACTGTAAACGTTATTTTTTGTTCTTCGAAGGTTTTAAGACTTCATGTTCTGCTTGCGAGAGCTGATAGCGTTTGTTCTTGACAATGGTTTTTATACTTAAGGATTTTAAGACCTTGCTGAAGATTTAAAGACTTCGCGCTTCGTTTGTCGAAGCTGATGATGAAGATTTTAAGACTTCGCGCTTCGCTTGTTCAAGCTGAAGATTTTAAGACTTCACGCTTCGCTTGTTGAAGCTGAAGATTTTAAGACTTCATGTTTCCGTGAAGATTTTAAGATTTCGCACTCCACTTGTCGAAGCTCTGTCAACGTAGAAGACTCCTCATGGGCGGAGAAGACTTCGTCTCGCAGGCGGAGAAGGCTTCGTCTCGCAGGCGGAGAAGGCTTTGTCTCGCAGGCGGAGAAGGCTTCGTCTCGCAAGCGGAGAAGACTACGTATCGCAGGCGGAGAAGACTTCTCGTTTTTGGTTGAGAAAAACCCATGTCTTAGATCTTGATTTTGATTTGGTGTAGGTGATACTAGATGAACGACGTCGAGGCAGACGACGATGACGAGGTAGACGACGACGACGTCGAAGAGGCAGGCGACGAGGCAGACGACGACGACGTCGAGGCAGACAACGACGATGTCGAGGCAGACAACGACGACGTCGAGGAAGACGATGACGATGACGTCGAGGAAGACGACGACGACGTCGTGGAAGACGATGTCGAAGAAGACGACGACGACGTCTAGAAAGACGACGACGTCGAGACAGACGACGACGTCTAGAAAGACGAGGACGTCAAGGCAAACGACGAGGACGTCGAGGCAGACGACGAGGACGTCGAGACGTAGAGGCAGACGAGGACGTCGAGACGTAGAGGCAGACGACGACAACGACGTCGAGGCAGACGACGACGACGACGACGTCGAGGCAGACGACGGCGACGTCGAGGCAGACGACGGCGACGTCGAGGCAGACGACGGCGACGTCGAGGCAGACGACGGCGACGTCGAGGCAGACGACGGCGACGGCGAGGCAGACGACGGCGACGGCGAGGCAGACGACGGCGACGGCGAGGCAGACGACGGCGACGGCGAGGCAGACGACGGCGACGGCGAGGCAGACGACGGCGACGGCGAGGCAGACGACGGCGAGGCAGACGACGGCGACGTCGAGGCAGACGACGGCGACGTCGAGGAAGACGACGGCGACGTCGAGGAAGACGATAACGATGACGTCGAGGCAGACGACGACGACGTCGAGGCAGACGACGGCGACGTCGAGGCAGACGACGGCGACGTCGAGGCAGACGAGGACGTCGAGAAGTAGAGGCAGACGACGACGACGTCGAGGCAGACGACGATGACGACGTCGAGGCAGACGACGGCGACGTCGAGGCAGACGACGGCGACGTCGAGGCAGACGACGGCGACGTCGAGGCAGACGACGGCGACGTCGAGGCAGACGACGGCGTCGTCGAGGCAGACGACGGCGACGTCGAGGCAGACGACGGCGACGTCGAGGCAGACGACGGCGACGTCGAGGCAGACGACGGCGACGTCGAGGCAGACGACGGCGACGTCGAGGCAGACGACGGCGACGTCGAGGAAGACGATGACGATGACGTCGAGGCAGACGACGACGACGTCGTGGAAGACGACGTCGAGGAAGACGATGACGACGTCGAGGAAGACGACAACGCCGAGGCAGACGAGGACGTCAAGGCAGACGACGGCGACGTCGAGGCAGACGACGGCGACGTCGAGGCAGACGACGGCGACGTCGAGGCAGACGACGGCGACGTCGAGGCAGACGACGGCGACGTCGAGGCAGACGACGGCGACGTCGAGGCAGACGACGGCGACGACGAGGCAGACGAAGACGACGAGGGGGCAGATGAAGACGTCGAGGCATACGACAACGACGTCGAGGCATACGACGACGACGTCGAGGCATACGACGACGACGTCGAGGCATACGACGACGACGTCGAGGCAGACGACGACGACATCGGGACAGACATAGATGACGTGGAGGCTGACAACGACGACGTTGAGACAGACGAAGACGACGTCGAGGCAGACGACGATGAGGATGGTGACGAGGAAATCGATGAGGAGATCGATGACTGATTGACTTTCTCGTTTGATGCCTTTTTTGTTTTGTCTTTGATAGATCATAAGAGTAATGATAATTGTTTTGCTGACAAGTTTATGGTTGTTTACACTTGAAACGCCTTTGGCTGTTTGTACCAACGTTGTTGTTGGGTTTGTGATTGTAGAGTAGCAAAATCGCAAGTGCGCTTGTGCTCCTTTCCTACCAACGCTTGTTGTTGGGTTTCCATTTTTACCAACGTTGTTGTTTTGTTTTGTAGAATGGCGGTGCTTTCCGAACACGTCTGTTCAGAAGCGATCACACCTTTTGACTTGACCAACGTGTTGTTGGGTTTTCTGAATAATTATTCGGTGTATAAACCTAAGTAATCATTGGCAGCTGCTTTTTACCAACGCTGTTGTTGGGTTTTTGTATGAACGTCCAGGGTCAACAGCCCATGATCTGAACATTAGAATCAGCCGGGGTCAAAAGCCCAGAAACTTATCGTTATAACTTATATAGCGCGCTTAGGATCCGATGATGGATGTCAATGTGTTCAGGTTCACACATTGTTGTTGTGGCCAACAGCAACGACAGTGGATTGAACTTGCTTGAAAAAGGCTTTGAATAATCCATAGAGGATGTAGCTGATGAAATTACTTGAAAAGGCTTTGAATAATCCATAGAGGATGTAAGTGATGAAGTCTATGAGACTTGTGTCAAGTGAATCCTGAGAAGGACGTAGATGAAGTGCTCGAGACTTGTCTAATAAATCCAGAAAAGGATGTTTGATGTTTTCAGCATGGTGGAAGTAAAGGATGGGAGTATACGAGTATACGTACCCCACTCCCCCCCTCCTTTTACGGAGGAGGGCAACTGAACTCGTCCGGAGACAAGCTTCCTACGTACCCTTTTGCAGGGATCAAGTTGCCTCGTAGTTCATTCCAGAGGCCTCAAGAGGTATTAGTGGCAGTACCCTTCGAGTGCCTTGCAAACCACTAGGGAGTGGTGTGGGAGGTTTTTTGGAGACGTAGGCTTGCGGTGGTGACATGCTGCAGACCTTGCTACTTGCAGACGCGTTGGCTCTGCGTTTTCAGTAACTTCTGCGAGCTGTAACTGCTATAGAAGGTCGGTCAAATCATTGACATGTTCAGAACTGGTCCTTCTCCTCTTTCGTGATTCTTGAGGTGAAGATTCCTCCTTCTTTTTCTCGGTGTTCCTCAGCTTGTGCTCTGCCATGAAACACATACGAGACTCCTTCTGGTTGCCCTATATCGTTTTTACGCTGATGGGTGTAGGAAACTTGAGGTATAAATGGTATGTTGAAGGCACCGCTCGCATCTGGTTGAGCCAGGGAGTTCCCATGATCATGTTGTAGATGGTTGGGTGATCCGAGACTGTAAAATCGACCATCTTTTTAATGTTGCCAGCTTGGACGGGTAGGCGAACCGTTCCCATCGTCATGGTTATCTCTCCGGAGAAACCTGTTATAAGCTTAGGTTGCCCTTTGATTGTGGACAAATCAATCTTCATTCGCTCCAGCGTCTTTTTGAAGATGACATCCACTGAGCTTCCTGTATCAATGAGAACGCGAGCGACGTTGAAGTCGTAAACAGTCAAGTTGATTACCAGAGGATCGTTGTGTGGTTGATCGAGACCCTCAGTGTCTTGCTCGTCGAAGGTGATAGGGTCGCTGGAAAGCCTTGGCTTTGCAGGTGCTAATATGTTCGCGCAGACGTCAGCGCGTCGTTGGTAAGCTTTGATCGCAGTCTCATTGTCAGAACAGTACTGCGAGCCTCCTATTATCATCTTGATAACTTCGTGCTAGTCCTCGTTTTCCATGCCATAATCGCGACGTTGGCCCCTGGGAGTATCCACTTGTTGTTCGGTGTTGGCAGGAGCTTTCTCCTCGGGTTTGAAGTCTGACAGGCTGACGTTGCCTTTCAAAGTGCCTTCAGTCAGTTTGGCTATGAGCTGCTGCCCCAACTCCCGACACGTTGCAGTTTAGTGTCCATTTGCCTTGTGGAAGTCGCAATATAACTCCTCGTCGTACTCCTTTGGTCCTTCGTAACCCAATGACTCCACTTGGTAGTTAAGGACCCCTCCGGATCCTCCTTCGTATTGGATGTAGACGGGATTCGAAGCGTGAGCTGGCTCACTTGCCTGTTTTGTCTTTCCGCCCTTCCTGGCTTGGACTTCTTCCTCCGTTCGAGCGAAGTCAGTAGCACGGTGGAGGGCGTCTTGAATTGCTGTTGGCGTGTTGAGGCTCATCTCTTGGCAGAATGGAGATGGACACCGAAGTGCTCCTCGCAAAGCTTCCAATGCTGACTTGTTGCTGATACCTTCGACCTTTGACAGCGTGTTCTTGAACCTTGTCATGAAAGACCGAAGACTCTCGGTCTCGCCTTGTTTGTTATTTCATAGTTCCGAGTCGTAGATCTTCCGTTCCATGAAGATGTTGTAATGCTGCACGAATAACTCGGAAAGCTGGAGAAAAGTGTGAACTGAGTTCTTCTCCAACATATAGAACCATTGAAGGGCAGGCCCCTTGAGACTTTCAACGAACAGCTTGCAGTAGACGACGTCTTTTTCCGCTTCCTTGAAGTATGCTCTTCCCAAGGCCACTTCGAATTCCATCAGATGATTCGAAGGGTCTGTGGTTCCTTCGTAGATTGGCTACTTGATTCTTCCGGGATCAGAGATTTTCGTTCTTGCGATCAGTTCGTCGAAGGGTGTGTTCCTTGCTTTTTCCAGTACCTGAGCGATGGCAGGAGCCTTCCCTGTTCCGTGGTGCATCTGCAATTGGGTACGCTTTAGGTCTGAGGCTACCTGATCCATCTGAGGTATCTTTCACAATCTCTGTCTTGGAAGAGCCTGACGCGCTTTAAGTATCAGAGGCGCGTGGTTCTTGTCTGCCGCCTTCTGCATCTTCCACGCGTGCACGCTTTGTAGGAGCTGGTTCTTCTTGGTCGGAGATATCCACGACGCGTTTGGGAGACTTATCCGTTTCCCGACGTGGTGGTGGTGGTGGTAGATCCTCCGGGTTTCCTCGAGTAGCACGAGGTACGGAGAAGTCGAGGCGTTGAGGGTTAACACGTGCCCTAAGCCTTGCTGTGTTGGGTCTTCCGCGTTTTCTTCGTGAAAGAGCTTTCAGCTCCTTCAAATTTGCCTCGATGATCTTGGCTTGCTTCATCTGTTCGGTGAGGAAGGTATCTAGCATCTTCTTCACCTTCACATAACAACGTTTAATGTGGAAGCCATAATTCGCACAATTAGATTTGTAAGGGTTTCGAAAGGAAGCAGAGATTTATGAAGATAAGCTATGAAGAACAATGATGAGCAGAGAGAAATTAGGGTTTGTAATTGCTTTGTATTGCTTGTGTGATAAAAATTGTGAATGTCCCCTTACAAGTGTTTTTGCATTCCTATATATAACCCCTTAAGTCAGCTAAGCCTTTTTTTTAAACCTTCGCGGATTCCCTTTTTTGCCTATGCCGGTCGAGCCTACGTGGGCTTCGTTGCTGGGCTTTAACGTGTCGAACCTTCTGGAACCTTCGTTGATGTTCTGACGGGCGTTGAAGCATCTGAACCCGATGGGAGTGTCCTGGGCACCGATGTCAGCTGCTTGGACACCGATGAGGCCAGGCACTTCGGTGTCACAGGGCAGTGACATCGGTGCCACTGCCTGTCATCGGTGTCACTGCTCAGTGACATCGGTGCCAGGCAGCTTTGGCCTCTGCAGCGCCTTCAGTTGGCTCTGTGACCTCTCTGACGCTGCACTCATGACTTCTCCTGGGGTGAATATAGCTTCGAAGGTTCCTTTGCCAGGTAAAAGGTTCAGGGGACTTAGGGGTTTTTCAAGAGGTCTTCACCCTTCCTTGTAGGGTGAAATGACTTAGGGGTATTTCAAGAGGCTTTCACCCTTTCTTGTAGGTGGAATGACTTGGGGATTTTTAAGAATCTTTCACCTTTTCTTGTAGGGAAAATGACTTCGGGACCATATTATCTCCGCCTGTTAAAATATGCTCGTCGCTTATCATAACTTTGAACGTCGACGTTCAGTGGGTGAAATCCGACCCCAACATTTAAGTAGAAAAACTGTTTTGGTTCAAAACTGTACATTAGAATCTATTCATATTTTAGTTAGATACTTTGAACTGATACAATAACATGAATTTAGATCATTAGAATTTGTTCACATTTCCGTGAGATACTTTGAATTGATAGAATCACATAAATGTAGATCATTAGAATCTATTATGTTTAATAATGAAATGAATGCTAAGGCGGGTATGTTTAACGATGAAGAGAATAGCTTTGACTAATTGATTCGGTTTGTATTAAGTAATAATAGATATATAGTAATATCTATATAGTACGTTACTTTAAACTGATTGCGAAATTATGGATAACATATACAAATTCGACTATGTTAAGGGATGAAAATTTTGATTGTAATATAGAGTTCTCACATCTATACTATACAGTAATTGTGTATCGTTTTAGTTCATACGATATCCATGTAATTATATATTTACCCATTTGATAAGCAAAACAAAATTTGTAATCAAATATAAAAGGTTGATTAAAGAAATATAAAGAAACCGTTTAAACATATGTTTTGCAAATCGGAGAACAAACTAAAAGTCATGAATACAATAAGCATTCGAAATAGTGAAATATGTGAATAAGTATCTACTCTAATACCATATGGAACCTGAAAAGAAAAAAGATATTGTAAGACTAAATCATACTCATATAACAAATTCCAAACGAAATAAGATATTCTAACAAACCTTCTCGAGAATTCGAAGGCTTCTTTTGTCCAAGGATTTCAGAGCAATTAAATGCATTGGTTAAACTGATATGCTCTACATAAATTTTGAATTAAATCAATGTTGGGAGATAAGTATAGGTATCCACTATTAATCAGTTAGACTTATATGATACAAATATTTTGTTATCTAAGAAATATACTTACCTTGTGATCGAAAAATCTGCCAAAACCGGAAATAAGCACCACTTTTTTTGTTCCAGTATTCTACAACGTCAAGTGCATACTTTCCTCTCACAAAAAACTCTATCTCTTTATTACTGATACAAAACAAAACATTTGTAAAATACTGGCCATTAACTGAGGTTAAAAATATAAAACAATATGTGATCAAGGGTTGAAAATAAAGAATTACTTGACATATTGGACAAAAAAGTGGAGACACTCATTCTGACTTGATCTAAGATCTTTTGAAATTAAATCATCAACCCTTACTATTGCACCTAAAATATCAACTAAAATAAAAATTACACATTAGATTCATACAAAGATTAACTACTTATAAACTACAACATAAATAACATTTAAAATACATACCAACATGACTGGTAGTTGGAACGGCACCACTCAGAATACTTTCAATAGAGGTAAATGGTCGGAGGTTAGGCGTGTTAAACAAATACAAACTTGTAACCTCTATTTGATTCCCTAGTCGTATATGGTAAGAATGTGGTGTGAACCTAACAATGAAATTGGACCAATGGACATCGAAACCTCTAATTTTATACCATTGATACTCCTCAAGACATTCCTTAAATTTGCTGACATACTCTCCATAAACAACACCCATAATCCATGAACCTAACATTATAGAATAGAAAACCAGAATACAAATCTAACTAACGAAATCAAAAAGGTCTAAACAATAGCAAATGAGATATTACCTTTTCATCTGCGAGAATCAAATCCATGGTTGACCAATTATCATCACTCCATATCCGTAAAACTTGAACAACAATATTCCAAAACACATTACTTTTCATGTTTATCTCGAAAATCATGTGAGTTGAATCCATTTCGTATGACAAAATCTAGAGATGTTTCGGTGAATGTAGAGTAAAAGATCAGAGAAACTTATTACACATCTTGTTCTAGAGGAAAAGTGAAAGCATCACTTTATAGAAACTGTTTTCAATAAAGCAGTTACTATTTTCAACGCAAAATAAATAAATTTCAAACTAAAAATCAGTTACTAATAATTATATACTATGTACAATATTAACTTCAATGCAATATGTGTTGTCCATAAACATCATGTTTTTGATTCAATTCAGTTACGACTATATATGTAACTGAATCAATCATCCATAATTTTGAATCAATCATCCATAAACATCATGTTTCTGATTTAATTGAGTTACGACTATATATGTAACTAAATCAATCATCCATAAATAACCGATTCTAAGTAATTTTGTAAGTAATAAACTTAGCACCACATACACATTTATTGTTACTAAGATAAACCAAAGATTAGTTATTATAGCAAATTAAAAATTATAGAATCAGGTCAATGTATCGTTGAACAAAGTAGTACAAATTCTAAGATAACATAAGGAGAAATAAACAAGTACTACTTAAAGAATTGTGCATTACATCAAAAGAAATAGTGAAACATAAGAGACATTGTTCTACTCTGAAACCATACGAAACCCGCAGAAAACATTAAAAATGTAAGGCAACGTAGAGGTAATCATCTATAGTTTAAATAGGACAATTTCACTTACCTTTCTTTGAATTCAAATGCTTCGGTTGTCCAAGGATTGACCAAAATATCGGAACAATAAGAGGCATTTGTCATACTGATGTGTCCTAACACAAACAAAAAAACAACACCATAATCAGATAAATGTACAAATCAATAACACAAGAGACTAATACCATTAAAATCAAGAGATTTACGAAACAGACTCACTATGTGATCGAAAAACCTTCCAAAACCTGAAGTAACACATCAAATAAGGACCTTTCTTCTTGTCCCATAATTGTAAAACGTCATGTGCATACTTTCGAGAGGTAAAAAACTCGATCTCCTTGTTACTAATAAAAAACATTGTAATTTTAAGTACTCGAGATATATAAAAACATATAGGCAAAACACACTTACTTGACATCTTGGACATAAAAATCAAGTAAGTCGTTTTCACTTGATGCACTATCTTTGGAATTAAAAGCGCCAACCCTTACTATGGCACCAAATACATCAACTACACAAACAAATATAAATTCATGATTCATTAGTTATAAATTCTAACATATAATGTACACAATCAAAACAGAGACTATACATACCAACGTGACGTGTTGTTGTAATGGAACCACTTAGAATATATTCTATAGGTGAATATGATCTGAGGTCAAGCATGTCAATCTTAAAGATACGTGTAATCTCTAATTCAGAACCCAAACGGATACTGTAATGATGCGGGGTATACCACAAAATCATACAACTCCAATCAACTTCAAAGCCTCTGATTTTATACCAGTTGTACTCTTCAAGAGCTTGTCTAAATCTAGCAACATAATGTCCGTAGACATTTCCCATAATCCTTGTATCCTAATTTAACGGAAAACGATTTCATCCTAAGAAAATAATAAAATCTATCAAAAACATTTGCAGATCTATACAATAAACTCATACCTCTTCGTCTGCGATAATAAAACTCATTGAAGACCAATTATCGTCGGTCCATATGCGAAGAACTTGAACAAAAATATGCCAAAAGATATTTTTCTTCGTGTTTATCTCGGATATCTTCTGGATTAATTCCATGAGGGTATTGAAAATAGATAGGATTTCTCTGTCACATAAGAGAAAGGAGTTGCAAAACTATTCAAGAGATTCTTCTTTAGAAAATGAAAAGACAACTTTATAAAAACTGTTTTCAATAAAGCGGTTTACAATTTCAATGATATCAAATCTAGATTTAGAGTCCAACTTCAATTAAAAATAACTATATAAATAATATATAATGAATATAAAACCTATGTAAATGTCACAAATTTCTAAATGCAAATTATGATTATATAATTTGATATCACAAATAAAACTTATGTAAATGTCACAAAAACTGTTCAAGTGCATCAAAAATTTGAAATGTTTAGAGAAAGAATTCAAAATATAGAATTTTCTGGTGTGCTTGCAAACCAAGTAACCATGATATCTTCATGTTCAGAATTATCAATGGCCAGAATGAATCAATTTACATAATCTAATTACATAAAAGGAAACGAATTAACTACTAACATATTACCTCCATGTTCATATATCTCCCACAAACCAAGGACACAAAATATAATCTTTCCAATATGTTGAAATCTCCAATCCGACTCAAACTGATTAGCAAATGGACCCTTTGCAAGACATTTTATCTCTTTCCCTAGGGTTTTCTAATGGATTAGACAACATGATTATTTCATATATAGCCATGTAAAATAATAGAGTATTACTACCACCAAATACACTAAATATACTTACTGCAAATCCCTAATAGAGAAATATAGAACATTGTGATCAGGAACAACATATGTGTCATCTACGATTCCTTTGTAAACAAATAACCTTTTCACATTGACTATAGCACCCACCAAATCAACTAAACCATATAAAAATTATACATGTCAGACCTACACTCAAAGAAATAAATGTATTATAAACTCAATTATTGTTAATAGAAACTTACCAACACTAATCTTCTTAATCATTGAGCCGTTCAACACTTTTTGAAATTTACAAAATGTAATGTTCAAGAAATTCTTAGTGATGCCACCCAATGGATTCACAATGCTGTTCTCATGGAATAATATATGATAATCATGCACAATAAATCTCCATGGTCCAAGCCTAGTGGTAACCTCGAAATGTTTAACCATGTACCATTCACCTTCTTTAAACAGATTTTGAAACTTAGGCACAAGATGAAATCTCATAGTAGCAGAGATATGAACACCCTATAATAGAATTGGAGGTAAATATATGGAATAAGTCTAAAGCAAAATCCTTATTAATAGTATAGATTAAGATGCGTATGAATTCGATTGTGTCATGAAAACATTACCATGTAAGCAGCGAGAATGAGATATCTCTCAGCATGGAACCGAGGAAATTGCTCGTTCCAATCTCTAAGAACTTGAACAACAATGTTTTTGCTTTTGATATATGGAACCAGATCCATAACTGGTTGCAAATCAGACATGGTCTGTTTGTTGAAATAGAGTTTGATAAAAATGTAGAGAGTTTTTGAAAAGCTTTTACAGAAAATAGAGATAAAAAGTTGTTCAGTCAAAATTGTTGACATGAAAGAAGTTATCTTCCAACACAACTGTCAAGTTATGGAAACAACAATAAGACTGCTTTTTCAGTCTTATTTGTTTGGTATACTGGAACAAATATTTTTCGCTAAAGGTAAATATTTTGTGGAGAAAATTTAGGAAAATTTGAGATAATACGTGTGGAAATTGAGTAGATAGGAAAAATTTATTAGGTTTCCGATAATATTCAAACTCATTCTTACATAAGTCAGCTTTAAGTTTTTATTCTATCAAGGCAATCAATTAAAAAAAAACTATAAATCTGAAATCAATTAAGATCTTGTTTCTACAAGAACTTGATTTTTTTAAATGTAAAAATTAGTGTAAATATTGCCTTGATAGAATATTTATCACGTAAGGAAAAGATTTTGCTTACAGAAACTTAGAAGATTAGTGTAAATATTTAAAGAATCTCATTGATTGATATTTTTGTATAACCTATAGATGTGTATTCATTAGGTTAATGGAGAGAAGTTAAATAGAGTAAGTTACCATTACATTTTGTTACATTCTTGTCCACTACTCAAATAATTATTGAGATTCTCAAATTCATTGATATGTGAAACGATAAGAAAGATTTTATTCAGAATTCACTAATAATATAGACCAAAATCGATATTTAGAATAACTTATTATAGATCATGTAAACGGAAAAAATAAAAGGAAAGAAGAACAACAATATATTGTTTGTCTTTTTCGATATGAAGAATTTTAATACATTGACAACACAACTTCAATTAATAAGATTAATCTGTGTTATGATTTGGAATCCTGTAAAACAAAACAAAAAATATAGAAGCTTGTTAAAAATGTGAAAGGACATTAGATGTGTAACACCGTTAATAGTATAGATGTAAAAACAGTAGATAAGCTTACTTTTCATAGAAGGCTCCTACTTCAGATATATAAGGATTGAATTCGAATGTTGATGCACCCAAGATTGAAGAAACTAACCAATCTCCATCTAAGTGAACAAATAATTGAAGATAATATGAGCATGTGTAAACAATTTAAAAAAATACAAACAAAGACTCATGTTTAGTGATGTGTTAGTATATTGTATGTACCATAATTGTTGGATCCTCCAAAAGCGCATAACCATGATAACAATGTCCTCTTGTGAAACACACCACTTACCATATATATGATCAGCAAGTTCCCCATATGCTTCACAATCCAATATTCTGCATCTAAAAGTTAATTTTCACCGATCAGAGGATTGTAATTGTTGCAGAAATCTATAAATAATTAGAGTGTTTAAATTGTAAACTCACTTAATATCAACAATGGTAAATCTAACTTTTATATGACTCTGACGATAGATAGTCCGATTAGGATATTGGAAGACAATCTCCAGATCAAAAACCCTAACCAAAGCTCCAAACACATCTAAGTTGGGATTATCAAAAACTTTTGAATACCATACTATATTATCAAGTAATAAATGATGAATTTTATAAAAACTTACCGACAAAGAACATAGGATGAGCTATACCGTTAAGAATCTGATGATGCGAGACAAACGAATAGATTAAATTATTCGAAAGTGATGGTATAGGGATAAAATTTGTTTTCTCATCAAACACAATTTGAAGTTTATTTCGTGTGATCCTTGAGATACCGGAAGCACGAACCACTGTAACATTGCTTATTTATACCCAATCATTTTCAAAAAAATTATCGCCAATAGAGTATTTAATGAACTCATTAGGAATAGTTGCTTGAATCTTTGTACCCTGTAAAAAAGAAGTCGCAAAATTAGATGGTATACCTTAGGATCGTTTACAACAACTAAAAAAAAAGATTTTTTCAATTGTATACTTGAGACGAAACTAACTTGGTTAATTATTTCAAAACTACATTATCATCAACCAAAACGAAGTTAATATGAAAAGGTGTAAATTGAAGTTCGACTTCCCATTTTCGTAAGACCTTAACATGTATTTGGTAGTTTGAACGTAATGTATCCAAATCATATATTAAAACAAACTTAAACATTTGTGTAAAGCAATAATATTGATACAATCGATGCACGAATTAAGAGTAAGTGTGTTTATATAGTCTTACAATATAGGGTTTATGATACTCAATTTTTTTTATATCGTTAAATAGGGAATTATAAATTTACATTTCCAAGTCCTAACAACATAGAATATTGCATTTCCACAAATACAATGATAGTGAACTGTAACATGATCAAGCAAGATCATAACTATTATTTTTTTTAAATCTGGTAATAGAATATACATAGAACATTCAAAAGAATATCTTACTCGTATGGAAATATATTAATCATTTTACTATAATAATATTGTTGCGAGATATATGGCAAAACATAAATGAAGTAACATCTTATTACCTATTTTAAAAGACCCAACTATGGATATAATTATGTTTCCATATATCTTTACGAAATAACTAAAGAAATGAGAACTATATTATCGTCCAAAATCAGAATCTTTGTGAACTCCGTAAAAATATGTAATTGGTCTTTCTGTTTTTTATTGAATCAAACTGAAAAGATTGCGTGAACAATAAAAGGTTTCGTATAATACTGATAGAGAATCTTTACTGTTTACCTTCCTGTGACAATGGAATGACATAAAAATTTGAAAAATTTAGCCGTTAGGAGAAAGTGAATATCTCTATTAGATTATTTATTTAATACTTCATTCTCACAAAGATTTAGTTTTCAATATAGAGATTTTTTTCATCATTTCAAGGAAAAAGAAATATGAAAATGGAGAACAATGAAATGATAGATCATTTGTTATCATCAGTTATAGAAAAAATAACGATAATGAAGAACAAAGATCAGAAGGATGAGCTAAAGGAAGATTTTATTACGGAAGCATCGAATTTCTTATCAATGTATTCATAAGAGGAAACTTCTTATCAGGGGAAGCTCAACCGGCTTCGTGTCAAGGCGGATGAACACATTTCTGAATTACAACAATTGCGATCAAGTATTGGAGCAACATTCGATGAATCAGAAGAATTTCAGAAGATCTATACAAAAATGAAGAACAACGATCTTCTTTTAAGAACATATGATCTTAAAAGAAAATATATGAATGATTCAAGGGTTTGGACGATGAGGAATTTGCTAGAGAAGGGAAAGATGGTGGAGGATCAGATAGAGTAAGGTAAAATAAAGAATACTAAGATTGATAATAATTATATGTGAGATATGTATTTTGATGCTTATGTATGAAGATGATGAAAGACTTTATTATAAAAAGTTTGATCCTTCCAATCTTCAAATCAGTTTTTGAATTAAGTACATGTATATTCCAATTTTATTAATTGGAATTAGAGATGTTCTTAAATATAACTGATTCCGGGTTAGTTATGTATCTTGCTCATTATGAAATTTTACAAACTTGACCATTCCAAAATATTCATCATATAAATTTATTAAAAACAACTACAGTTTCGATCTTTTAAAATATGAAATCATCATGAAATGAGAATACAATAACCAAACTCATGCCCTTATTCAACAAAAGAGGCAAAACTCAATAATTGTAAAGTTTTCAAACTCAAGGATGTCTAGAATTCCCTGCATCACCATGCACAACATCATGAACACGATCCGGTACTTTCATAAAATACTTAAATAAGTATTTAAGAGAAGCAGATTGGGTGAACCACTCGACATTGATATGAGATCTGTATCGCAACAACAATTGTATGTTATATGGGACAACATATTTATTATCACACTTAAAGCCATTCTTCTCCACGTAAAGCCCAGTATCCATTCTTCGGTAAATCAGGAGACCATTTTCGTTGACTACGGTCTAATCAACATGTTTCTTGGGAAAGAATTTAGAACATTCTCGATCAACCATATAGGGAGAATTCATGTTACAAGAACCACATGGACCATGAATCATCATATATATCCTTGACAACTTCATAAAGCGCCGGGTCTTTGTGTTTATCGAGGATTTCAGCACAAATCGTATTGTCAATATCTTCTTCGGTTGTAAGTTTAGAATCTGTATGCATCCATATAAACACGTGAGCATGAGGCAACGATCTGTTATGGAACTCAACAGTATACATTGTTGTAAAAAATATTAAAATAAAAAAAGATATGATATAGATAAACATCTATCTTAATATATGCACAATGTAGTAAAATTTAATGTAAACAATACTTACAACAGATGGTCTTCCCAAACACATCTCTTTTAGTAATATCGTCCATAAGAGAGTCTAGCTTCATCTTGAAAATCCTCAAAATCTCCTCTGGTCTGTCTTCATGCTTCATGTGATGCCCGTGAACCATTTTTGCGAAAATGGAGGGGCTGTCGATCGACAGGGCTCTTTAGGGCTGTCGATCGACAGGGCTATGAAGGGCTTTCGATCGACAGGTACCCGAATTGGTCGGTTTTCTGGTTCGATTTAAGTCGTTCGATTGGACCGGGCCGGTTTAGGGAAAACCCTAGGGCTTCTTATTTAAGGCTTTTTGGCCGCATTTAAGCGAACAAAAGTCCCAAAATTAGCAGCAAAGAGTTTTGAGAGGAGTTTCTCTTGTTCCTGATAGTTTTGTGGATTAGGGTTTCGTTCTTGATCGTTTTGGAGAAGAATTCGTGGGGATTGTCGTGGATTTTGTGTCTAACCTCAATACTACCAGATTCTATCCAAAAATCTAAGGTTAGTGCGTGACCATGGCTTCTAGGCCGGTGGATTCGTTAGGGTTGTGTGGTGGTAGGTTATGAATTGATTGATTGGATCTTGTGTGGATTGTTTGAGACTGTGATTTGTGTTTGGATTGTGTGGATTGTGATTTTCGTGCAGGTTTCGTGTCATCACAGAGGAAGAAATCGATTCAAGAGGATAATGATCGATTCCCCATGAATCTGCGACGGTTTGTCGATCGACAACCACTAGATCTGTCGATCGACAGGACAACACGAGAGCTGTCGATCGTTACCTAGAGGTTGTGTCGATTGACAAGCGGTTGAGGATCTGTCGATCGACACATTGAGGTTGTGTCGATCGACAGGGTCTTGTGGAGCTGTCGATCGACAGACACCTTGGGTGTGTCGATCGACAGGTGTGTCGATCGACAGGTGTGCACAGGGGTGTCGATCGACACCTAGTGGTAGTGTCGATCGACAGGCCGCCTGTCTGGCCTGTGGTTGAGCCATTGTTGTGATTGTGTGATTGATTGATGCGTGTTTGCCTGAGCGGATCCATCGCGTCTGAGTGCGCAGTCGTAGATAGGATGACCGTCTCACTGGGTATTTGTGATAATACTCACGCATCTTTTTTTTCCATGTGATGCAGGTAAAGGCAAATTGTGATCGTGGAATCACGGCTAAGAAGAGGGAGATGATCTAGGGTCTCGTGTTGGGTATTTTCTTGTTGCTTCCTTTTCTGTTTAGAACCTTGTTAGGTTGCCGGAACTTTTGAATTGGAATTGTTTTGGAATTGATTGGTTTAATGTTTAATGGATTTTTTTCTGGTTATCCGCTGTTGTGTGTGTTAGTCTGTGTTGCTTGGTTGTTGAAGATAGTATTTACGGGAATGGTAATCTGAGACCAAGGCTTAATTGTTTTAAAAAAAAAAACGGGTCGGGTCATTTCAGTTTGGTATTAGAGCCCTTACGGTTTTAGGACGGGCTAGAACTGCTAGGATTGAATTTGGTAAATTGCAATTCTGTGAGTTTGGGAGTTTTAGATCATCTTCCTTCGAGCCTTCAAAGAGATTCCACGGTAAGTATCGATTGTTTGTGTTGTAGTCTTTCTAGTGCTTAGCTTGCCTGTTTGTGAGTGCAGTGCAATGGCTAGAGCGACTAGAAGGCGTGGCCGTGGGGGCCGAGGAGGCCGAGGTAGAGGTCGTGGACTCGGGGGTGAGCCAGTCTTGAGTGAGGCTCAGAGTTCCGTGCGTGGGCCTAGGGCAGGTCAGCAATCGGTGCATGATGGTTAGACCGCCAGTGCGACTGCCAGTGTGGGGGCCAGTGTGGGTCCTGTTGGGGCCGGTGTGGGTCTTGTAGGGGCTGATTTGGGTCGAGTTGAGGCTGGTAGAGCTGGTGGTGTTGGCGCAGCTGGGGGTGCGGTCGCGGCCGCAGGTGTTGCCCAGGCTGGAGATGATCGGCTAGCTGATTTGCTGAGACAGTTGTTGGAGCGATTACCAGGTGCGGTGCCAGTACAGGCTCCAGTGTTGCCACGAGTGGCAGAGGTACAGCCGAGGGCTGCGGTTACTGATGAGGTTCCGTCATATATTCGTATGATGGAGCAAATGCAGAGGATCGGTACGGGTTCTTTTGCGGGTGGTGTGAAGTCAGAGGAGGCTGATGAGTGGCGGATGAGGTAGGAGCGGAACTTTCGATCGATTAGGTGTCCAGAGGGATACAAGGTAGACTTGGCGGTCCATTATTTGGACGGTGATGCACACCTCAGGTGGAGGAGTGTTGCAGCTAGGTGGGCTGGGACTGCGATGTCGTGGTCGGACTTCGTGACGGAGTTCAACTCCAAGTTCTTTCCTCATGAGGCGTTAGATCGTTTGGAGGCGAGGTTCTTGGACTTGACTCAGGGAGCGAGTCGGTGCGAGAGTATGACGTGGAGTTTAACAGACTCCTAGGTTATGCTGGTAAGAGCTTGGAAGATAAGCAGGCTCAGGTTCGGAGGTTCTTGCGAGGACTTCGACCAGATTTGAGGACTCGGTGCAGAGGCATCAGGTTCGGGTGTAGAGTGGAGCTGGTGGAGGTGGCTGCACAGATCGAGGAGGATGTGAGGGACCAGGCTGCGGTGTTAGTTCCAGCTGTTCAGCCTCGGAGGCCTCAGGAGCAGCAGGTGCAGCAGGCGGGTCCTGGCAAAGGCGGCAAGCCTGCGCAAAGACAGAAGAGGAAGTGGGATGGTGCTTTGGGATCGGATCAGAGTGGTCGAGGATGTTATGCTTATTGTAGCTTAGACCACAAGAGGGCGAGTTGCCCGAAGCAGAGTGAGATTCGAGCGGCTCGGACTTGCTATCAGTGTGGAGAGTCGGGGCACATCAGGCCGAACTGTCCGAAGTTGCAGCCGTTGGCGGTGGCAGTGGTCTAGCCAGTAGCTCAGTATGGGGCGGTGCAGCCTTTGGACCAGATCGCGGCGATACAGCGTCCGCCGGCTATTGCAGCGCCGGGTGAGCCGAGCTCGAGGCCGATCACAGGTAACTTTCTAATTCAGACTTTGTGAATTCAGTAGTGTAGAGTTTCTTGGAGATTGTTTTAGATTGTTTGCCTGTGATAGAAAGTTAGGTTGCTTAGCACATGGGAATTATGTAGGGACCTTGTTTGTGGGTGGGTGTGAGTCCCACGTGTTGTTTGATTCTGGAGCATCGAATTGCTTCATTACTCCGGATCATGCTGAGAGAAGTGGTATCCAGAGTGACGCTGGTGAGCGGACTAGACCGGTTATGGTTGCTGGAGGAGAATTTCTAGCTACGCATGGCCGGGCGAAGGAGGTGGATATTCTGGTAGCGGGTGAGTTGATGCCAGCTGACTTGGTGATTAGTCCGGTGGAGCTGTACGATGTTATCCTTGGTATGGATTGGTTGAATCGGTACAGAGTCCATCTGGATTGTCACCGGGGTCGAGTGGTATTTGAACGTGAAGGTGGTAGGTTGGTTTATCAGGGAGTGAGACCGACTTCAGGTAGTCTCGTAATCTCACTTGTCCAGGCAGAGGCGATGATTGAGAGGGGTTGCGAGGCTTATTTGGTCATGATTGTAATGCCGGAGGCTGTTGGTGGGGTTGCTATGAGACATATTCGGGTCGTTCGGGATTTCGAGGATGTCTTTCGGTCGTTGCAAGGATTACCGCCGTCTCGGTCTAATCCTTTCATGATTGAGTTAGAGCCCGGAACGACGCCGTTGTCTAAGGCACATTATCGAATGGCTCCAGCAGAGTTGGCTGAATTGAAGAAGCAGTTGGAAGATTTGTTGGAGAAGGGGTTTATTAGACCAAGTACTTCACCGTGGGGAGCACCAGTGTTGTTCGTGAAGAAGAAAGATGGTAGTTTCCTGTTGTGCATCGATTATCGAGGGCTTAACCGAGTCACTGTGAAGAACATGTATCCTCTTCCGAGAATTGATGAGTTGTTAGATCAGTTGAGAGGGGCTACTTGGTTCTCCAAGATTGACTTGGCATCCGGTTATCACCAGATTCCGATAGAAGAAGCAGATGTTCGGAAGACGGCTTTCAGGACTCGGTATGGGCATTTTGAGTTTGTAGTGATGCCATATGGGTTGACGAATGCACCGGCGACATTTATGAGGTTGATGAACGGAGTTTTCCAGGAGTATCTGGATGAGTTCGTAATCATCTTCATCGATGATATTATGGTGTATTCAAAGAGTCTGGAGGAACATGAGGTTCATTTGAGGAGAGTTCTGGAGAAGTTGCGAGAACATAAGCTGTTTGCGAAGTTGAGTAAGTGCAGTTTCTGGCAGAGTGAGATGGGATTTTTGGGTCACATCGTTTCTGCAGAGGGAGTTTCTGTGGATCCGGCAAAGATTCAGTCTATCCGAGATTGGCCTAGACCGAGGAATGCAACTGAGATCAGGAGTTTTCTTGGTTTGGCAGTCTATTATCAGAGATTCGTCAAAAGTTTTGCGAGTATGGCTCAGTCTATGACGAAGCTGACGGGGAAGGATGTTCCTTTCGTGTGGTCGGCTGATTGTGAGCTGAGTTTCGCGAAGCTGAAGATGATGTTGACTAGTACACCAGTATTGGCGTTGCCTGAACCGGGTGAGCCTTATGTGGTGTACACAGATGCTTCGGGAGTTGGTTTAGGTTGTGTGCTGATGTAGCAGGGTAAGGTAATAGCTTATGCTTCGAGGCAGTTGAGGAAGCATGAGGACAATTATCCTGTTCATGACTTGGAGCTGGCAGCAGTGATCTTCGCGTTGAAAATCTGGAGGTCTTACTTGTATGGTGGCAGAGTTTAGTATATCAGGTTTCTGGCAATGGGACTATCTTAGTGCATGGACGAGTCTGTGTTCCTAAGGATGAGGACTTGAGGCAGGAAATTCTGAGAGATGCTCATGCGAGTAAGTTTTCGATTCATCTGGGAGCGACTAAGATGTATCGGGATCTGAAACGGTATTATCATTGGGTTGGAATGAAGAGAGATGTGGCAGATTGGGTTGCAGCTTGCAATGTGTGTCAGTTGGTGAAGGCTGAGCACCAAGTTCCTAGTGGCTTATTGCAGAGTCTACCCATTTCAGAGTGAAAGTGGGACATGATCACTATGGATTTCGTAGTAGGGTTGCCGGTTTCTCGGACCTATGATGCGATTTGGGTGATTGTGGACCGACTGACTAAGTCCGCACATTTTCTGGCCATTAAGAAGACAAATGGAGCTGAGGTCTTCGCTAAGAAGTATGTGAAGGAGATTGTAAGGTTGCATGGAGTGCCCGCGAGTATTGTGTCGGATCGAGATCCGAGGTTTGCTTCAGTGTTCTGGAGAGCTTTTCAGGCTGAGATGGGCACTAAGGTGCACATGAGTATAGCTAATCATTTGCAGACAGATGGGCAGTCCGAAAGGACGATTCAGACACTGGAAGATCTGTTAAGGATGTGCGTGTTAGATTGGGGTGATCATTGGGCGGATCACTTGAGTTTGGTGGAGTTCGCATATAACAACAGTTTTCAGGCGAGTATTGGAATGGCTCCTTTTGAGGCATTGTATGGGAGGCCATGTCGTACTCCGCTGTGTTTTACCCAAGTGGGGGAGAGGAGTATCTTTGGGGCTGATTTTGTTCAGGAGACGACGGAGAAGATCCGTGTTGTGAAGCTGAACATGAAAGAGGCTCAGGATCGGCAGAAGAGTTATGCCGATAGGAGAAGGAAAGAGTTGGAGTTTGCAATCGGAGATCGAGTGTATCTCAAGATGGCTATGATGCGGGGTCTGAACAGGTCCATATCCGAGGATAAGCTTAGTACGAGGTACATGGGTCCGTTTTGGATTGTGTAACGTGTGGGACCAATTGCTTATCGGTTGGAGCTGCCTCCGATTATGGAGAAATTCCATGATGTGTTTCATGTTTCAAAACTCAAGAGATGCTTGCATGCTTCTGAGGAGGTAGCAGTTACGATTCCTGCGGATCTTCAGCCTAATCTGACTGTTGGGATGAGGCCGGTTAGGATTCTTGAGAGAAGTACCAAGGTTCTGCACCGGAAGAGAGTGCTGTTGTTGAGAGTCTTGTGGGACTGTGACGGTATTCAGGAGGAGACTTGGGAACCAGAGGCAAAGATGAAAACGAAGTTCATGAAGTGGTTCAAAAAGCAAGCCGAGGAGTGAATTCGTTTTTCTTTGTGGTTTCCCAGTTTCAGATTTGTGTTGTGGTCACCGGGTATGGTGAGGTTTTTGGTTGTGGATTTTGTATTTTCATTAAAGTTGTAATGATTATGACATTTTCCAGTTGAATAAGAAGGTGTTTTTCTTATATTTTGACTTGTGAGTCATGTGTTTGTGGTTAAAGAAACCCCTAAATGGAAAATTTATTGCGAGTAGAATTTGCCAGTTTCGGTAGGAACTCTAACGGGCTTGTGTGTGTGAGAGAGTCTCGGAATAGAAGTTTTACGGTGGTTAGAACTGTCTAGTTCCGGAGGGACTCTGAGGGGACATCCGGGGTGATGGATGGTCCGGGTGATCTGTGATGATCACGATAGTGATGGTATTCCGGGTTGGGAATATCATGTGAGACCTTAAGAGGTAGTTCCGGTCAGAGGTGCATTATAGACGTTAGGAATTGATTGCGTAGCTCAGAGATAGACATTGGTTCTTTCTTGGAGATGAGTCTCTGGCAGATCTTGAGAGATGCGTCTCTCCGGGGGACAGTGGATTCCCTGCATACCGATCGTTCGTCAGGATTGCGAGGACTGGGAGCATGAGGGTATGGAGCGAGAGCTAGATGGTGGTTATGAGTTATGAGCTATGGGCAATCAATGTCTGAGACGGGTCTATGTGCATAGGACGGATGTGAGCCTCGAGAGGGTCTGGGAGATGTAGTCTCCGGTGTTACTGGCGGGTTGGCCAGGGGTTAGCTTGGTGGGTAGTGTTTGAGGATTCGAGGACGAATCCAGTTTTAGTGGGGGAGAATTGTGAAGTCCGTGAACCATTTTTGAGAAAATGGAGGGGATGTCGATCGACAGGGGTCTTTAGGGCTGTCGATCGACAGGGCTATGAAGGGCTGTCGATCGACAGGGTCCTTAAGGGCTGTCGATCGACAGGTACCCGAATTGGTCGGTTTCTGGTTTGATTTAAGTCGTTCGATTGGACCGGACCGGTTTAGGGAAAACCCTAGGGCTTCGTATTTAAGGCTTTTTTGCCGCATTTGAGCAAACCAAAGTCCCAAAATTAGCAGCAAAGAGTTTTGAGAGGATTTCTCTTGTTCCTTATAGTTTTGTGGATTAGGGTTTCGTTCTTGATCGTTTTGGAGAGGAATTCGTGGGGATTGTCGTGGATTTCGTGTATAACCTCAATACTACCAGATTCTATCCAAAAATCTAAGGTGAGTGCGTGACCATGGCTTCTAGGCCAGTGGTTTCGTTAGGGTTGTGTGGTGGTAGGTTATGAATTGATTGATTGGATCTTGTGTGGATTGTCTGAGACTGTGATTTGTGTTTGGATTGTGTGGATTATGATTTTCGTGCAGGTTTCGTGTCATCACAGAGGAGGAAATTAATCTGAGAGGATAATGATCGATTCCCCATGAATCTGCGACGGCCTGTCGATCGACAACCACTAGGTCTGTCGATCGACAGGACAACACGAGAGCTGTCGATCGACACCTAGAGGTTGTGTCGGTCGACAGGTGGTTGAGGATCTGTCGATCGATACATAGAGGTTGTGTCGATCGACAGGGTCTTGTGGAGCTATCGATCGACAGACACCTTGGGTGTGTCGATCGACAGGTGTGCACAGGGGTGTCGATCGACACCTAGTGGTAGTGTCGATCGACAGGCCGCCTGTCTGGGCTGTGGTTGAGCCATTGTTGTGATTGTGTGATTGATTGATGCGTGTTTGCATGAGCGGATCCATCGCGTCTGAGTGCGCAGTCGTAGATGGGATGACCGTCTCACTGGGTATTTATGATAATACTCACGCATCTCTTTTTCCATGTGATGCAGGTAAAGGCAAATTGTGATCGTGGAATCACGGCTAAGAAGAGGGAGATGATCTAGGGTCTCGTGTTGGGTGTTTTCTTGTTGCTTCCTTTTCTGTTTAGAACCTTGTTAGGTTGCTGGAACTTTTGAATTGGAATTGTTTTGGAATTGATTGGTTTAATGTTTAATGGAATTCTTTCTGGTTATCCGCTGTTGTGTGTGTTAGTCTGTGTTGCTTGGTTGTTGAGGATAGTATTTATGGGAATGCTAATCCGAGACCAAGGCTTAATTGTTTTTAAAAAAAAAAAACGGGTTGGGTCGTTTCACTTCATTTCACTTCATTTTACGGTCCTCGAAAACTCTATTCATTTATGGCCATTTTGAGTTCGACGTAAAGTAACCACCAAATCCGGAAAACCATGTTTCTTACATACGGCCATTACATCTAAATACATATCTAGATACCGTGTAACCATGAGAGCAATATGAATTAAATAAAAGGCGAAAAACAAAGAACAAAACTAAAAATTCACAAATTATGAAGAAGAAGGAACAAAATAGTTAAAACGGGCACATTTCATGATAAGATTTTGAAAATATATATAGAGAAAGAAACGTGCTCTAGAACAATTGAGGTTTGTGACTTTCCGAAGATATTGACAACTAATTTGATACAATATCTTCGAAATCTTATGTGAAATCGTAATTTTAGAAAATCTTGGTAAAGAATATATTTTAGTTGCTAAAAACACGATGACATTCACTCTAAAATAATTAAAGTGATATATTAGATACGTTTAGAGTAGGAAATGTCAACTTTAATGTACGTTTTGGTCTATCCAAAGATATTTTAAACTAATTTGAAAACGTAACTAAAGGAAATCTTTGTTTTGGAGAATATATTTTAGTTGATAAAAACATGTGTACATTTACTCTACATTAATTGACCTTCCACAAATACTTTTTTTATTTGAACGGTTCAAAAAAAAATATATGATACCGAGTAATACGATTTCAGAGGAGGAGCCTTGCTCAAAATTTGTAGAACAATGTTCAATATGATACGGAATAAAACGTTTTCAATTTCAGTGTTGGTATCGTATTGTGATCATCGAGAATTAACACTGAAACTCTAATTAAGAAGGATTTTGTATTCGAGTGATTATTGATTGCAATGAATATTGTGTACTTTCTTGTCATTCAGATCAAAATATCTATAGTATGAACAAAGGTTGTTCGATTTGGAGTACAACAATAGACTAAAACAACACTTCAAAAAAGACACAAAATTTTTGTATTCTGATCGGATCAAAACATTAAACTTTTCATCTCTTTCCTCATGATTATTGATTTTTATCCTATTGTGCACTTCCTTGTCATTCAGATCGAAATATCTATGGTAGGAACAAAGGTTGTTAGATTTGGAGAATCACAATAAACTAAAACATTGGAAACACTTTAACAAAGGCACAAAAACTTTGATATTCTGATCGGAACAAAACATTAAACTTTTCGTCTCCTTGCTAAGATGGATGTAAATATTTTAACTCACATGGAGAACATTAAAACTATTAGGTAAACCTAGAACATTCTTATCATATATGAGAATTTGATCAAAACCGAAACATTATAAACTAATCGATTTATAATGTTTTAGGGTTTTGAAAAAACCTAAAATATGTAAGATATCCCAAATCATGTTTGATACAACTATTAAACCGAGTTAAACGAATAACCGGATTATCATTGTACCAAACAATGTGGACTCCCATCTATTAGTCGGGATTCCGATTTGTGCCTTTGTGAATCATGGTGGAAACCTATTTATACTATGAATCTAGGTCAAAAAAATCTCCAAGACACGATGTGGTATCTCTCACAAAATGCTAGAGTTTCGAATGGGCTTGTGAAGTTGTTGGGTTTTTTCTTATGTTGAGGCACACAAAGAAAATTAGAAGGAAAAACACTCAAATATTACGAAATGCCATTAATGAGCGCGGATCCGACCCGGGTAAGAGAGGATCCGCGCGTTTTTAACAGATCAAAATTGGCTCCTTTTGTGTGTTGACGATTTTGCCCCTCTCGATTTCAGAAATGTTTTTAGAAAATCGATTTTTGAGTGGCATTTGACATAATATAAACTCAATTTTAGCCTTTTTATTAATATATACTGCTATTTTAATAGTATAGATGTCTATAATATGCAGGAGGCTTTTAATTCTCAATTTGATTATGCTAAGGGAACTTAAATAATTTAAAAGGCTTGTTAGTATTTTTTTTTTAATCAATAATTTCTCGACGGTGTCATCAATTCATTCAAATCCAAATGACAAATAATCCGTGGTTGAAATCAAGACATAAATGGTGTAATTAATCGGAGATTTGCGGTAAAATACCACAAACAATAAAAAGAAGCAGATTACTTTAAGATGCTTGGTAACAAAAAGGTCTAAATGAAACATACATCTTTCTTAATATATATATTTGATCTAAGTTGGTCACCAGAACAAAACTTTACACGTTGAATATGATAGTGATAAAAAGTTTACTTTTTCCCTATCGTTTTTAAGAATACCTCATTTTGTATCGAACATAATGAAGAGGAGTTGTTTGAAGTATTTGGTGTACCAGTTTGAAGTACTACAGAGAAGTGCATAATCAAGTTGTGATGTGTGGTTGTTGAAGAGGAGCTTGCGTATTGAGTTGTTGCTAACGTGGATTGAGCTAGAAAAGGAAAATGATATTTACTTGGAGTCAAAGGAAAATATATTTGAAGAATATATTCAAGAGAAGAATAAAGAAATTTACCATCATTAATAAAAGAATGTTGTGTAGGGTTAAGGAGGTGCTCTCTATTAGTATATATAGAGAGAGGAACGTGGCTGCAGCTTTTTACGCCCCTTAGAAGAGAAAATACATAAAACTTATTTGTGAGAAGAAGGCGTCCTTTGTGTTCGTGTTGTTGTTACAGTTGCTGCTTGTTGTTGGAACGTTTTTTTTTAATATAAGGCCTTTGGGCCTTATTAAAAAAATATGTTGAGTGGTGAAGAGAAATGGGTTTTAAGCCTGTGGGCTAAATAAAAACTGGAGTAAATAAAAGGGATATGTATAAACTTGTCCCACATCTGTTATGTGTAAAATATTCCTCTAGTATATAAGAGAGGAAGCTCATGTTTTAGTTTAAAAACATGGAGCTTGGGTGGAGATAAACTCACGCGAGCCAACCCGGACTGAACCGAATTTAACCGGGAATGGGCGTGGGCGTGGGCGTGGGCGTGGTCGTGGTCTTTATTTGACACTTAGGACACTTAGGGACACGTGGGTCTCGTGGTCTTTGATCCGCATCAGTTTTGAACTTTATTTTTGAATTTTTCATTCAATTAAAAATCTGGTCAAAGATGCCATGTGCATTAAGTTTGACCATAAACTCACCCATTATTTCAGCTCTTAATTCCTAAAAACGTTACAAACGTTTGAGAATTCAGACTCACTTCTTAGGTTATAAATAAGACCTTTGTGATTCTCATTCCATTCACTCAGAAACGAAAATCCAAAAGAAAAACTATCCAGCAATCTCTCCAAAAGTAAGTTTTGTGTCTTGAGAGTATCGTAGTGTTAAGTTCGTTAGAGCCGTGATTTGAGTGATTGCAAATACGGTTGTTTTGTGGTTGTATCCTGGGATCCTTGAATCAATCATCTCGTCGCACTACGGGTGATTCAAAGGGTTAAGGAAAGAGATTCGTCTCGCCTCCGCAACTCTCTTCTTCCCTTAAACGTCTTTCTTATCGTAGTTTATCACTGATTCGTAGTGCTCCATAATTTTGGTCCTACAATCTTAACCCTTTGAAGTCCGGCTGTTGTTTTCATAAACATCAGACGGATTGAATTGCGATAACAAAAACTCGATAATAGAAACGTTTGTTACAGAGCTCGTATCGCGATCGTCTCATAAACGTTTTCGTTGATTGCTTTCTGTTCGGGAAGAACACGATTTGTTTAACGTTTGCGAACGGTTAAACTCTTAAATTCGATAATTTTTCTTGAATTGCGATTCTGAATTATTATTGGGTAATTTGATAATTGATTTGAATTGCGATTCTGAATTATTACTGTGTAATCTGATAACTGTTTTAAATTGCGATTCTAAAACTGATTATCGAGATTGTTGTTTTCTTTATAATATAGAAAACTTACGATTTTATTTGTCACACTAAATCGAAACTGATTCCATTGTTTGGTCTCTGTTTTTGATAGAAAAAATGGATGCTCAGAACCAGAATGTTTCCAATGTTGATGCTGCCCTAGCTGCGGCGAGTGCGGCTGCTAATGTCTCCACCGTGAACACCAACGACGATGTGATTAGAAGCGGACTTAACGAGATGTTGGTAGACATGCAGTTTGGTTCTTCCCCGTTTGTCACTGTGGCGATTCCCACTAGCGGTGTGACGATGTATGCTCCTCCCTCTGGGGCTGTTCATGCTACATCTGCGATGGTCCCTCCAACGGTGCAAACCGTAGTCCCTCCTTCGTATCCAACGGTGCAGATTCCTTCAGGAAATTCTGCTGGATTGCTTCCGGACAAGTTTGATGGAAGGTTCTTCAAGATGTGGCAGAAAAAGATGTATTTTTACTTGACCACGCTGAATCTCGAGAAGTACGTCAAGGAAGTGAAACCCCTTCTCTCGGCGGATAATACTGATTTTCGAGCACTTGCGAGTGTTCATGCCTGGGACCACGGTGATTTCTTGTGCAAAGGATACATCCAGAGTCGTTTGAATGACCAATTATTCAACGTCTACGCCAATGTTGAGACATCTAAGGCGTTGTGGGAATCTTTGGATAAGAAGTATCGCTCGGAAGATGCTGGTTCGCAGAAACATGCGGTGGCTAAGTTTGAACATTACAAGATGGTTGACTCTCGTCCGTTGGTGGAACAAGTCAATGAGGTACAAAATCTTCTTCATGAGATTCATGCTGAAGGCATGAGGATTTGCGAGACCTACCAGGTTGCTTGCGTGATCGAGAAGCTTCCTCCGGGGTTGACAGACTTCAAGAACTACCTCAAATTGAAGAAGAAATGGATGAGTCTAGAAGACCTTGTCATGAAACTTCGTATCGAGTCTCAAAACCGGAGGGAACTCGAAGTTGGTGTGGTCTTTCGCGATCCTAATGTGAACGTGGCGGAGCACCATAATGTTCCCAAGCAAGCAAAGTGGCAGAATAAGGGAAGGCAAGACAAGGGAAAAGGAAAAGTGGCTCCTCAACACACTCAAAAGTTCAAGCATAAGGGTGGTGGTGGTGGTGATACTTCAAAGCCGAAGTTCACTGGAACTTGCAACATTTGCCATAAGGTGGGACACAAATCCTTTGAGTGTCGCACTAAGATGATCCCTCGGCAATCTAACAAATATGAGGCCAATCTTACCGAAGCTGACATGTGTGCGGTTGTCACCGAAGCAAACGTGGCCGAGAGCCACCCAAAGACTTGGTGGTTTGATACTGGTGCTACTAGGCACATATGCATGGACCGAGAGAGTTTCTCGACTTACCGGAAGAATAATAGCAATGAGAAGCTCTTCATGGGAAACTCCGCAACCTCAAAGATTGCAGGTTATGGCAAGGTTGTTCTGAAAATGACATCTGCCCGTGAGCTCATCCTTAAGGTTCCGGACATGAGGAAGAATCTGATTTCAGGTTCACTTTTGAGCAAGCATGGATTCGCAATGAAAATTGAAGCGGATAAGCTGGTCCTCTCTAAGTACGGAATGTTTTTGGGTAAGGGTTTTGTTTGTGATGGGTTGTTTAAGATGTCTGTTGAGGCTGTGATTCGTGAGAATGTTGTAGGCAATGATGCCATAATTGATGTAGGCAATAATGCCAAAACTGTTGTAACCGAGGCTTCTACCTCGAAGAAGAAGATGAATAAGAATTCTTTTGCTTATGTCTCTGAGTCATTTGAATTATGGCATGAACGTTTAGGCCATGTTAACTTTAAATCTATGAGTAGATTAATGAACATGAATTTAATCCCTAAACAGAAAATAAGCAAACGCAAATGTGAAATATGTGTTGAAGCAAAACTCACGAAAAAACCATCACCGAGTGTGGACCGAAAAACGGAACCTCTTGGTTTGATTCATACAGACTTGTGTGATTTAAAATATATTCAAACCAGAGGCGGAAAGAAATACTTCATAACCTTCATCGATGATTGTACTAGATATTGTCACGTTTATTTACTACGGAGTAAAGATGAAGCATTGGAGAAATTCAAAGAATATAAGTTGGAAGTAGAAAATCAACTTAATAAAACTAAGTGATAGAGGAGGCGAATATGATGGACCGTTTGAGGCGTTCTGTAGAGAACATGGCATCATCCATCAGACAACCGCTCCTTATTCACCTGAATCTAATGGAGTTACGGAACGAAAAAACCGAACTCTTAAAGAGATGATGAATGCGATGTTGCAGGAATCTGGGTTAGCCCAGAACATGTGGGGGGAAGCTTTGCTTACCACAAATTATATCCTCAACAAAATTCCACACAAAGTTACTGGCAAAACGCCATATGAACTTTGGAAAGGTATTATACCTTCGTATAAACACCTGAAAGTGTGGGGGTGCCTAGCAAAAGTTGCAATTCCACCACCGAAAAAGGCAACGATAGGACCTAAGACGGTAGATTGCATTTTCATCGGATATGCGCATAATAGTAATGCCTATCGATTTTTGGTACTAAAATCTGATGTTCCAGACATAGATGCAAACACGATAATGGAGTCAAGAAATGCTTACTTCTTTGAAACCGTGTTTCCGCGTAAAGAAAAAAAGAGTAATAAAAGGGCTCGTGAACAAAGAGATGATCTTACCTTAGGAAATGAGGCAAGTAACTCTGGTACTACTATAAATGATGAAGAAACAGAGGATGAAATCAACCTTAGACGAAGTAAAAGACCTCGTAAAGAGAAAAACTTTGGTTCTGATTTCTTGGTAGTCTTTCTTGCTGAAAATGAGCCAAAAACTTTTTCGGAAGCAATGTCCATTCCGGACGCGCCTTCTTGGAAAGAAGCCGTCAATGATGAGATGGATTCCATCCTACAACATAATACTTATGAGATAACTGAGCTACCTGAAGGGTGCAAAGCTCTTGGGAATAGATGGATCTTCAGAACAAAACTGAAAACTGATGGAGATATAGACAAGTACAAAGCTAAACTTGTGGTTCAAGGATTCAGGCAAAAAGAAGGTCTGGATTTCTTCGACACTTATTATCCAGTAACGAGAATAACCTCCATCCGCATATTAATAGGCGTTGCTGCTTTACGGGACCTTGAAATTCATCAAATGGATGTCAAAACGGCATTTCTAAATGGTGATTTAGAAGAGGAAATATATATGAAACAACCCGAAGGGTTTGTCATCCCAGGACAAGAACACAAAGTGTGTAGACTTGTCAAATCACTATACGGACTTAAACAAGCTCCTAAACAGTGGCATGAAAAATTTGACAATGTAATGATGACAGATGGGTTCAGCATAAATGAATGTGATAAATGTATATACATAAAAAGTACCCCACAAGGATACATTTTATTGTGTTTATATGTAGATGATATGCTTATTATTGGAAGTAATAAGGATATTATTAATAAAACTAAAACCATGCTCAAGGGAAAGTTTGACATGAAAGACATGGGTTTAGCGGAAGTAATCCTTGGAATCAAGATCGTAAGAACTTCCAAAGGAATAACTCTAACTCAAGATCATTATGCTGACAAGATACTTGAGAGGTTCAAGACCTACTCAAACGAAACTGCAAAAACTCCCCTGGATCCTCAACTTCACCTGACGAAAAATTCAGGTGATGCAGTTTCACAGGTAGAATATGCAAGAGTGATAGGAAGTCTAATGTACTTAACAAATTGCACTAGACCAGATTTGGCACATTCTGTTAATGTGTTAAGTCGATACACGAGTAATCCAGGTCATACTCACTGGAAGGCCATAACGAGGGTCTTAAACTATCTCCGATATACCAAGAGTTATGGGTTGCACTATGGTAAAGAACCAGCGGTATTAGAAGGCTACAGTGATGCCAATTGGATTTCTGATTCTAGAAACTCGAAATCTACAAGTGGATATGTATTTACCCTGGCTGGTGCAGCAGTATCCTGGAAATCTTCTAAACATACCCTCCTGGCTAGATCAACCATGGAGTCCGAGTTCATAGCTTTAGACAAAGCTGCGGAAGAAGCAGAGTGGCTTCGAAACTTTTTAGAAGATATCCCTATGTGGGAAAAACCAGTGCCAGCTTTACGGGTACATTGTGATAGTCAATCGGCTATATCCCGGGCACTAAATAAGCTATATAATGGTAAATCTCGTCATATTCGGAGGCGACATAAAACCATAAGACAACTGATCTCCACTGGAGTACTCACGATAGATTATATCAAGTCGGCTGAAAACTTAGCTGATCCGTTCACAAAAAGTTTGCCGAGAGATCAAGTTGTTAAATCATCAAGAGGAATGGGTTTAAAGCCTATAACAGAACACGACGCTTAATGGATACCCCACTTATGTCACTGGTAATCCCACGACATAGGTTCAAAGGGCCAACGAAATAAAGCTGAGTAAGAGAAAAACACTGTGAGACAATGTATATACCCAGTTCCTAGGATGATAAACAGTGTTACCTGTGTGTGATAAGGATAAGCATTAGATTTTAATGATTCCATAACTTTGAGATATCAGTGAAGTAATACAGGATGCTTCTTTAAAACAAAGTTGATGGAAGATCACCTAGTGAGTGTGAAATGCGGCCGTTTCTAGGAGAATGAAAGTAAGGCTATATTCTCCAAGTTCACTCATGATTACCAGGAATGTTCAAGGCCAAAATGAACACAATAGAGAACTGATCTCTACGAGAAAATGTTGCTATGCAATAACTGTTGTCTAGGTTTACATTAACGTCCGGGTGGTTCAAGACATCATGTTCACCTCCTGGCCAATTAAACCCGACAGAAATTAAAATGATTGGTTCAAAGCTGAAAAAAGCTACCTCTCAGATATAGTTACATTTTCGTATACTCTCAAAAGTCTGTCAAAGTCTAGTATAGTCGAGTCTGCATATGTTTGTTCAGTCAGTCAAGTCTGCATAAGTTTAGAGTCATTTCTATTCATGTGGGGGATTGTTGGAACGTTTTTTTTAATATAAGGCCTTTGGGCCTTATTAAAAAAATATGTTGAGTGGTGAAGAGAAATGGGTTTTAAGCCTGTGGGCTAAATAAAAACTGGAGTAAATAAAAGGGATATGTATAAACTTGTCCCACATCTGTTATGTGTAAAATATTCCTCTAGTATATAAGAGAGGAAGCTCATGTTTTAGTTTAAAAACATGGAGCTTGGGTGGAGATAAACTCACGCGAGCCAACCCGGACTGAACCGAATTTAACCGGGAATGGGCGTGGGCGTGGGCGTGGGCGTGGTCGTGGTCTTTATTTGACACTTAGGACACTTAGGGACACGTGGGTCTCGTGGTCTTTGATCCGCATCAGTTTTGAACTTTATTTTTGAATTTTTCATTCAATTAAAAATCTGGTCAAAGATGCCATGTGCATTAAGTTTGACCATAAACTCACCCATTATTTCAGCTCTTAATTCCTAAAAACGTTACAAACGTTTGAGAATTCAGACTCACTTCTTAGGTTATAAATAAGACCTTTGTGATTCTCATTCCATTCACTCAGAAACGAAAATCCAAAAGAAAAACTATCCAGCAATCTCTCCAAAAGTAAGTTTTGTGTCTTGAGAGTATCGTAGTGTTAAGTTCGTTAGAGCCGTGATTTGAGTGATTGCAAATACGGTTGTTTTGTGGTTGTATCCTGGGATCCTTGAATCAGTCATCTCGTCGCACTACGGGTGATTCAAAGGGTTAAGGAAAGAGATTCGTCTCGCCTCCGCAACTCTCTTCTTCCCTTAAACGTCTTTCTTATCGTAGTTTATCACTGATTCGTAGTGCTCCATAATTTTGGTCCTACACTTGTCTGAAGCAGTTCGTGGTGTGGTGTCTCTGCTACTCGTCTGAAGCAGTTCGTGGTGTGTTGTTGTTGTTCGTCTAAAGCATTTCGTGGCTGTATGTTGTTGCCAATAGTTGTTGTTGGTATTGTGGAGATTCCACAAAACTCAAGTTTAGGCTCAGGGAGAGTTTAGCTCAGAGTTAGGTTATCCTGAAGAATAGAGCGGTAAATTAAGAGGTTGTACTTGATTTACGCGTTTGCAATTGTGTATTGCTTTCTTATACTAGTGGATTTGAATCTGAACTTGGTCCCGAGGAGTAGGAAACGAACCTCGTTATCTCCACAACACTCAAGTTTAGGCTCAAGGAGAGTTTAGCTCAGGGCTAGGTTATCCTGAAGAATAGAACGGTAATTAAGAAGTTGTACTTGATTTACGCGTTTGCAATTGTGTATTACTTTTTTATTCTAATGGATTTGAATTTGGACTTGGTCCCGGAAAATAAGAAACGAACCTCGTTAATAATTCTCTTGTGTCATTTATTTCCTGCACTACATACTGCCTCACTTGCACTAACACATAAGTTTATAGAGGTTCGGTTCGACTGTAACCATATCATCATCATTTCCACCACCACCATCACGACCGTGTGACTCTGTACTCGAACTCGCAGGGTGGAATGTGTTTATCAACACCAACCAACGATTGAGCTACACAGTAGTTGTCGGTAAGAGGTCACTAAATAAATACCTTCTATATATATTAATTCTTTTCATGTCCCACGCACTACTTACATTTATACAAAATTACAAACCCATGCACTGATGCAAGCTTTTGTTTTGTCTATATATATACACACACATATGCATATTTCAACCTCTTAAACTCTCTCTGTCACTTCTCTCTCCTCAAGTCTTTTAGCAAGAAAACATAGTCAGAGAAAATGGCGGCCAAAAGCAACAACAAGAAGAAGATCCCCAAAACTGTATCCATTGTCGACATCAGTTGTGGTAATTGTAAGATACCAAACTTCTCATCTTTCTTCAAAATTTTCTCCAAAAAACCAAAACCACCCTCTACTAATTACCGACACTGCCACTCTTCTTCCATCTCCTCCGCTACACCCTCCTCCTCGACGCCATTGTCCACACCAGCCGTCGCGGTGGAGAAAGATTCCGACGATCCTTACCTAGATTTCAGGCAATCTATGCTTCAAATGATACTAGAGAATCAGATTTACTCTAAAGATGATCTTAGAGAGCTTCTTCAGTGTTTCCTCAGCCTCAACTCGCATTATCATCACGGCGTGATTGTTCGTGCTTTCTCGGAAATATGGCAAGATGTTTCCTCCGCCGCTGCTTCCGCCGTGGAAACGTCTCCTCTCGTCCACCGTCACGATCAGTCACGTGATTACTATGGTTATTACTAGGCTATGAATAGTATAGTAGCTATATCCTTTATTTCATGTTTGTTAGGGAAGTAACGTTTACGTGATTGTAATAATAACTCTCTTTTAATTAGGATCATGCCACGTCATCAGTAGTTTATTAACACGTGGACTAACGTGTTAATAAATTATTGGGTTGTGATTATGCTCAGCATCTTTATTGGTGAATTAATTGAGATGTCTTTAAATAAATTTGATTATTTAATTAAAGAAACTCAATAAAAAAGTTCTGCATACTGAATTTAACGACAGAGTAAATGTGACATATAGTAAATGTTAAACACCTTTTTATTATTAAATTCAATATAAAAAATTGAGTAAAGACACTTTAATGGTACACCATTTGTTACGAATAAGCCTCTGTTATTGAGCTTATTTGTCCACACAATCTCACACAATTCTATAACTTGTAAAGGAAGTAAGGAATGCAAAACTTAAAGTAAAGAACACAAGAATTGGTAACCCAGTTCAGCTCAATCGATGTGATTGAGACCTACGTCTGGAGCCGATTCAATCCGGCAAAATCCACTATAAGAAGAAGAAGTAATACAGCTCAAACCGAGCAAGTTCTATCAATGGGTGATTCGATCACAATCAACTCCACGATATTCTGTTCTAAGTTACTAAGAGAAGAAGAGATACAAGCTATATATATAGTTAGCTAATACCGTTAGAAAAGATCGAGCTCTATCGCGACTAAAGCTGATTCATCTTTATCTCTTCCTATCTTTTAGGTTCCAACATAATCCCTTGGTTAACTCTTATGTTGACGTGTACCAGGAATTGAAAGCATACCGGTTTTAATAACACTCCACCTTGATTTCAAATTCCTGATACATTTCTTCTTCTTCTTACTTCTTCGTGCTTCTTCTTGGACTTTGCACTAACTTGGATTTAACCTCGGCGTCAGGCTTCAACGTTCATCACCTGATCAGCTTGAGCTGGCTCAATGCCGACTCAAACTTCTTCACTGGTATGCCTTTGGTAAGCATATCCGCAGGGTTCACAGAAGTATGTATCTTCAACACCTCAATCCTGCCTGCATCAACTTCATCTCTGACAAAGTTATACTTCACTCCAAAATGTTTTGTCCTCTCATGAAACACATGATTCTTAGACAAACTTATTGCAGACTGAGAGTCACACCAAATACCAACCTTCTCTTGTGTCAAACCCATGTCTTGTAACAATCCTTTAATCCACATTGCCTCCTTTACTGCTTCAGATAAGGCAATGTATTCTGCCTCAGTAGTTGATAGAGCTACTACAGGCTGCAAACAAGACTTCCAACTCACTGTATTTCCACCAACTGTGAACACATACCCACTCGTAGACCTTCTTTTGTCTAAATCTGCAGCAAAATCAGAGTCACAAAAGCCTTCTACCTTCAACTCATGTGACTTAGTATACACCAAATTCAACCCCAAGGATCCTCTGATGTATCTAAGTGTCCATTTCACTGCTTCCCAATGTTCATGTCCTGGATTACTCATGAATCTACTCACCAATCCAAGAGCATGAGCAAGGTCAGGTCGTGTGCCCACCATGGCATACATAATACTCCCAACGGCACTAAGATATGGCACTGCTTCAGTGTCAATTCTCTCTTCATCATCTCGTAGAGATGCTAGTTTAAAATGAGCACCAATAGGAGTATTCACTGTCTTACCTTCCCACATATTGAACTTGTGGATAATCTTCTCCAAGTAATCTGACTGAGACAAAGTTAAAACTCCCTTACTTCTGTCTCTCTTTATATCAATTCCAAGAATTCTGCTTGCTGGCCCCATATCCTTCATTTCGAATTCACTACTAAGAGCTTTCTTTATCTTGTTAATCTCAGCCATCTCTCTCCCAGCTAGCAACATATCATCAACATATATAAGCAGGTACACAAAATCATTTGTACCAACCTCCTTGACATACACACAAGGGTCATTCTCACTACGGCTGAACTTCTGATCCGTAATGAAATTGTTGAACCTGATGTTCCATCTGCGGGGAGACTGCTTCAGGCCATAGAGGGACTTCTTCAGCAAACACACTTGATCCTTCTCTGGATCTTCCTCGAATCCTTGTGGCTGCTCCATATACAGCTCAACATCTAAATCTCCATTTAGAAACGCTGTCTTCACGTCCATTTGCTCCAGCTCAAGGTTATGATGTACAACTATAGACATCAAAATCCTAATTGAGATATGCTTCACCACTGGTGCAAACACTTCTTGATAGTCGATTCCTTCCTTTTGTGTGAAACCTCTAGCAACCAATCTAGCTTTGTGTCTCTTAGCTTCAACACCAGGAATACCAGGCTTCAACTTATACAACCATCTGTTGCTTATCACCGTTTTGTCTTTTGGTCGATCTACCAACATAAACGTTCCAGTTTTCTTTAAAGAGCTCATCTCTTCTCCCATTGCACTGTTCCACTTATCCCAATCTTTATCTTCAAGTGCATCATGGAAACACCTAGGCTCTTCTGGATCAATGTTCTCTGACATTATCAAAGCAAAACCTACTTCAGTATAATCAGCAAACTTTGCAGGCAACACTATCTCTCTCCTTGTTCCATCTTTAGCAATGTGCTTGCTTTTCTGAGGTATACCAGCTACTGTAACTGATTCAGGTTCTTCTGCCTCAGACTCACTGGAATCTACATCAATAGCTCCACCTTCAGCTGAACTCTCTGAAGCAGTTTTCATGGTCACTGATTTATCTTTTGACCCATAATCAATCACCACTGTATTCTTAGTTGCCTCGGCCTTCTTAGCTTTCTTCTCCTTAGGTACGTTCTTGTACATCACATCTTCATGGAATGTCACGTTTCTGCTGATGACATTCTTCTCCTCTTCTAATAGCCATATCTTATACCCTTTTGTTCCCTCAGGATATCCCAAGAAAATTCCTTTTAATGACCTTGGTTTCAGCTTTCCTTGATCTTCATTCACATACACCACACATCCAAACCTTCTAAGATGCTTGTATCCTGGCTTTCTTTTCAGCCACAATTCTTCAGGTACATTGTGATCAATAGCTGATGCAGGAGACCGATTAATGATATATGCTGCAGTAGCAGCTGCTTCAGCCCAAAACTCTTCACCAAGTCCTGATTCAGCCAACATGCATCTCACTTTCTCCATTACGGTTCTGTTCATTCTTTCTGCAACGCCATTTTGTTGTGGCGTGTAGGTGCAGCTGCGATGCCTCTCAATGCCATGCTTGGCACAATGCTCATTGAATCTAGAATTGCAGAACTCTAGTCCATTATCAGTCCGAAGCACTTTCACCTTCCTTTCAACTTGGTTTTCTACCAATGTTTTCCACTCACAAAACTTGTCAAATGTCTCATCTTTAGTCTTCAAGAACATGAGCCACACCTTCCTTGACTTATCATCTATCAGTGACAAGAAGTACTGCATACCAGACCTTGATGGAGTAACATGTGGAGATCCCCACAAATCAGCATGAATGTATCCTAACACATCCTTTGTGTTATGCTTTGCAACATTAAAACTCAGCTTCTTAGACTTCCCAAGTGCACAATTATCACAGAAACGTAGCTCCTTAACCTCTTTATTCTCTATTAGCCCTTTACCACAGAGAATCTTCATGCTATTCAAGCTCAAATGTCCCAGCCTGCTATGCCACAAACTTGTCTTATCTAGAATTTGTTCAGTGTTGCAGTTTTCATCTATCACAGTGTTACCCTGCATGAAGTATGAACCATTATACAACACTCCTCTCATGGCTGTTCTGCCATTCTTAAAGAACCTCTTCTTCCCATCTCCACCTTCATGTTTGAACCCTAGCTTATCTAGAGTACCTGTAGAGATCAGGTTTCTTCTCAGATTTGGGACATACCTCACGTTATGTAGTACTTTGATGGAGTCACCTAGAGTATCAAGTTTGATGGTTCCACTACCATATGCCTCCACCGTATGATCATCACCAAGTAAAATGGCACTTTTGTCTTGCTCATTAAACTCTGAAAACCAATCTCTCCTTGAGGTCATATGGTAAATACACCCCGAGTCTATCACCCATTTCTCTTTGGCCTCAGCGTCATGCATGCTCAACGCCTCTGATACAGCCAACCTTTCAATGATGACTCCAGCTTCTCCTTGTTCATCCTCTCCATATTTCTTCTTTCTAACATAACAATCTTTCTTCATATGTCCTTCTTTCTTGCAAAACCAGCAAGTAACTCTTGTGTTTGAGTTAGACCTACTCCTGCTCCTACCATTAGGGCCTTTATAGCCTCTGTTCATAGTTCTTCCTCTGTCCCTGACATACAAACTTACCGTTGGATTTCGGTCATCTCTAAGTGCTTCAGATATCTCTCTCTCTCGAGACTTAGCCGCAGATATAACCTCCTCAAGTGTCAATGACTCTCTGCCATACTTCAGAGTATGCTTCAGGCTATCAAACTTAGGTGATAACGATGTCAACAACAGAATAGCCTGAACTTCATCAGACACCGCAATATCAAGCACTCCTAACTCAGCCACTATCTTTAGGAAATCATCAACATTCTCATTTATCGACTTAGCATCTATCATCTTAAACGTATAGAATCTTAACTGCAGGTGAATCCTATTCGGTAAAGATGATTCAGTGTATAATCGATCTAACAAAGACCACATTGCAGCAGCAGTCTTACAATGTTTGATCTTCCTAAGCACATGATCACTCACATTCGTTATGATCAAACCCATAGCTTTCTCGTTCTGTTCCAGCTTATCAGTGTCAAGAACTACCTTTGTAGCAGTTGTTTCACTCGCATCTCCAGCCTCCGGTTTCTTCGATTCCGCTTTTGTTATCGGAATCCCTTTCTCCAGCTCCGGATCCAACAAGATCTTCTTCAATCCTAAGATCCCAAAGTGTGCCAACATCCTTATCTTCCATAGACCGAAATCACCTTCACCATCAAATCGATCTACTTCAACCCGAGAACTCGTCGTGAGATTCTTCGCCATAGCCTTAGCTCTTGATACCAATTGTTACGAATAAGCCTCTGTTATTGAGCTTATTTGTCCACACAATCTCACACAATTCTATAACTTGTAAAGGAAGTAAGGAATGCAAAACTTAAAGTAAAGAACACAAGAATTGGTAACCCAGTTCAGCTCAATCGATGTGATTGAGACCTACGTCTGGAGCCGATTCAATCCGGCAAAATCCACTATAAGAAGAAGAAGTAATACAGCTCAAACCGAGCAAGTTCTATCAATGGGTGATTCGATCACAATCAACTCCACGATATTCTGTTCTAAGTTACTAAGAGAAGAAGAGATACAAGCTATATATATAGTTAGCTAATACCGTTAGAAAAGATCGAGCTCTATCGCGACTAAAGCTGATTCATCTTTATCTCTTCCTATCTTTTAGGTTCCAACATAATCCCTTGGTTAACTCTTATGTTGACGTGTACCAGGAATTGAAAGCATACCGGTTTTAATAACACCATTAAAGATGCTCTTGTTTAATTATCTTTAAAATTAGCTTTGGAAGAATCATCATTGCTCGTCTTAAGACTGTCGCAATGGATGATGGTAAGATAAATGCAGATGTAAAATAACTTTATCCTTAATTATATTTATATATTGCAATATTTAGTTAATGATTTTGTTTCTTACAATGTTTATATGATGTGTTGCGTAGTTATGAACAATCAAAATCGATTGGGATAGGTGTTCCGAAGGTTTTCGTCACTCGTGACTCTCTCGGATAGTGACGTGAATGTTCGAAAACACACGTCAAAATTCTAATTTATACCCTTTTTTGTGGTGAAAAATTTCTAATATCATTGATCGTTTTTAAAGTAAATTTTATAATATTTTTAGTACATTTTAAAACCAGGTGAATAATATAAGTACGGAACAATAATAACCTGTCCAAGTACGTAATTATGTATAGGCCATAGCTCTTGACTCTTTGAGTGTGGAGTGGAAAACGAAAACTACGTAGAAAACTTGTGGCTCCGGACGATAAGTTACATGAGAGAACACATGCATCTTTAAGATGCGTAATAATTAGACAGAGAAGTGTGATAAAACTGATAATTGATCATCATTACACGAGTATTTATCAACTGCGACACTATTTCTTCACACATGTGAACAAATATGGTATATGTTGGAACGTTTTTTTTCTTAACATAAGGCCTTTGGGCCTTATTAAAAAATATGTTGAGTGGTGAAGAGAAATGGGTATTAAGCCTGTGGGCTAAATACAAATTGGAGTAAATAAAAGGGATATGTATAAATTTGTCCCACATCTGTTATGTGTAAAATATTCCTCTAGTATATAAGAGAGGAAGCTCATGTTTTAGTTTAAAAACATGGAGCTTGGGTGGAGATAAACTCACGCGAGCCAACCCGGACTGAACCGAATTTAACCGGGAATGGGCGTGGGCGTGGGCGTGGTCGTGGTCTTTATTTGACACTTAGGACACTTAGGGACACGTGGGTCTCGTGGTCTTTGATTCGCATCAGTTTTGGACTTTGTTTATTAATTTTGAATTTTTCATTCAATTTTAATCTGGTCAAAGATGCCATGTGCATTAAGTCTGCCCATAAACTCACCCATTAATTGATAAAACGTTACAAACGTTTAGAATTCGAAACTACTCCTTAGGTTATAAATATGACCTCTCTGATTCTCATTCTGATCACTGAGAAACGAAAATCAAAAAAGAAAAGCTATCCAGCAATCTCTCTCAAAGTAAGTTTGTGTCTTGAGAGTATCATAGGTATTCAGTTCGTTAGAACCGTGATTTGAGTGATTGCAAATACGGTTAATTGTGGTTGTATCCTGGGATCCTTGAATCAGACATCTCGTCGCACTACGGGTGATTCAAAGGGTTAAGGAAAGAGATTCGTCTCGCCTCCGCAACTCTCTTCTTCCCTTAAACGTCTTTCTTATCGCAGTTTATCACTGATTCGTAGTGTTCCATATTTTTGGTCCTACACTCTTAACCCTTTGAAATCCGGCTGTTGTTTTCATAAACATCAGACGGATTGAATTGCGATAACAAAAACTCGATAATAGAAACGTTTGTTACAGAGCTCGTATCGCGATCGTCTCATAAACGTTTTCGCTGATTGCTTTCTGTTCGGGAAGAACACAATTTGTTTAACGTTTGCGAATGGTTAAACTCTTTTATTCGATAATTTTTCTTGAATTGCGATTCTGAATTATTATTGGATAATTTGATAATTGATTTGAATTGCGATTCTGAATTATTATTGGATAATTTGATAATTGATTTGAATTGCGATTCTGAATTATTATTGTGTAAATTGATAACTGTTTTAAATTGCGATTCTAAAACTGATTATCGAGATTGTTGTTTTCTTTATAATATAGAAAACTTACGATTTTATTTGTGTATCACACTAAATCGAAACTGATTCCATTGTTTGGTCTCTATTTTATAGGAAACAATGGATGCTCAGAACCAGAATGTTTCCAATGTTGCGGCTGCTCTAGCTGCGGCGAATGCGGCTGCTAATGTCTCCACCGTGAACACCAACGACGATGTGATTAGAAGCGGACTTAACGAGATGTTGGTAGACATGCAGTTCGGTTCGTTCCCGTCTGTCACTGTGGCGATTCCCACTACCGGTGTGACGATGTATGCTCCTGCCTCTGTGGCTGTTCACGCTACATCTGCGATGGTCCCTCCTATGGCGCAAAACATAGTCACTCCGTCGTATCCAACGATGCAAATTCCTTCGGGAAATTCTGCTGGATTGCTTCCGGACAAGTTTGATGGCAGGTTCTTCAAGATGTGGCAGAAAAAGATGTACTTTTACTTGACCACGTTGAATCTCGAGAAGTACGTCAAGGAAGTGAAACCCCTTCTCTCGGCAGATAATACTGATTTTCGAGCACTTGCAAGTGTTCATGCCTGGGACCATGGTGATTTCTTGTGCAAAGGATACATCCAGAGTCGTTTGAATGACCAATTATTCAACGTCTACGCCAATGTTGAGACATCTAAGGCGTTGTGGGAATCTTTGGATAAGAAGTACCGCTCGGAAGATGCTGGTTCGCAGAAACATGCGGTGGCTAAGTTCGAACATTACAAGATGGTTGACTCTCGTCCGTTGATGGAACAAGTTAATGAGGTACAAAATCTTCTTCATGAGATTCATGCTGAAGGCATGAGGATCTGCGAGACCTACCAGGTTGCTTGCGTGATCGAGAAGCTTCCTCCGGGGTTGACAGACTTCAAGAACTACCTCAAATTGAAGAAGAAATGGATGAGTCTAGAAGACCTTGTCATGAAACTTCGTATCGAGTCTCAAAACAGGAGGGAACTCGAAGTTGGTGTGGTCTTTCGCGATCCCAATGTGAACGTGGCGGAGCACCACAATGCTTCCAAGCAAGCAAAGTTGCAGAATAAGGGAAGGCTTGACAAGGGAAAAGGAAAAGTTGCTCCTCAACACACTCAGAAGTTCAAGCATAGGGGTGGTGGTGGTGGTGATACTTCGAAGCCGAGGTTCACTGGAACTTGCAACATTTGCCATAAGGTGGGACACAAATCCTTTGAGTGTCGCACTAAGATGGTCCCTCGACAATCTAACAAATACGAGGCTAATCTTACCGAAGCTGACATGTGTGCGGTTGTCACCGAAGCAAACGTGGCCGAGAGCCACCCAAAGACTTGGTGGTTTGATACTGGTGCTACTAGGCACATATGCATGGACCGAGAGAGTTTCTCGACTTACCGGAAGAATAATAGCAACGAGAAGCTCTTCATGGGAAACTCCGCAACCTCGAAGATTGCAGGTTATGGCAAGGTTGTTCTGAAAATGACATCTGCCCGTGAGCTCATACTTAACAACGTTGCCCACGTTCCGGACATGAGGAAGAATCTGATTTCAGGTTCACTTTTGAGCAAGCATGGATTCGCAATGAAGATTGAAGCGGATAAGCTGGTCCTCTCTAAGTACGGAATGTTTTTGGGTAAGGGTTTTGTTTGTGATGGGTTGTTTAAGATGTCTGTTGAGGCTGTGATTCGTGAGAATGTTGTAGGCAATGATGCCATAATTGATGTAGGCAATAATGCCAAAACTGTTGTAACCGAGGCTTCCACCTCGAAGAAGAAGATGAATAAGAATTCCTTTGCTTATGTCGCTGAGTCATTTGAACTATGGCATGAACGTTTAGGCCATGTTAACTTTAAATCTATGAGTAGGTTAATGAACATGAATTTAATCCCTAAACAGAAAATAAGCAAACATAAATGTGAAATATGTGTTGCAGCAAAACTCACGAAAAAACCATCACCGAGTGTGGACCGAAAAACGGAACCTCTTGGTTTGATTCATACAGACTTGTGTGATTTAAAATATATTCAAACCAGAGGCGGAAAGAAATACTTCATAACCTTCATCGATGATTGTACTAGATATTGTCACGTTTATTTACTACGGAGTAAAGATGAAGCATTGGAGAAATTCAAAGAATATAAGTTGGAAGTAGAAAATCAACTTAATAAAACTATCAAAATAGTTAGAAGTGATAGAGGAGGCGAATATGATGGACCGTTTGAGGCGTTCTGTAGAGAACATGGCATCATCCATCAGACAACCGCTCCTTATTCACCTGAATCTAATGGAGTTGCGGAACGAAAAAACCGAACTCTTAAAGAGATGATGAATGCGATGTTGCAGGAATCTGGGTTAGCCCAGAACATGTGGGGGGAAGCTTTGCTGACCACAAATTATATCCTCAACAAAATTCCACACAAAGTTACTGGCAAAACGCCATATGAACTTTGGAAAGGTATTATACCTTCGTATAAACACCTGAAAGTGTGGGGGTGCCTAGCAAAAGTTGCAATTCCACCACCGAAAAAGGCAACGATAGGACCTAAGACGGTAGATTGCATTTTCATCGGATATGCGCATAATAGTAATGCCTATCGATTTTTGGTACTAAAATCTGATGTTCCAGACATAGATGCAAACACGATAATGGAGTCAAGAAATGCTTACTTCTTTGAAACCGTGTTTCCGCGTAAAGAAAAAAAGAGTAATAAAAGGGCTCGTGAACAAAGAGATGATCTTACCTTAGGAAATGAGGCAAGTAACTCTGGTACTACTATAAATGATGAAGAAACAGAGGATGAAATCAACCTTAGACGAAGTAAAAGACCTCGTAAAGAGAAAAACTTTGGTTCTGATTTCTTGGTAGTCTTTCTTGCTGAAAATGAGCCACGAACTTTTTCAGAAGCAATGTCCATTCCGGACGCGCCTTCTTGGAAAGAAGCCGTCAATGATGAGATGGACTCCATCTTACAACATAATACTTATGAGATAACTGAGCTACCTGAAGGGTGCAAAGCTCTTGGGAATAGATGGATCTTCAGAACAAAACTGAAAACTGATGGAGATATAGACAAGTATAAAGCTAGACTTGTGGTTCAAGGATTCAGGCAAAAAGAAGGTCTGGATTTCTTCGACACTTATTCTCCTGTAACGAGAATAACCTCCATCAGACTATTAATAGGCATTGCCGCTTTACGAGATCTTGAAATTCATCAAATGGATGTCAAAACGGCATTTCTAAATGGTGATTTAGAAGAAGAAATATATATGAAACAACCCGAAGGGTTTGTCATCCCAGGACAAGAACACAAAGTGTGCAGACTTGTCAAATCACTATACGGACTTAAACAAGCTCCTAAACAGTGGCATGAAAAATTTGACAATGTAATGATGTCAGATGGGTTCAGCATAAATGAATGTGATAAATGCATATACATAAAAAGTACCCCACACGGATACATTTTGTTGTGTTTATATGTAGATGATATGCTTATTATTGGAAGCAATAAGGATATTATTAATAAAACGAAAACCATGCTCAAAGGAAAATTTGACATGAAAGACATGGGTTTAGCGGAAGTAATCCTTGGAATCAAGATCGTAAGAACTTCCAAAGGAATTACTCTAACTCAAGATCATTATGCTGACAAGATACTTGAGAGGTTCAAGCCCTACTCAAACGGAACTGCAAAAACTCCCCTGGATCCTCAACTTCACCTGACGAAAAATTCAGGTGATGCAGTTTCACAGGTAGAATATGCAAGAGTGATAGGAAGTCTAATGTACTTAACAAATTGCACTAGACCAGATTTGGCACATTCCGTAAATGTGTTAAGTCGATACACAAGTAATCCAGGTCATACTCACTGGAAGGCCATAACGAGGGTCTTAAACTATCTCCGATATACCAAGAGTTATGGGTTGCACTATGGTAAAGAACCATCGGTATTAGAAGGCTATAGTGATGCCAATTGGATTTCTGATTCTAGAAACTCGAAATCTACAAGTGGATATGTCTTTACCCTGGCTGGTGCAGCAGTATCCTGGAAATCTTCCAAACAAACCCTCCTGGCTAGATCAACCATGGAGTCCGAGTTCATAGCTTTAGACAAAGCTGCGGAAGAAGCAGAGTGGCTTCGAAATTTTTTGGAAGATATCCCTATGTGGGAAAAACCAGTGCCAGCATTACGGGTACATTGTGATAGTCAATCGGCTATATCCCGGGCACTAAATAAGCTATATAATGGTAAATCTCGTCATATTCGGAGGCGACATAAAACCATAAGACAACTGATCTCCACTGGAGTACTCACGATAGATTATATCAAGTCGGCTGAAAACTTAGCTGATCCGTTCACAAAAAGTTTGCCGAGAGATCAAGTTGTTAAATCATCAAGAGGAATGGGTTTAAAGCCTATAACAGAACATGACGCTTAATGGATACCCCACTTATGTCACTGGTAATCCCACGACATAGGTTCAAAGGGCCAACGAAATAAAGCTGAGTAAAAGAAAAACACTGTGAGACAATGTATATACCCAGTTCCTAGGATGATAAACAGTGTTACCTGTGTGTGACAAGGATAAGCATTAGCTTTTAATGATTCCATAACTTTGAGATATCAGTGAAGTAATACAGGATGCTTCTTTAAAACAAAGTTGATGGCAGATCACCTAGTGAGTGTGAAATGCGGCCGTTTCTAGGAGAATGAAAGTAAGGCTATATTCTCCAATTTCACTCATGATTACCAGGAATGTTCAAGGCCAAAATGAACACAATAGAGAACTGATTTCTATGAGAAAATGTTGCTATGCAATAACTGTTGTTTAGGTTTACATTAACATCCGGGTGGTTCAAGACATCATGTTCACCTCCTGGCCAAGTAAACCCGACAGAAATTAAAATGATTGGTTCAAAGCTGAAAAATGCTACCTCTCAGATATAGTTACATTTTCGTATACTCTCAAAAGTCTGTCAAAGTCTAGTATAGTCGAGTCTGCATATGTTTGTTCAGTCAGTCAAGTCTGCATAAGTTTAGAGTCATTTCTATTCATGTGGGGGATTGTTGGAACGTTTTTTTTCTTAACATAAGGCCTTTGGGCCTTATTAAAAAATATGTTGAGTGGTGAAGAGAAATGGGTATTAAGCCTGTGGGCTAAATACAAATTGGAGTAAATAAAAGGGATATGTATAAATTTGTCCCACATCTGTTATGTGTAAAATATTCCTCTAGTATATAAGAGAGGAAGCTCATGTTTTAGTTTAAAAACATGGAGCTTGGGTGGAGATAAACTCACGCGAGCCAACCCGGACTGAACCGAATTTAACCGGGAATGGGCGTGGGCGTGGGCGTGGTCGTGGTCTTTATTTGACACTTAGGACACTTAGGGACACGTGGGTCTCGTGGTCTTTGATTCGCATCAGTTTTGGACTTTGTTTATTAATTTTGAATTTTTCATTCAATTTTAATCTGGTCAAAGATGCCATGTGCATTAAGTCTGCCCATAAACTCACCCATTAATTGATAAAACGTTACAAACGTTTAGAATTCGAAACTACTCCTTAGGTTATAAATATGACCTCTCTGATTCTCATTCTGATCACTGAGAAACGAAAATCAAAAAAGAAAAGCTATCCAGCAATCTCTCTCAAAGTAAGTTTGTGTCTTGAGAGTATCATAGGTATTCAGTTCGTTAGAACCGTGATTTGAGTGATTGCAAATACGGTTAATTGTGGTTGTATCCTGGGATCCTTGAATCAGACATCTCGTCGCACTACGGGTGATTCAAAGGGTTAAGGAAAGAGATTCGTCTCGCCTCCGCAACTCTCTTCTTCCCTTAAACGTCTTTCTTATCGCAGTTTATCACTGATTCGTAGTGTTCCATATTTTTGGTCCTACAGTATATATATAGATTCCACATAATACATGATGTGATGTTGGATCGTTATAATATGAATCGGATTATCGGAATGGTGATCAATTTTTTGTAATCATGAAGCTTTGTCAAGTTGCCCACTAAGTTCCAATGGATGTTTTATGACATCAAATGTGAAGTTTTGTCAACGTAAAATGTCGAAAAGAACAAACATTTTCTTCCAATATTTTGCTATGTCCCCACAGATTTTATGTTTTTTTTTTAACATCCATCATTACAAAAAGATAGAACATCGGTGAAAAATGTAATGCTAGAATACGACTGGTGTTCGTACAATGGTAATTCTCTCTAACATCAGTTTCGAGTCCGGATAATAAAGTATAAAGAAATTTTACCATTTGTTTTCTTTGTATCCATCTACTTTATTGTTATTCTATAGGCCCCTTAATTCTATACATGCAGATGCAGTGTCTCGAAATCAGTTTATAAACCGAACCAAATCATACCTATTTGATTATTTTTGTTTTATTTTGCCAAGGGGTATTTCAAACCAAATCAAAATCAATGCTATATGATCTTCTCAAAGTTAAAAAAATAAATAAAGTAGGAAGTATTTGGGCTAAAAATAGGCGATTATGTATTTCATGCAATTTTTTGATAATGAGCACAAAAAGTCATATTTTATTGAATTAATATCTTCTGAAGGACAGTGATTCAATATTAATATGTAGGGACTGTTTGATTTTGTAGGGTTGTGATATTGGATTAATGCTACTTTCCGGGGTTTGAATGTTTGACGTTAATGATTAATGATGATGTTAGAAATCTTCAGAAAGTAGCATTAATCCAATATCAGAAATCACCTATTTGATTTAGGGACTGTTTGATTTTGTCGGGTTGTGATATTAGAAATCTTCATGATTAATAATGATGATGACTGAAAAATCTTCAGAAAGTTTTGACGTTAAAAAATGTGTACCATTATATATTTTATTTCAAACATTAAAATAATATCAAAAGAGATGAATAATGCTGACCTCTCTAAGTTATAAATTTCTAAACTCTATGGAGATATATCACGTGAAACTCCTATGTAACTTATATGTCAATAAATTCTACTTTAGTTCGCGTTACGTATACCACAATATGAACTCGTTCATGTACTCTTAGAAATTCCAAATTACCATCATAATCATTTCAAGGCTCAAGAAAAAATGGCACCTGATGCTACTAGCTTTGCAAATTCACACACACACACATGCGGTTTTTATTGTGTGTGTACGCATTTGTATAATATTTATGACCATAGTAATTCAACAAAAAAAAATATTTATGTCCATAAATACAAACTGCATATCAATGGTGAACTGTATAGAATCAATGACTATCTATAAATATATGACCCAACTACCAAAAATACAGATATGGTAATCAATAAATTGAAATAAATTTCAGATTAGATTCATAAATTGAAATGGTGACTGTTATTAACTACTAAAACAATAAAAGGCAGCAATCGCAAGTTGACGACTCTCGTGCTCCTCCATAATGGCTTCACCGGAGCTTCTTGAATTTTAGCCACTACATTTTACTCATTCAATTTGAATGAGTTAGTTAAATACTTTACGTGAATTGTTTTCCCACTCGTCTCGAAAATGGGATGAGTAAACTAGACTAACTAAGACTAGACAAAGAAAGTTAGAAATGGATTAATTAATTTTGTTTAGCTCTTACAAATAAATAAATTATGTGGTTTCACTCGATCGGTTTTGATGATAGGCCTACGTCGTGCCAACATGGTTTTCAAGTAAACTGAGTATAGTGAGTAACTCGTCAATATAAACTGAGTGTAGTAAACAGTGAGTAGTGAAAATAATAACCGGTCGTTTCCCATAAGAAATTACGACCTTTTTGAGAAACAAATGAAGCTTTCCGTAAGCCTTTTTACGCTTCTATTTATTTGTTTATAATCTTATATAATATTTTAAAGTTCTACTAATTTTTTTTTTGGTTCAACACATTCTTTTTCATTAAATCTTAAGCGGTGATCTTACATAGCTGCAAAATGCAGAAATTGAAAACAATATCAGCATGAAAGAAAATAACATTACAACTAATAGACACCGAATCCACAACCCGGATGCGTCAGAATAAGTTTCAAGATAGGTTAAGCGGTTTGAATCAGAGATAAAATCCGTAAGCTTTTTATAAAGGGCTTTAAAATCGATTGCAAGCAATACGATCTTCACTTCTTCTGCCATTGACGGCAATAGAACGCTATAAGCTGCCATAAAGGTTGAGCTTTTGTGTACACATTCCATCGGAATGGTTGGAATAAGTCTCTCCTTGACGGAAAAAGGTATACCGACGTAACTGAGCATTAACATGCTCGTTACTAGGAAGCTATGGGTGAGACCCAAGAAGTTACAACTCCGGACTAAGTTATGAATGAAGTCGACGGAAACATATTGTCCCGTTGTCCTTTCGCCGGCCTGGAATAGGACTGGATGCTCAGTAGGATAAGAGCATAAGGTGATGGTAATAGTAGACTCATCAAAGAGAATAGAATCATCGATTGGTGAGGTAAGGTCGGCTATAAGAGCAAATATCCAAACCGATGATCGTATTGAAATTGGAAAGCTTTTTGGTCTTGTTGGGCTAAAGTATCCAAAGGTAAAATTGGGCCAGGCCCATAACTTAAATCCAAAACCAAGAATTTTGGTATGTTCCACTACGTTAAAAGCTTTGACAAGTTGTCATGTGTCACTTTTGGTATTGACAATTAATGTCAATTTTCATATTTAAAATCTAATTTTTACTTAGTTATGACATTTAACCTTATAGAATTTAGAATTTTTGTACTGATTTTTTAAAAGAATAATGTGATATCAATTTTAATTTAAAGTAAACATTTAATACCAAATTATCTTTATGAATTATTTGAAAATATGTAAAAACCATATTTTAATAGATATTCTTTTTTTTTATAATATCTCTTCCCAAATAAGTTCAATTTTTATTTTTTATATATACAGAGGAACAATGTTCCATACTTTTTAATTGATACTTTGTCATAATATATTTCAAGTTTTCAACAATGTTCCATCTTAATTTGTTTTCTACAAATAATATTTTATATACCCAATAAATAATTTGCTACAAATATTTAGTCTCTGAACCTAAATAATTATTTATTATAAACACCAATTTTGTAATATTAAACAAAAAATAGTCAATAAATTAACAATTATTGTATATTATATCATCTTAATTTTTAAATCCACGCAACGCGTGGACATACCCTTGTTATTACTATTGTTTTGATTGAGTGCCCAAATCGTTCATTGTCTCTAATTGGTAATAAACCTTGCGTACGTAGGCTCTTTTGTTATATAAAGTGGATGTTTTCTTTAAACAACAAAATAAATAAAAGACAATTTCCAAAAATACCACTTTTAAAGTTTTTTTCCAAAAATACCACTTTAAAGTTTTTTTCCCAAAAATACCACATTTTTTTCCTAAGTTCCAAAAATACCACTTTTTAAAAATTCATTTTTAACATTCAAAACTAAACCCTAAAGCCCAAACCCAAACCCTACCCCCTAAAACTATACCCTAATTTTGGAATAGTTAACCCAAACCCAAAATTTTTAATTTCTAAATCTTAAAAATCAACTTTTTAAAAAGTGGTATTTTTGGAACTTTGAAAAAAAAAGTGGTATTTTTGGAAAAAAAAACTTCAAGGTGGTATTTTTGAAAAAAAAACTTCAATGATGGTATATGAGGGAATTTCTCATAAATAAATTGCTTATATATTGATGATCTGTTTTATGTTTGGAATTAAGTTTTTTCTTTGTTCTTTAAGTGAAGAGGATATGAGATTATACTAATTTTTGGAAGAAAAAAACATTTTAGTTAAGAAGATCAGATTCAGCAAAATCTCAAGTTGTCATAAGAGTATATATGCATCAAGCATGATCTAAGCTGGAGTTAGTCCTACGGGGTGGAGACTCTGAGAAGTAGAAACCCCTGCTACTCTCGGTCCGGCATGATCTAAGCTGTTTAACCCCTCCTACTGCTTTTGGGCACAAACTCCTACACTTGGGGTCCCAAAGGAACAAGAACTACCTGGTTTAGTACTAAAACTTCTTGGAATATGCTTAGACTCCCTTCGGATGTTAAGAGCTAGAGTAAGCTTGTTTGGTTGCCCTTGGGATTTCCTAAGCACTCTTTCATGTTTTGGGTAACTAACCAGAATAGACTGCCTCTTAAAAGAAGGCTCAAGAGTTTGGGTATTAATGTTAGCTCAAAGTGTTTCCTAGTTTCGCTGAACATGAGACAAGAGACCATCTCTTTTTGCATCGTCCCTTCTCCCAACAGGTCTGAAAAAGGTCCTCAGTCAATTAGGACTTCCACACCTAGTCTTTGTGAATTGGCATGTTTTGATCTCCCCGCTTCTCGGTAAAATTGGAAACCGATCTTTTACTCTCAAGAAATATGTGTCCCAAGCCAGAATCTACTTATTGTGGAAGCGTAATCTCCACATTCATGGTGGTTTTCTGCCAGAGACAATCTTTCATCTAATTGATAGAACCGCTAAAGATATCCTACTAGCACATCGGCATCAAAACAGACTCCATTGACAATTTTGTGTAAATTGACCATTTTTAAGTAAAATATGTGGAAAATTCAAAAATATATTTAGTTCTTGCAGGTTTTGGCAGGGTTTATCATAGGTAGAAAATCTTGAGTTCAGAAGGGAACCTTGCTTCTGGAATAACCTATATGTTGTCAATTACATCTTTGCTTGTCCACGTTTGTCTGTTTTGGAAATGAGAGTAATTGGATGATTTAGTCATAATCCCATTCTTACTAATTGTCTTAACCGCTAGAGAACTTGGAACCTTGATCAAGCTCCCAAAACGCGTGTTGGACATATCAAGCATTCGAGATTAGAGCTACAAGCCAAAAGTGTTGCTTGGGCTTGGTCACAATTCACGGTGTTAGTTTTAAATTTAATAAAGGCATGGAGGACACAAGCTTTTTCCCTTTGGTTTTAGATACAAGCTACAAGAGCATTAAGTTGGGAGAGAAGAAGATAGGAATGGGATCAGTATTTTAGAAACAACAATAGTGTTGTATAGAAAGCCCTAAAAATCTTGAGGAGTCGTGTAGTATAGTAGTATAGTAACATACCCCAACTCTAAACGTTAGCCACAAGAAAAGAAACTAGCAGGTGTAATATAATAATACGGATAATGTGTCATACCAACATAGTGAGATCAGTGAAGTAAATCCAAAATATTCAATTTATTCAAACATGATACGACGATAAAGTAACTAACCAACAATAAGCAACTAAGCTAACTACTATACGGAGTATATTTTAAGTGGTTAAGCCTTAAGAGCATGTTTATTGATGATTTGAGTAGAGTATCATTAGCATTACTTTATTAATTGTATTAGTTGATACTTAATATGATATTTCTAAATTTTAATGATGATACTCAATAAATTCATAAGACTTAATGTTTATAATTTATGTTCTTGGGATCCTCCTTCTGAGTTCATCAAAGTTATCTATTTCATGCCTTGTCGAAGTAAATGATAGGCTCAAATTTACCCTGAGCTACTCTCTCAAATTAAGAGGTCGTCGTAGTAGGGGTCGAATCACTGGGAGTCAAATCAAACGATAGGAATATTGACTTCAAATTCGGCTAAGTAAAATAATGTAAAATAAATAACAAAAGCAATTGGTAACAGGAAAGATGGTTGATTTCAAATTCAATTAAACAAAGAGCTAGGCTTTTGGGTAATTCTCAGGATGAATCAGAATTGCAGGTTAAACAGAATCAGGATTTAATTAAGAACCGTTCTAGAACTTGGAACACTAAAATATAATTAACCAACTGTCGTTGCGAAAACTAACTATGTCTAAACCCTAGAAACCCAAATTTCTTTGCGAATTCAATCAATTTAAACAAGCTTTAAATTCAAGTCCAATTTGTTCACAAAATCCTCAAACCAAATTTCTTTGCGAATAAGTAATTTTGTTCACCTAAGATCTAGTTCTGGCTAATCTATTACACTTTCGTGTCAATCTATCAACCTAAGATATCCAAATTCAGGGTCGCGAATCCTAAACCAGAGTTAAAGCAACCTAGGTGAAGAACCTAACAGATAATCCTAACAAGTGAGTTTACCCTAACAATTCATCATCATTCCATTCGAACTACCCTAAACCTAACAAGCAAACTACTCAGACATGGCAGCAAAGCAAATCATAGCTGAATAATAATGCATATAAAGAAAGAGTAAAAGAAGAATTACAATAGGGTTCGAAGAATCTCAAAGTATGAAGTAAACTTGTCTCCCTAAAAACCCTAAAAATCTCTTTCTAAACTTTGTGTTATAGAATCTGAAGTTATGATCAAAAAACCTAAAATAAACTATTTATAGAGGTAAAACTCGTGGTGGGCTTCTATGACGGTCTATTGGTAACTTCTGGCCCGAAAAGGAACAATTTTCCTTCTTTAAAACGTATTAGGTTGGCTTCTGCGAGTACCTGTCGATCGATCAACAATGTGTCTGTCGATCGACAGGTTGTAACGTAGCTGTCGATCGATCGGTGCCTTTGTGTCGATCGATCGACACGCCAATCTGACGGCAATTGAATTTCCGTTCTAGCGACTTCAGCTCCTATTTCCACAATGCTCCAAAACGTTCCATAATCATCAATGAAGCTCCACACGTACACAACCCTGCAAAGACTCTAAAACACTCGAAAAACACCGAAAAGACTCGATAAACCGGGTTAAATCATGGTCAAAAACTGGTAAAAACCATGATATATCAGTAAACTACAAGAATATCTGCATTTCAAAACAAAAGAGTAAGTTGGTCAAAGAACTTAGAAGATAAACCTGCTTTTCAAGGTATTGTAGTCATTCTAACCCGATGTTGATAGCTATTTCCGTCTTATCACCGGTTAAAACCCATAATTTAAGGCCGGCTTGGGCAAGTTTATCTATGCATTGGGGCACCTAAATCAATTGAAAATGTGAAACTCAACTTTACATACACAAGATGGAGCAAATGGAACTAAGGTATCTTGTCTTATGTAGATATATACCCCTTTATGGAGTTTGTCCTCCTCAGCTGTTGCACCTACAAGAATAAGGTCTTTTTCGATCATATCCAATATCCTCACTTGAGAAGAACTCACTGAAACTTATATGACAGTACAACTGTTAGAGATTATTAAATGAAAAGTCACGTTTGTATTAAGTTGATAAATCATGTCTGTTAATTCAAAAGTCACATTCATTAATAATTAAGAGTTATGATTCTTCATGAACATATGTGTTGGTTGAGAAACTCTTAATGTACAATGTATGTTGAGAAAGCACCATTTGATTAACATACCCTTTGAAGTATTATATAAAGAGATCATGAGAAATGATTCAAGTATAAGGAATTCATTCCATTTGCTCTCTTTTCTCTTCATCTCTCTAAACTTTCTAAGAAACACAAAGTAGAGTTTGCAAGGAATTACGAACGGTGTTTTGTTCGGAATTCGATAGTTGTATCCTGCAAGATAGACGTCCGCGAAACTACTTACACCGGTAGGGACGAAATTCTGTCTTAGGAGATTGCCACAAGCAAGTCTCTATCATCTACAAGTTATCGTTTCGTGATCGAGAGAGAAACCGTGAAGTTCGTCTTTTGTATTACACATACTTTGTATTTGTACTACACTTCTTTATAATAAAACAATTTCTTCTCTTTCTTTTGATTGATCTGCATCTATATTCCTAACAAACTAAGACAGAAGGTTATTTCTTGTTTTGGAATTGATAGATGGATCAATCATCAACAAGTGCGAATGTGAAAAGTCACATTGAGAAGCATTTTGTATTCCGGGGAACGGATTTCAAAAGATGGCAACAAAAGATGGTGTTCTATCTCACCACTTTGAATTTGGCTCAATGCTTAACTTCCGATGGACCGGATTTACCCGTTGAAAGGGATATTCCGGATGAAGTTATCAAGGCAGCGGAGGCATGGACACAAAACGAATTTTTGTGTAAGAATTACATTCTCGGTGAGGCCACGAACGAGTGCCACTCATGAATCAGTGCGGCCGTGAAAGGGCGTGACTCGCAAAGTGGTGCGGCCACGAACTGGTGCGACTCGCGAAGCGGTGCAGCCATGAAAGGGTACGACTCGTGAAGAGGTGCAACCGTGAAAGAGTGCCACTCATGAAGCGGTGCGGCCGTGAAAGAGTGCCACTCGTGAAGCCGTGCGGCCGTGAAAGGGTGTGACTCGCGAAGCCGGTAACGGCTCTGTGTATCCATTGTGATAGTATGGCTGCTTTACATAGAGGTAAAAAATGCAATATACAATGGGAGATCCAGGCATATTAGACGAAGATATGCCACAATACGACAATTGCTTTCCAATGGGGTGATAGCATTGGATTATATTAGATCAAATAAAAACTTGGCTGATCCTTTGACTAAAGGCCTACCAAAAGAGCAAGTCGTATTCACTTCGAGGGGAATGGGTCTTAAGCTGATACAATGAGTCACCACTTGATGGAAACCTAACCTAACAACATTGGAGATCCCATGGTTTAGGTTCAATAGGCAAACTGGTTGAGGAAGACTCACACAAGAATAACATACATTTCTCATTCCTATGAAGGTAAAGTATGTTTCCGTTGATGTTTAAGGGCTAAATATTTTATTCTTAATAACGTTAATAGCTTTTGTAAAGCGGGATAGAACGGACTATCTTTAATTAACGTTGCCTATGTGAGAGTGATGTCGGGTTGCATCTATGAGAATTGAGATGGCTAAATTCTCTAGAGCTCTTATGAAGACGGGATATGTTCAGGACCAAAACGAACACAACCGTATAAACTATAAATGTGAAGATGAAATATGTGTTTCACTTATTGTCTAGATTTACTATCAAACATGGTTAATTCAAGACTAAAGTTCATTACCCACAAAGTAAATCCGATAAGCTGTAACTAGGAAAGGTTCAAGTCCAAAAGACACCTTCTTCCGATGCATATTGATTCTATTTTCTTAGAAAGTTATTGAAACTTATTTTCTATTCAAATGTGGGGTATTCTTAAGTTTGAATAGAAAATGTGGGGTATTGTTAAAGATTATTAAATGAAAAGTCACGTTTGTATTAAGTTGATAAATCATGTCTCTTAATTCAAAAGTCACATTCAGTAATAATTAAGAGTTATGATTCTTCATGAACATATGTGTTGGTTGAGAAACTCTTAATGTACAATGTATGTTGAGAAAGCACCATTTGATTAACATACCCTTTGAAGTATTATATAAAGAGGTCATGAGAAATGATTCAAGTATAAGGAATTCATTCCATTTGCTTTCTTTTCTCTTCATCTCTCTAAACTTTCTAAGAAACACAAAGTAGAGTTTGCAAGGAATTACGAACGGTGTTTTGTTTGGAATTCGATAGTTGTATCCTGCAAGATAGACGTCCGCGAAACTACTTACACCGGTAGGGACGAAATTCTGTCTTAGGAGATTGCCACAAGCAAGCCTCTATCATCTACAAGTTATCGTTTCGTGATCGAGAGAGAAACCGTGAAGTTCGTCTTTTGTATTACACATACTTTGTATTTGTACTACACTTCTTTATAATAAAACAACTTCTTCTCTTTCTTTTGATTGATCTGCATCTATATTCCTAACAACAACAATCAAGCGAAATGTATCTTTCTAGCTTTTCATTCTAACCTATCAGCTCCTTTGCATACCAGAAGAATATGCCCTTCCTCGTCGCCAGAGCCGTGCTTAAGGCTTAAAATAAAGGCTGTCGCCTTAGGCCCCCAAAATATATTAATTTGTTAGGGCCCCCAAATCCTGAAAATGTGTTGTATCCTAGTGGTTATGTTATCAATTTTTGTTAAGAGAACATGGGTTCGAGTCTTTATTGATCTTTTTTAAAAATAAATTTTAGTTTTGAAAAGAAAAAGGAAACTATAATTAAATGAGGAATCGTGATCAAAATCCCAAATCTCTAAACCTATATAATTACATTCACATATGAAACAAAATTTATAACTTAATTTATAAAATTTACAAAACAGAAAATCAAAACCCTTCGATCAATTGCTCCGCCAAGATCTCATCATCGCAGGGCCTTCTCTCCACGACTCCACCGCTCGGACTTCTTCTTCTTCTCCTTCACTTATTAATTTGTAAGTCTCTTTCCACTTTAATTTTTAAAATTATTTTTCCTCTTTTTTGTGATTGTCTTTCTTACAATTGAATGTTTGTAAATTATAACTTCCATAGTTCCACTAGATTAGAAATATGTGTGACTGAAATTAGATTTTTATATCTTTGTCGCATGTTAATCAAATTTGATTTGATTTCAACTTTTGTTGAAAAATCTCTTCCATTCGTCAACAAACTATGATTTAATAAGGCTTTAATATACCGTAATAGATAACATATTTGTTTGCTTGTCTTGATAGTGCTAATTTAATATATTTGATAGTTTGATCTCTTAATTTTAGAATTATGGCTTCGAGATCGTATCTGTGTGGATCCAAAAAAGACAAAAGAAAGAAAGAGAGGATGCATACTTGAAATCAATGGCAGGTTCTATGGACAAATTTGTTGTTAAGCGATCTGGAAATCCTACTGAAGCTGATGGAATTAACAATGATCAAGTGGGGAATGAGAATGATCAAGTGGAGAATGAGAATGAACAAGATGATGAGAATGTGAACATAGAAGAAGATGAAGAGGAGAGTGGGAATGAAAATGAGCAGAAGAATATGAATATAGATGAGGAAAGTATAGAACCTAAAGAGCATCATGGTTTACTAGATATTTATGATCTTGGAAATTGGGGAAAAGTAACTTCTGGGTTAAGAATTGTTATGGTTGAAAAAGGTCATGCTGCAAGACAACCGGTTGATTTTGTTTTCAAAACAGATAAAGTTAGTGGTCGACATTTTTCTCATTCATATTATACCAGAGTTCTGACTAATAAAGAGAAAGAAGACAGACGTTGGCTAGTTTATTCAAAAACATTAGATATGGTCTTTTGTTTTTGTTGTAAACTGTTTACTCGAGAAGACACTGATAGTCACTTGGCATCAAAGGGACTTTGTGATTGGAAAAATATTCTGGTTAGACTTGATGCCCACGAGACTAGTCATGAGCATATTAAATACATGAGACAATGGATGGAGCTTGAATTGAGGCTGCGGAAAAACGAGACGATTGATAAACATGTGCAACAAGAACTCAACAAAGATAGAAATCATTGGAAAGATGTGATGCTTAGAATTTTTTCCTTGGTAAAGACTCTTGCTAAACAAAATTTAGCATTCCGTGGAAGCAACGAAAAGCTAAAAGCAGATGGTAATGGAAATTTTTTAAGTTTTATTGATTCGATGGCTGAATGGGATCCAGTAATGAGAGAACATGTTAGATGGTTTGAAGATCGTGAATCTCGTTACCATTATCTCAGTAATATAATTCAGAATGAGTTGATAACAAGAATAGCTAATGAGATCAAGGGTATGATCATGAAAATGATTCGAAGTGCGAAATATTTTTCTATCATTGTTGATTGTACTCCAAATATTAGTCATCATGAACAGATGACTCTTATCATTCGATGTATTGATGTTTCAGCAGATTCAATTAAGATAGAAGAATTGTTTCTCACATTTTTGTAAGTTAATGACACATCTCGAGAAGAACTTTTTAGTGAGGTTCAAAATGTGTTGGTTGCTCTGGATTTAAACATTGATGATGTGAGGGGACAAGGATATGATAATGGATCTAATATGAAGAGGAAACATAAAGGAGTGCAAAAGAGATTCCTTGATGTTAATCCACGAGCATTTTATACACCGTGTGGATGTCATAGCCTCAATCTTGCGCTTTGTGATATGGCAACCACTTTTGAAAAAGCCATTTCATTTTTTGGGATAATCCAACGTATTTATTGTTTGTTTGCATTTTCAAATAAGTGGTGGAAGATACTGGAAGATATGGTAGGAGGTTTAACAGTTAAATCTTTATCTCAAACTCGGTGGGAGAGTCATGTTAACTGTGTCAGGGCAATAAGATTTCAAGCTTCGAAATAAGAGAAGCCTTGATTTATATAGCAGAAAATACAGATGATCCGAAAGCACAAAGTGAAGCTGAGTGTCTTGCGACAAGTGAAACCCAAGGGATTGGAAATTATGAGTTCTTGTTGTCTATGGTGATATGGTACAAGCTTCTATTTGCTGTTAACACTGTAAGCAAGAGTTTGAAGTCAGAAGACATGAATATTGAAGCTGCTGTTACTCAGTTGAAAGGACTTGTTTCCTTTTTTTCAAAATTATAGAGATACAGGTTTTGAAAGTGCAAAATTAGATGTTCAAGAAATAGCATAATCTATGGAGATTGAAGCCATATTCCCCCAAAACAAAAGGCGTATCATCAAAAGAAAGAAGTTTTTTGACGAGGAATCTGAGAGTACTCAAGAACCAACGAATCTATCTGCAGAAGAGAGCTTCAGAATTTCTTATTTCCTCCAAGTAATGGATCAAGCTCTTTATTCTCTTGAGACAAGGTTTGAGCAATTTCAAAAGTATGAACAAACATTTGGTTTTCTTTTTGATTTGGAGAAATTGAAGTCCGCAAGTGCAGATAGTTTGAAGGCATCTTGTACCAATCTTGAAGTGTCTTTGAGACATGAAAATCACTCAGATGTTATTGGGGCTGATTTGTATTTTGAACTAATGGTTTTGAAAGAGGCTTTGCCAAAAGAATGCAAGAAACCCGTCGACGTGTTGAATTATTTGAGAGGAATGAAAGGTTGTTATCCAAACTCATGGATTGCTTACCGAATATTGTTGACGATTCTAGTTTCGGTTGCCTCTGCTGAAAGAAGCTTTTCGAAGTTAAAGTTGATCAAGTCTTATCTGCGATCAACTATGTCACAAGAAAGATTGAATGGTCTAGCTATCACATCTATAGAAAGAGAACTAGTCAAGAACTTAGACTATGAGAGTATGGTGAAAGATTTTATTGAAACCGAAGGAAGAAAGATTATGTCTTAGGTTTTTAGATTATTGCTTACTATTTATTCTAAGTACTTTATGATTTCAATTTTTTGTGTTAATTTTTTTTTATTAAAAGGGCCCCTATTTTTTAGTTCGCCTCGAGCCCCTCCCGACCTAAGCACGGCACTGCTCGTCGCGTACAACTACTAACATTCGCTTCCGTTTGCTAGTGAAATGCAACAAAATCAGAACTTTATACTCCCTGCATTATTGCTAGTACATATTCCAGAAGAGGAATTCTCTCACATACCACTCTTTGAAGTTTTTTTTCCAAAAATACCACATTGAAGTTTTTTTTCCAAAAATACCACATTTTTTCCAAAGTTTCAAAAATACAACTTTTTTAAAAGTTGATTTTTAAGGTTTAGAATTTAAATTTTTTGGGTTTGGGTTAACTATTCCAAAATTAGGGTATAGTTTTAGGGGGTAGGGTTTGGGTTTGGGGTTTAGGGTTTAGTTTTGAATGTTAGAAATGAATTTTTTAAAAAGTGGTATTTTTGGAACTTTGGAAAAAATGTGGTATTTTTGGAAAAAAAACTTCAAGGTGGTATTTTTGGAATTTTTTTTTAAAAAGTGGTATTTTTGGAAATTGCCCTTTCAGAATGTGTGCTTAACACCAATAATCAACAAATTAAGAATATATGTCTAACTATTCTCATCTTATTGTAGAGTGATCCATTGATTAAACACAATAACATCACAAATAACAGAAGCACAATAGCAATAAAAACAAGAATGAAGTAAAGATTATCCATTTATATATCGAAACTGTGAGGTAAAGGGTTCAAGTCACAAAAAAAAGAAGGAAACTGTGAGGAAACAAAATTTGGCAGAACGCAGCAGCTGCAATAACAAAGGCCAAATGATTATCCATTGCCCAATAGACCCAAGACGAGAGATAACCAAGTAACAACTATCATGTACACCAAGTAATATCACAATATCAGGCTCAAAACCAAGTTTCATCATCTTCGCATGAAACGACAAGCAGGAGAAGGTTGGCCAAAACAACTCATAACAAGATTGCAATTCATACCAACCCAATAGTTCCAAAAATTTCAGCTAACATAGTCCTAACGGAATAGTTCCAATTGTAAGAAGACGAGAAAGGGAGTGAAAACAGAGGATTGAATAAGAGAAGAGAGCGAGAGAGAATCTGACCGGAGATGAGGAACGAGCGCCGAAGGAGAGGTCGTCAGATTAGGATCCCTGAATCGAATTCAAAACGTGAAAGAATTGGAATTACCAACGACTTTTTCTTCCTCTGAACCTAATCGCCTGAGATTGCAAGGTTTCCAGCGAGAGAAAATCGACCGGAATCAACGGTTAATCGGAGAAATCGTTGCCGGAAAAGGATGAAGAAGAAGATCATGTCTGAATTGCCTTGTGCTCTGTGGGTACGAGAGTGTGAGGGATATCGATTGATCTTTAAGCAAAACAAGTAAATAAGACACAAGCAATTTGTTTACCCAGTTCCCTTTCGGTACGTCTGGGGAGAGGAACTCTTGCCTCTCAACTTCACTAGATCGAAAAGGTATTACAAGCACTAATCAATCTCTCTTTCTCTCTACAGGTTTAGCTCTCTTTCTAGGTTAAAGAAGCGATACAAGGAATAAGCTATAACAAGCTATATATATAGAAGAAGAAAATAACCTAGGAGAATATATTGTACGTATAAATATATTCTACTTTCCTTTTGCTCCAAGATAATATCTCTTTGCTTCATGTGATGTATATCACGTTTTCTTCTTCTCCTCTTTGTAATGGGTTTAGTGCACATTAGCCCAAAACACTTTTTTCCTTGTATTATGATAAAACCTGTAGAAGCCCATAATCAGCCCAATTGTTATCTGATTTGGTTTAGAGATTGACCCGGTTAGGAGTAAACCAGAAGCCAATAGATTCACATTCTCCACCTTTGACTTCTGGTCAAAATCCCTAGCACGTTACTTTGCTTTTCCTTTCTTCGATCTTCTGCGACTCCGACTGTCCATCTCCGACTTCTCCGTCAGCTCCGATGACAACCTCGCCGGTCGCTTCCTCTGAAAATTCCGATAAGACTCTTAGCCCTTGCATCTCTGTTCCGATGCTTTATAGCTTCATCTTCTTCTTCGAAATTCTCATTTGTACTTGTGAAGTTTATAACATATGTGATTCTTCTTTTCATTTCACCAAAGAATCAAGTTCCTCTCAAATTGATTCAAACCCGAATCGTCCGTTTGTTGAAGCCATGTTCTTCATCAACAATTTCATACACCATCGTGAATGGTGTTCTTCATTACCCATGGTGATAATTCAAGGCTCAAGCTTTATCTTCTCCCTTTCTTGTCAAAGACCCAAGCTTTCTCCTTCACCTCAAACACCACCGGCGATTGTTTTTTTTTTTTCACCATCAAATCCGGTGGTGAGATTCACCGGAAAGGTAAGAGATTCGAAACCATCTCGTTTCCTTTGTAGTTTCACCTTCATCTTCTAGACATAAAATCTCATCACTCATGATGATAACTAAAGATTTCCCAAATTTTCAGATTTGTCAAAGGCCCAAGCTTTCTTCTTTGATTCTGAAATTTAATCGTTACCACCATTGTGTGTCTTTCTTCATCAAACCCGGTGACGAGACCCACCAGAAATAGAAGGTACAAACCTCTTTGAAATCAGCTTGTTCCACTGAAGTTTTCACCTTTGATTCTATCTCTGCCTCTGTGCCAAAATTAACTTGATTCTTCTTCTCTTGGCATGCTCTTTGAAGAACCAAAACTTAACCCCAAGTGCAGATTTTACTCGTCTCTTATGATGAATTCATGTAAATTACTTAGCCCTTGATTTGCTATTTAATTTACCAAGTTCTCTCCCGTTAGCTTCTTGTTGTTTTAGAGATAACCAGAACAAAATCACTAACCCATCTTGCTCTTCTCTTCTTATTGCAGAGAAACCCATGATTGTTGCTTACTTAAAAAACTCATCATTTGAAAAGGTATAGCCTTTAACCCAAGACTATCTTTTTCTCCTTACGAATTCTCTGACTTATACGAACACTTACTCTTTGTGTTCTCTTCCTTGCCTATATATTTATCTTTGCACAGCCATGGCCACAAAATAAAGATCACGTGCCACTATGCACACACTAACAAGGTAAACAACAACAAAATCTTCATTAGTCATTAAACTAATTTGATTATTTCCTGAACACTAAACCCTTGTGTTCTACCTTTTCCTTTGTGTTGTTTTATGTGCAGCCAAACTTGCAGAATCCCCAGCTTGCTTCCACTGTACTAACACTTTCAAGGTAAACTAGAAAATTCCAAATTTTCTTAAACTGATTCTGACTTATTTTCTGACCAATCTATACTGATCTGACGCTTTCCTTTCTTTTTCTCTATTACTGCGAGGTTCTGAAAACGTCAATAAGAACTTCGCAGCAGTTTCCAATCTGCTTCAGAAGACTTTAAGATGCTCCAGGCATTCCCGGAACTTGTTACCTGGTAAGCTTTTAGTTAAGAAATCAGCTGGATTTTTAGATGTGTGAATCTTGTGTAGAGCAACATCACCATCCTCGATTACATCTCTGATGAAATATAACCTGTTATCAATGTGCTTAGTCCTCTCATGGAATCCTCCATTCTTAGCTAAATGAATAGCACTTTGAGAATCTGAAAACACCCTTACATCATCTTGATTAAAACCCAAATCTGTGACCATTCTCTTCAACCATAATGCTTCTTTGAATGCTTCCGTCAAAGCCATATATTCTGATTCTGTAGTAGATAAAGCCACTATGTGTTGTAGTCCTGACCTCCAACTAACCGTATTCCCTCCAACCTGAAATACATAACCTGTCACTGATCTTCTTCTGTCTAGATCAGCGGCATAATCAGCGTCTGAAAATCCTTCAACCTTAAAACTTGAACCCTTAGTGAATGTTAGACACAAATATGATGTTCCTCTTAAGTATCTTAATATCCACTTGACAGCTTCCCAATGTTGTCTTCCAGGGTTTCCCATGAATCTGCTCACCACACCAACAGCATGTGCCAAGTCAGGTCGGGAACCTACCATGGCATACATCAGCGACCCTACTGCGCTAGCATAAGATACTTCACTCATCAAAGTTCTCTCTGTTCGTTGCTCTTCTTCTGTTAGACTTCTTAGCTTGAACTGTAGAACCAATGGTGTAGTTACTGGTTTAGATTCACTCATATTAAAAGTTGATAGTACCTGCTCAATGTATTCTTCTTGTGATAGCTTTAGAATTCCTTTTTCTCTGTCTCTTGAAATATCCATTCCAAGAATCCTAGTTGCAGGTCCTAGGTCTTTCATTTCGAATTCCTTCATCAAACCTTCTTTTAGCTTAAGAATCCCAGCTGAATTCTTTGATACTATAAGCATATCGTCCACATATAGCAGGAGGTAAACTGAATTATGTGGTTCTGATCCAAAAATGTAAACACATGGATCAAATAAGCTTCTCCTATATCCTTGAGCTTTCATAAAGCTATCAAACCTCTTGTTCCATTGCCTTGGAGATTGTTTTAGTCCATACAAGGACTTCTTCAACTTACACACCATATCCTCTTTCCCTTTCACCACAAATCCCTCTGGTTGAGCCATGTAAATTTCCTCATCCAACGTGCCATTCAAGAAGGCCGTTTTTACATCTAGCTGCTCCAACTCATAGTCTTGGTTAACCACTAGTGAAAGCATAAGTCTGATAGAGACATGCTTGACTACAGGAGCAAAGACTTCCGTGTAGTCAACTCCTTCAACCTGTGAGAAACCCTGTGCTACTAGCCTTGCTTTGTACTTTGGTTCCTCAACTCCTGGAATTCCAGATTTCCATTTAAAGACCCATTTGCAGCCTATAACCTTCTGCTTCTCTGGTCTTTTCACTAAATCCCATGTCTCACTCCTGTGTAAGGAATCCATTTCATCTCCCGCAGCTAAGTTCCATTTCTTCCAATCTTTGCTTCTTACTGCTTCAGACCAAGACTTTGGTTCATCTAGCATAATCTCAGCTGCACTAACTAGTGCAAAAGCTGTAACATCATAGTCATCATACTTGGAAGGAAACTTAACTTGCCGTTTGTTTTGATCTCTGGCCCGCTTGTTACCCAGATTTCTTTGGTAATTATCCTCATCATTACCATCTTCACCTCCTGAATTATTTCCTGAGTCAGTCTCTGTAGCAGTTGGTTCAATTTCTGCTGAAGCTGGTTCTGAAACTACTCCACCTTGAACTGGATCAGCTCCACCTTGAACTGGTTTTTCTGGACTTTTTGCACTGCTTGAAGGACCCTGAATCAGATTCGGATCAAATGAAACTTTCTTTTTGGTTACCTTCACTAACCTTCCCTTTTCATTCTGATCTGAACTCTTTATCTTCGCTAGCTTTAATGTATCCTTATACATCTCTGATTCATTGAAGATTACATCTCTACTGATGACAATCCTATCTTCTGTTTCAAGCTTCTCATCCTTTTCAATCCATATTCTGTAACCCTTTGTGCCTTGAGGATAACCTATAAACACACCTTTAACAGATCTTAGACTAGTCTTTCCTTGAGAAACATGGACATATGCAGAGCAACCCGAAGCTTCTTAGCTGTCCCAAATCTGGTTTAGACTTGCTCCAAATTTCTTCTGGTAATTTGAATCCAATAGACGAATTTGGAGATCTATTGCTCAAGTGAACTGCGGTTGAAGCAGCTTCAGCCCAGAACTTCTCCTCTAAACCACTCTCTGACAACATGCATCTAACCTTGTCCATAATCGTCCTATTCATCCGTTCTGATACTCCATTTTGCTGTGGAGTATAAGTGCAAGTTCTGTGTCTCTTAATACCCGATGACTTGCACAGTGAATCAAACTGATTGTTACAGAATTCCAGCCCGTTATCTGTCCTCAAACATTTGATTTTCTTCTCTGTTTGGTTCTCAACACTAACCTTCCATTCTGTGAATTTCTCAAAGGCTTCTCCCTTAGTTTTCAGAAAATAGATCCATACCTTCCTTGAGAAATCATCTATGAAGGTTATGAAGTATTGGCAATCAGATAGACTCTTTGTGACTGATGGAGAACCTCATAAATCAGAATGTACGTACTCAAGGACCTCCTTAGTTGTATGCTTAGATCTTTGATAACTCAGCTTGTGTGCTTTTCCTAACACACAGTTTTCACAGAACTTAAGCACCTTAACTTCCTTACTTGTTAGATATCCCTCCTTCACTAGTACGTCCATGCATTTAACACTCATATGTCCCAGCCTTGAGTGCCATATGCTAGTCATATCTGCTGCAGCCTTTGTTACCAAAGCTTCATCTTTAGTAACAATTCCTTCTAACTGATACAGCCCGTCTCTCAAATTCCCAGCAAACACCTTTTGCTTATCTTTGTAAAACTGTATCTTACCGTCTTCTCCTTCATAGCGACAACCAGCTCTATCCAGACAACCGTAGGAAATCAGATTTCTTCCCATTGTAGGAATGTATCTTACTTGTGTGAGAATCACCGTAGAACCATCTGGATTAATTATTCTGGTTTTTCCCATGCCTTTAACATCACAATGAGTGTTGTTTCCCATCAACACTCTACCTCCTTCACATTCCTCTAACTCAAACAATACATCTTTGTTAGGAGTCATGTGAAAAGTGCATCCAGAATCCAAAATTCAATCATCCTTTGCGCCATATAGGCTGCCCATGAGAGCCACTCCATCTGTAACCTCCGCTGTCTCCTTTACAGCAAGAATCAAAGGCTCTTTAACCTCTGTAACTATATTAGCCGAGTTATCAGGTTTCTTGTAGCCTCTGTCCGGACACTCCCGTTTCCAGTGTTCCTCTTTACCACATACAAAGCAGCCTTTGGTCTTCACCTTAACTTGCGATCTACCTCTGCTTTTTGATCTCCCTTTCCACTGATTTCTACGTCCTCTCTTCTCTGATCTTCCTCTAGGACCAACGAATAAACCTTCTGAACTTGATCTTTGTTTATTCAACAAACCAGTTTCTTTGAGTTCAACTTCCTTAGCATAAGCTGAAGTAATAACTTCACTCACAGTTAACGTGTCTTTACCACTTCCATACTTAAGAGTATGTACTAATGCTTCATACTTTTGTGGCAGGCTGGTCAGAATCTGGATTGCTTGATCTTTATCCGAGACATGGATGTTTAGGCTCTCAAGATCAGCAATCAACTTGATTAACACATTCAGGTTCTCCTCAATACTCTTGTGCTCCTCCATTCTGAATCCAGCAAACCTTTGCTTCAGGTAAATCCTGTTTGGTAGAGTCTTTGTCTGGTAGTCACGTTCAAGAGCTCTCCAAACCCCTAAAGCTGTAGGTTCCTTCATTACTTTCCTCAAAATCAGATCACCAAGACTCATACAAATCAGGTTCTTAACTCACTTCTCCTTTTCTTCCTTCTTCTGATCTGCCTTAGTCTTTGCATCTGCTGCAGCCTTTGGGTCTGCTGCAGCTTTAGGGTCTGTTATAGCTTCACCATCCTTTTTCAAAGGAAGCACTGTAGAAGATTCAGCCTGATCTTCCAAAACTGAAGCTAACCCTAGAATTTCGAGTTGACACAGCACCTTAAATTTCCATAGGCCAAAGTCACATTTGCCGTCAAATTTCTCTACCTCAAATCTGCCTGAAGTAGGTTTCATGTCTAACTAGTATAGAGATCTATCCAAGTATCAAAGAGAAACCAGAATTCCAACAACCAGAATAGATAAGTATCGATACCTTTTTTCTTGTTATCTTTCTGTAGAATTCTGCTCTTTGATCTTCCTGTCTTCTTGAGAGAATTGCTTGTGTTACTTGTCTGCTCCAGTAGCTCTGATACCAATTGTGAGGGATATCGATTGATCTTTAAGCAAAACAAGTAAATAAGACACAAGCAATTTGTTTACCCAGTTCCCTTTCGGTACGTCTGGGGAGAGGAACTCTTGCCTCTCAACTTCACTAGATCGAAAAGGTATTACAAGCACTAATCAATCTCTCTTTCTCTCTACAGGTTTAGCTCTCTTTCTAGGTTAAAGAAGCGATACAAGGAATAAGCTATAACAAGCTATATATATAGAAGAAGAAAATAACCTAGGAGAATATATTGTACATATAAATATATTCTACTTTCCTTTTGCTCCAAGATAATATCTCTTTGCTTCATGTGATGTATATCACGTTTTCTTCTTCTCCTCTTTGTAATGGGTTTAGTGCACATTAGCCTAAAACACTCTTTTCCTTGTATTATAATAAAACCTGTAGAAGCCCATAATCAGCCCAATTGTTATCTGATTTGGTTTAGAGATTGACCCGGTTAGGAGTAAACCAGAAGCCAATAGATTCACAGAGAGAGAAAAATGGTTTCAAGCAAATGAAAAAAGGGTTTGGGCCCAAACAAAACGCACGATCCAATGGCTGCATGACACGTGTCACGGTTGATCACTTATATACGCTATCAAACGGATCAAAGAGATGATTCAAAGCCGGAAGAAATGAACCCAAAACTTAAATTTTTATTCCTTTTAAGTCTATGATATTCTAATAATCTTATGAATGAGATGCTAATGAGAAAACTAGAAATGCAAAAAGCAAAAAAACAAAAAAAAAGCTGTCTCGCTAAAGGACGATGAAAAGTTGATTAGGATTTTCTCACCCTACCCACCGGGTAGGCCTCACGCCGTCGATGAGAACTCTTCGTACCTTTTCTCCTCTCAAGCCTTTGATGGCTCCACATGTCTCCTCGCCTCCGTTGAATGCTACAGATCCGACTGATTTTCAATCAGTTCTACTCGTACTCACGGTTCGAGGTCGGTATTCGAGCTCTCTTCCGTCACCTCTTGTTCCTGCTCCGGTCCTGGTCGATGACTCTTTGGGCTCTCGAAGGGAGGAAGTCCCTCTCCTCTTGGTGGTCTCCTCGCTTCCACAACCACCAGATTTACCTAGTCTGCCTCTGTCGTGGCCAGATCCGCTGATATGGTTGGTTTTCTTGTCGACACCGCTGGCTCCTCCGGACGGTGGAGAATCTCGGCCACACTGTCAATCTTTGATCATATTATCCCCCGACTCCTCCAATTTCCCTTCTTGTCCTCGGCTTGAAAATCTAATCTCGAGGATTATCTCTCCCCTCTGAAGAAGGTCCATACAACGACACAAAGGAACACCTGGCGAGACCCTCTGTTTTGTTGTCAATTTCCGATGAGCCCCTTTGTTTGAGTGAAGTGGATCTGGCCCAATATGCTTTCGTGGGCCTATGGATATACAAGAACTTAACAGAGGTCCATGAGGCTTTGTTTAGTGTTATCTCTGCTATGAATATTAATCCACCGTGTTTAGAGGCGGTGATTCTAAAGCTAGCTAGCCATGCTAGCAACCCTCCCAAATCATCTCCTCTGGTACCCCGATCCAAAACGCGGAATCTAGTAAGCATTATTTCCTTTGATAATGTTTTACTGGAATTTATCAATGAGGATCCTTTAGAGGGACTGACCCATGATATTGCTTTAGCCGTTTCGACAAAGTTAAAAACAATAGTTACGTTTACCAATTTCAGTATATTGGTAGTGTTAACTTCTGTGATTAGTGTCAATGTTATGCATTTAGGATTTGAGTGTAAAACTAGGAACTTTGAATCTTTGGTGACTTGACTTGAAACCCGATTGGTTTCATCCTAGAAAGTAGAAAAAGACATAAGGACAAATTCGGTAGAATTTGAATCCTTACAACTGGAACGAGCCATCTCGGTAGGCTCGAAGATTCTCAAACTATATGGTGTATGCTATGATTCTATCTTTTATCGTTATTTCCAAGCTTTGCAAGTCTTGTTGCTTTTCTCGCAAAAATGGCTTTATATGACTTTGTAACCGAACCATTTGGTTGAGTGTTTACGAAGTTTTGTGTTGTCCAGAAAAAAAAAAGATGCTAGTGCGAACCTTTAAAGGCATAATTTAAATACAAGTTTCAATCGATGATGTCTACATGCAGAGCCGTGCAGTAAGGTAAATTGTAGAAACATTGGCTTAGGGCATCATTTTGCCAACTAAAATTTAGGGCATCAGTTTTAAAAATAATACTTAATAACATATTATTAACGATTAACTTTAAAGTATTAAAATATAGGACAATTTCCAAAAATACCACATTTTTAAATTTATTTTCCCAAAATACTATATTTTTAGTTTATTTTCCAAAAACACAACATTTTATCTAAAGTTCCAAAAATACTATAAAAATAAAATTTATTTTTAACATTCAAAACTAAACCTAAACCTCAAAATCCATACCCTACCCCCCAAAACTATACCCTAATTTTGGAATATTTAACCCAAACCCAAAAGTTTTAAATTATAAACCTTAAAAATCCTTTTAATTTTGTGGTACTTTTGGAACTTTGGAGTTTGGACACAAAGTGGTATTTTTGGAACTTTTGAAAAAATGTGGTATTTTAAGAAAAAAAACTTCAAAATGTAGTATATGAAGGAATTTCTCTAAAACATATTTACATGGGCCTATGTTTAAAATAGAAATAATTACAGAAAAGTCATAATTTGGAACTTAAATGTCAATTACGTCATACGAGAAAACTAATTTATCATGGTTTGTCACAAGTACCGTTTAATGATGATTTTACCCTTCTGATGTACAAACACTCAACTGACACAAAATTGAAACAACAAGCTTTGTGTAAAAAAATTATTGTAACCTTTTCAGAGTAATATATTTCAAATATTGGAAACTTTTCAGTTTCAGTTTCTTTCATATATTTCTTTTAATTTCTTTTTTAACTTTTTCAGTTTCTTACACCTTCTCTCTATGTGGAACGAACCATACCCTAAATCTCCTCAGATTTTATTACCCCAAACCGCCGTACACTTTCCGGAGATGGCAGATCCACAATCATCTGCACCACCGCAAGAAGGTGCAGTCCCGGATAATCACTCACCGGCGAACAAAACTATGTCCACACAGAGCCTTGACCCTGCGACGGCCGTACCCTCACCGCCTCACTCCCCGTTGCCGACTCGTCTTTTCCGGGCGGGGGAATACCCAAAAAATGCTCACATCAACGCCCATTCGAAGCCACAATTGATTCGAGTGATTGCAGATGCTTTGGCTAATTCTCCGGAATTAGACAGAGTCCGTAGCACTCCTTTCGGCAAACTTTTCACAATTTCGACTCCACAACTTTATTTCTCCGGCAAACTAGTTTTCAATTTCATATCTAGACATCTTATAACTGCAAAAAAGAACGAGATCTGGATGGTTTTCGCCGGGAAACCATTGAAGTTCTCGTTAAGGGAGTTTTGGCTTGTAACCGGCCTTGAATGCGGTCCATATCCGAGGGAGTCGGAGATAGAGGCTGTCAATGCGAAGAAAGAAGGCAAAGAAACGATGTGCAAACTTTTATTCGGTGATGAAGATGCCGATCCCAAAATAGACGACCTTGTGCTAGTGCTATGCGATAAAGATACTCCATCAATCCATAAACTCGCTCTTGCATTCATCATTATTGTAGATGGCGTTTTGACTCCAAAATCTCAGTATGTGAAGCCCTCACGTGAGACGATGGAGATGCTTGATCATTTTGAATTTTTTACCAAGTTTCCTTGGGGCAGGAGGTCACTTACCAGTCTCTCTGAGAAAATTGAGTGTTTCAAAGACGATAAAAGCCAAGAGGAGTTGAAGGTGTCTCTTCGCAAACACTCAAAGGCTATTCTTGGATTTCCTCTAGCCTTGCAACTTTTTGCCTTTGAAGCAATCCAAGGTTTACAAAAGCTTATACCCAATCCGGAAGATTCAACTCTTTTCCATGATCGATCCATTCAGAATTTATCAAAGATTCATCCGATATCCACTGTACACATCATGGCCTTGGAAAAAGAAAGCAATGTAAGTATTTATCTTGTTTGTGTACGAAGGTTTATTTCTTTTTAGGTTGTGTACAGTACTAGATGTCGTTGGTGTGTACATGACTATTTCTTTGTGCACTTATTCGTGATATTCATTTAGTTACACGTACACAAGTACATGACAAAATTCTGTACAATGACACTTTGTTTGTGTACATATTATATTGTGTTCTTTGTTTGCTAAATTTGACTATTTTTTTGTGTACTCAACATATTCGTGATGTGCATTTAGATAGACGTACACAAGAAAATTTCAAAGTTATGTACCCTGTTATTTTGTTTGTGTACAAACTATTACAGTTTAAAGTTGATGTTCATTGTGTTTGTAATATTAGGTTTCGGTGGACTCCCTACTGTATTCAGACCATCCTCTTCCAGATTACTCATTCGAGTTTGAGAATGGAATTACTGATCCTGAGGTATCTGAATTGGAACGTCGCATAAAAGATGGTTTTATGTTTGATGATAGTTGCTTGCTTGGTGGCGATGTTGCTTATCCGGAGGTGTCTGCTTTACATGTTCCTATAGGTAATTTGTCATTTATTGGTTTTGTCAAATTGTCTATCATATTAATCTTACCAGATTATTCCATCGTGTACAGACGGAGATGTATGTACGGGAGGTGTTTCACCTACGGTTACAGCTGCTATTGCACGTCCAACACGAAGCCAAGCGAGAAAGACTAAAAAGCGTAAACCTGTAGAACAACCACAAAGGGGGACGAAGAAAGCAAGGTGTGTCGATGCTGATGATGATGACTTTGTTCAACCTCCAAACAAAGAGGATGTTCCTCCGGGGAAGAAGAAACAAAGGGTAAAAGATCCTGAAGATGATGTTCAATCGCAAAAGAAGAAAGACCATGCCCCGAATGATGACATCTCTGACATGATAAAGACTGAACTTAGGCATTTCTATGTCATCCAAAATAACCACACGACAAAGGTTGCAGAGGGTTTGAAGACATTTTTACGTCATGAGATAAAAAATGTGGTTGCTGGATTGAAAGAGTATGTAGATCGACGTCTACCGCGTACTAATGAGACTAATCGGAGGACTAGGACGGCTAAGAGTAGGGATACTATGAAGAGCAAGGCAACAACAGTGAGAACTCCTTCTATACCCACACGGAGGACAACTCGGGCAGGCCTTAGGTCTTCTGATCCTAAGATCCCAACTCAAGGTAGTGGAATGACGGGGAACGCCCAAGTTGTAGAAGAGATAGTTGATGTTGAGAGCAGTGAAGAAGAGGTAAATCCACCATCATAATTGAAGTTGCGTGATGTACAAGCCGGGAGAGGTGAAGCAAGTGATTCACATGTAGATGAGGATGTCGGTGATGGAGTCGATGTAGATGATGGAGTCGATGTAGATGATGGAGACGATGGAGATGTTAGATATGGTGGAGATGGACAATTTTCAAATGATGGACATGGATTTGATGTACAGACAACAGATGATTGCTTTGACGTACACACAAGAGTCTTATCTTCTTCGGTTGTTTCGTGTGCGGTTCGTAACACTTTTCGTAATGTTTACTGAACTTCTAAGTTAATCTCTTTTGATGAATTCGGTTGTACTTTATATTATGATCTATGGACGTATAATGGCTTTAGACGCTGTTCCGTTGTTTTCAGCTATGTACACAATTTGGTTTTGTTGTACATTCTCTAACTGTTGTACATAGAATCACAATTTCCTCACTTTGACAAATGTAAAAAAACTACTTACTAATGATCTATCTACCAAATACTTAACATTTACTACACTCACTACATAAATGTTTATCTACCCCCACTAACGTTTAACGGTCATAAATGGATTTCACAACCTACCTACTAACATTATCTTCATCATGTACACACTTTTTGTGTGTTGTACGTGATCTTATTACTGTACATGGATGGTACACAGAATCGTTTTAATTTTCCTTGATCTTGCCAATTCTTAAAGATCACTTACTATTGTGCCTATCTATCCAAAGTAAACACTTACTACAATCAGTAATAAAGGCTTATCTACCCCCATTCAAGTTACATGTACATAAATGGATTTGACATTCTATCTACTAACAATATCAACATTAAGTACACGCATTGAATCCCTCAATTACCTAATATGTCATCTTTTATATAATACATCACTGACCCATAATATCCATCTTACATTCACTTCACTTTACAAATATTCTTTTCATTCCTCAGTCACCCAACAAACGATTTTCAAAACAATTACCATGGATCCTCCTCATAACCCTCCTCCACCTAACCCTCCGCCCACAAATCCTCCTACTCCTTCTTTTGAGATGTATATTGGTCTCTACTTGCCAAAACCGTGTAACATTCTCGTTAACTACATCCCGATTAGCACTACCCCCGTTAGTGTCATTGAACGCATGTTAGCAGGCTGCGACATGAACGACGTTTCTCTCCAAGGTTTCTTTCAGAGACCTTCTCTACTCCTCCCTAACTCTCCCTTCCGAGGTTTTTTCGACCTTATGCTCAACGGAGGTAATGTACTCGCAAACTATCTTGAGCGTCTTAGGCTTGCATGCAACCCGCTAACTGCCGTTTAAGGACTCATTCGTCTCTCCACAGTCGCCCCACACAATCCATTTGCCAACTTTGCTATGACCCTCTTCTACACCTTGGCTCCAGACAACACACTTGCTTCGGCGGCCCGTTCACGTTTTTGGGATGCTGTAGCACTCCTCACAAGCGCTAAGGATATAGGCACTTACGTTATGTCCCATATAGCCGAGCTTTATTCCAATGAAGAGCCTACCTTTTCTCATGTGTGGTCTAACGTCTATCGGCCACCATGCGTCCAGCAATGTTCTTTTGGTAACGTATGCAAAGAATGCATGTTCTATTGGTATGCCGCTGAAATGTGCATCTTTTTCTAGGTACACTCGGTTCATGTGTCATCTCAATGTACGATTAACCTTTGGTTAATACCTTAGCTTCAGTGTACGTTCAGGGAGTACTTACTCGGATAATACATCCATCTACATGGACATTTTATGTATACTTTATCGGAAGTGTATATAGTCGTTATGTCGTGTATGTTATGTCTTGTCTATTTTACCAGCATGTCTAATATATATCCCTCGTGTACGTAGTCGTTATGTGTTGTACGTTATGTCATCTATTTTACCACCATGTCTAATATATATCCCTCGTGTACGTAATCAGTTTACGTTTGGAATATATCCCTTGTGTACGTAGTCATTATGTTTTGTACGTTATGTTAAATTGTACGCTATGTCGACTTAAATTGTACTAGTCAGTTGTACGTTATTTACCACCATGTCTTAAATTGTTATGTAAAGAAGAACAGAATCTACCATTTCAACTTGTCCATCAATTCCTCCTACTTCTAGGATGTTGATGGAAGAGAGGTTAAACTGGTATCAAGCCTCATACACTTCAAAAACAAAACAAATTTATCTAAGAAATTGGTTGTTTACATGTCTTCTTGTTGTGACCTTCCAATCTGCATCTACTACATTTATTACGCACCACCTTTTTCACTCTTCTTTGATGCAAAAGAGATAATGTGTTAGGCTTTTTAGTGTACATGGTATTTATACAATGTACACTCAGTCGTATTTGTGTACAATGATGCATTACCCTTTTTTCTCTCCTAGAAAAGTGTCGTTTACTTGGTGGTCTCCCTGGCGGCCTTCTTGTCTTTGGCGTTTTCAATCTTGTACTTGTCAACCACTCTGGTAGTTCCACGTATTTCGAGTTTGGTATTGACAAGATCACATCATCATAAGCTTGTAAATAGATTAGTCGCTCATACCACCAACCAACTACCGTTTTGACATCAATATCAAACTGAATTGCAGCTGCCAATGCGTGTTCGCAAGGGATGTGCAACACATTGTACACCATACACGTACACTCACACTGATGTAGTACAACGTGGAATTGTTCTCCTTCTTTGGTTATCACTTGGTAACTCCAATCGCTAGATTTAAGTACACTATATGTACTGGATGCTGGTAACTCATCTAGATAGCGTTTATCAACTTCTGGAGTTACTAAGGAGTTGTGTTTCCTCCCCTTCATTCGTCTTTTCTCGAACCATTTCATTAAAACCGTACGAAGGAACTCCACCATCCAAACAATCGGAAAACCTTTTGCCACGGCTATAACTGCATTCAAAGACTCTCCAATATTACTTGTCATCATGTTGTAGCGGTCTCCTTCGCTATACGCACGTGCCCAATGGTCAAATCCGATTTTATCCAAATATGTAGCACACTCCAGACTCCTTTTTCTTAACGCATCAAAATATATATTGAAATCTTTCACCCTATACGCCTTCGTTGCACTTATGAATAGCCCACACACGCCGCTTTTACTATAATCTTTCGCTATGTTCCTCTCCAAATGGACCACACATCCCCCGTGGTGTGCTTTCGGATAGATCTCACTTATACTTTTATATATTGACGAATGTCGGTCTGAAACAATCATTAAATCCTTCTCATCTTCAATGATATTAGAGAGTTCGCTAAAGAACCATATCCATGATGCATCTGTCTCTCCGTCCACGAGCCCAAATGCGATTGGATATATCCCAAAATTTCCATCTTGCATACAAGCGATCAGAAGGACTCCTTTGAACCGTCCTGTTAAGTATGTTCCATCTACAATAACCACTTTGCGCATCAACTTTATCCCCTCACCGATGCTCCTAGGGCAAAGAACAAATACTTAAAACGTGTCTCGCCATTACTTTCTGGTGTTGTGTGGATGTTATAAATGGTTCCAGGATTAGCCTTTTTCAAAAGATACATGTACGTTGGTAGGAACTTATAACTCTCCACTTTACTCCCTCTTACCTTGTCAAGGGCCACCTCTTTTGCTCTCCATGCAGTCTGATAGGGGATGCGAATGTTGTTTTCTTGCAACATCATATGTTGGCAAGTCCTTTGCTTTAGGCCCTTCTTGTATATTACTGTATTTCCCCTTCACCAACTCCGCAACTACCTTATAACTCGCATGTTTGTTGTAGTATTTCCGAACATTGATGTCGCATGTATGCATTGGCCCCAAGTTGATAATCTTTAATTTCTTAGAGTTTTTAATACTGCCAACCGTCAAAAGCCACGGACATTCAACACCACTACACACGAACTTCATTCTAATTGGATTCGACCGTTTTAGCTTCAGCTATATTGTAGACGTAGGGAATTAAGCGCCACTGCCATAAGTAGTTGTTTCTTGCTCCCAAATACCCGTCCTACAAACAGTGCGTCCCCCGTAGACCCTTGAAACCCTCCATCGTCTATTTCTCCCACTGCAGCCAAATCGTCAAACAAAGGCGCTTCATCATCCTCTAGGACCAATTCCATATCCTCCAAGTTTTGCAAACTCTTGAACCCATTCACCATTTCATCTTCGTTTATGTGTATATTTTGGTTAATGGGACCCACACCTTCATGGTTACTCGTACACAAACCATCCTTGCTTCCATCATCATAACCCTCTTCATGTGACCCTGATTCATAACTCGTATCACTTGCCTCACTAACAACATCCGTGCTTTTAGCTAAACATTTTCCGCTTTCATTTCCCATGCGTACATCCAAGCCAGATGTGTTCGATATACTACCATCACCAACACATACCATAGTTGTACATCCATTGTACGTGCTTGGCCCCCCGGTTGCAGGTGTACGATGCACCTCAATCGCATGTACAGGACTGCGGGAACCACATTTAGGTATAACATTAGTTTTTGAGGTACTACTCTCACCCACACACAACATAGTCTGTCCCATGTACGTATGGGGTGTTTCTTTTCTTGGTGTACGCTCAACTTCCCAAGTTGCTTCCGTCTCTTCTATGGTCATATTTCCTGTACCTGCTAGAGCCTCCCCATCCCATTTGTAATTGCTATTATCATACTTCTCCCACAACTCATTTTCTAACAACACTTCATTCCAACGATCATAATCATAATCATCTAATGATCCCTCACTTACCCCACAGGTACTACTATTGGATCTCCCTGATTCACTATTCTTACTACTATCCTCGTCACCAATTCCTTATTTTGTCATGCTCACTAACCACTTCCTTGCCTCTCGGAATACCTCCGAATCCGATAAGTGTCCTTCTTCTCTCCAATTCTTCCACGTGTGCCACTAATACATCATCAAACGGTGAACAACTAATATTAACTTGTTCAGCCAAACATCCAACAAGTTTATCTTTGCCCGAACTCTTGTTAACAAAACTAACACACAAATTTACACCTTCATTTTCCTTACGTAACGCAATGAAGGTTCCCAAACTCCTTTGTGTTTCAATGTACACAGGAGGCATTCTTCCTCCAAATATTCCATCCATAACGCCTTTCACCTAGTAGCTCAGCTTTGATACAGATTGTGTCACATCCATGTTGAATTCCTCCATTACCAACTTTTCTAGCTCTGTGTACGCAAAGTTGTCATTCACACGTTCACAACGAATCCTCCATTACCAACTCTTCTAGGGGCATTTCGGGATAATGTTGTGTAAGTGCCATTTTTGGTACCAAAATTGGTGTGTGACATTCAGTGACAATATAACTCTATATGTGACATTGTGTGTAATGTTTTCTTGATTTTTTGCATATATATTAATTCCATTGGGTTTTCATTTTATGTTGCTACTACTTCCATCGATCCTCCAGGAAGATTAAACACATGGACTTACACACAAAAATGAACAACGTTAGTACAAATTATATAAACAAAAATCAAATGCTTAAGCATATTGAAAACTAAAAACAGGACGAACAAACAAACATATGCATACATGAACACGCAAAAGTTGACATAGGACCAAGCATGAGAAGTAATTGGGAAGGAATGAGTCGAAGAGCTAAGGAGATCAAGAGGCTTGAGTTTCGAAAACAACAAATATTCGACGTGCTCCTTTGTTACCCCATCTCTCTCAAAAACAATATTTGTAATCCCTAATTTCTACCGAATTATGAAAAACTTACTAAATAACAATGAATCCGAAGGTAGGACACCCATACTTATTTCCTTTTTGGCTTATGAAGCTCTGACCTCAATAACACCAGTCAAGCATTTGCAAATGACATGAATACAGTAAAATATATTTTGATAAAGATTATTCAGAGACGCAAAGACACGTATCTATTGGAAAAAAAAAGTAAGAAGATTAACCCCAAAATTTAACCAACCTGATTGTAGACGAACATGCTCGACAAAAGAACCGCTAATGAGAACATCTAAGTGCTATAGGTACCTTGTGGAAATGGAAGGAAGGTGTGTCAGAACATACTAATAAAACCCCAAACCTTGGTAGGAAATTTAAAAAAATTTAAAGTCTGGTAAAGGACAATCTTACTTACCGCATCAGTCCCTTCACTATCTAAATCAAAAGATCATACTCAGTTCCATCAAGAGCTGTTCTTTTAATGGGAGAACTCCACAACCAAAGCCCCTTAGTACACGGCTTGTGTGTTGATGCTACTTGAAACCCATTACTGCGTCCAAGAAGCTACAAAAAACATAGCCAAACATAACAAATCAATTCGACAGAAGCCAAAACATAATTCTTTATATTCCAAAACATAGACCTCGAAACAACTTACACAGAACCAAATCAAACAAACACCATTGCCCAATGAAAACTCTGGAAACAAACTCTTACACCATTCCAAGTAAGAAAAACGAAAAAGCCATGACTACATCAAAGAAGCTACAAAATTAAAATAGGAACCCTAAATTTTCAAAACAACACAAATTGGATTGAAGAGAAAGAAGGTGGTGGGTCTTACCTTTAGACATACCACAACAAAAAAATTGAGATCTCTACAGAAAATATGGATTCACGTTTTTGGATTTGATGTCTTTTGTAAGCTTTGAATGAAAAGGAGTTAGTGGACAATTAAGAATTTAATATGATGAAGTGGTAACGGTGGTTGGGTATTTGTGAAACTTTGGTGGAGACGCGTTATAAAGAAAAGATACTCTCGAGATTCAGAGCAATCGTTTGGGTTGATGTTTTGTTGGGCTTTTTTTTCAACACTTAGAGCATGAATATCCATGACCAATATAACTGTTATTTGAATTAATTTAATTAGTAGTTTAATATTTGACACTTGATTTTATAGTTTTTGAGGAAATATTGGTAACACTCAATAACCCAATCTTGATGCAAACCTGAAATTTTATTATGCACGATGTATTACAAAGTCTTAGCAAACTTCAACAAATCAAACAACAACAACTTGTCCTTAACTTCATAGTGTATACACCACCGGCCTTAACTTTCCTGCAGTCCTTGCAACCCCAAATACCAACAGCTATTCCTTTCACCGCATATACAGTTCCAAAATCAAAACATGGAAATTTCTGCATAAAGTAACAAGGAATGTGAAAATTTATGCTTTATCTCTCAGTAGTAAATGAAAAAAGCATGCAATGTACAACAAAAGAACCAAAACCAAAGATTACCTAGTCTCACAAACGTTGTTCCAATAAGCTATAAGCTACGAAGTCTATTCCAAATCCAAAACTTAACTAATGTGCTAAGCAACTGTTTGATTCAAAGATGTATTTTTTCCATGATCATGATCTTACAACTAGTAGTTCTATCCAACGAAACAAGAAAGATTCCAAATTGCTCTTATTCATGCGTATGCATAGAATTTCTTATTAGCACAACAACAACAACAACAAGAGCTGAATTTCAGAAACAAGAACCCAAAAAAACCAAACTTATCCACTTAGTAATGACTACCAAAATCTTGGATGCTTATTAGTGAATGGCAGAGACTACTACCAACACCACTGAAACCAAACTTATCCACAAAACGAGAGGATATGCGAAAGAAAGCTAGAGAATTTGGCAATCTCTAAACTTTCTCGAGTCCTAAATCCATTTTCAAGTCACTGAAGTTACTATTAATAAACTTGCTCACTTATTGTCTACAGACCTAACACACAAACTGAAAACAAAATTGTTGAATACAAAGATTAGATCTTTTGATTGATTACCTCATTACCAAGAAGAAAAACTGTGTTTTTCTTGAAAGGATGTTCATTGACCTGAGAAGATCCATCAGCAATCTCTACTCCACATATATCACAATCTTTCTCTTCCTTCAAAGCAAACCCAACACAAAATTTCAAATTTTTGAAAAAACCCCAATAATTCTGTAACGAGAAGATTACTACAATACACAGTTTCTCAGATTTTGTGTAATTTTGAAATTAGACCTTGAGGTAAGTGCGAGCTTCGGCGAGAGAATGAAAATGGTGGAAACGGACGTGAGAAGCAGAACCATGGCTACCGAAAGCATAGAAATCACGGGGACCGACGAGGATTAGTTCCAAAACAGAACCGATCACGTCTACTCCAATATAAGCAATCAATCAAATAAACGAAATTGAATGTGGAGGAGCTACCATCAAAAAGACCCATATAATCAAACATAGAAAGTATCAAGCAAATAAAAAAACATCACGACAAACCCTAAATCATCAGCCAAAACCAAACCCAATCACCAATAAAGAATGAAGAAAGCTTTTGTGAGATCAAACAACAAAAACACCAAAACTCAAATTCGAAAACGAAGAAGAAAGTACGCAAATTTACCACTCTTTCCTTTGGGATGATTCTTTTAATAATAGCTCGCAATTCAACAAACAAAGTGAAAATTCTGATCGGAATCAGGAAGAAGATTTGAAGGAAACAACCTCTGGTTCATATACGGTTTGAACCCTGAACACGAGAGAGAGAGAGAGAGAATTGAATCGCCATTGAAATAGCTTCGGAGAAGAAATCTCGAGAGAGAAAACAATTTTTTGCGAAATGATGTTGCGTCTTTTGTTTTGCCCACCGCAAAATGACTCGGTCCTATGGGACACGTGGCAATAAAAGAACCGATTCTTTTGGTTCTTTTAATTGATCTGATTCTTTGTAAATCAACCTTTTAAGTGTTATTATTAAAACTAGAAGATGTTCCGGACTACGCCCGGGTATGTTGTTTATAGATTTGTATAATATTTTGGTTTGAATAAAATTGTACTCCCTCCGTTCCTAATTAATAAATGTTTAAGGTAATGCATGGTTATTAAGAAAACGCATTGATTTCTACGATTTACAGTTTTCAATAAAGTTTAACCAATAGTATTTCAGTATTTGTTTTGGAAATTGTAAAAATGCATAGAAAACTGTAAAAACTCTATTATTTTGGAACAAAAATTTTTTGTAAAAAATTCATTAATTAGAAACAGAGGGAGTATCATAGTATTTTGTCGATGGTACCTTGTGGATCGAGAAAAAATTAAATATGTTTATCAAATACTTCATCGTTTTCATATTAATTGAGGTTTGAGATTTTATTTATTTTTGTTTATTTTTTTAAAATAAAACATGTTTTATCTCAATTTTAAAATTACTCAACCAACAAAAAAATTGTATTATTGACTTTGACGTATGTGAAAGTACGTGGAAGGTCTGTAATGAAACAAAATTTGGTAAAATTTACTCCTTTTTATAATGCCCAATTTTGTAGATCTCACTTTAATGGATTTACAATTTTGTAGTTTTAACAAATTGTACCGCATCCACCAATCCTTAGACACTTGTCATTTTTACCAAACAAAAATGTATATCAACTTACATTACTCTCGCTTATGAATTTGCTGGTGCTCAAAAATGCCGTCTAACATTAACTTTTATTCCTAACTTTCTGTTTTCTAGGAATTTGAATAGGAAACATTGAATCCCTTAAAACTTATTATACTATAACTTTGATGACCAAAACCAAGAATAACCAGTATTAGTTTACTCTTATTTTATGTCTTTAATTCGTCTACTATCTTGATAAGAATTTCAGAATACACATGTTTGTTCATAAGAAACACATGTTTGTTCCCACATACATAAGAACGATCTCTTAAGAAATCAACTATCTTCATTCCTCATGTGAGCTTCACATGCGCTTTTCTTCTTCACTCCTCTTTCGCCTTTTAATGTACGCTAGCTCTTCCATGAGTATCACATCTGAACGACACTGGTTAGACCCATTTTTTAAAATACTTAGCAGTTCACAAAACTCACAAACTCTAGAGTTCTACATGATGAAGCAAGAACATCCAACAAAAATTCATAATAAATCAGCAAATTAAACGTTGAATATCTATCTCACACATCACTTGGTGGGTCCTCAGCCTCACACATATAAGAAGGTTGGGACCTTTGCTATCCCGACGGTTGCTTTAAGCAACTGGTGGAGAGATAATAATTTCTTTGTATGACATTTTGAGCAACATCTATATCTACCTGTTATAGAAATTTAATTACTAAAACAAATAATCAATCTTTTTTTGTTCTACTTTGACCAAAAGAGATTTGATACTTGGCCTTGTAGTTATCATTGTTTTCTTAGTCCTCTATATCTATCAAGAACTTCTATTTCCCTTGTTTATCTTCAATTACTACAAATTCGAAAACATCATGACTACCGATTCTACCTAAATCTTAGCCTATATAAACGATTAGAAAATAGTCAAATATAATATACCGAGAAATAAATGTCATCAAACTGTGCCCGTCGAATTATTCTCTTCAAGAGCACTCTTCAAGAACACGATTCATGATCCATCCTCCCTCTCTAAAACATGACCACAAAAAGGTAAACTGATGACCAATGCTTACAAAAATCTAAAAGAAACTACTCTTCATGGTCTTAATCTGTAAATGAATTTCAAAATGTTCTATCTAAAGAAACTGCTCCTTATGTCTTGTATTTGGATTGATCCCCCCTACATAAAATAATTCCAATGCATAACAATACAACCTCGAAGTTAACTGAAAGGATCTAAAAGAAAAATAAAATGATTAAACCTTGAAAAGAATCAATCATGCGAGACTTTATTTACCTTGAGAGTTGGAAGAAAACCAATCCTCATCTCCTCTAAACTCGTTTGAATTCATTGTGCATGCATTCTACCCACTTTGAGATGGTACTCTTTTCACTTTTAAGATCCTGGAGATAGCAGTTAATGAAAATGTTGGTTAATCATGCATAGGCTTGTACCGCAAACTTTGTTATAGTAAAATATAAAGAATGACCTCGTTATTTAATTCAGCATGGCTCCAGCATTCATCATCATTGTGGCCGAATTTGTAGAGATGTCTTGGCTCCATCCCCATGGAGTGGGGATATTGTGTACGGTTCCTACGTTTTTCAGCTGTGCATCTGTTTAATTTTTCAATTTGATGGTCATATTTCTTTAGTAACAGGTCTTTGTGACAGATAAAGCTGCACTATATCTCACGAAATGAAATCATACTAAATGAGACAACTCTTGATAGAGGAGAACAACTATTAACCACAATATTCAGAAATTAGAATTTTCATAGATAATTTCTAACCGTACGATTAGTCGTTTCGGTTACTAACCTCGTTGTTTGCAGAGAAAGAACAAAGAAACCACGAAAAAGTGAATACGGGAAAATGGATAGAAAATATGAATCAGTAATGCTAATATATTTACCTTCTCGGCATCGCCGTAACCTGAGAATCCAACATGAGTTGAGAGACCGAGCTTGATATAAGTTTTAGTCTGGGATCTCGCATGCGAACACAGAAAGGGGGAGTGGATCGAAAGTTACGTATAGAATAAAAATTCAAGGAGGTAAGGAAGGAGGAGATTATATGTATAAATATAAGAGAAATTCAATTCAACAGTTGAAGAACTGAGAATACAGAGAGGTTTCTCGGCTTTGGAAGAAAGGATAACGCATGAAATCATAAACGCTGTTTTGGTAACGGTTTCTAGCTGTTTTTGGTATGCTTGGGAAGGGGAATCATTCTAATACCTAGGTGAGGAAGAGAAGAAGATTTCTCTTAGTGGGCTTTCTTGGATTTGTTATTATTAAGCAGGTCCAACTAAATGATTTGCTTTCATTTTGTAATCCGAGTGATCCGAGAGCTAAGCTAATCCTATTTAAATTGCCACATGGCATCATTAGAAGAGAGGTGTTTTTGCCTGACGTGGACAGCCTCAGAGTCTTCAAACTTCTGCTATTAGTTAGTATGATAATAATTAACACAAATGAACCCCCATTTCATCCTCCCGATAATCATGCTCTTATATTCGTAAGATTTGGGTTATAAACGCTGACGTGGCGCTCTATAGGTAAAGTCTGTTTTGGCTGACGTGGACACACTTAGAGGTATTAAACTATTTTTTTTGTAGGGGACCTTGGTAATAATTTTTACGTTAAACTTTTGTTGTAGACTTTTTGCTGTAGAGATATTGGTTGTTAGTACTTAGATTGTTACATTAAATTTTAGTAAAAATCTGTTTGGTAATATATAATCTTTAACATGAAATCGGTGCTCATTAATAGGATAAACAATGAATGCTTTGCCCTTCTCGATCCTCTTTGCTATCTTTTTCTCAACTTCAACGGTCAAAGACTGGTTATGCTTTTAGCTCAATGTTTTACGTTCATGAAACCAACAGGTTAACATTTCTCTAATGTTGTCCAACAAAGGAATTACCGGATACTCTCGAGGTACTCGCAACGCAGAATTCATCGACTCAGCAGGGTTTATTGTCCTAATGTCGAACAGTTGTCCTAGAAATAAACAACATGCCCATTTTCTCACGTCAACCTCGATTAAATATTTTCCAATGGTTGGACTAAAATTACAAATCGCAGTGAATTTCTCCCGAAACTCCTCAGGCTGATATACTTTTGAAGCCTCTACAACAAAAGCAGCAATATCCGCACCATGATTTTTTGTCACCACATTATTCAGCAAGTGGTGAATGCATATCCCATGTCTAGATTGCGGGTAAACGTTTTCAAGTTCTTTCACAATTGAAAAATGTCTATCCGACACAAAAGCCAGACGATGATCGTCTGCAACAACAACACTTAACTGTCTCAAAAACCAGTCCCAAGAAAGATCTTTCTCTGAATCGACAACCCCGAATGCGACTGGATACGAGTTAAAGTTGCCATCTAAAGCTGTAGCAACAAGTAGTACTCCTTTATATTTATTCTTCAAGAACCTACCATCAACAACAATGACTCTTCGAATGGCTTTGTGAAACCTTCTTACGGATTGACCAAAAGCAACGAATAGGTACTTAAATCGCTCATCGTCATCGGTTTCATAAGCATAATGCGTACCCGGGTTTGCTGCTTTTACCATGTATAAATATTTTGGTATTTTACATAACTTTTCTCTGAAATACCTCTAATTGCGTTAACTGCAAACTCACGTGCCTCCCATGCTAGAGAGTAATTCAACTCTACTCCATGATCGGTACGCATAATGTCGATCACTTCATGTGGTTTAGGTTTTTCTTTGACACATTCGTACTTACGCATAATCAGCATGCCTATTGTTTTTGTTGATGCCGTCTTTCTACTTTTGTTTTTACTTGATGGAGCACATGTATGTGTACCCACATACTTGGTGACAAAGACATAGTTAGACCCCGCTAGACGTTTATCATGAACCCTCCAATTGCATAAAGTATTTGTGCAGCATATACTCCACCATATACTATCGGATTTGATAACCCTATAGTCCAAGTTGTACTTCATTGCATAAATTTCCAGCTTGGCCTTTAGAAGCTGCTTGCTTTCAAAATGCTCAAACTTCTTTACAATATTCTCCGAACAATTTTGAACCATCTTCGACTTTTTTAACCCATCAAAGAGAGGTTTGCTACGACCATGAACCTCAGCGTCAAGGGCCTTACGTTCCAAGGGTCTGCCTCCTTGGACTTTTTGAATAGGTTTTTTCCCTCACCACGACCTACATCTACTGATTTCTCGGGTCCCTCATTAAAAGGTTTAAATGTCACACACAACTGTACCGATTTCTTCTTCACGTAGGCAACAAAATTATGGATTTGCCGATCGTTGCTGATGATAACAGGAGGAGTTCCTACCTTATTGATCAAATCGACAGGTAGAAAACTGCACTCAATCTTCAGACTGCTTTTCTCGACTCCGTAATCATCTGAAACCATACTCTTTAGCTCCTCAAGAGTAGTTGTGGATTCCAAAAGTAGTAACTTACCTCCTCTAATTTCATCAACAACAAACGTCCATCCTTTCTCCTTGCACGATTTCCATTCAGCGGATGTCACATATATGTGCACCATCTCGAGAAAAATAACTAACATGCAGGAGAAGAAGGAGAGAAATAAACAGTGAAGAAGAAAACTTATTAAACATAATTTAAAAGACAAAATACATATATTTAAGTAAACTGCAAAATTCACGGAATATTAGATCCTACATTTAAGGGATATTGCAAAGATATAAAAATTATATTAAAGAAAACTTTCCAAAAATAAAGAATTTTTTTTTATTTACATTGATTATAACTAAATAATTCTAGAAACCATTTTCTACGGTATGAGTAGAGGATAAAGATAGTGGCAGAAAATATCTTCTATCGACGGTGGACGACATAAGAAGTCGTATAATTCATTTTCTAAATGTAGTAGATCTAAGTGCATTGAGTGGAGATCATATTCTACTACACTTTATAAGATAGACTATTCAGTAGAATATAAATACTATCACTTGTTGGTAGAAGGAGGCCATAGAATGTCAATTCTGGAGGCCGTAGATGATAACTATATCATTTTTTTTAACCATTGTTTTGAAGTTAAAAAATTATTTTGATATATAGAGATAACTATAAATGATGTGTTCTTGATTTTCTGATTTTTTAAAATTTTAAAAACCTTATATTTTTAGATTTTTTCATCCAATTTGCAAACTTTTTTTTTAAATTTTCATCCTTTTGCAAAATTTTGATAATTTATTAATTTATATAAAAATGGATCTTAAAACACTACGAAAAAGAGATAATAATTTTTCAATCAATATTTTTGAGTTTGAAAGTTATTTATAAATCTAAAAAGAGTTTAAAGGATTTTTAAAAAGAGGAGAGAGAATCAAACATTTAAAATTATTTAATTGTAACTTAAAGCCACTTTATGCTAATTTTTTTGAGAAATTTGTAAAATTAAGACACATTGAATTAGATTTTTTTCCCACTAAACTTTTGTGTGTATGAGTTTGTCTCAATAAGACTTAGACAATTTTCAATCCACAATTACCCTTAATTTTCTGAATTTTGTTATTTATGTTATATTTTTGTAAATCAGTTTAATCAAATAAGAAAAATTGTTTCGATTCCGTAAATAAGGTGACTGCAAAAAAACTGATTTACTAATATATTTAATGATAATTAAGGTAACCGTAAGATTTAGTGTATATTTTATAATATTCGATTAAGTAGTCATTTTTACATAAAATATAACATAAATAACACACATTACCTCGTTTTCTCCTTTCACTTTCTTATCAAAGATCCTCCACCGGCGAATTTGTAACTGCAAGATACTGCTCTTTCTTTAATCCTTGCAAGAAACTCTAATCTAGTCTCGAACTACTCTTTATTGCTTTCGATTCCGGTAATGTGCTCTAGTCTCTTATTGCATGTTTGTACTTTATCTCGATTAAGAAATCAAGGTTTTTGGGTCTTCATTCTTTGATTTCGGTCTATTTGGTTAAATGCTTGCTCATATTTTTTGTAATATTGATTCTTTTTCTGAAATTGATGTCGATTTGTTTAATTTTGCACGATTTGAAGAAAAATCAGTTTTGACGATTTGAAGAAAAATCAGTTTCTTACACATCTTGTTTAATCCAACATAGACGAGTTGTTAGTTAGTTTAAGAAATTGTCTTTTTTTCTTTTTTCTTATCATGAATTTTTGTTCTCTTTTCATTGAACTACTCAGGAAAACATTCTGATTTGTTCGTCTTCTTCATCTTCTTGAGTGTGTTAAAGAGCTGATTTTGTTGTTTTTCTTTTCTCTTTAGGTATGGATTCAGACTTGCCTTCAAGAATTTTTAGAAAAGGAGAAGAACCTAAGGTTAAGCAGATCAACAACAGCTGCAGACTATCGATTTGGAGGCAGTGAAGAACGCATTTCCAACTGAATACCATCAAGTCAAGGAAGATCTTGTCTTCTCTCAGATTTTTACTATCTATGAAAATGAGCAGCACTACTCGGCAAAATTGATACATAGCATCATGTATAGACAGATTGATACCGCCAAGCAAGCCATGAGTTATGGTTTGTCTTTGGTAAGAGGCCTCTTAGATTTTCTCTGCAAGAGTTTCACGCAGTTACCGGCCTCAAGTACCACAAAGATGAGAACTGCAACGTAGAGAAATGGGTAGATGATAAGGAATTTTGGAGTAAGTTGCTAAAGGCGGGGACCAACATTTGCTTACTAGATATCAGGGACAAGCACATAGTCGATGCGGAGAATTGGAAGACACTTGATAGATTGCGTTTGGTTTACATATGTGTTATTGCTGGGGTGTTACTTCCAATGGATGAGAAGAAAGCGATCCCACACACCTACATAGAGATGTTGATGGATTTAGTAAGCTACGGGCTTATCCATGGGGTCTGGAGTCGTTTGATCACCGGGTGAAAGAGATCAAGGCTACTAGGAAGAAACTGACAAAGCCGATAAGCTATAGTCTTCATGGTTTCTCATTTGCTTTCCAGATTTGGATAATGGAAACTATTCCGGACTTTGGGTTTATGTTGGGGCACAAATTCAATCCTCGTGGCATTGTATTTCCGAGATGCTCCAATTGGTCAGGATCTTCAAGGATCTCGTATTCACACATCAAACTTTTAGAGGCCTCATTTGAATCACAAGTAAGTATTGTAAGCTGTTTTTAAAATGTCCTTGTTCAATATATTTATTTTTAATTGGATAGTAACGTACTTTTTAACAATTTTCTTACAGGAAGTGTTGTATTCAATTATCTCTGCCACTTCTAATGGTGATGTCATTCAAGCTGCTGAATTAATCAGGAATGGTGAAGTGAGAGATGAAAGAGTGGATGGAAACATGACTTCTATTAGGAATGGAAAAGATTGGAGTGAGCAGATTTGGCCATTTAAGGAGCTGGTTCATACTCCAAATGCAGAACACATCTCAGACAATGTTGACGCGGTTGAAGAGATGGAGCTAGACCATGCTGATGTGGTTAGTGATGTTCATACTCCAACTGCAGAATCCAGCTCTGCTGCAAGGTTGAGGAAGGGTAAGAAAAGGTTTTCAGATGTGGGTGCAGAGGAAAGGAAGCACAAATTGTTGTGCCATCGCTCAACGGGTAAGGCTGTGAGTGCTAATGAAGATATGAAGACTTTCCTCACTGGTTTGTTTGAAGCTTCTTTCAGTTCTTTTGAGAGTAAGATGGAGAAGAAGTTTGAGTCTGAATTTGGTCCTCGATTTGACATAATGGAGAAGAAATTTGACTTTGTTGATACTCGAGTTAGCATGATGGAGAAGAAGCTTGACTCAGTTGATACTCGAGTTAGCATAATGGAGAAGGAGATTAAAGATCTCAAAGATGCAGCTAGTCAAGCCACATTAATAAGAACAGGCGGAGAACCATCTACAAACAATAAGGCTCCGACACCACCAAAGAACAAATCAGACGAAGCAGCGATACCAACAAAGAAGGTACTAAGGAAAAGAAACCTCTAACTGTACTTTCCTTTTGTTTTAACCGGTTAAGCACCTTGTAATTTTCTGAATCAGTTTGGCATGTGCAATATGGTTTGTGTGTGTAAGTGTGAAAACTGATTCCTATGCTTAAGTGTATAACTATGTCAATGTGTAATGCTCATGGTTTGTATGTTTAAGTGTGAAAACTGATTTGGATGCTTAAGTGTATAATTATGCCAATGTGTAATGCTTATGGTTTGTAATATGTAATGTTTTTGTTGTATTTATGTAATTTGTTACTTCTCATTTAACAGGCAGTAATATTAGAAGCAATAGAGTTGGACAATCTACATGAAGTAGATTTAAGCCATACTTCTAACATTGATCTTGAATTAAGTACGCAAGAGTTCCTCCGTAAGACGCAAGAAAATCTATCACAACCTCCTGTTGTTAAGTTGATGGATTCAAAAGCGCCATCAAACTCTAGCGACACACTTGAATGGTTGACTACACTAACTTCTTCTATGCATGGCCTTAAGAAAGGAAGCAAAGGAACAGTTGCTAGTAAGAGTCGCAAAAAGAAAGGTGAGCGGAAAGAGTTGCGAGATGACGACAATGTCAAAAATTTCGAAGACTATGTGGAGGCTCCATTAATGGCATATGAATCGCAAGACTGGGATAAGTTAGAAGAATGGCCCAGGATTTCGAGTAAGTGAATTGGTTTCTTTGTATTAGGTTTTTAACTTATTGCTTCTTCAATTACTTATAATGTCATTGCTTCTTTCTGAAAGGCCCAAGGAACTGCCATTTGGCCCAAGGAACTGCCATTTGGTCCAAGCACCTTCAGTAAGACATTCGTAGACCGATTTCAGTAGTAACTTATATTATGACGAAAATGAAAAAAAATTGCAACTAGGTGACATCGAACTGGTGACCTTCTCGAATGTTAAGGCACATTGTAGTACCGATTTTGTGGTAGGTGTTTAGTCAAACATACACAGAAGTTATTTAAATTAACATCACTTTGGTGTTTGGTTCGGTTCAAGGGTTTGAGTATCAAAACATTGTTGTCTCTGAATCTCCTTTGAACGGAAAAAGTTGTTTGTGTTTTTGAATTTTTTGACCATTACGACCTAAATTTCGAAATTGTTGACGGATTTGAGTGATTGTTGGGTCCATCCCAAAGGAACTCGTCCACTTTTCTGTTTTTGTGATTCACTCAATCGATCCGGTGAGGTATGTACTTCAATTTTACAATTTTTTATTTTGATATTCATTGTGCAAAGCGAGATCAAGGTTGTTGTTTCGTTATGGATTGGTTCCATGGCCTATTGGGATTCATAATTAATCTGATTTTGGGATTTTGTTATTTTTATAGAGTAGTGAGTAACCTGTCATCGTCTAGGAATACCCCTAACGTTCGGACAACCAAAGTTAGGGGTATTCCTAGACGATGTAGCTGTGGACAGCCCACTATCATTCTCTGATCAACAACAGCGAAAAATCTTGGTCGCAGGTTTTACCGTTGCACAGTCGCAAAAGACATATCATTTGGCCATGTTTTCAAATGGGCGAAGGAGTCACAATTAAAAGAGTTTGATGTTTTATCGGAAAAACAAGAAACGAGTGTTGAGGACATTGCAAAAATAGTAGATTGTGAGAAGCGTATGATGGGTACGTTAGAGAAGCTACACGAGAAGACAAAGAAGCTTGAATGCGAAGTGAAGACATTGAAGAAAACAATTTTCAAGATCCAATTCTGTTTTGTGTTATCTGTGGTGCTATATTGTTTGTGACGTTTATTGTGATTGATATCCATTCTCTGGTATCATGTTCGATGTTGAGCGCAAGACAAGGTTTCTTTTGGTTTTCAAGTTTTAATGTTTGGTAATAAATTGTAACAAACTAAAGTTATGAAATCTTGTATGAAAGCAAATTTCTCTGAATTGAGCTATCTAAAACGTACCATAAATTCTAAAAACATTGTTCCATATTGATCGACCATCAACACCAACAGCTAGAGAAATCCAGAAATAAAATAAAACAAAAGCAAAGCATCAACTCGAAAAGCAAGAGAAATCCAGAAATAAAATAAAACAAAAGCAAAGCATCAACACCAAAAGCAAAAACGACCATCTCTATATGGCCCTATCACATGTTCCTCTGTTGTGGCCTACTTGATGACACCGGCTGCATTTGTGCGTCCTCTTCGATCGTTTTGAGCTTTGCGAGGACAAGCCTATCTTATCTTCTACCGATTCGTATCTTCGTTTCCTTCGCCTTCCCGCAGCTCGTCGTGATTCAGGTGCTAAAACTTGGGATTCTTCAATTTATATATTTCTTAAGGGTAATTTAGGTGAAAAGTGACAAAATACATCATAGGTATATTCGGACAAAAATATTTTCAATGTGGGGTAACTTTACAAATTCCCCAAAAAATTTAGGGGAATTAGGTGGAATAATATGTTTTGACATATAAATTAATAAAGTAACATGTGCAATTGAAAAATTGGGTAACTAACAAAGAGAAAATTAAATTTGACTAATTTACCAAAAATAAATTCAATTAATGCTTTCAATTTTGATCACACTTAATGATAATGTTGTCAAATTTCATCACATTTAATGTTAATTAATTTTTAATAAGTAAAAAATAATAATTTCATCTAGAAATAAATTTACAATTGACATATATAAAAATATTTCATTGAAATAACATATCTTTTTCTTTTTTCTATATTATACGTTTACTTAAAATAGCCATAATTTCTTTACCATTCAAAATAATTAATTATTGTTTGTATAAATAAATTATATAGTGAACTATATCACAAACTGAAAACTATTGATATAAATAGTGAACTAACTACTTGTTTGATATAATGAATTTCACACCAAAATTGCGTAATAGTGAACTATTTATGACTATATTTAACTATATATAATAATGAACTATTATTGAATATAACAAGTATAGTTGATTGTTTGTGAATAAAGTTAACTATATAAATGAATAATATTTATTTGTAGCTAATTAGTACACATGGATATAGTTATATATATACAGGATATAATAGTGAACTACCTTATGCGTAAATATAGTTTGTGAAAAAATTAACTATATACATTATATATTCATAGTTTCTAATTTGTGATATAGTTCACTATATAATTCATTCATTGAGTAAACGTATAATGTAGAAAAAAGAAAAAATAAATGTTTTCTTTATGTCAATTTTAAAAGGAAAAAAAAAATTATTTTTATATATGACAACTTCAAATTTATTTATAAAAAGTTAAATGTGATAATTACTACAAGGCTAATTTACATTAAATTTGCATTAAATGTGATAATTTTGATTGAATATATAGAATGATATAATCATTTAATTTTTTTTATAAATTGTGACTTACTAAATTTTCATATTACACATGCTACTTTATTAATTAATATGCTCAAACCTATTATTCCACTAATTAACCCAAAAATTTAAGACAATAAATAATGTTTGGCAAAAACATGTCTTTAAAAGCTTTCAAATGTTTTAAAGACTTGAAAGACACCTTGCCAAGCACCCCCTTAGTTAGTATAATTTACTCTTATGGATTTGCTAACCCCCGAAGATATTGAAAAGCTTTGTAGAATTGGAGTTAAAACCAAAATATAGACTTGGAGTATTTTGCAAAAGCCTTATATATCTGTCCATGTCTATGATATTTTCATGTTCATTTGATTTGAGTCACAAACAATTATTTGCAGATATTTTGGAGTAGATATATAAGCAGCATTCAAGCATTTGCTATGGGTTAGGCATTGGTAATGCAACAACAAGCCATTGTTTATTTAATTGTATGATTTGGCTGTAAATTTGTAATTGATTGGCACTAATTGATGAAAAATTAACTGAGCATATTAGGGTAGAAGAGATCATGAGAGTTATTTTTAGTTCTGTTTTCAATACTTTTTTTATTTGCTCAAATAGACTTGAGGTAGAGAGTTTTTCCTTTTTTCCACATTAGCCGAGAGGACAAGGGTTTTGTAGATTGTTGGAGAGTAGTCTCAATTGTACTTTAGCCAAGAAATCTCTAAATTTCTTTTGTTTTATCAGTAAAGTGTTACATTTTCCTTTTCTCTTTAAGCTCTTTACTCTTATCACTTTTCCTTGACAATTTTTTTGTGTAAGTAACCAATAACTTTTTTTAATAAATGTAAAAACTTATTCAATCAAAACTGTAGTACAACAAATGTAACTTTGGTAGAGTTTACGTAAAACTCATCTAAAAACATAAAATTGAAGAAGAGATTGTTACAAAAAAAACAGAGCCTTCTCATTTCCCAGCCTATGACCCAAGCGTGACCCGGGTTAACAAGATAGAAGCCAAATTTCCATAGCCTCATTGTAGTCATATTCTCCCATATTCGGAATTGAGTTGATGCGATTCACATATGTTCTTATCGATTTTTTTGGTGAGAACTCGCGCTGTCAAAGCTGCCTCGTTCCCATTTCTCTCATGCCAAATATGGTAGAGGGAGGTCTAGAAAGCGTATCGAAGAAGAAACAATTGAAATTTGGACCGAGAGGATGTGAGTAGAGGGAGGATGTAAGCAACCAATAATTGGTTATGAAGAACGGAAATTAAGGTAGTATAACCATAAAAAATTATTAATTAGGTGACTAACCATAACAACAAGTGGCTATGATATTCTGCATATTTTATACAATATTACCAAAATTGCCCTCAACAATATTTATCCGATAACTCTCCTCTTCTCTCTCCTCACACAAATAAACTCGGTTTTGTCCGTCAAATTTTCAGTTGTCCGATAAATCTTCCACTTTTTCTTCAACCTCTTCCACCTCCATAGCTTCGATTCTCTCCATCTCCTCCAGCATTCGTCAAACTCAATTCTCTGATCAAAGATAAGAAGAATCTTTTGCTTGTTGGAATTTGCGGTGGTGAAGCTCTAAAAACCTTCACTGATTCGATTAACAGAGAAAAATTAGGGGTTTTGCCTCTGGAGATTAGTGGGTTGAGCGTAGTTAGTATAGAGAAAGGATTAATGAAATTTTGGTTGATGGATCGAGAAACTAGATGAACTAGTAAGAATGGTGGAGCAAAAGTGCTCGAAATCGAAATTAATCTAGGATCTTCATAACCAGTGATGGTTTTCTGAGAGTTTTGGTTCCCTTCTTCCCATTACATCTTCGATCAAGGGCTTTATCCAGAATCCATGTTCTTGATGAACCGAAGTAGACGAACTAGATGAGAGAATCATTGTTTCATGTGTGCTTTGTTATTCTATTCAATTTGGCTATTCTATTTGCTCTTTTTCTATTCCATTTCTACACTAATTTCTAAGTCCTCCAATGAATCAGACATTCTTACTACTCAGAAAATATGATATAATTATCATCACGCGATTACACATTAAGGCAAATATTTCGATGAATTGATATAATTATCATCATGCGATTACACATTCAAGCATATATAATCCATAGGACTAACAAAATCCAATTAAAAAAACTAACATAATACATTCCATAACCCAGAAAGAAGCAAGTGTGAGACATAAATTCCAATTCAAAAAGATAACACTCATAAAGAACACAATGGTACATATAATCAGAATAAAAAAAATCTAAAATTTTACAACCCCAATACAGATGACCGAAATCAAATATGAACCCCAAAAATAATACGAAATCGGAAAACTGAGATTTTTCGAAGGGAATACAATTGATAGAAAGAAGATCCGGAAAGTTTGCAGGGTTGCAGAGGAAAGGGTAATCCTTTCTCAAACACAGAGCCAAGCAAGTATCGGCCACATAACAATGTAAAAGGGACCAAAAATATTTCGTTGGTTTTTTTTTCCCTCCCATCCCACGCGCGCGTGTAGGATAGTTTTGTCCAACCATAAAACTATTGGTTAATTACCTAATTTTTTTCCAATACGGCTATATTCTTTCTTTTTCACCCCAATATAGTCATCCCACAAATTAACCCTTTGTTTATCTACCTTTGACATGTAAAAACATTTTTTTTTAGAAATTAACTAAACTAGGCTTATGTGGCAAAATTTTAACCCTTAGATATATGGGTTTTGGTTAATTTTGTAGGTTTTAATATGTTTTTTTATGGTTATTGAACCAATTACCCTAAAAAAAAATCCAACAAGAGCCCAATCTTGTGCATAGGTGGTGGTACCGGATCCGACACCCATTACCATACTCAACTCAGATCCGACTCGATACGAAGTTTTGAGGACAGCTCGGAGGATGGGCCAGCGAGGACCCATTAGCAACGGCTCGACCCATTAAGGAGCATCAGCCGACCTAGGCAAATACATGCAAATTAGAAGAGTTAGCTCGGATAAAAGAAAATACTTAGAATTAGTATAACTTCCTTTTATCTTTTAGGAGATTTTCCATTTATCTTTTAGGGTTATTTCGACCGACTTTGTACTTGTATAAATACTTGATGTATTCCTCCAAAACGAGGACATCGCCTTCAATAGAAAATTCTATACACATCTTTTTACTTGATCTTTTCTTTGTGATATTACGTTTAAACCTAGTTCTTCTAGTTTTTGGACCAATCTCGGATTGAGAACAATCTGGTATCAGCAAATTGGCGCCGACTAAGGGGACCGATTAGGTTTATTGCGTAACTTTCACAAGAGAAATCTTTTAAAAGATATCCGAAGAAGAAACCCTAGTTCTAGTTACTTCGAAAGTAGCTGCAACGGCGGAATCGGCGATGGGAAGAATCTTCATGATCATGAAGGATCGTGAAGAAGACATATGACGAAGCAAGCCGAACGAAGAGTCAGAAGCAGAAACAGTCAACCGCTACGAAAACGTAGAGGTAACTTCCTACGAACAAGATACGGTGGGCTTGACCTGACCACACAACGATCCACTCGTGGTCAGACTATTGATAGACGATTGCGAAGTAAATCGCATATTAATAGATACCAAAAGCACTGTAAATCTGATTTACAAAGAAACCCTACGAAGGATGGGTACCTACGAATGTATGTACGAGAGGAGTCAAACCCTAACGGGATTTGCGGGTCGAATAATCCCTACAGTTGGAATAATCCAACTAACGGTCGAAGTCGCTGAGATAAAACATTACGTTGAATTCAATGTCGTGGATTCGCCCACCGCGTATAACGCTGTCTTGGGAACGCCGTGGCTTCACTTGCTGAAAGTTGTAGCGTCAACCTATCATCAGTGTTTAAAAATCCCGACCCCTTCCGGGACTCTTACCGAAAGAGGTAATCAAAGCGAAACTCGTAAATGTTTCATCCTTGAAAGGAAAAACGGAACCCGAGCTGTGACCATGCAGGCCTCGAAAGAGATAGCAGGGAGCCAGAAGAGGTACCCCCTTCTGATAAGAAGAAAGCATCGTCAGAACGACAAATCACACAAATCATCATGGACTTCCAACATCTCGATCAATGTGTGGGAATAGGGTCAGAACTAAACGACTCTATACGAGACAAACTCGTCGAACTTCTAAGGAAGAACGCATCGACTCTTGCGTGGTCCATAAGGACATGAAGGGGATCGACCCAAAGATAATTTTTCGCGAGCTGAATGTAGATCTGTCCCATCGACCGGTTAAACATAAGCAGAGAAAACGCGGCTCAGAGAGGTCCAGAGCAATAGATGATGAGGTCGAGCGACTGCTCGGTGCTGGATCTATTACCGAGGTGAAATACCCATAATGGTTAGCTAACCCGGTGGTAGTGAAAAAGAAGAACGGAAAGTGGAGAGTCTGTGTTGATTTCACATATATCAACAAAGCTTGCCCAAAAGATAGCTTTCCGTTACCTCATATCGACCGACTTGTCGAAGCAGCTGCTGGAAACGAGCTCTTATCATTTATGGATACCTTCTCCGCCGGGTACAATCAGATCTTGATGCATCCTGATGACCGTGAGAAGACCGCTTTCATAACTGATCGAGGAATCTACTGTTATAAGGTGATACCCTTCGGTTTGAAGAACGTCGGGCAACTTACCAACGGCTAGTAAACAAGATGTTTGCGAAACAGCTCGGCAAGTCTATGGTGGTTTACATCGACGATATGTTGGTTAAATCGGAGAATGCCGAGGATCACATCGGTCATCTCAGTAAGTGTTTTGAAACACTCAATCTGTATGGGATGAAATTAAACCATGCCAAGTGTACCTTCGCAGTAACTTCGGGAGAATTCATGGGTTATTTGGTAACAAAGAGGGGGATAAAAGCAAACCTAAAGCAAATATCCGCTGTGTTAGTATATCTTCTCCCCAAACGCGGAAAGAAGTCCAAAAATTAACCGGACGGATAGCTGCTTTAAATCGATTCATAAGTAGATCGACAAACAAAAGTCTTTCGTTCTATCAATTGCTTAGAAAGGCAAGCAAGACCTATGAATGGTCTGAATAGTGCGAAAAAGCTTTTTCTGAGCTCAAAGCATATCTCACCTCGCCGCCAGTGTTGGCCAAACCCAAGGTAGGAGAAACCCAATACGTATATCTCGCGGTCTCAGCTTCAACAGTCAGCGGAGTTCTAGTGAGAGATGACCGAGGCGAACAACAGCCCATCTTCTACATCAGCAAAACCCTCAATGATGCAGAGGCAAGGTATTCAACGATGCAAAAGTTGGCCTTGGCACTCCTGACATCAGCAAAGAAGCTCAGACCATACTTCCACTCTCATACCATCGAGGTATTAACAAATCATCCACTCCGTTCGATCTTGCATAGCCGAATCAATCAGAACGATTTACTTGGTGGGCGATCGAGCATAGTGAATACGATATAATCTATAAAAATAGACCCACTATGAAGTCGCAAATACTAGTATACTTTATCGCCGAGGTACCCAGCGAGCCTTCTACAGAGAGTTTAGAAGAAAGCTTGTGGTGGACACTGCATGCAGATGGGTCGTCATCCTGAAGGGGATCAGGGGTCGGAGTATGCCTCAAATTTTTGACTGGAGAGGTGATTGAACAATCATTTCGTCTTGACTTCGTGGCAACAAATAACGCCGCTGAGTATGGAGCCTTGATCGCAGGACTTCGACTGGCGAAAGCAGTAGGAGCTAAACGAGTTCGAGCTTGCTCAGACTCGCAGCTCGTTACCAGTCAGTTTAGCGGGTTATATGAAGCAAAAGATAACAAGATGGACGCCTACTTAAAGGTGGTATGCGAAATTACTGACGAGTTCGATGGATTCGAACTCATAAAAATTCCTCGCAGCGAGAACGCGGCTGCGAACGCATTGGCCGCTCTAGCCTCGAACTCGAATATGAGACGGGTTATACCTATAGAATGTATAACGAGTCCCACCAAAGATCCGAAACTCATGGTCTGCAAGATTATGGATGGTGAAACGGATGAAGAGTCCCCCGAAATGGAAGATGATTCCATTCCCCAGGAAGACTGGCGGACAGAGATTGTAGAATATATAACTGAAGGGAAGAAACCTGAAGATAAGTGGGCAGCCCGGAGGTTGAGAACCCGAAGTGCCAATTACACTATCTTAGAAGGAAAGCTTTACCGATGGAGTGCATCTCGCTATATGATGAGATGCATTTATGGGGAGGAAATCCTCGAAGTCTTGTGACATACTCACGGGAAGGACGAATGTAATCATTCTGGAGGACGATCGCTCGCCCTAAAGCTTAAAAAGTTTGGCTATTACTGGCCGACGATGTTGGCCGATTGCCAAAAATACGCACAAAAGTACGTAGCGTGTCAAAAGCACGCACCAAGGAAGCTGGCCCCACCAGAAGAGTACTCCCCGACAACCGTCGCATACCCGTTCATGAGATGGGCCATGGATGCGGTCGGACCGCTAGTAACGTCACGAGGAAAAAATAATATTCTAGTAAAGACGGCTTACTTTACCAAGTGGATAGAAGCGGAGGCCTATCCTCAAATCACGGGACTAGATGTGGAAAGATTTGTTTGGAAGCACATTATTTGTCGACATGGAGTTCCTAACAAAATCGTAACGGACAATGGTCTGAACCTTACTTGTGTTGTTTTCGCAAAATTTTGTGACAATTGGAATATCCGTCTGGCCACAACAACTGTCTACTATCAACTAGGGAATGCACAGGCCGACTCAACTAATAAAACGCTGATAGCCGGGCTAAAGAAGCGCCTCGAAGAAAATAAGGGAGCATGGGCGGATGAACTTCCCGGAGTACTTTGGGCTCATCGAACAACGCCTCGACGATCGACATGTCAGACCCCTTTCTTTTTAGATTATGGAATGGAAGCGCTAGCACCTGCCGAAGCTCACATCAATAGCGCACGAAGAGTCTTGATGACTCAAGATGCCGAGATGAACGGACGAAGAATTCGTGACCATCTTGATGACCTCGAAGAAGTTCGAGACAGTGCCTTGCTGAGGATACAAAATTATCAACAGCTCGCCGCAAAGTACTACAATCAAAGAGTACAATATCGATCTTTCAATGTAGGCGACCTCGTCCTCCGTAAAGTTTTTAGAAACACCAAAGAGGACGAAGCTGGGAAGCTTGGGATCAAGTGAGAATGACGGTATCAGGTCTCAAAAGTTGTAAAACCTGGAGTGTATGAACTCCTCGAGATGGATGGAACCGAAATCCAAAATTCTTGGAATGCTTGGAACCTCAAGCATATTATTATTGAAGTAATAATAATAAATTTTTTAATAATAATATATATATACTCGTTCAAACGAGCCTCTTTGTATTGAACTACGAGTGACTTGATCATTTCTTTGAAGAAGGGTACGTAGGCAGCTTACTTTTTCAGAAAGTCTAAGTGCAGTTACACATAAAAAATATAAATATCTTTTAAAATAAAGATTCTGGTTTAAATCAAAGACTTACTTTTGAAAATATTTTACTGTTCATTAAAAACTCAGTCTGATCAGCTCGAAAATTTAAGATACAACGTCTTAAAAACAAATAATTTTATACGATCCGTTCGTCTATTCTCACACATCGGAACCTTGTCCAGGTATATGATCAACGCGCTTCTCATAAGTGCCGTGGTGAAATAATCCACAACCTTTTGTTAGCCAGAGCCAGGTCTGCACTTCACGCTTAGGAAAACCAAGTAAAATACACGCCGACTCTCGATCGCATACTCAAGTTTCATCCTAAGGCAAAAGTTGAGCTAAGCCAAAGCACTAGTTCTTTGTACTCTCAGACCCCAAACCGACCCTACCTCGTATCTAGGTACAGATTCTAAGAACTGACACCGAGTTGGTAAGCAGCAGAGTCTTGGAAGAATCTAGCTTCCAATAAGCCGAGCTACATAGTTTGCAAATCACTAAAGAGTCTTCTGAAAGTAATCTTAGTGCCCAAAGCCGAGCTCTACAGCTCGCGACCACTTAAGGATTCTTACGAAAGCAATCCTAGGGTGTTTCCATAAGCCGATCATCTATGAGCTCGTGAACATTCAAGTTTCTTATGAAACGATAATGTGTTAATAAAGTCGAGTTCATGCATCGCAAAATCTAAAGTTAAGAATTCATAGCGGATTCTGAGCTCGAAGCTCGACGATAACATCTCACAAAAGTTCCGAAGCAAGCTAAATCTTACGACATATCTTAAATAAAAAATTATGTATTCCTTAAAAGGATTACAAAAGTTCCGAAGCGAGCTAAATCTTACGAAAGATCTTAAATAAAAAATTATTTATTTCTTAAAAGGATTACAAAAGTTCTGAAGCGAGCTAAATCTTACGAAAGATCTTAAATAAAAAAATTATTATTCCTTAAAAGGATTACAAAAGTTCCAAAGCGAGCTAAATCTTACGTACGATCTTAAATAATTTTTATTTATTTATTTATTCCTAAAAAGGATTACAAAAGTTCCGAAGCGAGCTAAATCTTACAAAAGTTCCGAAGCGAGCTAAATCTTACAAAAGATCTAAACCCTCCAAAACGAGATTAATCCTGCAACCATTAAACCTTATGGTTACCAACATAGTGACGGTAGAGATCCTTGCGGACCTCGCTGTCGAAGTAACAACCGCATCAATAGAAGGGTGCCGAGGTGTTGGATCCACCTAAGGCTTTGGAAGTGACCGCTCCAATAAATGGGAAATACGCACTCCAATACTCTTCTAGGGACCACAACACCTTAATCAGGGATCGTTATTCTTGAACCTCCAACCAACCACTTCAAAGTCATACTTCAGTTCGGTTGCGATATCCGAATGGATATCGGATCAGTCGAACAAGCAGAAGCTGGCCATTGGCGTGAGAATATGATCCCTGACATGACGGTTTCTTGGGAATATGATCTCTGACATGAGTGAAATCTCGAATCGACGTCTATTGAGAGTTCTGCGATCGATCCAAGTCCATCTCCTCGTACGAAGGAACTGCTAAAGAAAGTTCGCCATTCCTCTTCTCGAATAACGGATGGAAAACGATTCCACCTCCTGGGCCTTTCTTTGAAGAAAGAAAGAGTATTAATCATGTTTGGGATTGTATAGATTCTGAAGGATTCGATGTCATATTTATAGCAGGAAAGAGGAAAGACTTTAGGGCAAAAGAAAAACGCCTTGGAAAAAGTTCTCATTTGCCACTAAAGCACCCAATCGAGAACTGCCACGTGTCAAGTACGAAGACTTGGTGTAAATATTTCGCGAAAATCGTGCCAGAAATCACAACTCCCTAAGAGCACTTAACGCGTCGAACGTCACCTCAAAGAGCGAGCGGACCAGATTAAACCGTGTGTCAACACAAGTTTTTCGAGATCAAATCTTACCTAAACAAATTAATATTTATTAATTTATAGAGAGAAATCCGTTTTTGGTAAAAAATTTCTTAATTTGTTTTTTCGAATAATGTTATATTATTGAATTTAATGAATCTATTTGCAAATTGATGAAATTTTGATTAAATTTTTTGATTACCGCAATAGAGTGGATGATATTATCATAATAGACGATCAAATTAAAATGATATACTATGTATAAAATTTAGAAGAAATCATAGTTATTATCTCTAATGTCGATGGATACATTTAGAAAGCGTTATTATAAAGAATCAATTATTTTGCCTAGAATTTTTACAAGTTTATGGTAAAGACCGAAAAAATAATTATAATTTTTTTTTATGTAACACTTAAATTTAAAGATAAGGTCTAATGAGATTTTCATTTTTAAGTTAAAACAAAAATCACTAAAACCATGTTTAGTACATTATCATATATATATATATATACATAATTATATATTTTATTTTTATTTTATATTATTATTGGAACCATATTGTATATAAAAGTTTCAAAAAAATTATTATCTTATCATTTTATCGAATTTTGCTAATTTTTACATTGGTCCGACTCAAAACCGGAAGATTTTATTAATTTATGGTAATTATTAATTTATAGAGTATTAATTTAAGGAGGTTTTAGTGTACTATTATTATTAGATAACCGTAAGTAGTAATTGTATCGCATGAATAGTATTGGATACAATTACTACTCATACTACCGTTATCTAATTATAATAGTATTGAATTTTTGAAACCCATGGACAAGATTGGGCCCTTATTTAGAATTTATATTAGCAATTCACTAACTTCATTAAAAAAAAATTAGACAAAATAATATTTGTTTCATTTTCGATTCTTTCTTGTTTTTTTTTTTAACTTTCGATTCTTTCTTGTTTTTGCCTGAAGTTTATCTCATTTTTCACCCAAATTCACAACAACAAGTCAACAACAAGAATTTCGATATTTGTCTTCTGCATATATGGCACGTACGAACAAAAATGTCACGTGTGATTACGAATTAGTGTTACCTGCATAAGACAGACAACCATAACTATAATAATTTATCAAACAAAGAAATTAAGAAGAAACATAACCACTTAAATCAATATTGTCCGTGATCTTCTCCTCCATCTCAAACAACGACGATAAACAACAAACAACATCTTTACTCTTCTCGCTTGTCGTATTCCCCGGCAAGAACCCTGCAGACGTCGAGGAGGTCTCATCGGAGGAGGACGAGTACGACGTGTAAAACGATATCGGCGACGTCGGAGATTCCACAACGACGTTGGAGTTAGGTTCTCCGACGACATCTTTAGAAAGTCCTATAGATAAGTTTAAGAGCAAATCAACGAAGGCAGTGAATATGTATTTGTGGCTTGTCTTGACGTTAACTTTCAAGAACCAAAAGAGAAGCTTCTCTAGACTTTTCCAATCGTGATGAAGAGCGTGTGCTTCAACCATCTTTTCCATGGACTTCTTGAAATCTGAGTAAGGGTCGTTTGATTCCAAGGACAAGAGCATGAAGCCTTCTTCTTCTCCTTCTTTCTCATGAGCTTCTTCTTCTTCATCTTCTTGTTCTTCTTCTTTCTTAGTACCTTTTTCCAGTATAGAGTTTGATTCTCCTCTACGTTCAAATATGAGTCTTTTTGATGATTTAAGTCCTCTAATTACATTCTCTATGGACTCTATATCCGGTGGATTTTCCATGGTGTCCTCGGTGGTGGAGGAGGTAGAGGAGAAGCTTCCCGGAGGTGGTGGCTCGGGCTCGTCGACATTTTCAGGTTTGTTAACGGTGAAGGAAGCTTTGGAAGAGATTGTTTTAGGGTTTTGTTGATGAGAAGAAGGCCATGGCCATGAATAAGAAGAAGATGATGAATTTGAAGAAATTGATGAAGATGAAGTGTTCTTGTTTAAAAATGGGAGTTTCATTTTCTTTACCATCTTTTGTTTACTTTGTTTGATTGATGTTAACAGAGAAGAGGACAGGAACGGAAGATTTTAAGGCTTTTGAAAAAAGTAGGGGAGGATAGTGGGGTCTTTTTCCAAAAGAGAGAAATTTTATTTTGGTTTGATTTATTTAAAATTTGTTGGGTTTTTTTTGGTTATTGTATTTAATTATTGGCTCCAGAATTTATTGTTGTTTGGTTGGGTATCATTCAATTTTTGTAAGTACGTTTCCCGGTTAAGATATGCGTATTTATTAACAATTTTGATTTTTGAATATCAAAACTCTAGATATTTGAATTTTCAGAACACTATATTGACTTTTATTTATTTATCTAATACATTAACTAATAATCGTCAAAGTATATAAAATCAATTCGAGACTTAATTATGTTTACACGAAATTGATACTTTTTCGTTAATAGTACACGAATGACACGCATATATTATCAGTGAAAATGCAAAATTGGATACACGATATATAATCATGCGCATGCATATTGTAACTCAATTATGTTTTTTTTTAAGAAAGTAACTCAATTATGTATGTTATCATAAATATATATCAGCTAAAAAAAAAAACAGTTATTATAAAACTTAAATTACAATAAAACTTTCTCGTTTGCGTCGACCACTTTGATTAATAAGAGCTTATGGGTTAATCCGCTACCCCCGTAAACGTTGCGTTTGCGGACAGTTGCGGTTGGTAGCGTTTGACAACAATCACGGCAAACTTTTTCTACCGTTCTGTACCGTTCCAAACCTTTCAAATTCGAAAACTATTTTCTTTGAGCGTTTGCGTTTGCGGTTGCGGACAGTTGCGGTTAGATATTTAAAAAATAAAAAAATTCATTTAAAAACAGAATATGTATAATAATTTTAAAAAATCAGGATTTGAATATTATACTTATAAAATTTATCAATATTTTGACATTTCTAATCAATATTAAATAACTTTTCATAATTTTATAATAACCTATCATAATTTTATGTTCAATAAAAAATTTAACTAAATTTTTTTCTCACTAATATATATATAAATCTAACAACTTAAAGTTTAAAAATCTAATATAATCTCTCCAACTAAAAATATTTCTATACTAAATCATAAGTTAATACAAACTAAAGAAATTACAAAATAAACATAAGTATTATTATCATTTTTTACTATTACTAATTATATTGAATTAACGATTTTTATATTATATTATATAGTTTTGATATTTTTATAATTATGTAGTGTTTCTATATTATTAATTTATTATTTAATTGCTACCGCATTTGCTAGTGAATCGATTTTAAATATCCCGCAAACGCAACAATTTCCAACTGTTACGTTAATCATCTGAATCACTTAATACCGTTTGAAACCGCTACCGCCCGTTTCCGCAAACTCCTGCAACCGCACCCGTACCCGCTACGGTTAAACCAATCAGACTCTAAGTATCCCTTTTCAGGAAAATATTTGTCCTTAGAAGTTAAAAGAAAGTCGATCTACTATTACCGTACTCTAAATTTCTAAAGATGAGCAAGATTAGGTTACATTAACTCTTTAGTAGTTGATCGAAATAATTCCGTGTACTGTATATGCAACGTAGCTACGTACTGAACTTTAACAATAAAAAACAAAACCTACGTACGTACTGAAATAAAAACAAAAACAAAATCTACGTACTGAACCAGTGACTTGACAGAAAAGATTATTAGAAATATAGATTGATACATACAACAATATGACAAACGATTTCTAAAATAAATTAATTCTACACTATCACCAAGATAATTAGTTGCAACTTGATAGCTGTACCTGCCAAAAATATCCATTGATCATGAACATAGTATTATATCATAGGGCAATGTCATTATTTCTTAAACTAGTCTACAAATTAAATTTGCAATATTGATGAAGTTGCATTTATTCGGTAATGGTACCATAAGAAATGTTGTAAAGACCCCCAGAAAATTAATTATCTAATCCGTTGCATGATAATTAATGTTCAAAAAAGCGCTAAACTCTAAGTAGATGGCGACTCAACACCTAATCGAAACGTAAACGATTTTTTAGGCAGTGTAAGCGTTTTATAATCAATCATAATATGTTAAATAAATTATCAAAATATAGAAAATATCATCATTTATAAATACTACATAGCAAAATATATAAAATATCATAATTTATAAATAATAAAATTTATATTACATTTATTATCATCATTTTATAGCATAATATATATAATTTGATAATTTATAAAAAGGAAAAAACATATTATTTTATTATTATAATATTTTTGATATTTTAGGCGGTATAAGCGGTAATTCCCACGGTTTATGAGGGTCTAGCGCCTAAACGGGGGCGCTTTTTAGAACAATGATGATAACTAAAAAAACTCCATTGTTTGCTAAAAAAGATGGTAAACTTGATTTATATAGTTATCATCTCTTGTAAATATCATGTCATTTCATTAGTTTTTTTTTTGGGGTCTAAATGTTAAGTGTCATTTCATTAGTTAGTTAGGTAAATGATGTATTTCCACAATCATGATCATTGATCAACATATACATTCATTTGTATATTCTAAAATATGATCCGCAAAATATAAACCAATATTTGGTAGTATCTAGAAACTCGAAATCGAGTTGTGTCCTAAGAAATTTAGTAATTTTTTTATTAAGATTTTAAATGGTGCATGATATGCTACTCTCTCAAATTAAAAGATCGTCGTAGTAGGGGTCGAATAACTGGGAATCAATTCACACAATGGAGTGTATGACTTCAAATCAAGCTAAGCGAATAATGTAATGTAAATGCAAAAACAATTCGAAACAGAGAAAAATTTATTGACTTCTTAAGATTCAATTAAACAAAAAACTAGGTTTTCAGGAAATTCTCAGGATGAATCACAATTGTAGATTAAAGTATGCTATGATTTAATTAAGAACCGTTCTCGAACTTGAAACACTAAGGTATAATTAACCAACTTCCGTTGCGAAAATTAACTATGCCTAAACTCTAGAAAGCCCAATTCCTTTGCGAATTCAATCAATTTAAGCAAGCGTTAAGTATAAGTTCAATTTATTCACAAAATCCCTAAACCAAATTCCTTTGCGAATAAGAAATTTTGCTCATCTAAGATCTAATTCAAGTTAATCAATTACACTTCCGTGTCAATTTATCAACCTAGGATATCTAATTTAGGGTCGCGAATCCTAAATTAGAGTTAAAAAAATCTAGATGAAGAACCTATTTGATAATCCTAACAAGTGATATTAATCTAACAATTCATCTTCAATCCTTACGAATAACCCTAAACCTAACAAGAGAACTACTCAGACATGGATGCAAAGCAAACATAATTGAATAATACTGCATACAAAAGAGAATAGAGAAAGTGAAACAAATGGTTCGAAGAATCTCAAGAACAAAGTTGACTTGTCTCCCAAAAACTCTCAAAAACTCTCTCTCAATTTGTTCAATAGAATCTAAGGTCATGATCTAAAACCTAAAAGAAAAGTATAAATAGTGTTCTGAAATCGTGGTGGGCTTTTATGATAACTTCTAGAAACTTCTGGGGCAAACAGGCAATTTTCCATTCTTTTAAAATCAGGCCGTTGGCTTGTAAAACGTGTGTGTCGATCAACACTCATAATGTGTGTCGATCGACACATGTATCTGCAGCAATTGAAAATCCGTCTTATCAACTTCTCTTTCCACAATGCTCCAAAATGCTCTATAATCATCAATTATGCTCTATAATCATCAATTATGCTCCATAATCACCAATTATGATCCACACGTACACAAACCTGCAAATGCTCTAAAACACTTAAAAACACCGAAAAGACTCGATAAAACCATAACCATGTTAAATCATTGTTAAAAACTGGTAAAAACCATGATATATGAGTGCACCTTTTACTTTATGAGTGTTAATGACGTAATGGGCATGATCGAGTTGTAGTACGAATGTATAATAAATTAATATTGTTATTTAAAGTGAGAATGCAAATCTAAAACATATATTCATATATAAACGTGTGAACGTACGTACCACACACTTTGAATATAACACAAATGAATTATAAGATAAATAAATAAACAGATATATATATATAAAGAAAAAGCTCAGCGAACAGTCGAAGCAACCAACTAACTATCAAAAGATCCGACGTCGATGTTTAAAACATTTGATAAGTTCCGTAATAGTCGCTTCAACTGAAACATATCCCAAACTTTAATAATAGTTATTTCATATCTGATACAGCTTTAATGATATGGCCTTACTAGTTAAAGCCATTGGTTTGGCTGGCCCTTCTTGAATACGAACATATCTAAAAGAAATTTGGATTGATCTGGTACACGAAAACTTTAGCTTATAAATTGTGGTCTGAGTCGAACCGTAAATAGTTTAATGTTGGTACGCATCAGGTTTAAAGTTGTACGTAGCTGAATAAAGCAAGTAAAAATGAGAACAGAAGAGACATATATAATGTTCCCAAATCGTATTAAACAATTTGGAAATATGTGGTAACTTTTTGATATAATTCCGTATTTGTTTTTTTATGTATTAGCTAGTTTACTAATTACATGGATATAATAATTCTAAGATTCTGAGCAGAAGAAAACATATGTAACAAATTTTTATTAAAAAAAAAACAAAAAACAAACATATGTAATATTTCGTTGATTATCAAATTAAGTTTCCTAGAACAAAATTTGATGGGTCATATGTTGTACTTTAAATGAAATAACCAATACTAAAATAGATATATTATTTGGCCGTTGTCGATGCCATGCTTGCATATGATAATGATGATATGATCCACCAACAAAAATACATCTCCCTCTCTAACAAAATGAAAGTAAGTAAGTAACTAAGGATCACCAAATAAAGAGAAATTAAATCTTCCAATCGTACTTTGAATTATTCGCAACACATGCATGGTACGAGGCTTGAGGTACCTACCACCATCTATGCTATAATACCATTATGAAAATATATTTCTCAGCGAATTCAAGAATGTTTGGTTTTCGAAAGTTTCAGATTGAACAGATAACTTAATTTGTGATTACATTACATCCATGATACATAGAAGTTTCCACTACATATGTCAGTAATCAGTTACAAACTAATGGCTTTGCGACTTCCTTTGGGAAAGAAAAATCTGTTTTTATTTTGATAAAGGGACGATAACAAAACAGATTAAATGAGAAAATGTACATAGCTATATGAGCATGAGTCACACGCATGGAAAGCAAAGAAAGAAGAAGATCTCACGATTATACTAATTGATCGCATAAGCTAAGATGAAACCTCCGAAAAAGATCTCTCGGGCGCACATGAATCTCTAGTAATAACTCTCCCTTAATTCTAACCAAGGACAAACATCAAGTGAATGTTTACTTCTTCTCTCACGACTACTTACCGAGTATCTATCAATGATCTATTTAGCCGTCTTCCCCATGCATTTAGAGGCTTCTCTAGCCGTGATGATGCGTGTGTACCTCAACCATTTCAACCATGACTCACTTGAAATTAGAGAAGAAAAGGTGGAATGATTCCAAGGACAAGAATGACTTGAATCCTTGTTCCGCATCTCTTCGAGTATAGAGTTCGATTCTCCTTTCCGTTCAAAGATGAGTCTTTTAGATGATTTTATCCCTTTGATCACATTCTCTATAGACTCGGTCTCCGGTAGCTCTTCTACGGCGACAATGGTGGATGAGGTGGATGAGGATGGGGAGGAGGAAATCATGGCATGAAGTGGCCTCTCCTCCTCTTCCTCCTCATCTTCTATATCATTAGTGTTGATTGCGATGATGGTGGTTCTGAATGATGTGGTTCTAGGGTTTTGGTGACAAGAAGGCCATGCCCATGATGATGAATTTGAACTTGAAGAAAATGAAGATGAAAAGCTCTTGTTTAGAAATGGCATTTTCATCTTTCTTTCCTTATTCCTTTTTGGTGGAAGTAAAAATGAGAAATTACTTAGGAGAAGTATAAGTGTTTAAGGGTAGGATGGGTGATATATTCTGAAACTTCTTATATATTGTTTTACCTAAAATAATTGAATTCAATTGAAAGTGTGCAAGGGTTAGATGCTCTAAAAACTACGGATATATAAAGACGATATGTGTGTACATAACTCATGTTGCTATACGTACGTATCCGAAAATTCATAATGGCCCGATAAGGATCCTGTTTTTCTATTTTTTGACAAAATAAATACTCCCTCTGTCTCTCAAGTCTCAGTACATGATGTTTAAGTAAAATTTTTTGTATCAATTTAGATGATTTTTCCATTTTCCTAAGCAAAATTAATTGTGTTTTTGTGATTTTGACTATTTGAATTCTACATATTAGTTTTTCATTGGTTGAATCATTTTGGAATTGGTGATAAAATATGTTTTATATTGAACAAATAAAAAAATAAATAGATTACTAATATGTGTGCAAATACCTTAAACATCAACTATTATAGGACATAGGGAGTAGTTAATAGTTAATACCAGAAAGTTTAATCCTCGTTGTAAATACAGTTAGGTAAGTGTATCGGAATATTCAATAACCATAATAAAAATTTGGTTCCTTCGTCAGTACTGTAATCTTGGTAAACATAATACTAAGTTACTAACCATGCCTATCACAAGTTTTTATATTAAATGTTCTTTCAAAGCCTGTCGACAGATTCAATATTAAAATATGGATACAACAATAGATCTACGAATTTAATTTCACAATGTCATCATATTTATTAGCTGAAACTTGACAAACTGGGTTTAGAATTAGGGACTGCATGTGTTGATGCGTAAATGTGCTACACATCATGTACAGTTTGAAGAAGCAACTTTTCGCATAGCTCTAATTTCGCAGATCGATACCTTAATGCTTTTTATCAGTATCTAACTATATATTTATTGTGAAAGAGAATTTTGTTTCCTATTGCAAGAAGATATTTTCTAGGGAAAAAAGTCAAATTGAATCCAGACAATTTGCATCATGCTCTTTTAGACCCGAACTTTTACATATGGTTAATTTAAACCTGAAGTCCAAACAAATTCAAATTTTATACATGAACTAACATCTTTTGTGACAAATCGTACCTTGACCAAGATTCCGTTAGTCAACGTTAATGGAAAACGACATGTGGGTTAGTAAAACGATGTCGTTTTTTATAGAAAAACTCGAAATCGAATCCGTAATTCGATAAAATGACGTCGTTTACATTTGGAGATTTATAGAATTATGGATTCGATTTCGAGTTTTCTCTATATGAAAACGACATCGTTCTACTAAAACAACGTAATGACGTCGTTTTCAAGCATTTCTTACCTAGCCAACTAACCCACATATCGTTTTAGTTAATATTCGGTTAACGTTGACTAACGGAATTTTAGTCAAAGTACAATTCGGCACAAAACATGTTAGTTCATGTATAAAATTTGAATTTGTTTGGAGTTCAGATTTAAATTAACCGTATGTAAAAGTTTGGGTCCAAAAGGGCACGATGCAAATTGTCTAGGTTCAATTTGACCTTTTTCCCATATTTTCTATGTATGTACTTATATGTTGCATATTAAAAATAGCAATATAAGTTATATATATCACCACAAGATCTAGCTTTGTGTCTTAGTGTAATGACTTGAGCTCTGAACAAGCTAAGGTGTATTTTTGTTCTAATGGTTTAATAGAAACAATGAAGTACTAAGGCTGCTACAAAAATTATGAATCAAGTTTGACTTTAATTTGTAACAACAACTAGAGGATTTTTTGGATTGGTGAAGCAATAATTTTTGTGTGGATCAATGAATGTTTATATTAGATAGACCTGTAATTCTGATGCAGCTTGGCATTGCTGGATTTTTCGAGACTCTAAACTGGTACAAAGCTACGTCAAAACTTTGCCACCCGTTGCAGTATCCTCTCTCCATTGATTGTGGAAGGCTAGGCTCTTTTATCGGCATTAAAAGAGACTTTCCAATGAAATTTCTTTAGTGTTACATTGGAATCCAATTCCCAATTAATGATCAAGGCTTTTAAGGTAGGAATGTTGATCCAATAAATATATGGCATACTCCAAGATAGTAAGGATCTTTCTACTTGGAAATATTTTTTACCTTTGTTTTTAGAACCTCTAATGTACTAGCTAACGCTCTTACGAGGAATGTTTTCGCTTGCACCTCTACTGTTACCCTTTAAATGATATTGGTCAAGGAAGATAAATTAGTAATTTGATCTAAATTTTGTTGTGCTAATAAAATTAGTTCCTTATCAACAAACAAAATTCAAAATCATAGTGGCAACAATTGAAAGAAATCGTGTCCGTTCACAACAAAAGAAATATCAGATCATGGGAAAGGATAAATAAATATGTATAGAAGCTCCCTACTTTAAAATTATGATCCAAACTTGCATAGTAAGTTATCAAAACCTTCAATCTCAATCCATGACCACTAGAAACAAACCTCACATGTTGTTACGACTAACATGGTCAATGTTAAACAATTTGTGTCCTAATTAGAAACATGGAGGTCTAAGAATCAAAGAATTCTACATGTCGAAGATTTAGTGTTTCCTTTGTTTTGGCAAACTATATGTCAAAGTTTTAGCAGAAGTTGATTTTATTCACAAGTAGGATTACAAAGATTTAAGTTAGATTACACAATATTGACTTATACAATTATGGAAATATATTATATGAAGATATTCTCCAATACTCCCCCTCAAGTTGGAGCATGAAGATCACGAATGCCCAACTTGACAATAAGAGCTTCAAATTGGTCACGTCCAAGTGCCTTGGTAAGTACATCAGCCGGTTGCTCATGTGTAGAAATCTTCTTTGGAGCAATCAACCCATGATGTGCAGCATCACGTATGAAATGACAATCGATCTCAATATGCTTTGTACGTGATATATCATGGTTTTTACCGGTTTTCGACCATGATATAAGTCTTTTTATCGAGTCTTTTCATTGTATTTCGAGTCTTTTTAGTATCTTAACAGGTTATTGCACGTGAGGAGCTTATTTGGTGAAAACAGTGCATTTTGGAACGTAAACGAGGCTGGAGTCGGATTTGCAAGAATAGAAGCTGATATGAAGCAGCCTGTCGATCGACATACATGGTGGTGATCGATCGACAGCAACGTTACAGCCTGTCGATCGACACACCTTATGTCGATCGATCGACATGTACTCGCAGAGACCGACCTAAATACGTTTTAAAGAAGGAAATTTGCCATTTAATGGGCCGGCAGCTGCAATAGACCGTCATAAAAGCCACCACGAGTTATGTTGATAGAAATAGTTTATTTTAGGGTTTTTTATCATTACTTTAGATTTTACTTAACAAAGTTTAGAGAGAGATTTTTAGGGTTTTTAGGGAGACAAGTTTACTTCATACTTTGAGATTCTTCGAACCCTATTGTAATTCTTCTATTCCTCTTTCTTTATGCAGTATTATTCAGTTCTGATTTGTCTTGCTGCCATGTCTGAGTAGTTTGCTTGTTAGGTTTAGGGTGATTCAAATGGAATGATGATGAATTGTTAGGGTAAACTCACTTGTTATGATTATCTGTTAGGTTCTTCACCTAGATTGCTTTAACTCTGGTTTAGGATTCGCGACCCTGAATTTGGATATCTTAGGTTGATAGATTGACATGAAAGTGTAATTGATTAGCCAGAACTAGATCTTAGGTGAAAAAAATTACTTTTTCGCAAAGAAATTTGGTTTAGGGATTTTGTGAACAAATTGGACTTGAATTTAAAGCTTGTTTAAATTGATTGAATTCACAAAAAAATTTGGTTTTCTAGGGTTTAAGCATAGTTAGTTTTCGCAACGATAGTTGGTTAATTATATTTTAGTGTTCCAAGTTCTAGAACGGTTCGTAATTAAATCATGACTTTGTTAGAACTACAATTCTGATTCATCCTGAGAATTACCCAAAAACCTAGCTCTTTGTTGAATTGAATTTTAAATCAACAATCTTGCGTGTTACCAATTGCTTTTGTCTTTTATTTTACATTATTTTAGTTAGCTAAATTCGAAGTCAATATTTCTGTCGTTTGATTTGACTCCCAGTGATTCGACCCCTACTACAATTGACCTCTTAATTTGAGAGAGTAGCTCAGGGTAAATTTGAGCATATCAAATTTTGGCGCCGTTGCCGGGAAGTCAAAATCTTCCATAAGATTTTGATTCTAGAATTCTGACTAAGTTTTCTTTTTATTTTTGATTTTTCTTTTATTTTTGGTGTTTCAGGTTTATGCATTCTAGCAGAACCAAAAGCAACAAGGATAAACAGTTAGCAGATTTTGTTCCAGAGTTGGGAATTTTGGAAAGGGAAAACAGACGACAAGTAAAGTTAGCAAAGATGGTTAATCGTGCTTTGGTTGCTCTTCCGAATGCTCAGGGATAATTTTTTGATCGAGATGGTAATCGGTACAACAATGTGGGAGACCGGATTGATGAAGCTGGTAATATCATCGAGATTGAGGATCCAGTTGCAGTATAGCATGCTGAGTTAGATCGTCAAAGGGTTGAGTTGGAGCGCCAGCGCGCTGAAATTGAGCATCTGGCTCAGGCGAATCGCAAACCTCAGGGGGAAGTAGTTAACCAACGTGCTTTGGGAGACTATTTCCGTCCTGAAGAACATTACGCCAATAGGGCAGCGATTCGACCTCCTAGATTTGAGCGGAGGGATTTTGAGTTGAAGCCTGCATACTTCTCTCTAGTGGCTCAACATCAGTTCCATGGGCACCCATCAGAGCACCCCATGGATCATCTTGAGATGTTTGAGGATCTTGCATCTAGCATTAAGGCTAACAATGTGTCTGAAGACTACATTATGTGTAAACTCTTCCCATTTTCTCTTGCTGGAGAGGCAACCTCTTGGCTGAAGCAGTTGGAGCCAGGCTCACTGACTACTTGGAGCGATACCAAGAATGCTTTCCTGAGTCACTTCTATGATGAGTCGCGCTCAGAGGATCTACGAGCTAAGATTTCAACGTTCATTCAGAATCTGAAAGAATCTTTCAAAGCTGCATGGGAAAGGTTCAAGGGATATCAAAGGGACTGTCCTCATCACGGTTTTACGTTGGTTCAGTTGCTGGGTATTTTCTACAGAGGAATGGACTGGAGACATCAGATGATTTTAGATGCTTTGAGTAATGGGAACTTCAAAACCAGGTTCCCCGCTGATTGCCTAGAGCTCATCAAGAACGTGTCTACTAGCAATAGTACTAAGAAGATCGATGAGGAAAGGAGAAGAGAAGCTGGTCAAACAGGTGGAGCTGAGATTGCTGAGGTTAAAGCTAAGATAGATTCAGTGCAAAACCTTCTGGTAAACAAGAAGTCAGTTCATTTTGCACAGGAAGTGGACACTTTCTGTCAAGATGATGAGCAGGGAAGATGTTAACTACATCAACCGGAATGGCTACCAGAATCAGCGATATGGGAATCAATCTGAGAACAAGGGCTACAACAATTACAATCAGAAGAGTTCGTTCTCAGGAACTCCAGGTTCTCCAAGCTATGCTCAGAAATCGAATTTTCAGAAACCTTTTGGTAGCAACAGCAACCAAAGGACTTATGGGTCTTCGTCATACCAGCCAATTCCCTCTAAATCTTCTGAAAATGACGTAAAGGGGATGCTCGAACAGATTCTTGAGGGGCAACAAACCCTAACAGTAAATCTTAATGGGAAGATTGACGGGCTCTACACTGATCTCAATGGGAAGATTGGCAGTCTCTGCACTGATCTCAATGGGAAGATTGAAGCCCTCAATATTCACATGAAGAAGCTGGACACTCAGGTAGCTCAGACTGCAGAGAATATGAGAAGACAAGATGGTTCTCTTCCTGCCAGAACAGATACAAAACCTAAGCAGCATGGTGTAGCAGCTATTACAACCAGAAGTGGTAAGGTTATTGAGCCAGTGCTCAAGAAACGACTCTCAATCGAACAGTTGGACGAACTTGAAGACGTTGAGGATCAAGAGTTGTTTGTCCCGGATGACCTGTCGATCGATCGACACAAGGTGTGTCGATCAACAGGGGTAGAAAATGCTAAGGAAAAAGCAAATCCGGAACACCTGTCGATCGACAGACCCAGTGGTGATCGATCGACAAGTGCAGAACAGAGCTGTCGATCGACAGACCCTGTGGTTGTCGATCGACGAACTTGAAGACGTTGAGGATCAAGAGTTGTTTGTCCTGGATGACCTGTCGATCGACAGGGGCAGAAAATGCTAAGGAAAAAGCAAATCTGGAACACCTGTCGATCGATCACCACTGTGGTGATCGATCGACAGGTGCAGAATAGAGCTGTCGATCGACAGACCCTGTGGTTGTCGATCGACAGGCAGCCCAGACGGACCATAACCAGTTTCAGCCTACTGAAAGAGTGTACAAACTAAAGATACCTTATCCTAGAGGCCTTAAGAAGTCTAGACAGGAGCTTGAGGAAGCTAAGTGTAAGGAAATCATTGACAAAATCATAGTTGAGATGCCATTGGTTGAGGCCATAAGAACTTCTCCTGTTATACGCCGGTATGTGATGAAGTTGGTTACTAAGAACTTGTGCGTTGAAGAAGGGGTTACCATCATCACAGAGCAAGTGAGTGCTATGATTTTGAACAAGGTTCCAAAGAAGCTAGCTGATCCGGGAAGCTTTGTGTTGGATTGTCTCATTTTCTCGGATAGGTTTCCGCGGTCTTTGTGTGATTTGGGTTCTAGCATAAACTTGATGCCTCTTTCAGTTGCTTTGAGTCTTGGTATGACGGATTTCCAGCCTACAAAGATTTCACTTATCCTTACCGACAGATCAGTTAGGGTTCCAGAAGGGGTATTGGAAGATGTTCCAATCAAGGTTGGAGATTGTTTGATTCCTACTGATTTTGTGGTTTTGCAGTATTGCGAAGAACCTAAGGACCCTCTCATTCTTGGACGTCCATTCTTAGCCACTGTTGGTGCTATGATAGATGTCAGAGGAGGCAGAATTACTCTAAGTGTGGGAGATTTGGAAATGAAGTTCGATATGGACCAAGTAATTCAGAAACCCACCATTGATGGCCATACATTATATGTGGATACATTGGATGATATCACTCAGGAGGTTTTCAACGAAGACTATCCCGCTGATCCTTTGGAAAGGACTTTGGTAAATTATGTGGTTGAAACTGGGCAGCTTGACGATGCTTCAAAAGGGTATGCTAAGTTGATGAATGACAGTGAGTTGGTAAAGCAAGTGGTTGCGAATGTGGAACTGGTTGGAGTTTCTGAGAAATCAGAAAGGGTAAGTGACTGGAGTGAAGAAAAAGATCCAAAGATTGAACTCAAACAACTGCCAGCAGGACTCAAGTACGCTTTTCTTGGCCCTAATTCCACTTATCCTATTCTTGTTAGTTCAACTTTGAACAATATTGAGCAAACCTTGTTACTAAGTAAGCTGCGCACGTATCGCAAAGCTGTTGGGTATTCTCTTGATGATATTGCAGGGATTTCTCCGGACTTATGCATGCACAGGATTCACCTTGAAGAAGGAGCAAAGACTTCTGTTGAGCATCAAAGAAGGCTAAACCCGAACCTTCAAGAAGTGGTAAAGAAAGAGATTCTGAAACTATTGGAAGCTGGGATCATCTATCCTATTTCAGATAGTCCTTGGGTTAGTCTGGTTCATGTGGTTCCTAAGAAAGGTGGCGTTACAGTGGTCAAGAACGAGCTTATTCCTACAAGGACTGTGACAGGGCACATAATGTGCATTGATTACAGGAAGCTCAACGCTGCCACTAGGAAAGATCATTTCCCTTTGCCTTTCATTGATCAGATGCTGGAAAGGCTTGCGAATCATCCCTACTACTGCTTTTTGGATGGGTATTCAGGGTTCTTTTAGATTCCGATTCATCCGGACGATCAAGAAAAGACGACTTTTACATGTCCTTATGGTACTTTTGCATATCGCAGAATGCCATTTGGATTATGTAATGCTCCAGCTACTTTTCAAAGATGTATAATGTCGATTTTCACGGATATGATCGAGGATTACATGGAAGTCTTCATGGATGATTTCTCAGTCTACGGGTCTTCTTTCAAGGATTGTTTGGGTAATTTGGAGAAGGTACTTGCTAGATGTGAAGAGAAGCACTTAGTGCTGAACTGGGAGAAATGTCACTTCATGGTAAACAGTGGCATTGTTCTTGGACATAAAGTGTCAGAAGCTGGAATTGAGGTAGATCGTGCCAAGATTGAAGTTATGACAAGTTTGCAGCCACCTACTTGTGTGAAATCTGTTAGGAGTTTTCTTGGTCACGCTGGTTTCTACAGGAGATTCATTAAAGATTTCTCCAAGATAGCCCGCCCACTTACCTCTCTGCTTTGTAAGGATGTCAAATTTGTATTTGATGCTGATTGTCTTGCTGCTTTTGAACAGATTAAGCAGGCTTTAGTGAGTGCTCCAATTGTGCAACCTCCCAATTGGACACTTCCCTTTGAAGTTATGTGTGATGCTAGCGATTTCGCAGTTGGGGCTGTTTTGGGTCAGAAAAAGGACAAGAAGCTTCATGCCATTTACTATGCTAGCCGGACTCTTAATGATGCGCAGAAGAATTATGCTACTACAGAAAAAGAGTTGTTGGCAGTGGTGTTTGCGTTTGAAAAATTCCGTCCGTATCTGATTGGTTCTAAAGTGATTGTGCACACGGATCATTCAACACTTAAGTACTTAATGCAGAAAAAAATGCTAAGCCGCGATTGTTGAGATGAATTCTTCTCCTTCAAGAGTCCGACGTTGAGGTTAAAGATAAGAAAGGAGTTGAAAACGGAGTCGCATATCATCTTTCAAGGATTCGGATCAAGGATCACGTTCCTATTGATGATTTCTTTCCAACAGAAGGATGCAATTTCGTTGAAAGTAGTCTCCAAGCTGAAAATCCGCAAGTTTTCAGAAAACCAGAGGAGCTGTCGATCGATCGACACTGCAGTTGTCGATCGACAGGCCCCCAACAGAGCTGTCGATCGATCGACACTGTGGTTGTCGATCGACAGCCCCTGTACCGAGCTATAGAACGCTTTCTACAAATCATCTCCGACGCAGTCCAGGCTCATGTTTTCACCGTCTCTGCTTCTATTCGTCCTTGGTATGCATATATTGCCAATTACCTAGCTGCAGAAGATATGCCAAGTGATCTCAAAGGTTATGAAAAGAAGAAGTTCATCCGAAAACTTCGTAGATACTATTGGGATGAGCCTTATCTCTACAAGTTTTGTTCTGATGGTATTTACAGAAGGTGTATTGCTGAGCCTGAAACTAAAGACGTGTTATTCCATTGTCACGGGTCTGATTATGCAGGACACTTCGCTTCATTCAAGACAGCCTCCAAAGTTCTTCAAGCGGGTTTCTGGTGGCCTACGTTATTCAAAGATGCTCACGCCTTTGTCAAACAATGCGATGCTTGTCAACGAAGAGGAAAGATCAGCAGACGACATGAAATGCCTCAGAACTTTATACTGGAAGTAGAGGTTTTTGATTGTTGGGGTATTGATTTCATGGGATCTTTTCCATCATCTTATGGAAACTCTTACATCTTGGTTGCTGTGGATTATGTATCCAAATGGGTAGAGGCTGTTGCTAGTCCAAAGAACAACTCAGGGTGGTTATTAAGCTGTTTAAAACCATCATTTTCCCGCGATTTGGAGTGCCTCAAGTTGTCATTAGTGATGGCGGAACGCATTTTATCAACAAAGCTTTTGATCGTTTGTTGGCTAAGTATGGAGTTCAGCATCGCGTTGCTAGTCCTTATCATCCTCAGACAAGTGGACAAGTTGAAGTTTCCAATCGTCAGATTAAGGAAATTTTGGAGAAAACTGTCAATGCTACAAGAAAGGATTGGTCTGCAAAACTAGATGACGCACTCTGGGCCTATCGCACTGCAATCAAAACACCACTTGGCACTACTCCTTTTCATCTACTTTATGGGAAAGCTTATCATCTTCCAGTAGAACTTGAACACCGAGCAGCTTGGGCAGTGAAGCAGTACAATTTCAACATCAAACCTGCTGCAGAAAGACGTATGATTCAGTTGAACGAGTTAGATGAGATTCGACATCATGCTTATGAAAACTCCAAGTTATACAAAGAGCGGACTAAAGCATATCATGACAGGAAGATCGTTTCCCGAACTTTCGAACCAAATGATCAGGTACTCCTGTATAACTCTCGTCTAACTTTGTTTCCTAGAAAGTTGCGTTCTCGTTGGTCAGGACCATTCACCATCAAGGAAGTTCGACCACACAGAGCTGTTGTGCTTATTAGTCAGGAGGGCCAAGAATTTACTGTGAATGGCCAAAGGGTGAAGCATTATTAGGCGAAAGCCGAAATTCCGGATGGGCACATCGTGTCACTGGATGAAGCACCCGCTGTCTAATTTCAGACACAGTCAAGCTAAAGACTGAAAACAAGCGCTTAGTGGGAGGCAACCCACTCGTAAGTTTCTGTACAAAATTCATTTTTATTTTCACTTTCTACTAACTTCCGTTACGTTTTGTTTCAGTTGCGCCAAAAAAAAAAAAAAAAAAAAAACAGGGGAACGAGCACCTGTCGATCGACACACCCTAGGGCTGTCGATCGACAGGCCCTGCAGAGAAATCGAGGTAAGTGGATAAAAACGCTCGACAGTCGTTTTTCTCATTCACTCAAACACACAAACTTTTTTTCTTCTTAACTCTCTCAAATCTTCATCGTTTTCATTGATTTTTGGTTCTAAATTGTTCTAAATTTCTTCCTCTATCCAATTCTATCACTTATTCTCTCGATCTGCAAAGGTATATACCCAAAATCTCTTGTTCTTGGTTTCGTTTTTTTATGGAGAAATTAGGTGCAAATTTGGTTTGATTTTGATTGATTCTTGAACTGGGTTAATGATAGTATTGTTTAGGAGTGAATTGCGAGGTATTTGAGTATGCGAATTAGGGAATTGCATGGTTTTCTTTTGTTCATCGACTGTCTGATTTTTGCAGACCTGTCGATCGACATTGGTTATGGTTGTCGATCGACAGGCTAGTTATAGCCCTGTCGATCGACACACATAGGACCTGTCGATCGACAGGTCCTCTTCAACGACCAAATTTCACTAATTTCTGCTTTTTGTGTTTCTGTTTGATTGTTTTGCAGATGGCTAAGCGATCCAGGACCAACACCAGCAATGGTAACCCGTGGCCTAAGCTAGAGAGAGAGAGGGACATTTGTGGTATCTACGGATTTCCTTCAGAGAGGGACAACGTCATCATACCTCCTGCTTTTTCAGAAATGAAGGGTTTCTGGTGTTTGTTTGGCGCTGGCGAGTTCTCGGGAAACAAAGTCTCTCATACTGACATTCGACACCCTGTTCTCCGTTATATGATTCGTCTTCTCTCCAACACGGTTTTGTACCGGAACGAGCCCGGTAAAGTTCGCCATGATGAGCTTTTAGCTCTTTACTATCTCATCTTCGAGGACATTACCTGGCAGTCTCATGGTGATCTTCTCCGGGATCTCAACTGGGGAGCAGTTTTGGTTGAGCGGTTGTTGGAACAGAAGGACACCCCGTTTACTCTCAAGGCGGGTACTTCATTTTGCGCTGGTAGCCTCATTACTCCTATCATGAGGTTCTGTGGCATTGACTGTGAGCGTTACGATGCGATTAGCATGCCTTTCTCTATGGACAACAGGCACATGGTGAGTGCCACTTGGATTGGGGGTGATCACCAGTGGCTCATCCGCGATGATTCCCAGAGACAGTTTCAGGTTCTTCTGCCGCTTCCAGAGTTGACAGATATTAGGGCTGGCTCCGATGCACTTTACTTCCTACCTGCTGTGCGCCAGCCTATTGTCAGTAGACGCACCACCCGCCGAGTTTCTTCAAGTCGCAGGGGTTCTTCCTCAGCTTCAGCTGTCGCTGGCTCTTCTTCTTCAGCTCGCCGTTTAGCACCTCCTCCGCAGGTTGGCATGGATCCAGTTCAGCGATGGATCGTGACGAGCATTCAGACTCTTTGGGATGCATTTGCTGACTTGTCCCGCTGTGGTTGTGTTCATCCACGTTCACCGACTCCTCCGCCTGCTAGTCCTCCGCCTGCTAGTCCTCCGCCTGCTAGTTCCCCAGGTCTCGATGATGACTTTGTAGAGATCGACGCATATGGAGATGATTAGATCGTCTCCTTTTATCCCGGTTCACGTTTTCTTTCTTTTTCTTTTCATTTGAGTCATTTTCTTTTTCTTTGAGTCAGTTTGTTCTTTGTTTCTGTTTGATTTCTCCAGACTTGTGAAACTTGCTGTTTTAGTGATCTTCAGTTTTTCTTTAGACTGCTCCAACAACAGAAGCCGTAACAGCCTCGATTTCAGAATTTCGAGAAGCCTGTCGATCGACAGACCCTGTGGTTATCGATCGACAGCCCCGAGAAGCCCTGTCGATCGACACACCTTGTGGTTGTCGATCGACAGGTCAACATAACAGGTCCAAATTTTTAACTTTTCACAACTTTTCTGACTTTTTCTTTTCCTTCTCACCAATCTCATATTTAATAACACTGGGGACAGTGTTGTTTAAATCTGGGGGAGGTAGTTACTAACATCGTTTTCTATTTTGGAGTCAAAAAATTTTTTTATTGAGTCAAAATATAGGGAATAATGATCTTTCTTAGGAATAAAGCTTAGTTTTTGAAACTTTTAGCTGTTGCGATGAAGCCTTTGGATGGAACGAATTTGAAACCAGATGATAGTACAGGTTCTCCTCCTATCGCAATTTGCAGAATGAAGTAGATCAAACTCCAGACTAGCACACTTGATCTCCATTTCGCTATATTCTCTTTGATGATATCACGACAGTAAAACATTCAGGACTCCTTATTTTCTTTACCACTCTTTGTTGATCCTGAATGGCCAGCTCATTTTTAGTTGGTACCCAACCCCTAACCTTAACCTTTTGTTCAAACCTCTTGCAGTCTCTTTTCCTTAGTTTTATGTGCAGACATGTGTATAAACTCGGAGAGAAAGAGATCCAACGCAGTTTTTCATTCACAAAAATTGCACGGAAAAAGGATTTGGTAGGAGTACTTGAAAGAGAGTAGCAATGCTAAGCATTCCTTGGGACTTAATACACAACAATGGTAATTTTCGAGACTAACATCTTTGTAAGATCGTTTCCCCCCTTAGAGTGATGAACAAAAAAAAAAAATTAAAATCTTTTATTTCGAAAAATAAGTAAGGGAAAGGGAAATGATCATTTTAATAAGTCTCTAGCTTCAAAAGAAAATCCCAAGGAATGAGAAGGTTGGATGTAGAAAGTGGAACATGTTATGGTATGGAGGTGTTTGGTTCCTGATAATGTTTTGGAGGGGGGAGTGCAATGTGAATGAGAAACTGTGGGCATCAACTGGATCCGACTCTCTCTTGTGATTATGCATAATATCTGCATCCACCAAATAAAATCCGGTAACCCTAAATACTCTTTAGCTCCACTTAAACACAAAAGCTTTTAACATCACACCTAGCCCTTTTATTTGGTTGGTATCATTGGAGAGAATTCCATCATCACTTCGATTAAGTGTGCGACAGTTAGGAGGATGTGAAACTGAGGGGTTTGCAGGTTAAGATTTGAGGCCCAACCTACGCAGCAAAAGAGTCAAGAAAGCAAAAGAAATGTTCCCAAAGATAAGTAAGTTCCCGGGATTTTCAAACCTCGACTTCAGTTTTAGTCTCTAGTTTGCTTGAGGGCAAGCAAAAGCTAAGTCTGGGGGAGTTGATATATCATAGTTTTTACCGGTTTTCGACCATGATATAAGTCCTTTTATCGAGTCTTTTCATTGTATTTCAAGTCTTTTTAATATCTTAACAGGTTATTGCACGTGAGGAGCTTATTTGGTGAAAACAGTGCATTTTGGAACGTAAACGAGGCTGGAGTCGGATTTGCAAGAATAGAAGCTGATATGAAGCAGCCTGTCGATCGACATACATGGTGGTGATCGATCGACAGCAACATTATAGCCTGTCGATCGACATACCTTATGTCGATCGATCGACATGTACTCGCAGAGACCGACCTAAATACGTTTTAAAGAAGGAAATTTGCCATTTAATGGGCCGGAAGCTGCAATAGACCGTCATAAAAGCCCACCACGAGTTATGTTGATATAAATAGTTTATTTTAAGGTTTTTTATCATTACTTTAGATTTTACTTAACAAAGTTTAGAGAGAGATTTTTAGGGTTTTTAGGGAGATAAATTTACTTCATAATTTGAGATTCTTCGAACCCTATTGTAATTCTTCTATTCCTCTTTCTTTATGCAGTATTATTCAGTTCTGATTTGCCTTGCTGCCATGTCTGAGTAGTTTGCTTGTTAGGTTTAGGGTGATTCAAATGGAATGATGATGAATTGTTAGGGTAAACTCACTTGTTAGGATTATCTGTTACGTTCTTCACCTAGATTGCTTTAACTCTGGTTTAGGATTCGCGACCCTGAATTTGGATATCTTAGGTTGATAGATTGACATGAAAGTGTAATTGATTAGCCAGAACTAGATCTTAGGTGAGCAAAATTACTTATGCGCAAAGAAATTTGGTTTAGGGATTTTGTGAACAAATTGGACTTGAATTTAAAGCTTGTTTAAATTGATTGAATTCACAAAGAAATTTGGTTTTCTAGGGTTTAAGCATAGTTAGTTTTCGCAACGACAGTTGGTTAATTATATTTTAGTGTTCCAAGTTCTAGAACGGTTCTTAATTAAATCATGACTTTGTTAGAACTACAATTCTGATTCATCCTGAGAATTACCCAAAAACCTAGCTCTTTGTTGAATTGAATTTTAAATCAACAATCTTGTGTGTTACCAATTGGTTTTGTCTTTTATTTTACATTATTTTACTTAGCTAAATTCGAAGTCAATATTTATGTCGTTTGATTTGACTCCCAGTGATTCGACCCCTACTACAATTGACCTCCTAATTTGAGAGAGTAACTTAGGGTAAATTTGAGCATGTCAGTACGCTGACAAATAACCGGATTAGCCACGAGTTGTAATGCTAATTGACTATCACAATAGATTGGAACAGCCTTGGGCTGAGGTACACCAAAGAACTGCATGAGCCCACATAACCATTTAAGTTCACTTGTTGCATCAGCCATCGATTGATACTCTGCTTCGGTGGATGAGCGTGAAATAGTTTGTTGTTTATGTGTTTTCCAGCATAGAGCACAGTCACCAAGAAGAAAAACATATGCTAAGAGAGAACGACGAGTAAGCGGACACGCACCCCAATCTGAATCACAAAAACCAGTGAGTTCTAAGTCACCTGAAGCAGAGAACATAAGACCTCGACCTGGAGCACTTTTCAGATAATGAACAACCCTGAATGCCGCTTCCCACTGAGACGTACATGGTCTCTGCATAAATTGGGACAAGGTATGAACACTATAGGCAAGTTCAGGCCTAGTGAGAGAAATATAAATAAGTTTGCCAACTATGCGTCGATACTGCTCCGGATTAGAGTAATACTCATCTGAAGTAGATGCAAGATCATGATTTTGCACCATAGGAGTATGAACTGGACGAGCACCAAGAAGTCCACACTCGGAAATAATATCCAAACAATACTTTTGTTGACATAGAAAAATACACTCAGTATTCCTAGCAAATTCGATTCCCAAGAAGTATCGGACCGAACCTAAATCTTTCATATGAAAGCAACTCTTGAGATAATCCTTGAACTCACTAATTGTTGATGAATGATTACCACCAATCACAAGATCATCAACGTACACCAAAACATATAGTTCAATGCCAAGAATAAGGCTGGATCTGGGACAGAATGAGTAAACCCATACTGAAGCAGTGCGTCATGAAGTGTAGAAAATCAGCAACGAGGAACCTGCTTCAGACCATATAATGACTTGCGAAGGCGACATACTTTGGAAGTAGACTTAGTGAAGCCCGGTGGAAGACACATATACACTTCTTCAGTTAAACTACCATGTAAAAACGCATTGTGAACATCCATCTGATGTAGTTTCCATTTCCGGACTGCAATAACTTTTAAGAAGTATCGAACTGTTATCATCTTAAAAACTGGAGCAAAGGTTTCATCGTAATCAATACCTTCGGTTTGTCGATTTCCAAGAGCCACTAGACGAGATTTGTAACGCTCAATAGATCCATCAACATTATACTTGATTGTAAACACCCATTTACTCCCTATTGCTTTCTTAGTAGAAGGTAAATCGACAAGATCCCAAGTTCCATTATCCTCAAGTGCTTGAATTTCAGCAGCCATTGCTTGACGCCATTCTTCATATTGCATAGCTTCTTGGAATGATTTGGTTCACGTATCGCTGTGATCTTTGCGAGAAAACTCTTATAGCTGTTAGAGAAGTGTTTGCAAGAAACATAGTTAGCTAGAGGATAAAGAGTACCTGAAGGACCGTGAGGAGATTGCAGCAAAGAGTGTGAGTGTGAGTGTGATGGATCAGGTGTGCACGATGCCGAATATGTAACATAAGGTGCAAGAAGAACTGACTACATTTTATCACGGTGACCACGACCCAAAACTGTATCCTGAACTGGTACAAAAACTGTCTCAGAGCCTGTAGCAGTTGTAAAACCTGAAGCACTTGCATAAACTGGTTCAGTCGCAGAAACTGGCTGAGCAACTGGTACAGATTCCATCGGTGAATCACTCCCCCATTCCACATGGTCTGGTAACTGAGAATTCAAACTCCCCCTTGCACAAATATCATTATTCGAACTAGCTCGAACCACAACATGAACCTCATCATTATCATCAAAGAAAGGTTTATTCTTTGATGTTGAATTCTCTGACATAAGAGACTCATCCGCAAAAGGAATTAAATCCTCGTTAAACACAACATCGCGAGAGACAAAATACTCTTTGTTCTTCCAATCATACATTGTCCAACCTTTTTGATTTTGTGGATATCCAATAAAAACACACTGGGTATGTTTGTGAGCGTAACACAACGATCCAAAGATACGAATATGCTTGTATAAATCTGGTTTCCCAAACAAAACCTCATATGGAGTCTTACCAGCTATAATAGATGATGGAGTTCGATTAATCAAATAGCTAGTTGTAAGAACACAATCACCCCCAAAATTCAATCGGTAACGACGCTTGAAATCGTAAATAACGAGCCACTTTCAAGATATGTCTGTGTTTCTGTTCCACACGACCATTTTGTTGTGGTGTATTGACACAAGAAGTTTGATGTTGAATACCTTGAGTGGTTAAATAAGACTTCAGACACATGAACTCTGGTCCATTATCACTTCGAACGATACGCACCTTAGTGTCAAATTGTCTCTCTACCATAGCACAACAATCCTTTAAACGTGTTGCAACTTCACTCTTAAAACGCATGAGAAATACCCAAACTGCACGAGAACAATCATCCACTATCGTAAAAAAATACCAAGATCCACAAGTTGCTGTTGTGTTGTATGGACCCCAAACATCACAATGAATCAGATCAAAAACTGCTTCAGCTTTATAATCACTATCAATGAAAGAACAACGTGGGTGTTTCGCCCGAACACAAATATCACATGGACCACTTACTTCTTGACTAACATCTCCTAACTCAATAACACCTCATAGACTAGAAAGCACCGAATTTGAGGGATGACCAAGACGCATATGCCATAACTTTCGACCACGAACAAAACTTGCAAGATTTGCTTTCACACGAAAAACTTCACAGAAATAGTAGATCCCATCACACTCTTCACTCGCTTCAATCAGGATCCTTGTTGTACGGTCCTGTAGATAACAAAACTTATCAGTAAACACAGCAATACACGGTTTCTCTCGAAGCAGTTTAGGCACAAATAGTAAAGTATTTGTCAATTGAGGAACAAAGTAAACAGAAGAAATCGTGACGGAGCCACAGAGACTAAGTTTGCCACACTATGTAACCATGATCATATCACCATTAGGAAGCTCAATTGGACACGGTGGAATGTGAAAAACATCAAACAATAACTCCAATCTCCCCGTAAGATGATGTGAAGCACCTTTATCAATAACCAAGCCAGACAAACGATCTGAACCAGTTGGTTTTGGCACAGACAAAAGCTGAACCAGACTTGTCCATTGGTCCTTACTCAACGTAAGTCCTTGCCAATCTTTGTTGGAGAAGATGTGGGCACCACCAGCATAATTAACATGAAAGGAAGATGTATTAGCACTTCCTCTACCTCCTGTACCACGTCTATTTGACGTACTCCATGCACCACCACAACTACCATTATTGCCATTCGAAGTACCACGACCAGATGAAGTACTCCAGACAGCACCATCTTCATTCTTTATTTTTGGGAAACCATGTAATTGATAACAATCACAAACTAGATGACCCGTACGACCACAATAAGTGTAAGGCACCACCCGACAACTTCGAGTTATACTCTGAGGTACGGGCTGTGCTTGCACAGACACCCGAACTGCTTCAGGACCTGCAAATTGTGCCTGAATAGAAAACCTAACTGCTTCAGGATGAGATCCATGATTAGCAGCCACATCGTTGATGTCGTTCCTTTTGAACTACCATCGAAAACACATTGATACCACCAGAAACGGTCGAGGATTTTCCTGTCGAACTGTACATACCACTATTCTCTTTCCCACCACTAAAAACGATCGAGTATTTGCTTGTCGAATCGTGAACACCACTAGAAACGGTCGAGGATTTGCATGTGGAACCGTGAACACCACTTATATCATCACCCATCGTGCGTGATTTGTGAATGATAGAACACCAAAAAATACACAAACGACTATATGAACGAAATCTTAGCCAAACACAAAAGCAAAGAAAAGATTTGAGCTGCCGCGTAAATGAAATCAAAATCTAGAAAACCTATCTCATGATGCCATGTCAAAGTTTTAGCGGAAGTTGATTTTATTCACAAGCCAAAGAGGCATATATATAGGACTACAAAGATTTAACCTAGATTACACAATATTGACTTATAAAATTATGGAAATATATTATATGAAGATATTCTCCAATACTATATTTTCATTTATCGAAACCATTATATCAGTGCAAGAGTACATGACAGCCTTAGCTAAAGAGTCTGCAACAAATTAGGTTAGCTGAACTTGAAATATGTTTAAATAGCATAACATCAAAGTGTTGGTAAACTAGAGATATCCACTAATATCCCGTGAAGTTCTCAGATGTTAGAGCCTGAGAGTTGGCCCGGATTAGGAGTAAGGAGTCAGATTCTACCGAAATAGTATTTATATTTCTATTTGCTCCTTGTTACAGAGCAACTCGAATTGTTATCCCTTCTTTACAAACTCATGGACCTGTGAGAAATGTTGGATCAAGCTTTGTCCTATCTTTTGTTAAGTCCAGTCTAGATTTGCATATAAGCTTGCATATATTTGACACTTAACACTCAAGGTTTCTCTCATGCTAGTCCTTTCCCTGGACAGAATTGTGGTTGGAATTGGGACTAAGGGGTTGGTTTTAATCAACTGGCTATCTTGCCACTCATGGGCATCTTTGATGGCCTTTGACATCACATCTAGGGTTGTTCCTTCTTTATTACAAAGAACTTTGTTGTTCCTTCTTTATTACAAAGAACTTTGTTGTTCCTGGAAATCTAAAGATTCCAACAAAGCCTTGGAGCTAAGGATCCTTTGCTAACACCTGAAGAAGATAGACACTATGTCTTTTGAGCTTCCTTTCATGTTTCCTCCAAACCATCAGCTTGTGGGATTAAGACTTCGACTTTGAAAGAAGTTGATTCCTAAACTTGTCTCGCAAAGGTGTAGTGGAATAAGAAGTGTAACACCGTTTCAGCAACTCCACATCTAGAGCAAGGAATGCTAGTGTTTTGTATCCTCTTTTGACAAACTTTCGCCTACTAGTAGAGCACCACTAGTTGTTTCCAAAAGAAGATCTTGACCTTTGGTGTTGTAACCACTGACCAAATATCCTTATTCCAGTTCAAGAAGCTTATGACTGAGTCAGCCAAAGAGTGAACACACACATTTGATCTACGGGCGATACTTGTTTGATTACCTCTAAAAACCATCACAATTTTAAAATTGGGTTGTAACCAATGGGCTAAATGTTGGGGAAGTATTGAGAATAACCTAAAAAGAAGAAATTCGAGAATTGGCTCACGTTAAGAGGAAAAACCTTCGGTCCATGATTCCTTAGAATTATTTTGGGAAAATAAACCATGAGTTCAACTTTCATGAAAATACCAAAAGAGGTCAACAAATGAATTAGCAAAAAATATTAGATTTTGAAATATATAATGGGATGTCAGTTCCTTCGGTTTTCCAATCTTGGCAATTCTATGGAAAAATACATTTTCTGTTTTGTTAAATAAACTCAATTTCACGTTAAAATACCAATATTTAATTATTTATAAACTAGATTGCTTGTCCCGCACGAAAAAAGAACAATTCTTGGGTTCACCCCCTCCTTCTTAGCTAATCATAATTAAGTACTTAATTAAAATAAAACAAACTAAAACAATTAATATTACTAATTAAAACAATTAAGTTAAATCATTAAATCTTAAACTCTAAATCACCAAATACTACACCCTAAATCCAAATAATGAACTCTAGACCCTAAATACTAAACCCTAAACCCCAAATATTAAACCCTAAACCCTAAAACACAAATAGTAAACCCTAAACCACAAATACTAAACCCTAAACCCCAATACTAAACCCTAAATCCCAAATAATAAACTCAAAAATCTAAATACTAAACCCTAAAACACAAATACTAAACCCTAAACCACAAATACTAAACCCTAAACCCTAATATTAAACCTTAAATCCCAAATAATAAACCCTAAAATCCAAATACTAATCCCTAAAACACAAACCCTAAACCCTAAACCACAAATACTAAATCCTTATATTAAACCCTAAATCCCAAATAATAAACCCTAAAATCCAAATACTAAACCCTAAACCACAAATACTAAACCCTAATCTCCAAATACTAAACCCTAATCCCTAAATATTAAATCGTAAACCCCAAATACTAAACTCTAAATCCTAAACTCTAACCCACAAATATTAAATCCTAAATCAAAAACCCCAAATACGAAACCCTAAACCACAAATACTAAACTCTAATATCCAAATATTAAACTCTAATTCCCAAATATTAATTGATTAATATTAATTGTTTTAATTTGTTTTGTTTTAATTAAATATTTAATTATGATTGGCTAATGAGAAGGGGGTGAATGAGGTTGGTTCACCCTAGGGGTGAACCCAAGAATTTTTGACGAAAAAATAGAAGACCAAGTGAAGAAGCTTTTAAAAAGGATATTATGTGTGAATTTATGATTTTGTAAGCTTAATAGGTACAAGTGATGCGGTGACAATAATTCATAACTACAGTTATAATTTTAACGAAATCATATCATGTATTGGATGAGAATCTTGAGATAATGCATTGGTGAAAGATTGATCAATCTAGGTAGAGATGAGTCGAATCTAAACTGATTTAAGGGAAAGAAACGAGAATAGAGATAATCACGTATACCATGAAACTGAGAGAGCTGTTGTAACAGAAAGTAATACGAGCTGTAACAGAGAGCAAGTGCGACAGCTGCTAAGCTACTACAATTGGCAGACGAATACAATACTGCAACAGATACAGAACATAATACTGCAAAGTAATTTTCTCAAAAAACATATATACTAGATCAAATGATAATTTCTTTACAAAGATCACTCACCAACTTTCAATCCTAGCCTCAAGCATTCCTAGATCTCCAATCCTTGAAACAACTACACCTTAGCCTGTTTAATCAAGATCCCTTTCAAGGCAACCTTAAATCCGCTTTGCTAAGACATATTGCTTACTAGAAGATCTAGTCTAACCGTTCACAAACTTATACACGGTCTATAGTGAACATAACAAGACAAACCCTTAGCATGTAACAGTTTTGTGTTCTTGCCCGAACCCCCCAAACCTTTACTAATAATTCTCTCACGTCGTGAGGGTTGACCTCTACAAACATCGTGACTCCCTATTTATACACAATAAGACCTCCATATGTTGGCTAAACCTAGCATTGGCCTCCAAGTTGAGATATTTTCAAATCTGCAACAATATCCTACATTTCCTTATTCTTAGCCGAGAGATAAGGAAAGTCTTCAAACTCCTTGATCCTCTCCAAGGAACTCCTCCAACTAAGCTACACATCATTGGCACGTCAATAATAGCTTAAGGTCTCGGCCCAAGCCCATATCTTCAATTCTAGTCCGTTTTTGCTTCAGACGTCTCTCTGTAGCACTTTGTAACTGCTTCAAGAACCATTTCAGAAAACTGCTTCAACTCAGTTGCATCTTCACTTGTATCCACTCATATTGAATTCTAAAACACATTCAGCATACACTAACAATCTCCCCCTTGATTACTGAGTTTTAGAATTCAAGCACTTCTTTGATGAACTTCAAACTCCCCCTTGATTGTATACTCATCTTCATATTCATCAATCTTCACATTTCCCCCTGCTTGAATGCTACAACTTAGTAACACATTAGGCTTCCACGAAACTTGCTGCACACCGAATCATTTCCTTAAAATTCAGCTCCACTCCTCTTGTTCTTTGTACCACTTTTCATTTTGAACCAGATTGTTCCTTTAAACCAGATTGCTAAATTAAGTACTTAATTAATCATAATACAATTAAGTACACCACCCCCTCCTTCTTAGCTAATCATAATAAAGTACTTAATTAAAATAAAACAAACTAAAACAATTAATATTACTAATTAAAACAATTAAATTAAATCATTAAATCTTAAACTCTAAATCACCAAATACTACACCCTAAATCCAAATAATGAACTCTAGACCCTAAATACTAAACCCTAAACCCCAAATATTAAACCCTAAACCCTAAAACACAAATAGTAAACCCTAAACCACAAATACTAAACAGTAAACCCCAATACTAAACCCTAAATCCCAAATATTAAACTCAAAAATCCAAATACTAAACCCTAAAACACAAATACTAAACCCTAAACCACAAATGCTAAACCCTAAACCTTAATATTAAACCTTAAATCCCAAATAATAAAACCTTAAATCACTTGTAAGCTTAATAGGTACAAGTGATGCGGTGACAATAATTCATAACTACAGTTATAAGATTTTAACAAAATCATATCATGTATTGGATGAGAATCATGAGATAATGCATTGGTGAAAGATTGATCAATCTAGGTAGAGATGAGTCAAATCTAAACTGATTTAAGGGAAAGAAACGAGAATAGAGATAATCACGTATACCATGAAACTGAGAGAGCTGTTGTAACATAAAGTAATATGAGCTGTAACAGAGAGCAAGTACGACAGCTGCTAAGCTACTACAATAGGCAGACGAATACAATACTGCAACAAATACATAACATAATACTGCAAAGGAATTTTCTCAAAAAACATATATACTAGATCAAATGATAAGTTCTTTACAAAGATCACTCACCAACTTCAATCCTAGACTCACGCATTCCTAGATCTCCAATCCATGAAACAACTACACCTTAGCCTGTTTAATCAAGATCCCTTTCAAGCAACCTTAAATCCGCTTTGCTAAGACATATTGCTTACTAGAAGATCTAGTCTAACCGTTCACAAACTTATACACGGTCTATAGTGAACATAACAAGACAAACCCTTAGCATGTAACAGTTTTGTGTTTTTGCCCGAACCCCCCAAACCTTTACTAATAATTCTCTCACATCGTGAGGGTTGACCTCTACAAACGTCGTGACTCCTTATTTATACACAATAAGACCTCCATATGTTGGTTAAACCTAGCATTGGCCTCCAAGTTGAGATATTTTCAAATCTGCAACAATATCCTACATTTTCTTATTCTTAGCCGAGAGATAAGGAAAGTCTTCAAACTCCTTGATCCTCTCCAAGGAACTCCTCCAACTCAGCTACACATCATTGGCACGTCAATAATAGCTTAAGGTCTCGGCCCAAGCCCATATCTTCAATTCTAGTCCGTTTTTGCTTCAGACGTCTCTCTGTAGCACTTTGTAACTGCTTCAAGAACCATTTCAGAAAACTGCTTCAACTCAGTTGCATCTTCACTTGTATCCACTCATATTGAATTCTAAAACACATTCAGCATACACTAACAATCTCCCACTTGATAACTGAGTTTTAGAATTCAAGCACTTCTTTGATGAACTTCAAACTCCCCCTTGATTGTATACTCATCTTTATATTCATCAATCTTCACATTTCTCCCCTGCTTGAATGCTACAACTTAGTAACACATTAGGCTTCCACGAAACTTGCTGCACACCGAATCATTTCCTTAAAATTCAGCTCCACTCCTCTTGTTCTTTGTACCACTGCTCGTTTTGAACCAGATTGTTCCTTTGAGCCAGATTGCTAAATTAAGTACTTAATTAATCATAATACAAATAAGTACACCACCCCCTCCTTCTTAGCTAATCATAATTAAGTACTTAATTAAAATAAAACAAACTAAAACAATTAATATTACTAATTAAAACAATTAAATTAAATCATTAAATCTTAAACTCTAAATCACCAAATACTACACCCTAAATCCAAATAATGAACTCTAGACCCTAAATACTAAACCCTAAACCCCAAATATTAAACCCTAAACCCTAAAACACAAATAGTAAACCCTAAACCACAAATACTAAACCCTAAACCCCAATACTAAACCCTAAACCCCAAATATTAGACTCAAAAATCCAAATACTAAACCCTAAAACACAAATACTAAACCCGAAACCACAAATACTAAACGCTAAACCCTAATATTAAACCTTAAATCCCAAATACTAAACCCTAAAATCCAAATACTAAACCCTAAAACACAAATCCCAAACCCTAAACCACAAATAGTAAACCCTAAATCCTAATATTAAACCCTAAATCCCAACTAATAAACCCTAAAATTCAAATACTAAACCCTAAACCACAAATACTAAACCCTAATCCCTAAATATTAAACCCTAATCCCTAAATATTAAACCCTAAACCCCAAACACTAAACTCTAAATCCTAAACTCTAACCCACAAATATTAAATCCTAAATCCAAAACCCCAAATACAAAACCCTAAACCACAAATACTAAACTCTAATATCCAAATATTAAACTCTAATTCCCAAATATTAATTGATTAATATTAGTTGTTTTAATTTGTATTGTTTTAATATAATATTTAATTATGATTGGCTAATGAAAAGGGGGTGAATGAGGTTGGTTCACCCTAAGGGTGAACCCAAGAATTTTTGACGAAAAAAATTATTGACGAAAAAATAGAAGAGCAAGTGAAGAAGCTTTTAAAAAAGATATTATGTGTGAATTTATGATTTTGTAAGCTTAATAGGTACAAGTGATGCGGTGACAATAATTCATAACTACAGTTATAAGATTTTAACGAAATTATATCATGTATTGGATGAGAATCATGAGATAATGCATTGGTGAAAGATTGATCAATCTAGGTATAGATGAGTCGAATCTAAACTGATTTAAGGGAAAGAAACGAGAATAGAGATAATCACGTATACCATGAAACTGAGGGAGCTGTTGTAACAGAAAGTAATACGAGCTGTAACATAGAGGAAGTGCGACAGCTGCTAAGCTACTACAATAGGCAGACGAATACAATACTGCAACAGATACAGAACATAATACTGCAAAGGAATTTTCTCAAAAAACATATATACTAGATCAAATGATAAGTTCTTTACAAAGATCACTCACCAACTTCAATCCTAGCCTCACGCATTCCTAGATCTCCAATCCTTTAAACAACTACACCTTAGCCTGTTTAATCAAGATCCCTTTCACGGCAACCTTTAATCCGCTTTGCTAAGACATATTGCTTACTAGAAGATCTAGTCTAACCGTTCACAAACTGATACACGGTCTATAGTGAACATAACAAGACAAACCCTTAGCATGTAACAGTTTCGTGTTCTTGCCCGAACCCCCCAAACCTTTACTAAGAATTCTCTCACATCATGAGAGTTGACCTCTACAAATGTCGTGACTCCCTATTTATACACAATAAGACCCCCATATGCTGGCTAAACCTAGCATTGGCCTCCAAGTTGAGATATTTTCAAATCTGCAACAATATCCTACATTTCCTTATTCTTAGCCAAGAGATAAGGAAAGTCTTCAAACTCCTTGATCCTGTCCAAGGAACTCCTCCAACTCAGCTACACATCATTGGCACGTCAATAATAGCTTAAGGTCTTGGCCCAAGCCCATATCTTCAATTCTAGTCCGTTTTTGCTTCAGACGTCTCTCTGTAGCACTTTGTAACTGCTTCAAGAACCATTTCAGAAAACTGCTTCAACTCAGTTGCATCTTCACTTGTATCCACTCATATTGAATTCTAAAACACATTCAGCATACACTAACAATCTCCCCTTGATGACTAAGTTTTAGAATTCAAGCACTTCTTTGATGAACTTCAACCTCCCCCTTGATTGTATACTCATCTTCATATTCATCAATCTTCACATTTCCCCCCTGCTTGAATGCTACAACTTAGTAACACATTAGGCTTCCACGAAACTTGCTGCACACCGAATCATTTCCTTAAAATTCAGCTCCACTCCTCTTGTTCTTTGTACCACTGCTCGTTTTGAACCAGATTGTTCCTTTGAACCAGATTGCTAAATTAAGTACCTAATTTATCATAATACAATGAAGTACACCACCCCCTCCTTCTTAGCTAATCATAATTAAGTACTTAATTAAAATAAAACAAACTAAAACAATTAATATTACTAATTAAAACAATTAAATTAAATCATTAAATCTTAAACTCTAAATCACCAAATACTACACCCTAAATCCAAATAATGAACTCTAGACCCTAAATACTAAACCCTAAACCCCAAATATTAAACCCTAAACCCTAAAACACAAATAGTAAACCCTAAACCACAAATACTAAACCCTAAACCCCAATACTAAACCCTAAATCCCAAATAATAAACTCAAAAATCTAAATACTAAACCCTAAAACACAAATACTAAACCCTACACCACAAATACTAAACCCTAAACCCTAATATTAAACCTTAAATCCCAAATAATAAACCCTAAAATCCAAATACTAATCCCTAAAACACAAACCCTAAACCCTAAACCACAAATACTAAATCCTTATATTAAACCCTAAATATCAAATAATAAACCCTAAAATCCAAATACTAAACCCTAAACAACAAATACTAAACCCTAATCCCCAAATATTAAACATTAAGCCCTAAATATTAAACCCTAAGCCCCAAATACTAAACTCTAAATCCTAAACTCTAACCCACAAATATTAAATCCTAAATCCAAAACCCCAAATACGAAACCCTAAACCACAAATACTAAACTCTAATATCCAAATATTAAACTCTAATTCCCAAATATTAATTGATTAATATTAATTGTTTTAATTTGTTTTGTTTTAATTAAATATTTAATTATGATTGGCTAATGAGAAGGGGGTGAATGAGGTTGGTTCACCCTAGGGGTGAACCCAAGAATTTTTGACGAAAAAAATTATTGACGAAAAAATAGAAGAGCAAGTGAAGAAGCTTTTTAAAAAGATTTTATGTGTGAATTTGTGATTTTGTAAGCTTAATATGTACAAGTGATGCGGTGACAATAATTCATAACTACAGTTATAATTTTAACGAAATCATATCATGTATTGGATGAGAATCATGAGATAATGCATTGGTGAAAGATTGATCAATCTAGGTAGAGATGAGTCGAATCTAAACTGATTTAAGGGAAAGAAACGAGAATAGAGATAATCACGTATACCATGAAACTGAGAGAGCTGTTGTAACAGAAAGTAATACGAGCTGTAACAGAGAGCAAGTGCGACAGCTGCTAAGCTACTACAATTGGCAGACGAATACAATACTGCAACAGATACAGAACATAATACTGCAAAGGAATTTTCTCAAAAAACATATATACTAGATCAAATGATAAGTTCTTTACAAAGATCACTCACCAACTTCAATCCTAGCCTCACGCATTCCTAGATCTCCAATCCTTGAAACAACTACACCTTAGCCTGTTTAATCAAGATCCCTTTCAAGGCAACCTTAAATCCGCTTTGCTAAGACATATTGCTTACTAGAAGATCTAGTCTAACCGTTGACAAACTTATACACGGTCTATAATGAACATAACAAGACAAACCCTTAGCATGTAACAGTTTTGTGTTCTTGCCTGAACCCCCCAAACCTTTACTAAGAATTCTCTCACATCATGAGGGTTGACCTCTATAAGCGTCGTGACTCCCTATTTATACACAATAAGACCTCCACATGCTGGCCAAACCTCGCATTGGCCTCCAAGTTGAGATATTTTCAAATCTGCAACAATATCCTACATTTCCTTATTCTTAGCCAAGAGATAAGGAAAGTCTTCAAACTCCTTGATCCTCTCCAAGGAACTCCTCCAACTCAGCTACACATCATTGACAGGTCAATAATAGCTTAAGGTCTCGGCCCAAGCCCATATCTTCAATTCTAGTCCGTTTTTGCTTCAAACGTCTCTCTGTAGCACTTTGTAACTGCTTCAAGAACCATTTCAGAAAACTGCTTCAACTCAGTTGCATCTTCACTTGTATCCACTCATATTGAATTCTAAAACACATTCAGCATACACTAACAATCTCCCCCTTGATGACTGAGTTTTATAATTCAAGCACTTCTTTGATGAACTTCAAACTCCCCCTTGATTGTATACTCATCTTCATATTCATCAATCTTCACATTTCCCCCCTGCTTGAATGCTACAACTTAGTAACACATTAGGCTTCCACGAAACTTGCTGCACACCGAATCATTTCCTTAAAATTCAGCTCCACTCCTCTTGTTCTTTGTACCACTGCTCGTTTTGAACCAGATTGTTCCTTTGAACCAGATTGCTAAATTAAGTACCTAATTTATCATAATACAATGAAGTACACCACCCCCTCCTTCTTAGCTAATCATAATTAAGTACTTAATTAAAATAAAACAAACTAAAACAATTAATATTACTAATTAAAACAATTAAATTAAATCATTAAATCTTAAACTCTAAATCACCAAATACTACACCCTAAATCCAAATAGTGAACTCTAGACCCTAAATACTAAACCCTAAACCCCAAATATTAAACCCTAAACCCTAAAACACAAATAGTAAACCCTAAACCACAAATACTAAACCCTAAACCCCAATACTAAACCCTAAATCCCAAATATTAAACTCAAAAATCCAAATATTAAACCCTAAAACACAAATACTAAACCCTAATTCATAAATGCAAAACCCTAAACTTTAATATTCAACCTTAAATCCCAAATAATAAACCCTAAAATCCAACTACTAAACCCTAAAACACAAACCCTAAACCCTAAACCACAAATAGTAAACCCTAAATCCTAATATTAAACCCTAAATCCCAAATAATAAACCCTAAAATCCAAATACTAAACCCTAAACAACAAATACTAAACCCTAATCCCCAAATATTAAACCTTAAGCCCTAAATATTAAACCCTAAGCCCCAAATACTAAACTCTAAATCCTAAACTCTAACCCACAAATATTAAATCCTAAATCCAAAACCCCAAATACGAAACCCTAAACCACAAATACTAAACTCTAATATCCAAATATTAAACTCTAATTCCCAAATATTAATTGATTAATATTAATTGTTTTAATTTGTTTTGTTTTAATTAAATATTTAATTATGATTGGCTAATGAGAAGGGGGTGAATGAGGTTGGTTCACCCTAGGGGTGAACCCAAGAATTTTTGACGAAAAAAATTATTGACGAAAAAATAGAAGAGCAAGTGAAGAAGCTTTTAAAAAAGATATTATGTATGAATTTGTGATTTTGTAAGCTTAATAGGTACAAGTGATGCGGTGACAATAATTCATAACTACAGTTATAATTTTAACGAAATCATATCATGTATTGGATGAGAATCTTGAGATAATGCATTGGTGAAAGATTGATCAATCTAGGTAGAGATGAGTCGAATCTAAACTGATTTAAGGGAAAGAAACGAGAATAGAGATAATCACGTATACCATGAAACTGAGAGAGCTGTTGTAACAGAAAGTAATACGAGCTGTAACAGAGAGCAAGTGCGACAGCTGCTAAGCTACTACAATTGGCAGACGAATACAATACTGCAACAGATACAGAACATAATACTGCAAAGGAATTTTCTCAAAAAACATATATACTAGATCAAATGATAAGTTCTTTACAAAGATCACTCACCAACTTCAATTCTAGCCTCACGCATTCCTAGATCTCTAATCCTTGAAACAACTACACCTTAGCCTGTTTAATCAAGATCCCTTTCAAGGCAACCTTAAATCCGCTTTGCTAAGACATATTGCTTACTAGAAGATCTAGTCTAACCGTTGACAAACTTATACACGGTCTATAATGAACATAACAAGACAAACCCTTAGCATATAACAGGTTTTTGTTCTTGCCTGAACCCCCCAAACCTTTACTAAGAATTCTCTCACATCATGAGGGTTGACCTCTATAAGCGTCGTGACTCCCTATTTATACACAATAAGACCTCCACATGCTGGCCAAACCTCGCATTGGCCTCCAAGTTGAGATATTTTCAAATCTGCAACAATATCCTACATTTCCTTATTCTTAGCTAAGAGATAAGGAAAGTCTTCAAACTCCTTGATCCTCTCCAAGGAACTCCTCCAACTCAGCTACACATCATTGACAGGTCAATAATAGCTTAAGGTCTCGGCCCAAGCCCATATCTTCAATTCTAGTCCGTTTTTGCTTCAAACGTCTCTCTGTAGCACTTTGTAACTGCTTCAAGAACCATTTCAGAAAACTGCTTCAACTCAGTTGCATTTTCACTTGTATCCACTCATATTGAATTCTAAAACACATTCAGCATACACTAACAATCTCCCCCTTGATGACTGAGTTTTAGAATTCAAGCACTTCTTTGATGAACTTCAAACTCCCCATTGATTGTATACTCATCTTCATATTCATCAATCTTCACATTTCCCCCCTGCTTGAATGCTACAACTTAGTAACACATTAGGCTTCCACGAAACTTGCTGCACACCGAATCATTTCCTTAAAATTCAGCTCCACTCCTCTTGTTCTTTGTACCACTGCTCATTTTGAACCAGATTGTTCCTTTGAACCAGATTGATTAATTAAGTACTTAATTAATCATAATACAATTAAGTACACCACCCCCTCCTTCTTAGCTAATCATAATAAAGTACTTAATTAAAATAAAACAAACTAAAACAATTAATATTACTAATTAAAACAATTAAATTAAATCATTAAATCTTAAACTCTAAATCACCAAATACTACACCCTAAATCCAAATAGTGAACTCTAGACCCTAAATACTAAACCCTAAACCCCAAATATTAAACCCTAAACCCTAAAACACAAATAGTAAACCCTAAACCACAAATACTAAACAGTAAACTCCAATACTAAACCCTAAATCCCAAATATTAAACTCAAAAATCCAAATACTAAACCCTAAAACGCAAATACTAAACCCTAAACCACAAATGCTAAACCCTAAACCTTAATATTAAACCTTAAATCCCAAATAATAAAACCTTAAATCACTTGTAAGCTTAATAGGTACAAGTGATGCGGTGACAATAATTCATAACTACAGTTATAAGATTTTAACGAAATCATATCATGTATTGGATGAGAATCATGAGATAATGCATTGGTGAAAGATTGATCAATCTAGATAGAGATGAGTCGAATCTAAACTGATTTAAGGGAAAGAAACGAGAATAGAGATAATCACGTATACCATGAAACTGAGAGAGCTGTTGTAACAGAAAGTAATACGAGCTGTAACAGAGAGCAAGTGCGACAGCTGCTAAGCTACTACAATTGGCAGACGAATACAATACTGCAACAGATACAGAACATAATACTGCAAAGGAATTTTCTCAAAAAACATATATACTAGATCAAATGATAAGTTCTTTACAAAGATCACTCACCAACTTCAATCCTAGCCTCACGCATTCCTAGATCTCCAATCCTTGAAACAACTACACCTTAGCCTGTTTAATCAAGATCCCTTTCAAGGCAACCTTAAATCCGCTTTGCTAAGACATATTGCTTACTAGAAGATCTAGTCTAACCGTTGACAAACTTATACACGGTCTATAATGAACATAACAAGACAAACCCTTAGCATGTAACAGGTTTTTGTTCTTGCCTGAACCCCCCAAACCTTTACTAAGAATTCTCTCACATCATGAGGGTTGACCTCTATAAGCGTCGTGACTCCCTATTTATACACAATAAGACCTCCACATGCTGGCCAAACCTCGCATTGACCTCCAAGTTGAGATATTTTCAAATCTGCAACAATATCCTACATTTCCTTATTCTTAGCCAAGAGATAAGGAAAGTCTTCAAACTCCTTGATCCTCTCCAAGGAACTCCTCCAACTCAGCTACACATCATTGACAGGTCAATAATAGCTTAAGGTCTCGGCCCAAGCCCATATCTTCAATTCTAGTCCGTTTTTGCTTCAAACGTCTCTCTGTAGCACTTTGTAACTGCTTCAAGAACCATTTCAGAAAACTGCTTCAACTCAGTTGCATTTTCACTTGTATCCACTCATATTGAATTCTAAAACACATTCAGCATACACTAACAATCTCCCCCTTGATGACTGAGTTTTAGAATTCAAGCACTTCTTTGATGAACTTCAAACTCCCCATTGATTGTATACTCATCTTCATATTCATCAATCTTCACATTTCCCCCCTGCTTGAATGCTACAACTTAGTAACACATTAGGCTTCCACGAAACTTGCTGCACACCGAATCATTTCCTTAAAATTCAGCTCCACTCCTCTTGTTCTTTGTACCACTGCTCGTTTTGAACCAGATTGTTCCGTTGAACCAGATTGCTAAATTAAGTACTTAATTAATCATAATACAATTAAGTACACCACCCCCTCCTTCTTAGCTAATCATAATTAAGTACTTAATTAAAATAAAACAAACTAAAACAATTAATATTACTAATTAAAACAATTAAATTAAATCATTAAATCTTAAACTCTAAATCACCAAATACTACACCCTAAATCCAAATAGTGAACTCTAGACCCTAAATACTAAACCCTAAACCCCAAATATTAAACCCTAAACCCTAAAACACAAATAGTAAACCCTAAACCACAAATACTAAACAGTAAACTCCAATACTAAACCCTAAATCCCAAATATTAAACTCAAAAATCCAAATACTAAACCCTAAAACGCAAATACTAAACCCTAAACCACAAATGCTAAACCCTAAACCTTAATATTAAACCTTAAATCCCAAATAATAAAACCTTAAATCACTTGTAAGCTTAATAGGTACAAGTGATGCGGTGACAATAATTCATAACTACAGTTATAAGATTTTAACGAAATCATATCATATATTGGATGAGAATCATGAGATAATGCATTGGTGAAAGATTGATCAATCTAGGTAGAGATGAGTCAAATCTAAACTGGTTTAAGGGAAAGAAACGAGAATAGAGATAATCACGTATACCATGAAACTGAGAGAGCTGTTGTAACATAAAGTAATATGAGCTGTAACAGAGAGCAAGTACGACAGCTGCTAAGCTACTACAATAGGCAGACGAATACAATACTGCAACAGATACAGAACATAATACTGCAAAGGAATTTTCTCAAAAAACATATATACTAGATCAAATGATAAGTTCTTTACAAAGATCACTCACCAACTTCAATCCTAGCCTCACGCATTCCTAGATCTCCAATCCTTGAAACAACTACACCTTAGTCTGTTTAATCAAGATCCCTTTCAAGGCAACCTTAAATCCGCTTTGCTAAGACATATTGCTTACTAGAAGATCTAGTCTAACCGTTGACAAACTTATACACGGTCTATAATGAACATAACAAGACAAACCCTTAGCATGTAACAGTTTTGTGTTCTTGCCTGAACCCCCCCAAACCTTTACTAAGAATTCTCTCACATCATGAGGGTTGACCTCTACAAACGTCGTGACTCCCTATTTATACACAATAAGACCTCCACATGCTGGCCAAACCTCGCGTTGGCCTCCAAGTTGAGATATTTTCAAATCTGCAACAATATCCTACATTTTCTTATTCTTAGCCAAGAGATAAGGAAAGTCTTCAAACTCCTTGATCCTCTCCAAGGAACTCCTCCAACTCAGCTACACATCATTGGCACGTCAATAATAGCTTAAGGTCTCGGCCCAAGCCCATATCTTCAATTCTAGTCCGTTTTTGCTTCAGACGTCTCTCTGTAGCACTTTGTAACTGCTTCAAGAACCATTTCAGAAAACTGCTTCAACTCAGTTGCATCTTCAGTTGTATTCACTCATATTGAATTCTAAAACACATTCAGCATACACTAACAATCTCTCCCTTGATGACTGAGTTTTAGATTCAAGCACTTCTTTGATGAACTTCAAATTCCCCTTGATTGTATACTCATCTTCATATTCATCAATCTTCACATTTTCCCCGTGCTTGAATGCTACAACTTAGTAACACAATAGGCTTCCACGAAACTTGCTGCACACCGAATCATTTCCTTAAAATTCAGCTCCACTCCTCTTGTTCTTTGTACCAGTGCTCGTTTTGAACCAGATTGTTCCTTTGAACCAGATTGCTCTTTTGAACCATAATTCTCCTCTGAACAAGATTTCTCCTCTTAGCTCTCGATTTTCTCCACTGGATCCCACATGTATTAAATACGGACAGGTGCCCGCTCTGATACCAATTGAAAGTGAGAGAGTTTCTGTAACAGAAAGTAATACGAGTTGTAACAAAGAGCAAGTGCGACAGCATCTAAGCTACTACTACAGGCAGACGAATACAATACTGCAACAGATATATAACACAATACTGCAAAGGATTTTTCTCAAAAAACATATATACTAGATCAAATGATAAGTTCTTTACAAAGATCACTCACCAACTTTAATCATAGCCTCACACATTCATAGATCTAAACCCAATCCATGAAACAACTACACCTTAGCCTGTTTGATCAAGATCCCTTTCAAGGCAACCTTAAATCCGCTATCCGCTTTGCTAAGACATATTGCTTACTAGAAGATCTAGTCTAACCATTCACAGACTTATGCATGGTCTATAGTAAACATAATAAAACAAACCCTTATCCTGTAACAGTTTTGTGTTCTTGCCCGAACCCCCCCCCCCCAAACCTTTACTAAGAATTCTCTCACATCATGAGGGTTGACCTCTACAAACGTCGTGACTCCCTATTTATACACAACTAGATAAGGACCCACATAATATGCAGGTATTTGATATTAAAATTGATAATTTGTGTAGTTATACCCGGATAGTTATATTCTAAATTAAAACCATGTTAATATAGTCATAAATTACGTGAGTAACAAAATCAATAATGAGTTTAAATCTTCAAAAAATTATAAAAATAATTCATCTTAATGAATGATAAGGTTTTAAATCATATTTGAAATCTTATATACTTTCAAACTGAATCTACTTTATAAATAAACAACAATTATTTTTAAAAAGTTGATAAGAAAATAAAATTATAATATATTACTATTCTATTTTGTAAATTTTCTTTTTTATATGTTAAGTTAATAAATTTATTTTTAACAACATCAAGAAGGTATGGTAAGTGTTGGATAAGTTGAAGAATTTAAAATTTGATATAATTTATATATACTAACCTTTTCATCAAGTAGAAGAACTTTCATTCCCATAAGTACGTTATTTGCTTTAAGATTTCTACCTTCCTACTTTCGAAGAATACATGCAATAATTCGACGGTAAACAAGATTTTGATCTAACTGATCAAAAAATAAGTAGTTTTCATTGATTTGTGGAGGTGGTATTCAAATAAATTTGAGGATTTGAGGTATATGTTAAATTGTGGGAGGTGTGTGTTATTATATAGTTTTGAGATTTGCCTTTTTTGAAGTAATAAAATTTTTGGAACGTTGAACGTATGTTTACTTTTCCTTTTTAAACAATTTATGGTTTAACATTTATAAGAATGAATGTATATTTACTTTTCATTTTAAAATAATTTATGGTTTAACATTTATTTTGTTTTTATATATAAAGTTTCTTTTTTGTGATGTAACATTTATTTTGTTAACATAATGGTATTTATATTTTGCTTTTTTTATGACTTACATAAAGTTCAGTTTGGTTTTTAGAAATGTTAATGAAACAATAAAAAAAAAAATGTTAGTGTGTCTTTATTTTATTGGTTTAACATAATGATATCTTTAATTTTCTAATTGTTTGATTTTAAATAGAGCATTATAACACGTGTCATCATCTCGATCGATAATGGACACATGTCATGATCTCATGAGTTACAATTTTGACAAACTCTCCTTTACATAATAAGATAAGAGGACGTCCATATGCTGGCTAATCTAGCCTTGGCCTCCAAGTTCAGATATTTCCAAATCTGCAACAATATCCTACATTTCCTTATTCTTAGCTAAGAGATAAGGAAAGTCTTCAAACTCCTTGATCCTCTCCAAGAAACTCCTCCAACTCAGCTACACATCATTGGCACGTCAATAATAGCTTAAGGTTGTCGGCCCAAACCCATATCTTCAAGTGTAGTCCGTTTTTGCTTCAGACGTCTCTCTGTAGCACTTTGTAACTGTTTCAAGAACCATTTCAGAAAATTATTTCAACTCAGTTGCATCTTGACTTGTATCCACTCATATTGAATTCTAAAACACATTCAGCATACACTAACATACCTGTCAACTCATCAACTCATTATACGTACCATTTCCAAAACTGTCCAAAATCGGATTGATTCGCTACGTTCAAAAGACACTCCACGCTACAAACCACTTCTCCAAAGATGGTTCTATGCGAGAGGTTTCCAATAATATACATCTAGTTTCCATTCTTTTGTATTTTTAAATAACTTTCCTTTTTTGTTGATTCGATATCCAACATTTACACACACACAAAGAAACAAATTAAACTAATTTTGTAAAGTATAGTTAGTTGTAGGTTTAAAGAGTGGCCAAATTGGGTTAATAAAATAGCAAAAGAGGTCAACAACTTAACTGATGAATTAGTAAAAAATGCTAAAATATACCTTCTTAATTATGTAATTAAACTTTTATGTTTTTTTTTATATGTGAGCGGGAGGCAATTACCTCCCACATTTTATTAAACTAAAAAAAATTACAATCGAACTTGTCTCGGGTGCACAGACCCGTTAACATCCTCAAAAGAAATCGACTACACCACATCCGGCACAGCGTTAAACGAATAAAAATCTAAAGATAAAGAAAATGCATAATTTGCTAATACATCCGCTAGGCGATTAGTCTCCCTTTACACATGAGTAACCCGGACTACCAGTCATTTGATAAGAAGGCATAACACAAACACACTAGGAACGATAGGGGGTGAGATTATCCTATATGCTGAATGTGTTTTAGAATCACTTATCCATGTAGTTAAAAAACCAACCACTATCTCCAAGTCCACCTCGAGCTCCAAATAAATAACCTGACGCTCTCAGATTTTAACGAGTCCATAATATACTCCCCATAGTTCAGCTAGCGGAGCCGAGCATATCCCAATATTAAAAACAAAACCGCCACACCAATTACCACGCTCATCTCTCAACACCCCACCAGCCGTTGCAAGCCCTAGATTCCCATGTGAAGCACCATCTGTATTAATTTTAAACCATCCGTTGGTGGGTAGAGTTCATGCTATTAGCCTCTCCACACGCCCAACTCTGTCTGCACTTTCTCCTTCACTAGAATTTTCAATTTCCACTTCTTTGCTAAGATCTCTAATGAATTTCACTCTGTCCCGACGCTTCCCGTTCGTATCAAAAACATCACCATATCTCCACTTCCATCCCCACCAACTTGCCATTACAAACACCGTAGACCATGTACTACCGTCAACTACACCATGTTCCCCCAAGTTTGCATATAACCATTCAAAGAGTGTTCCTACAAAAAATAATCTCCTTTTCCTTCGAGGAATAATTCTATTCTAAATCCCTTCCATTGCAAGACAATCTCGAAGTATATGGAGAATGGTCTCTTCACCACCCTTACAAACCGGACAAATCCTAGAGTCCGTTAGATGTTGTCGATATTGTTCCATGTTTGTCATGATCGTTTGATGCGCAACCAACCACAAAAACAACTTTACTCGTTCTGGTGCCACTACACGCCATATTCGATCGAAGAATTTCTGCATATTTGGTCTTGGTGTACTATCTCTGGTCAATAAAGAGGCCGATTTCACCGAAAACTTACCATCCTGGTTCTCTCCCCAAGATAACCGATCGCTTTCTCTTGTAACTGAATCAACAACCACCGCCGAGAGGTATAAACTTATGTTTGGTATCATGTAAGGACAAATCTGAGATAAAATTCAGCCTATGTCACTGTGCCATAGCTCACTAACTTTCAATTCCCTCGCATTAGCCGGAACCTCACTTGTGCTTAGTTTTAACAATGGTCTATCAAGCAACCATTTATCTTTCCAAAACCTCATTCGATGGCCATCACCAACAATCCAACTCAAACCCGGAAGCACCGCCTCTCTTATACCAATCACCACACTCCTCTATGTGGACGAACAACCACTCTTACCCTTGATCCAAGAGTTATCATGCACCTCACGTACACCATACTTACACCGCAACACCATTGCCCACAAGCTAGTTTGATCGTTCAAGAGACGCCATCCTAACTTTGCAAGTAAGGCAATATTCATATTTTGTGATGAATGAATCCTAGACCACCTTCCTCCTTCGGTTTACAAACGTTCTTCCAAGCCACAAGATGTTGTCTCCGTTTCTCCGTGGTACTACCTCAAAGGAATGAGCGAGACACTTTATCCAAACCCGTAAGTGTACATTTCAGCAAGGATATTGTACTCATCGTATGCACCGGGATTGATACAAGCACTGATTTCGTAAGTGTTAGCCTCCCTGCAAAGCTTAGAGACCGCCCTTTCCATCTAGCTAACCTTGATGATACTTTCTCCAACACATCCCCAAACGTTTCCTTGTTAATGCGCTTCTGAAGGAGCGGCATACCTAAATATTTCCCCAACTGAGGCGGTGGTTTTCCTCAGTCGAGTTTTAACCTCTTAACCAACTTCCTACAAGTGCACAGCAATCACGATTAGTATAGTAAAGGGATCGAATCCACATGGACTTCTTAACCACACTTCGAATTGTAATGAATAAAATTAAGCTAGAATAGAATATGATGTCGTTTGTCATTGGATCAATTATGAGCAAGTGAAACGTGAATTGTAAGTTGTAAATCAATGAGAGAAAAGCGCTAGGACTCAGAAAATTCGCAGAGAATTATGCAACAACAAAGATTGAATGAAAGCCTATGGATAAGGATAATGATTGGGATGTCTAGAACTCAGAACACGATTGTAAGGTTTTTCCACTGTCGTGGCTCCAACCTTCTATGATCTACACCCTAATAGACTCAGCTGTCACATGGTTATTAAAAGGCGATAACACGCGGTATAGACAAGTTCTGATAGAGTTCACTAAACTCCTTAACTAATTGGTATGATTGTTAAGATGTTTAGCTCATCGAATACTAGATCCGGAGGTATTAAGAACACTTCCATGGATACACCTACCTATGATCAAATTGCTAGATGCATGGTAAACCAATAGGCTTTAAGAACAAGCAAAGATGAACACTAGATTTTATCCCTAAACAGTCATCGATTCTATTGAAACATAAGACTCATTGAAAACCCTAAATCCTAAGTAGTGGACTACTCAAGCATGATGCACGAAAAACAGCAAAGAGATGATGAATTAAGGATGAATAAACTTGATTAAAAGAGAAAGGGTTAGAAGATTCTTCTCTATAACGAAGTACAGAGTGAGATCTCCTCCTTAGAGCTTTTGAAACACAGATCTATGAAAGAAACAAAGGGGCTGCGTTTTTGTGATGTATCCTAGGTCAAATTTTCGGCACACACCTAACAAGAGGCTAAAAGCAAGTATATATAGGATCTTGAATCTTCTAGGGCTTCGAAAAGGTTAAAAACGTCAAAACAGCTCCACAGAGGGTCATGGCACCGATCGGATTATTACGTCGGTAGGCATGGGCATTCGGGTATCCGATCGGGTTCGGGTTGGTTATTAAAAAAATTCGGGTATTTCGGTAATGAGCTTTACAACCCGATTGGATATTATATACAAACGGGTCGGGTTCGAGTCGGGTGATTTCGGGTTCGGATATATCCGAACCACCCGACCATTCATTTTGTTTTTTTTTGTTTTAAACTTTTTCTATCGAAATAACATGACCGGGAATGTTTACGTGTCCCAGCCCATTGTTTAGAATTTTAAAGCCCAAGTGGGCAATAAAACTCATTACATGAAAGTACGAAACACATAATTAAAATTGGATCTGAACCAAATACCAAAAGAGGAGTTGTTATGTCATCACTCATCAGAACCTGTTGTTGGAGAACCAGAAGCAAATCGATAGTCCCAATCGAACAAGAGTAGTGAGAAACAGATTCAACCGATTGCACATAGTTAATATGCAAAGAAAGACTCCCCCAATTCTAATAATTGAAACCCGTGATCGAGAGATGGAGAGAAACATCAATATCAGAGAGTTGATGTTGTTGTAGATCCCTGGAACAATAACTACATCATGTTAGAAGCAAAACTGAGTCATGTTCGATCCACAAAAATCTTTTCAGATTAGATTTTTTTTTGTTTGTTTTCTTCCTTTTGCATAATCTCGTTTTAAATATGTTTCTCTCTTTGATTCGTGTTTTCATGATCCGATCTTAGTGTCTCTGCCTCTGATTCTTCATAGCATCGTCGTTTCAGTGACTCCTACACAGATCTCTTCGGCGCAACATCGGATGGGATTAGTTTTCTGGGTCTGGAAGAGCATACATACAAGGGTGTGTATATGTGTGTTGTATATGTTTGGATATCCGATCGGATTTCGGTTATAAACCGAACCCGATCGGATATCCGGTTGTATCACAATACACAACCGATCGGATATAATGGTGTATCCGTACCCGTACCGAACCTTTCGTTTCGGGTCGGTTCGGGTTCGATAATCGGATACGGTTATTGTGCCCAGCCCTGTACGTCGGTATGGGGGATCAATTTGCCACGTCTTGATGCGTCCTGATGGTCTTGTTACCGATCGTGATATCCGGTCGGTATGGGGGGTCAGTTCTCCCCCTTCTTCATCTTATAGGCAGTTTGACATGTCTTCAGTCTTCTGGGTATAACTCTCTCCACACCATTCCAAATGCGGCGATTCCACCTCCATTTGGAAAGCTGACTCAAAGGGCTATCATCACTCTAAGTTTCATCCAATTCCAAATCCATTTGATCCTCCGTTTATTGCTAAACTTCTGGCGTATGTAATTTGTCCATCTTAGTGAAATGTGTAAACTCGGGAATTCCTTGGCTCCAATAGGTTATTTGGCTCGCGTGAGTTGCTGTAGATTGGTGTATACTCTATAATGCTCCTTCTGGTCTTTTTTGACTGATTTTCCTAATAAAAACTCTTGAACTACAAATACGAAAAAACTACCACTAAAGGCGTATAACCATGCATAAATGCAATAAATATGTATAGAAAACCATAGTATTATAGGTAAAATATGGAACTTATCACCAACTCACGTGTTGATTGAATTCCACTTTCATCACTTATTCTCTTCTCCAAATCGCGATCAACTTTGCTAGAAAAGAAAATCTTGGACTTGTCAAGGCTAACTTTCTGACCTGATGCAACACATAATTTTTCCAACACTCGTCTTATAACTCGAATCTGAGTAACAGACGCCTCAACAAAGAGAATGAGATCGTCTGCACAACATATATGTGATAGCTTTGGACCTCCCCGTGGTAAGTTAATAGGTTTCCATTCTTTCGACTCAATTGCATGCTCAATAAGGTGACACAACACAACACAAACAAGTATGGTGACAACGGGTCTCCTTGTCGAAGTCCGCGAAAAGGTTTAAAAGCATCAATCTTTTCACCATTCCACAATAAACTCATCGAGAGGCCTGCAACACAAGCCATGATCCAACGACACCACTTCTCTGAGAATCCTGCAACCATTAGAGTATCCTCAAGGAAATTCCATCGAATGCGGTCATATGCTTTCTCCAGATCTAATTTCACTAGCATCCACCCTTTCTTTCCTTTCTTGCGTCGCATTAAGTGGACGGCTTCTTGCACCACAACAATGTTATATGCACTCAATCTCCCTGGTATAAAACTTGATGTTGCCGGACCACCTAGCTTTAAAATCACTTTCTTCATTCGCATCATCATAGTTTTATTAATAGTTTTAAACAAAACATTACTTAAACTTATTGGTCGAAATTGCGTTATCCTCTCCAGCTTCATTACTTTCGCTATAAGAACCACAAGAGCACCATTTGTACCACAAGGAAGATTCCCCGTCTCAAAGAATTCTAACACAAAACGAGTCACCGAACAACTTTGATAGAAAACCGATTGGTAACCGTCCGGACTCGGCACTTTATATTTTCCCATTTTCCTGATTGCTCTTCCACTTCCTGAGCTAAAAACGGCTTCTCCAAATCCAACAGCTCCTCCTGAACCCATCTAGCGATAAGCTATGAACTATCGGGTCAACATTTCCATAAAATATAACCGCTGATAGTAATTTATTGCCGATTCCTCGAGTTCCTAAGGCTGCGAAATCCAGCTCCCTGCATCATCCTTCAACATCTCTATTCGGTTCCTCCGTCTGCAAATAATAGTGGAGGTATGAAAAAATTTCGTGTTTCGATCCCCAAACACTATCCACTTCTCTCGTGATTTCTATAACCAAATAATCTCTTCTTATTCAAGAACAACATTCAAACTCTCTTATTAGCTCAGCCTCTTTCTTCAATAGATCATCGGTTTGGTTAATCTCCAATAAGTCCTGCACAGCCTTAATCTCATTGACAAACTTTTCTTTTTTCTTCAGAACATCCTCGGATACCTCTCTGTTCCACCTCTGCAGTTGGGTTTGTAGGACACGCAATGCCTCTGGTGTGCTCACATCACTTTTCCAAGACGTTCAAAACGAAACTGTCTTCTTCGCGGATCACTCCCTTCCTCAGGACTTAGTTGGACATACAAAGGTGCGTGATCAGAAGATAGAAACGGTAAGTGGATAACCGAAGCCTCTTGCCATCTCAATCTCCTCTGTGCACAACAGAACACTCTATCCAAACGTTTTGCTACATACGTTTGCTCAACACGTCCTCTCTTCCATGTGTACTTATTTCCTTTAAACCCTATGTCAATGAGAGAAAGCTCAATAATCAATTCTCCAAAACCCAATGAGTCTGGTGAAAGTCGGCCATTTCCACCTGTTGATATGTCATGGTTTTTGCCGGTTTTTGACCATGATATAAGTCCTTTTATCGAGTCTTTTCATCATTTTTTTAGTCCTTTTAGTGTCTTTACAAGTTATTGTACGTGGAGAGCTTAATTAGTGATTACAGAGTATAAAAGGATGAGCAACTGATTTTACAACTTTGGAGTCGAAATTCTAGTCATGCGTCGATCGACACGCACCTCTGATAAGGCGACGACGCGATTTTACAAGTTTTGAAGAATTTATTTTTGCTCGAAAGTTTCCAGAAGCTATCAGAAAGACCCCATCTCGATTTTAGAACATTATATATGCTCTTCTTTTAGGTTTTTAGTCTTTCATTTTGTTTTTTATTGAAAAAAGTTGAGAGAGATTTTTGAGAGCTTTAGGGAGAGAAATTGCTTCATACTTTAGAGATATCTTCGAACCCTCTGTATCACTTTCTTATTTTCTTTTATATACAGTATTATTTAGCCATGTTTTCTTTTGCATCTATGTCTGAATATCTCTCTTGTTAGGTTTAGGGTTATTCAAATGGATTAAAGATGAATTGTTAGATTCAACTCACTTGTTAGGATTATCCTATTGGTTCTTCATCTAGATTGCTTTAACTCAAATTAGGATTCGCGAACCTGAATTAGATATCCTAGGTTGATAAATTGACACGGAAGTGTAATTGATTATCCTGAACTAGATCTTAGATAAGCAAAATCTCATATTCGCAAAGGAAATTGGTTTAAGGATTTTGTGAACAAATTGGAACTTGGACCTTAATGCTTGTATAAATTGATTGAATTCGCAAATGAATTTGGCTTTCTAGAGTTTAAGCATAACTTGTTTTCGCAATGGAAGTTGGTTGATTATACCTTAGTGTTTCAAGTTCGGGAACAGTTCTTAATAATATCCTAACGTCTTTTAATCTATAATTTAGATTCATCCTGAGAATTTTCCGAAAACCTAGCTTTTTGTTTAATTGATTTTAAGAAAACAACAATCATCACTTGTCTTGAATTTGCTATTACATTCATTTTACATCATTATTCTTAGCTTAATTCTAAGTCATAAACTCTATTGTGTGATTTGATTCCCAGTGATTCGACCCCTACTACAACGACCTTTTAAAATGAAAGAGTCTAGCTCGGGAAAAAGACCAAATTGAACCCGCACAATTTACATCGTGCCCTTTTGGACCCGAACTTTTCATATGGTTAATTTAAACCTGAACTCTAAACAAATTCAAATTGTATACCTAAACTAACATGTTTTGTGCTGAATTGTACCTTGACCAAGATTCCGTTAGTCAACATAATGGAAAAACGACATCGTTTCTTTGTTTTAGTAAAACGATGTCGTTTTTTATAGAAAAAACTCAAAATTGAATCTGTAATTCGATAAAATGACATCGTTTTCATTTGGATATTTATATAATTATAGATTCGATTTTGAGTTTTCTCTAAATGAAAACGACATCGTTCTACTAAAACAATGTAACGACGTCGTTTTCAAGCATTTCTTACCTAGCCAACTAACCCACATATCGTTTTAGTCTATATTCGGTTAACGTTGACTAACAGAATTTTAGTCAAGATACAATTCGGCACAAAACATGTTAGTTGAGGTATAAAATTTGAATTTATTTGGAGTTTAGGTTTAAATTAACCATTTGTAAAAGTTTGGGTCCAAAAGGGCACGATGCAAATTGTCTAGGTTCAAATTGACCTTTTTCTCAGTCTAGCTCAGGGTGAGCCTATAAAATTTTGGCGTCGTTGCTACAGCTACATATGGTGCTATGATTGATGTGAAAGGGGGAAGGATTACTCTGTGTGTGGGAGATTTGGAGATGAAGCTCGACATGGACAAGCTGGTTCAGAAACCCACCATAGATGGTCAGAAATTCTATGTGGATGCACTAGATGACCTCACACGGGAAGTTTTTAATGAAAACTATCCCATTGATCCCTTGGAAAAGACATTAATTAACTATGTGAGTGAGACTAAAAAGTTGGAGGATGCTTCTAAGGGATATGCTAAGTTGATGAATGATAGTGAGCAAGAGAGGCAAGTGGTTGCTAATGTGGAACTGGTTGGGGTTTCTGAGAAAACTACTAAGCTAAGCGATTGGAGTGAAGAAAAAGCTCCAAAGATCGAACTCAAACAACTGCCAGCAGGACTAAAGTACGCTTTTCTTGGTTCTAATTCCACATACCCTGTTATTGTTAAAGCTTATTTGAACAATATAAAGCTCACTTTATTGCTAAGCAAGTTGCGCAAGTTTTGCAAAGCTGTTGGCTATTCTCTTGATGGTATTGTAGGTATATCTCCAAATTTGCGCATGCACATGATTCACCTTGAGGATGGAACAAAGACATTAGTTGAGCATCAAAGGAGACTGAATCCAAATCTGCAAGAGGTTGTTAAGAAGGAAGTCATGAAGCTTTTGGAAGTTGGGATAATCTATCCAATTTCAGACAGTCCTTGGATCAGCCCGGTTCATGTGGTTTCTAAGAAAGGAGGGGTTATAGTGGTTAAGAATGAGAAGAATGAGCTTATCTTTACAAGGACTGTAATTGGGCATAGGATGTGTATCGACTACAGGAAGCTCAATGCAGCTACAAGGAAGGATCATTTCCCTTTGCCTTTCATTGACCAGATGTTGGAGAGGCTTGCAAATCACCCATACTACTGCTTCCTAGATGGTTACTCAGGGTTCTTCCAGATTCCGATCAATCTGAACGACCAGGAGAAGACCACTTTTACATGTCCTTATGGCACGTTTGCATATCGCATAATGCCCTTTGGATTATGTAATGCTCATGCAACCTTTCAGCGATGTATGATGTCGATCTTCACTGACATGATTGAGGATTACATGGAGGTCTTCATGGATGACTTCTCAGTCTACGGTCCTTCCTTCAAAGAATGCCTGGATAATTTGGAAAAGGTGCTTGCTAGATGTGAGGAGAAACACTTGGTTCTGAATTGGGAAAAGTATCATTTCATGGTGAGGAGCGGCATTGTACTTGGACATAAAGTGTCAGAAGATGGGATTGAGGTAGATCGTGCCAAGATTGAGGTTATGACAAACTTGCACCACCTAATTGTGTGACGTCTGTTAGGAGTTTTCTTGGACACGCTGGTTTCTACTGGAAATTCATCAAAGACTTCTCCAAAATAGCCCGCCTCCTCACCACCCTACTTTGTAAGGACAACAAGTTTGTGTTTGATGACAATTGTCTTGCTGCTTTTGAGCAGATTAAGCAGGCTTTAGTGAGTGCTTTGGTTGTGTAACCTCCAGATTAGGACCTTCCTTTTGAGGTCATATGTGATGCTAGCGATTTCGCAGTTGGAGCTATGTTGGGTCAGAAGAAGGACAAGAAGCTTTACGCCATCTACTATGCCAGCCGAACTCTAGATGATGCACAGAAGAATTATGCTACCACTGAGAAAGAGTTATAGGGTGTGGTTTTTGCCTTTGAGAAGTTTTGTCTGTACTTGATTGGTTCTGAGGTGATTGTGCATATGGACCATTCAGCGCTTAAGTACCTAATGCAGAAGAAAGATGCGAAGCCGCGGTTGTTGAGATAGATTCTTCTTCTTCAAGAGTTTCATGTTGAGGTTAAGGATAAGAAAGGGGTTGAGAATGGAGTAGCAGATCATCTTTCACTAATTAGGATCGAGGATAACGTTCCTATTGATGATTTCTTCCCAACGGAGGGTGTAAACTTCATTGAGAGTGAATTGCAAGGTGAAAATCCACAGAATTTTCAAGCTGCACAGAGTGCATCGATCGACACAGATTGAAGGTGTTGGTCGACGCATCCCACGATATTGTGTCGATCGACACCACCCGAGTATGTCGCTCGACACACACTCCACCGAGCGCTGGCTCATCTTCCCCAAATCATAGGCGACGCATTCCAAGACCAAATCTTCGTCGTTTCTTCGTCTGTTCGTCCTTGGTATGCTAATATCGCCAATTACCTTGCTGCAGAGGACATGCCTACTGATCTAAAAGGGTATGAAAAGAAAAAGTTCATCAGAGAGCTTCGTAGATACTATTGGGATGAACCTTATCTCTACAAGTTTGGTTCCGATAGTATTTATAGGAGATGCATTGCCGAGCGTGAGACTTGAGAGGTATTGTTCCATTGTCACGGTTCTGATTATGCTGGCTATTTCGCTACATTCAAGACAGTTTCCAAGGTTTTTCAAGCAGGCTTCTGGTGGCCTACGCTGTTTAAGGATGCTCACGATTTTATTAAGAAGTGTGACGCTTGTCAGAGGAGAGGGAAAATCAGCAAGCGACATGAGATGCCACAAAATGTTATCCTGGAAGTTGAGATTTTTTATTGTTGGGGTATTGACTTCATGGGTCCTTTCTCATCATCCTATGAGAATACATACATACTTGTCGATGTGGACTATGTCTCCAAATGGGTGGAGGCGATTGCAAGTCAAAAGAACCATGCTGGGGTGGTTGTTAAGATGTTTAAAACCATCATTTTCCCTCGATTTGGAGTGCCTCGAGTTGTCATTAGCGATGGTGGCACACACTTCATTAACAAGGATTTTGATCGGTTATTGACTAAGTATGGAGTTCACCATCGTGTGGCTACTCCTTATCATCCTTAGACGAGTGGACAGGTTGAGGTTCCAACAAGCAGATAAAGGAGATCTTGGAGAAAACTGTGAATTCTACAAAGAAGGATTGGTCTGCAAAAGTGAATGATGTACTTAGGGCTTACAGGACAGCGTTCAAAACACATTTAGGAACCACTCCTTTCCATTTGCTGTATGGGAAAGCATGTCATCTTCCAGTGGAGCTTGAGCATCGGGCAGCATGGGCAGTGAAACAATATAACTTTAGCATCAAACCTGCTGCAGAGAGGCGTATGATCTAGTTGAACGAATTGGATGAGATTCGGTATCATGCCTATGAAAACTCTAAGTTATACGAGGAGCAGACTAAGGCATTTCATGACAGGAAGATCATCTCCAGGACTTTCGAACCGAACGATCAGGTACTCCTGTATAACTCTCGTGTAACTTTGTTTCCTGGGAAATTGCGTTCTCCTTAGTCAGGTCCATTCACTATCAAGGAGGTTTGACCATATGGAGTAGTCGTCCTTGTTACCAAGGATGGCAGAGAGTCCTTGGACACATCCTATCACTGGATGATGCACCCACTATCTGATTTCTGAGTTAGTCAATCTAATGACTGTAAACAAGCGTTTGGTGGAAGGCAACCCATTGGTAAGTGTCTGTAAATTTCGTTTTCTTTTCTTTTATTACTAACAATAGTTTCAGTTTTTGTTTCAAAAAAATAATAATAATAAGAATAAGAATAAAGGGAACATCGAGACATGCGTCGATCGACACACATTATGTGTGTCGGTCGACACACACCATGGAGCCCACGAGGTAAGTGTTTTTAAACCCTCGACACAAACATATTTTTCTTCCTTCCTCTTGCTCGACACAAACACCACACCACACCATATAACTCGTAATTCTTCATAGATTTGAGTGATTTTAGGTTCTATATTGAGTAGAATATCATCCTCTTTCTATTTCTATCACTCGTTTCTTCGATCTAGTTTTTGAGAAGAATTTGTGTTCAAATTTGATGGACCTTGCTTTTAGAACGGTTTAGGTTGGAGTAGGTGATGATTAGGAGATAAACGGTGTTGTACTTTGAGCATTTGATAGATGAATTTCATGAAATTACAAATTTGTGGTCGCCGTTTGATTTCACAGACTGTGTCGATCGACATAGTGATGGTGTGCCGATCGCCACACACCTTTTTCCCGACCAAAACTTGCTAATTTCGTGCTTTGTGTTTGTTCGTTGTGTAGTTGTTTTGTAGATGGCTTCTAACAAGAGAGCACGTCTGGGTACTGCTGGTGCATCAGGTTCTAGCCCCAGTCCATGGCCAAAACGCGAAGGGATGAAAATTTTGATTAAGAAGAGGTGACGCGATTGCCCTAACGTAATTGTTCAGCATTCTGACTTTGTGCACAGAGAGATTACAGAGGATTGGGTTGACTATGATTCTTTGAGCACGAGGATGTTGCTCTTCCGCCTTCAATTGAGAAGATGTGTCCTTTCTGGGCTCTGCGATATATGACTCGTCTATTCTCCAACATTGTTCTGTACCAAAACAAGCCTGGTAAGATGAGATTGGACGAGCTCATGGTTCTTTACTACACTATCTTAGAGGATATTGAGTGCCAGTCTCCAACCGATTTACTTGTCATCCCCAACTGGGGAGCTGTCCTTGTAGCGTAGTTGGTTTTGCAGAAGACCACTCTTTTCACTCTAGGATCAGGTAAACATTTTCGTGCATGCAGCCTTATCACTCATATCTTAAGTTCTGCAACATTGATCTCTCCGAGAGTACAGTTGTGAGCACACCCTGCACTATGGACAACAAGCATATAGTGAGCGCCACATGGATTGGAGGACATCACATGTGGATTTTCCGCGATGACGCTCGTGTGCAGCACCAGGTTCCATTGCCTCTTCCGGAGCTAACAGACATCAGGGCTGGGCCCGATGCACTACTTTTCCTTCCTGATGCTCGTCTTCGTCAGCCCGTTGTCAGTAGACGCTATACTCGCAGGCCTACGACTCGCTTCAGGGCTACTTTTTCTCGGGCTAGTGCTTCTGCAGCTTCCACATCTTCCTCTCGTCGTCTAGAGTCTCCTCCTCAGGTTTACATGGATCCTGTCAGCAGTTGATTGTTTCAAGTATTCAGGCACGATGGGATGCCTTTGCAGATTTGTCACGTTGCGGTTGTGTTCGTCCTCGTTTACCATCTCCTCCACCTGCTGGTTTACTACCTGCCGAGGACGATGATAAGAATGAGGATTAGCTTGTCTTCATTTCATCCTGGATTAGTCTTTCTTTTTCTTTTTTCTCTTTGTGTCATTGGTGGTACCCGGTCTAGCACCCATTACCATACCCGACTCAGACCCGACTCGATACAAAGTTTGAGAGGACAACTCGGAGGATGGGCCAGCGAGGATCTATTAGCAACGTCTCGGCCCGTTAAGGAACATTAGCCGATCTAGGCAAATACAAGCAAATTGGAAGACTTAGCTCAGATAAAAGGAAATACTTAGAATTAGTATAACTTCCTTTCATTTTTTAGGAGATTTTCCATTTATCTTTTAAATTTATTTTGACCGACTTTGTACTTGTATAAATACTTGATGTATTCCTCCAAAACGATGACATCGCCTTCAATAGAGAATTCTATACACATCTTTTCGCTTGATCTTTTCTTCGTGATATTACTTTTAAGCTTAGTATCTCTATTCTTTGGACCGATCTCAGATTGTTGCTCAATCCGGTATCACCAAATTGGCGTCGACTAAGGGGGACCGATTATGTTTACTACGTAACTTTCACGAGAAGAGATCTTTTAAGATGTTCGGAGACGAAACCCTAGCTCTAGCTTCTTCAAAATTGGCTGGAATAAGGAAACCTGCAAGAAAGAGGATCTTCATGATCATGAAGGACCATGAGGAAGACATATATGCTCAAATTTAACCATGAGCTACTGTCTCAAATTAAGAGGTTGGCGTAGTAGGGGTCGAATCACTGGGAGTCAAATCAAACGATAGGATGTTTGACTTGGAGTCAAGTTAAGCGAATAATGTAATGTAAATGCAAAAACAATTCGAAACAGAGGACATCGCCTTCAAAAGAGAATTCTATAAACATCTTTTCGCTTGATCTTTTCTTCGTGATATTACTTTTAAACCTAGTTCCTCTATTCTTTGGACCGATCTCAGATTTTTGCTCAATGCGGTATCACCAAATTGGCGTCGACTAACGGGGACCGATTAGGTTTACTACGTAACTTTCACGAGAAGAGATCTTTTAAGGTGTTCAGAGACGAAACCCTAGCTCTAGCTACTTCAAAAGTGGTTGGAATAACGAAACCTGCAAAAAAGAGGATCCTCATGATCATGAAGGACCATGAGGAAGACAAATATGCTCAAATTTAACCATGAGCTACTCTCTCAAATTAAGAGGTCGTCGTAGTAGGGATCGAATCAGTGACAGTCAAATCAAATGATAGGATGTATGACTTCGAATCAAGTTAAGTGAATAATGTAATGCAAATGCAAAAACAATTCGAAACGGAGAAAGATTTGTTGATTTCTTAAGATTCAATTAAACAAAAGCTAGGTTTTCAGGAAATTCTCATGATGAATCAGAATTGTAGATTAAAGTATGCTAGGATTTAATTAAGAACCGTTCTCGAACTTTAAACACTAAGGTATAATTAACCAACTTCCGTTGCGAAAACTAACTATGCTTAAACTCTAAAAAGCCAAATTCCTTTGCGAATTCAATCAATTTAAACAAACGTTAAGTCAAAGTTCAATTTGTTCACAAAATCCCTAAACCAAATTCTTTTGCGAATAGGAGATTTCGCGCATCTAAGATCTAGTTCAAGTTAATCAATTACACTTTCGTGTCAATTTATCAACCTAGGATATCTAATTTAGGTCGCGAATCCTAAATCAGAGTTAAAGCAATCTAGATGAAGAACTAATATGATAATCCTAACAAGTGATTTGAATCTAACAATTCATCTTCTATCCTTTCGAATAACCCTAAACCTAACAAGAGAACCACTCAGACATGGATACAAAACAAGACATGACTGAATAATACTGCATATAGAAAAAGAATAAGGAAAAGTACAAAGGGTTCGAATAATCTCAAGAACCAAGTAGACTTGTCTCCCAAAAACTCTCTCTCAATTTGTTCAATAGAAACTAAGGTAGAAAACTAAAACCTCAAGGAAAAGTATAAATAATGTTCTGAAATCGTGGTGGGCTTTTTCTGATAACTTCTGGAAACTTCTGGGGCAAAAAAGGCAATTCTTGAAAACCTTAAAAATCACTTCGTCGGCTTCTGAAAAGTGCCTGTCTATCGACACTCATTGAGTGTGTCGATTGAAACATAGTAAAAATTCGGACTCTAAAGTTGTAAAATCGGCCATCCATCTTTTTATGCTCTAAAATGCTCCAATATCACCAACTAAGCTCCCCAACGTACAATAACATATTAAGACACTAAAGGAATCAAAAAACATTGAAAAGACTCGATAAAAAGACTTCTATCATCGTCGAAAACTGGCGAAAACCATGATATACCAAAGACATACGACAAAGCCAGCCATGCGAAGAAACAGAAGCAGAAAGAGTCAACCACTACGAAAACTTAAAGGTAACTTTCTCCGAACAAGATACGGAGGGCTTGACCCAACTGCATAATGATCCGCTCATGTTCAGTCTGTTGATAGAATATTTCGAAGTCAATCGTATATTAGTAGATACCAGAAGCTCTGTAAATCTAATTTACAAAATCCTACGAAGGATGGGTACTAGCGATAGCATGCATGAGCAAAACCAAACCCTAACAGGATTTACGGGTCGAACGATCCCAACAGTTGGAATAATCCAATTAACGGTCGAGTTGCCAAGATGAAATGCTACGTTGAATTCGATATCGTAGATTCACCTACCGCGTATAATGCTGTCTTGGGACGCCGTGGCTTTATCCTTGAAAGGAAAAACAGGACTCGAGCTACTATGGCTGTACAGGCCTCGGAAGAGATAGCAGGGAGCCAAAATAAAGCTCCTCACGCTGACGAAAAGAAGGTGTCGTCAGAAGGACAAATCACACAAATCATTGTGGATTTCCAACATCCCGATCAATGTGTGGAAATAGGGTCAGAATTAAGCGACCCTATACGAGATAAACTCGTTCAACTTTTAAGGAAGAACGCATCGACCTTTGCGTGGTCCATCAAGGTCATGAAGGGGATCGACCCTAAGATAATTTCTCACGAGCTGAACGTGGATCCGTCTCATAGACTGATTAAACAAAAGCGGAGAAAACTCGGCCCTGAGAGGTCCAGAGCAGTAGATGACGAGGTCGAGCAACTGCTCGATGCTGGATCTATTACCAAGGTGAAATACCTAGAGTGGTTGGCAAATCCGGTAGTAAAAAAAGAACGAGAAGTAGAGAATTTGTGTCGATTTCACAGACATCATCAAGGCTTGTCCCAAAGACAGTTTTCCACTACCTCACATCGACAGACTTGTCGAAGCAATTGCCGGTAACAAACTCTTATCGTTTATGGATGCCTTCTCCGGTTACAATCAGATCTTAATGCATCATGATGACCGTGAGAAGATCTCCTTCATAATCGATTGAGGAATCTACTGTTATAAGGTAATGCCCTTTGACCTAAAGAATGCCAGGGCATCTTACCAACGGCTAGTAAACAAGATGTTTGCTGATCAACTCGGCAAATCCATGGAGGTTTACATCGACGATATGTTGGTTAAATCGGCGAACAGCGAGGATCATATTGATCATCTCAGAAGGTGTTTCAAAACTCTTAATTTGTATGGGATGAAATTAAATCCCGCCAAGTGTACCTTTGCAGTAACCTCGAGACAATTCTTGGGTTATTTGGTGACAGAAAGGGGGATTGAGGCAAACCCAAAGCAAATATTTGCCATGTAGGGTTTGACTTCTCCCCAAACGCGGAAAAAAGTTCAAAAATTGACCGGACGGATAGCAGCTTTAAACCGGTTCATAAGTAGATCAACAGACAAAAATCTCCCATTTTACCAATTGCTGAGAAAGGCAAGCAAGACTTTTGAATGGTCCAAACAGTGTGAGAAAGCTTTCTCGAACCTCAAGGCATATCTCACCACACCACATGTGCTGGCCAAACCCGAGGTAGGGGAAATTCTATATTTATATCTCGCGGTCTCGGTATCGGTAGTCAGTGGAGTTTTGGTATGAGAGGATCAGAGCGAACAACAACGCATCTTCTACATTAGCAAAGCTCTCAATGACGCAGAGGCAAGGTACTCAACAATGGAAAAGTTGGCCTTGGCACCTTTGACATCTACAAAGAAACTCAGGTCATACTTCCAATCTCATACCATATAGGTACTAACAAATCATCCACTTCGTTCGATCCTGCATAGTGTGAATCAATCAGGCCAATTAACTCGGTGGGCGATCGAATTTAGTGAATATGATATAATCTATAAAAAGAGACCGACTATGATGTCGCAAGTACTAGCAGACTTCATCGCCGAGGTACCTACCAAGCCTTCTAAGGATGACCTAGAAAAAAACCTTGCAGTGGACACTTCATGCAGTTGGGTCGTCATCCCGGAGAGGATCAAGGGTCGGAATATGCCTCAAATCTCCGACCGGAGAAGTGATTGAACAATCATTCCGTCTTGATTTCGTAGCAACAAATAACGCCGCCGAGTACGAAGCCTTGATAGTTGGACTTTAATTGGCAAAGGTGATAGGGGAAAAACAGGTTCGAGCTTGTTCAGACTTCCAACTCGTCACCAATCAGTTCAGCGGTTCGTATGAACCTAAAGATGACAAGATAGACGCTTACCTAAAGGTAGTACGCAAAGTTACTAAGGGTTCGTTGGATTTGAACTCATAAAGATTCCCCTTAGTGAGAATTCAGCAGCAGATGCACTGGCTGCACAGGCCTCAAGCTCGAATACAAGACGAGTTATACTCGTAGAGAGTATAACGAGCTCGAGTATAGATCCAAAACCTATGGTCTGTGAGATTGTAGATGGCAAAGTGGACGAAGAATCCGCCGAAATAGACGATGGCTCCATTCCCCAGGAAGACTGGCGGACAGAGATTAGAGAGTACATAACCAAAGGAAAGCAACATGAAGATAAATGGGCAGCTCAGAGGTTGAGAACCCGAAGTGCTCATTACACCATCTTTGAAGGGATCTTTACCGATGGAGTGTATCTTGCTACATGATGAGATGCATTTATGGGGAGGAAATCCTCAAAGTCTTGCGACATACTCAAGGGAAGGATGGAGGTAATCACTCTCGAGGACGATCACTCGCTCTGAAACTTAAAAACTTGGTTATTTCTGGCCAACGATGCTGGCTTATTGCAACAAAAGTGTGTAGCATGTCAAAAGCATGCACCAAGGAAGCTAGCCCCACCAGAAGAGTATTCTCTGGCAACCGTCGCATACCCATTCATCAGATGGGCCATGGATGCGGTCGGACCGCTGGTAACGTCACGAGGAAAGAAGAATATTCTAGTAATGATGGACTACTTCACTAAGTGGGTGGAAGCTGAGTCCTATCCTCAAATCATAGGACCCGATGTGGAGAGATTTTTTTGGAAGAACATTATTTGCCGACATGGAGTTCCTTACGAAATCATAACGGACAACGGTCCGAACTTTACATGTGACGTTTTCGAAAAATTTTGCAACAGATTGAACATCCGTCTGACCACAACAACTTATATTACCCTCAAGGGAATGGACACGCTAAGTCGACTAATAAAACACTGATAGTCGGGCTAATGAAGCGCTTGGGCGAAAAGAAGGGAGCATGGGCAGATGAACTTCCCGGAGTACTTTGGGCTCATCGAACAACACCTCGACGATCAAGAGGTTAGACCCCTTTCTTTTTAGCCTATGGAATGGAAGCATTAGCATCCGCCGAAGCACACATCGAAAGCGCGCGATGAGTTTTGATGACTCAAGACGCCGAGATGAACGGGCAAAGAATTCGTTAGCATCTTGACGACCTCGAAGAAGCTCGAGACAGCGCCTTTCTGAAGATACACAATTAACAATAGCTCACCGCGAAGTACTACAACAAAAAGGTACAATATCGATTTTTCGATGTAGGTGATCTCGTCCTCCGTAAAGTTTATAAAAACAAAAAGAAGGACGAAGCTGGAAAGCTTGGAATCAAGTGGGAAGGACTGTATCAAGTCTCAAAGGTTATAAAACCTCGAGTGTATGAACTCCTTGAAATGGATGAAACTAAAATCCAAAATTCTATGAATGCTTGGAACTACACGTTAGAACGAGCCTCTTTTGTATTGAACTACGAGTGATTTCATCTTTTCTTTTAAGAAAGGTACTTAGGCAGCTTACTTTTTCAAAAAAGTCTAAGTGCAGTTACACATATAAAAAAATATATCTTTTAAAACAAAGATTTTGGTTCAAACCAAAGACTTACTTTAGGAAGTATTTTACTATTCATTAAAAACTCAGTGTGATCATCTCGAGAATTTAATACACAGTCTTATAAAAAAAACTCTATACGATCCTTTCGTCTAGTATCACACATCGGAGCCTTGGTCAGGTATCTGATCAACGCACTTCTCATAAGTGCCGTGGTGAAATAATCCACAACCTTTTGTAAGCCGGAGCCAGGTCTGCACCTCGCGCTTACGACAACCAAGTAAATCACACGTTGACTCTCGATCGCATACTGAAGTTTCATCCTAAGGCAAAAGTTAAAGCACTAGTCCTTTGCACTCTCAGACCCCAAACCGAGTCTGCCTCATACCTAGGTACAGATTCTAAAAACCGACACCGATCTGGTAAGCAGCGAAGTCTTGGAGAATCTTGCTTATAATAAGCCGAGCTACATAGTTCGTAAATCACTAAAGAATCTTCTGAAATTAATCTTAGTGCCCAAGCCGAGCTTCATAGCTCGCAACCACTCAAGGATTCTTACGAAAGCAATCCTAAGGTGTTTAAATAAGCCGATTTTCCATGAGCTCGTGATCATTCAAATTTCTTATGAAACGATAAGGTGTTAATAAAGTCGAGTTCATGCATCGCAGAAATAAAAATCAAAAGTTCTTAAGCAAGCTAAATCTTACGAAAGATCTTAAACAAAGTTGTTTATTACTCAAAAAGTTCCGAAGCGAGCTAAATCTTACGGAAAGATCTTAAATAAAAAGTTTATCTATATTCCTTAAAAGGTTTACAAAAAGCTCCGAAGCGAGTTAAATCTTACAAAAGATCTTAAACGAAGTTGTTTATCTTAGATTACAAAAAGCTCTGAAGCAAGCTAAATTTTACAAAAGATCTTAACCGAAGTTGTTTATCTTGGATTACGAAAAGCTTCAAAGCGAGCAAAATCTTAAAAAATATCTTAAATGAAGTTATTTATCTTGTATTACAAAAAGTTTCGAACCGAGTTAAATCTTCCGAAAACGTAAAGGCCCCGAAGTGAGCTGAAATCTTATGCAAGATCTTGCAGCGATGCAGCCACTAACCTGCTAGTTGGCAACAATAGTGATGGTAGAGATCCTTGCGGACCTCGCTGTCGAAGTAACAACCGCGGCAACAGAAGGGTGCCGATGTGTCGGATCTACCTAAGGCTTTGGAAGTAACCGCTCCAACAAATCGGAAATATCCACTCCAATACTCCTCTGGAGACCACAACACCTCAATCAGGGATCGTTATTCCCGACCCACTTCAAAGTCAAACTTCAGTCTGATTGCCATATCCAAACGGATATCGGATAAACCGAACAATTAGAAGCTGGCTATTGGTGTGGGAATATGATCCATCACATGACGGTTTCTTGGGAATATGATCTCTGACATGAGTGAAATCTCGAATCGCCATCTCTTGAGACCTTTACAATCGATCCGAATAGATCTCCTCGTACGAAAGAACTGCTAAAGAAAATTTGTCATTCCTCTTCTTGAATAACGAATGGAAAACGATTCCACCACCTCGATCTTTCTTTTAAGAAAGAGAGAATATTAATCATGTTTAGAAGTGTGTAGATTCAGAAGGATTTGACGTCATATTTATAGCGAGAAAAGGGAACCAATTTAGGGCAAACGCCTTGGAAAAATTCTCATTTGCAGCTAAAGCATCCAATCGTTAAGTGTCGCGTGTCAAGTACGAAGACTTGGTGTAAATATTTCGCGAAAATCGTGCCGGAAATCACAACTCCCTAAGTTCAATTGGCGCATCGAACGTCACCTCAAAGGGCGAACGGACCAGATCAAGCTCCGTGTCAAGGCAAGTTTTTCGAGATCAACTCGAGATCTGAGTTGGGCAAATCTTTCTATGTACGTCTCGGACGAGCTTACTGAAATAATACTCGCCGAGCTCGGGGGCGGGGACTAGTTGGTGGTATCGGATCTAGCACCCATTTCCATACCCGACTTAGACCCGACAGGATGTTGGGGTCGGATTTCACCCTCTCGACTTTGGTGTACAAAGTTATGACTGACAACAAATACGCTTTGACGTACCGAGATTATAAGGCCCCTAGGTTGTTTATATACAAGAAATGACTAAGTCTTTCGCCTTTCCTAAGTCCTCTCCATCTAAGGGGGAACTTTCTAAGACGTCCCTACTCTCAGCAGAAGGCGCTGTGGAGACGAAAGAGCCAATAGAAGGCGTTGTGGAGACGAAAGAGCCAACAGAAGGCGCTGCGAAGGTCACAGCAGTGTGACACCGATGTAACTGGCAGTGACACTGATGTGTCTGGAGTGTCGCCGATGTCCAGGCACTTCGGTGTCCGTCAGGACGACGATGAAGGTTTCAGAAGGTTCCCTGCATCAAAGCCCACTTACGAAGCCCACATAGGCGCAACCGAAATAGGGGAAAAAAGACAATCCACGAAGGTTTAGGAAAGTTGACTTTATCTTTTAGGAAAAGGCTTAGCCGACTCCGGCATCCACACTCGATACGAAGTTTGAGAGGACAGCTCGGAGGATGGGCCAGCGAGGATCCATTAGCAGCATCTCGGCCCGTTAAGGAACATTAGCTGACCTAGGCAAATACAAGCAAATTGGAAGACTTAGCTCGGATAAAAGGAAATACTTAGAATTATTATACCTTCCTTTTATTTTTTATGAGATTTTCCATTTATCTTTTAAGGTTACTTCGACCGACTTGGTACTTGTATAAATACTTGATGTATTCCTCCAAAACGAGGACATCGCCTTCAATAGAGAATTCTATACACATTTTTTCGCTTGATCTTTTCTTCGTGATATTACTTTTAAACCTAGTTCATCTATTCTTTGGACTGATCTCGGATTGTTGCTCAATCCGGTATCACCCGTCATTTTTTTTTCTTTTGAATCAGTCAGTTCTTTGTTTACGTAAGACTTTTGAATTTGTGAAACTTATGAAACTATTATCATGTGTTGTGCTATTTGATCGTGTTTCATTTAAGTGATCTACAGTTTACCTTTGGACTGCTCACATGACAGAAGCAGTTCACATGACAGAAGCAGTTTAATTTTAACAGTGCGTCGATCGATACATATGGAGAGTGTCGATCGACATATCCACGCACTGTGTTGATCGACACCATGGCGATGTATCGAACGACGTATACACTACACAGGTCCGAGTTTCTATGTTTCCCGCAATTTTTAAGTCTTTTTCTTTTCCTCCTCGCCAATCTCAACTTAATAATATTGGGGACAGTGTTGTTCGAGTCTGGGGGAGGTAGTTGCTAACTTTGTTTTTTGTTTTGGAGTCAAAAATTGGTTTTATTGAATCAAAATTTGTAGGGAACAACGATCTTTCCTATGAACAAAGGCTTAGTTTTTGCGATTTTTAGTTGTTGCGACGAAACCTTTAGAATGAGCGAATTCAAAACCAAATGATAGTACAGGTTCTCCTCTTATCATGGTTTGCAAAACGAAGAAGATTAAACCCTAGACTAGCACACTTGATCTCCATCTCGTTATTTTCTCTCTGATGATGTCACGACAGTAATCGATCAAACATTCAGGACTCCTGATTTCTTTTTACCACTCTTTGTTGATCCTAAATGACCAGCTCATTTTTAGTTGGTACCCAACCCCTAGCCTTAACTTTTTCTCAAACCTCATGCATTCTTTTTCCCTTTTGTTTTATATGCACGCATGTGTATAAACACCATAGAGAAAAAAAACCGACGCAGTTTTTCATTCACAAAATTGCACAGGAAGAGGAATTGGTTGGAGTACACTGTGATGAGCGACGATGCTAGCCATTCCTTGGGATTCGTGCACAATAATGGTAATTTTTTAGACTAACACCTATGTAGATCATTCCCCCCCCCTTACTGTAATGACCCTCGCTTAGGCCTAAACCGCGCCTCGGTAAGACCCGATGCGATGGCCGGATCAGTCCGACAGTATTTGGCCGAAACCTAGCCAAGCACCTTGGTAACTAAGCTGCTTGCTTGGTTACTCTGTGAGTAAGCTGCATGCGTGGTTGCTTGGTGATTCACCGAGCTTACCCACGGCTGAAGCAAACTCAAGTAGGAGGTGTTGCTTTCCCTTGGCCTAAGCAACATCAAGCAGGTGGTGTTTGTTTTCCCTCAGCTGAAGCAAGGCCAAGCAACTCCTAAGTTTTTGTCCACTGCCACGTGTCGCGGCAGGAAGACTTCTCGGTGGATCCGATCAGCTTAGTGTCCAGCTGCTTCACCTGCCTTCTAGGCTGCTTATTTCCCACTTTATATACAAGGCCTTAGCCTTGTTTTATTCATCAGAACCCTCAGCCTTACACTACTAAAGATCAGTCCGATATAATTATTCCACCGCGAAACTTTGTTCCAACTAGTCCAGACCACAGCGGATACTTTGTCCGAGTGTTGCTCTGTCCATTCATCAGTCTGTTGGCTAATCACCACAAACCGTTCTATAGCAATTTCGGGAAAAACTTAGGGATCTGTTTCGGTTTGATTCCAGACGATCACTAAAGTCCCTTGAACCATTTTGTTCCGATCTAGATCATCACTTCGAAGGATCATCAGTCCGATCGTAAGGCAACCGAGAGTAGGATTCATTGAGTGAATCGAATCGCAAACTTTCACCAAGTAATCGGTGAGTCTTGGTTATGTTTGTCGTGTGTTAGATGAGTAGAACACACGTTCTTGTTTATTTCTAAGCTTATAACCGTAGAGGTTCATGCTAGGATTTTAGGAATTTAGTTTAAGTGTTTTCATTGATTGTTATGTATGATGTTTGATTGTGTGATTGAGTGCTGCATAATTCACGTGATGATTGTGTATGAGTTTGCTACTAACCTTTGTGGATGCAGGGTTCAAGAGAATGTTTTACCATGCTTGTGTGGAGTGATATAAAGATGTAGCGTAGGACCATAAACGGCTGCGTAGGACCTTAACGGCTACGCATGTCCTTATTAAGGTTGCGTACTCATCTTATACTAACTCTTTATTTGCATGGTATGGTTTGTTTAACACAAGGAAACGTAGGGGACTGAAAGGCACTCGTTGTTCTTGATGCTAACGGCCACCAATTGATCTATGTTAACTTATGTAATTTTGTGTGTTGTGTTTGTGGTTTAGCGTTGCAAGTGATCAAGAGGATCATGTAACGTTCTAACTTTCTAACATTAGTAGTGAGCGGTTTACACTTCCATGTATCGGGAGTCACGGAGAGACGGGATTGCAGCCTTGGGCCGTGACTCTGTCGATATAATCCACGGAGAGACGGGATTGCAGCCTTGGGCCGTGGTATTACACTAGTCGGATCACTGGTCTTTTAGCCTTGGTGGTTAAGGCCGAGTGAGGTAAAAGGGACAATGGAAGGAAGTTGTCAACTGGCTTTATAGGTTTTTGTTTGTTAACTTGTTACTTTAAAAGAGAACTGCGGTAAGAGGTCCTCTCAGTGTGTTGTGCTTTAATCATCATTTCCGCATGTGCATTTCTCTGATTATTGTATGATTGCTTCTTGATTGTTATTTTGGGTTTGGGTTGGGAATATTTCTGTGCATGTTAGGGGAGCCTTGGCTCACTGGGTAATTAGTACTCCTGACTCCAATTTGTTTTGCAGGTAAACCTTTAGAGGGGAACCAGTAGCGGGTGTGCGGAAAGATAGGACCACCGGAAGTAGGTTTTTGATGTCTTTTGTAAATTTATGTTTTTGATATGTTTTTATGACTCTTTTGGGCTCTAGGCCTTGGCCAAACCTAAACCTTGTATAATTGTTGCAAATAAAAACAAGTATGTTTTTGTGAAATTGTGGTGTTAATCTGATATTAGTCTCGTCCGGACTAACACAACTCTTGGTCATGGAACGGGTTGCAAAGCCTTAGGCCATGGTCAAGAGGTAAAGGTACCTTAGAGGGTTGATTCGGGTAGCTGGATCCGTTCTAGTAACCTTTATCAGCCGGTCAACGGGTATCTACCGTGGCGTTCTTGGTCAACGTTGATCGGGGGCATTACACTTACTCAGCCCAAAAAAAATAAAAATCGAGAATTCTATAAGGGCAGGGAATGATCATCTTCAAAAAAGGAAAAAGTCTCTAGTTTCTAAGAAAATCCCAAGGAATCGAGTGCATGGATGTGAGTAGTTTGAGTTTATGATTTTTATGCTTAATGGAGGTGTTTGGTTCGTGACTATGTGTGGAGGAGAGAGTGCAATGTGAATGAGAAACTTTGGGCATCAACTGGACCAGTCTCTCTCTTGCGTTTATGTATAATGTCTGCATCCACCAAATAACATCCGGTAACCTTAAACACTTCCAACTCCAGTAAAACTAAAGGCCATTTTTACACCTAGCCTTTTACTTGGTTGACGTCATTAGAGAGAATTTCATCATCACTTTGATCAACTGCTACAGTTAGGAGGATGTGAAATTGATAGGTTTGCAAGCAAAGATTCAAGGCCCAACCTATGATGGATGAGATTTCGTGACCGCCAAAGGTACTTTGTTTATATGCAGCGAAAGGATCAAGGAAGCAAAAGCAATGTTCCAAACGATAAGAGAGTTCCCGTGATTTTCAAACCTCAACTTTGTTTTTAGTCTCTAGTTTGCTTGAGGGCAAGTAAAAGCTAAGTCTGGGGGAGTTGATATATCATGGTTTTCGCCGGTTTTCGACCATGATATAAGTCCTTTTATCGAGTTTTTTCATCGTTTTTCGAGTTCTTTTAGTGTATTTATAGATTATTGTACGTGGGGAGCTTAATTGGTGATTATGGAGCATTTTGGAGCATAAAAGGATGAGCAACCGATTTTACAACTTTGGAGTCAAAATTCTAGTCATGCGTCGATTGACACACTCTATGTGTGTCGATCGACACACTTTATGTGTGTCGGTCGACACTCACCTCTGATAATGTGACGACGCGATTTTACAAGTTTTGAAAATTTCCTTTTTGACCCGGAAGTTTCTAGAAGTTATCAAAAAGACTTCATCTCGATTTTAGAACATTATATATGCTTTTCTTTTAGGTTTTTAATTTTTCATCTTGTTTTCTATTGAACAAAGTTGAGAGATTTTTGAGAGCTTTAGGGAGAAAAGTTGCTTTATACTTTAGAGATTTCTTCGAACCCTCTGTATCACTATCTTATATCTTTTATATGCCCGATTATTCACCCATGTGTTATGTTGCATCCATGTGTGAGTAGTTCTCTTGTTAGGTTTAGGGTTATTCAAATGGATTGAAGATGAATTGTTAACTCTAATTTAGGATTCGCAGCCCTGAATTATATATCCTAGGTTTATAAATTGACACGGAAGTGTAATTGATTATCCTCAACTAGATCTTAGATGAGTAAAATCTCCTATTGTCAAAGGAATTTGGTTTAGGGATTTTGTGAACAAATTGAAACTTGGACTTAATGCTTGTTTAAATTGATTGAATTCGCAAAAGAATTTGGCTTTCTAGAGTTTAAGCATAGTTAGTTTTCGCAATGGAAGTTGGTTGATTATATCTTAGTGTTTCAAGTTCGAGAACAGTTCTTAATAAAAATCCTAACGTCTTTTAATCTACAATTTAGATTCATCCTGAGAATTTCCTAAAAACCTGCTTTTTGTTTAATTGATTTTAAGAAACAACAATCACCACATATCTTGAATTTGCTATTACATTCATTCTACATCATTTTACTTAGCTTAATTCGAAGTCATCAATTCTATTGTGTAATTTGATTCCCAGTTATTCGATTCCTACTACGTTGACCTCTTAATTTTAGAGAGTCTAGCTCAGGGTTAAATTTGAGTCTATCACCTGTACGCTCATCCAAACGAACTATGGTATTAAAGTCCCCACCAACAATGAGTGGCTCATTCAACCCATGAATTATCGTACTAAGTTGTGTCCATAGACCACTCCTTCTACTCATCGTTGGAGCCGCATACACTACAGTCAAGTAAGTCACCTTTGAGCCCGTCTCCACCTTAGCATGAACAAACTGATTTGATGACTCAATGATAGTAATGCTTCCCACTTCCGATCTCCATGGGAGCCATATACCTTCACTCTGACCCATTGCATCCACTCTGAACGAATTCTCAAATCCTAGAACTTGACAAATTTTTTGTGCTCTATCACCCCCAGCATGAGTCTCGAAAAGAGCAAGAACATCAGTGTTGAATTTCTTCAAAATATATCGAATCGATCTCCTAAAGTTGGGTCGGGGCATCCCGTTAATCTTGTTGATTGTCCCCATCCACCTCATGAGGAACTACCGACATATCCAACCTTTCTATCGAAAGATCTTTCTCTGGTCCAACACTAGTCTTCTTCGAACCATTCTGTTTATGCTTGTCCTCCATAGCCTTCGCATTATCCGCCACAAAGACCCTTCATGCTCTTCCAACATTCCCTTTCTCCACTCGTAACCTCTTCCCCGATGCAGAGAGCTCTGCTTCACCTCTCATGGGTCCAAAAACAAGGCCTTGCATGGGCTTGTTCGTGTTACTCACGTTTTTGGGTGATAATTCTCACTTAATTTACTATTTCCAGCCCGTTTATGCAGAGGTCCACCTCTTCCACCATTCTTACTTTTGTCTCAAACTTTAAAATTCCCTCCTACGTGACTCCTACTCTTACCCAAACTTAGCATATTTAATATATCCTCGTTTTCCTTATTCTCCTCTCCAATATTGATTTCTTCCCTTATTTCCGATATACCCATATCTTCTCCCAATCTTCCAAATCTGTTAGTTACCATAACACTATTACGATCCCCTTTTGCGGGATTTCACGGAGATTTTGCTCCACCCCTCCTCCTACCGCAAAACCCACCACGGTGGATTCCCTTTTCTCCCTAATCTCTGTGCCACCCTAAATCCATCATCTGGCACGGTAGTTTCAACTGAATCCGCATTCGTTAGTGTCTCCATCAACACCATTTCTTTCTCCGGTATTCCCCTTGGACAGTAATGGACCAGATGCCCATATATCCCACAGTTATAACAAATGTTTGATAATCCTTCATAAGCCACTGAGTATCTTTCTTTGTTCAGGGTTCCTTTTAAGGGTTTAGCTAAATTCACTTCGACTCACACCCTCGCAAATCTAGCAGGTTCAAAATTCAAGGTTGTTGCGTCCACCTGAATGGGTTTCCCCAATCCCTTATCTATACCCATAAGAATAGACTTATGATAGAAATTCACCTGAAGATTCGCCAACCCGATCCACACAGGTGTTGTGACAATTTCATCACTTAGCGGGTTAAACTCCGGGGACCAGGCTTTTACTATCTACTAACTCCCAAATGCCTTCCATGGCCCACCCATCACCGTTGCCAAGTACTCTTCCTCCATCTCAAACCTAACCATGAAAAACTGTCGCGGCAGATCCATCACGTACATAGCCCCACTAGGTTTCCATAGCTCTCTCAACTTCTTACTCAAAGCGGAAATAGCAATTTTCGCCTTAAAACCTTCATGATCATATTTCTTCCACAATTTATTCATCGCTTATAACACCTCCTTCTCGATTGTTATCATCGGCTCACCATCCTCCCCGTTTGGAAACTCTACAGCTAATCTCTCATAAACAAACGCATCGTCCAAAACCGTCCCCGGTACCGGTAAACCCCCTCCATTCGTGCCCTTCACCCTTGATGCCCAAGTCCCACCTATATCCGGTGGTCTTCCTTTCTCTCCTGCCTCCATCATCGTCACATCTTCAATCCCCAAAACCCTAGAATCGCCAAGCGTGTCTCCATAACAACTAAACTTTTATCTAGTGAATAGGTATAATATTTCATCTCACTTGAGAATATATATATTTCCTTGCAAATATAGCAATAAAAAATATATTAGGTCATGTTATTGTGGGCCTTGTGGCCCACTGGTAACAAAAGAAACTCTTATCTAATAAATGGATTGAGAATATAAAAAAATACAAATGAGCAAAACGATGTCGTTTTAAACGTTTACTTAGGTTTTGACCGCTCGTGTTTTAAGATTGACCTTTTAGTTTTAGTTATCTTTATCGTAATCGGTATCAAAAGAAAATCTACTCTAGATTTTTTTCCTTAAATTTCTATCCAATTATTTTGACTGTTTTTTTTTCCCTAGTAGTTGCTCATATATATATAGAGAATGAGTAAACCTTAATCACATCGACACAGAGAAATGAGGGAGAAGATGCCTTCCTTCTCAGATGATCTATGGGCTATTATACTTGTCCTTTTACCTCTAAAAACCATCACAGCTTCAAAATCGGTTTGCAAACAATGGAAATCAATCGTCGAATCTTCCTTTTTCCGCAAGCTTTTCCTTTCTCGCCATCAAAACTCGCATTCTTCATGGTCCCTCATGAGCATGAATGGTCCGACAGAGGTGATGGCTCACTATGGATGCGAGATTTGGGGTCTTCAACGATCTCTTAACTCTTACATTAACTCTTTCATGACCAGCAAATTCTTGAACCACCCGGAGAGATACAGACAAGCCATGGTCCGTGGTTACACTGATGTTGGTTTTGTTTTGATCCGTGTAGTGTCTCTCTTCGGGAATGTATCCTATTACGTGGCTAATCCGGTTTCACAGGAATGCGTAGAAACCGATCCTCCATGGTTCGAATCAAAGCTATATTGTCCAGTGGGAATTGCTACACGAACTGAGGAAGAGGGTGGTGTTTTGCTTTTTGATTTAAGTCCAGATAAGTTAAGTTTGCTGATATACTCATCTGAGACTGGCTTGTGGACTCCTGAAACTGTTCACTTTCCTTTCTCCTTATCAAGTCATGATTATCACAATTCCATTAGCTCCAACGGGAATCTTCACTGGATCGCCCAAAACTCTAACCATGATGAAGTTGTTGTATCCATCGATTTCTACTCTGCTGGTACGAGTTATGTTCGAGTTCTTGTTACGCCTTTCCCAGATTTAGGAGTTCTAAAATTCAGAAGAACTTGCACACCATGTCAAGGATTAGTCATGTATATGAACGTAATCTATGTAACCAACGATGATGAGAGTGTAGAGGAAAAGTTTCGTGTATGGAGGCTTAAGAGCGGGGAATGGGAACTAGTAACTGAAATCACCCGCGAGAATGGTTTCAAGTTTATTCCGTTTGCATCAAACCCTGTTGACAGTCAGTCAGTCTACTTTGTGAGCAGGTATGGGAAACGTTTTCTATCAATGAATTTACTCAATGGGGAATTTGTGTATCACAACAAGTTCGAACGTAGTATCGATGGTTGTATTTGGAGTTCGGTTGAATGCGCGAAAGTTAGGACAAGCATCCGAGTCAGAGACCCGACCTTTTCATCATTCGTTCTGCCAAAATGGCTGCATCGGATCCCGAACTAGGTGAGAAAAGTTTGACATAATATGTACAATAGTGCATTTGTTTCTTTTTCATTATCAATATTGTTAATTCCTAATGCAAGAGGGAGAAATTGTGGTGTTTGGTTTATTTGTTGAATCTTCTGGTTGATTTAAGTAAGAGAGAAAAAGAAAAAGAAAATGGTTATGGTGTTTTATAGGTTTCATTGCTTGACGATCGTAGACAGTGTAATATAGACTCCATTATTATACAACTTAAAAACATTAAAAAAAATTAACAGAGTAGAATAGTATAGAAGCTTCGTACTTTAAGATTATGCTCCAACCTTGCGTAGTAGGTTTACAAAAACCTTCGATCTCAATCCGTCACCATTAGAAACAAACGTAGCGCTAACAAGGTCATTGTTAAACAATGTGTGTCCTAAAGAGAAACATAGACGTCTGAAATCAAAGAGGTCTACATGTAGAAGATTTAGTGTTTCTGTGTCGAATGTTTAGTGTTTCATCGAAGATGCAAAACCAAGAATGATGACACAGAATATCAAGAAGGCACAAGATATTATGGAGCAACACCAGTCCACTACAACTACCTTATTCTTAGCAACTCATGAATCGTAGTTGGGCAAACCAAATCGATGTTCATCTTCAATGGAAAAGTGTGCTAATGTTGATTCGGACAAAATTGAACAAAACTTAGCACTTATTTAGAGGTCTAATCATATATCATTAATAGAAAACTGGATTTGGGTCACGAAGCTGATCATATTATGTATTCGGATACTTTCCTCTTGTTAACATTAGTAACATTACAAAACAACCAACCAACACAATCGAGCTGATTTCATATAAGGATGAGACAAAATGTTAGAATAAACTGCGTAAATTCAAAAGATTGAACACATATGGAGTGGAGAAGACGCTGTTTTTGATAATTTGCACACAAATTATAAAACTTCAGATGATCAATCGAACAACATCATCATCATCATCACCATCCACATAGACCATTTTTTCATAAATTAAAAAAGCTTGAGAACGACAATGGAGAACCCCCAGATACATACTTTAGTATTAGAAGGGGCAAAGATTTTCAGCAAACCAGAAGAAGATTCCAGAAGCTACTAGAAGCAAGTACCTTCTGGAGGTTGAACAAGCTTCCGGTTATGCGAGGCAGACATTTCCTTCTTCAGCTGTGTCAGTATATCCTCCATTGTGTACTCCCTTTGCCAGTTTGCAAGAAGCGCAAATTTCTTTGGTTCCACCTAAACATACACATTACAAGTTAAAATAAGTAAACGGTGCATTCAAAGTAACAAATCAGAGAATAGCAGGATGGTGATTTTTGTGCGTACCACTCCTGTTTCATGGTTGACACAAGTCATGTTGACACGTGAATGGAACCGGACAGTTGGAGGTTTCTCTGGGTAATCTTTGTCACAAAAGAGTTTCAACTGATAGATTCTACCTTCATGAACAGTCTGCACACAGGAGAACATACAGAATTTGTTTAGTACAAGAAAAAGAAACAAAGACCTACACTGATAAAGAAAAGCTTAAGAAAATGACGAATAGAGCACAATGTTGTTTAGATCCTCTGTATTCGAGCTATGGAGGAACTAGGCATGATGATGCTAAGAAAATTGATCAGTGCTTCTTAAAACACTCACTAACAGAAGTAATTTGCGTGTATGAAGATAAAGGAGAAGTTAAGAAGATAAAGATATAACTACGTTGTGAGGACCGATGATAGTGCCAGTCCAAGAGCGCATATAGATGTCATCTCCATCATCCATCCCATAGCTCACAGTTCCATCTCCAATACCTTTCTCCCCACGTTCAAGCTCCTCCAGCAACCGGAAATTCCTCGGAACTAAATTGTAATAACAAGCATCAGAAACAATTCATATCATCAGTAGTGGAAACAGGGACAAAGCCCCTAAATTAAACAGCATCTGTCTAATCAAAGAAGAGTAACAGATTAATCATTATCCACAAAGTTCAGTAAAATAACTTGTTGAATCTCCTAACAAAGATCAAGAAGAACAATTAGCTGCTGAATATTTACTGTATAAATAAGGTCCTGGAAGCAATCGAACACACAAATCATAACACTAGACACAAGCCCAGAGAATTAGGAATCTGTGCTCTGATTATAGAATGATGAATCGCATTTTAACCATTATATTAGAATGTTCTACGAGAAAAAAAAAACATCTCAAGAATTGGGACATCAACATTATTAACGAACAAGCTCAGATCAACCTACATACGAACATACAGATAAGTGTAAGACAGAGAAACAAAGCCATAAACAATCAAGTTACGGAGCAAAGCAAAATATCAAGAGAAGAACATTTTCATAATAGATCGATGAACCCTATGAGAAAATCTCGAGACCCATCGATCAAAACGAAGAAAGCCCAACACGAAGCTCCCAAAACCCTAAGAAAAAAAACGAATAAACCCAAATACGGATTCCAAAAACCCTAGAAAAAAACAAACAAAAGAATCGAAATTCTTTACCGACAACACTCGATCCTCCAGAGCCAAGAGTCATAATCGATGAAACTGTGGATTCGATCCGATAGGTTTTGAGATCTGATGAGCGCGAGAGAGAGACGAAGAGCAAAGGAAAATCAAGAATGTGGTGAAAAGACAGAAAGCTAATTGTGAGGGGTGAAATTGGGCTCCTTTTTGGGACACGGAAAGACTTTAATTTGCAACTTTAGTACCCACAATTTCATTTTCTATCAATTACTTCCTTAAATTACTATATTTACATAAGAACCCTTTACATTTTTTTTACTCGAATTTATTTGTTTTCTCTCCATATCTCACAAATTTTCTTTTAATTTTCAGAAAACTAAAGAAAGCTTCTTCTCATGCAAAAACAAAGTTTGTTTTCCAAACACAATTAAGGTCTAATTCCTCGATTGGGAAAATTTAAAAAAAAGATAGGCTAAAAAAACAATACTTGGGGGTGGATGACCTTCGTTCATCTCCTCCTCTTTAGCCATTAATTTTCTCTCTTCTCTCACATTTTCATAAATATTCTCCTTTTTTCTTCTAAACCTCCAAATACTAGACCCTAAACACCAATACTAAACTTTAAACCCCAAATAATAAACCCTTGGGGTTTAAGGTTTAGTATTTGGAGGTTTAAGGTTTAGTATTTGGAGGTTTAGGGTTTAGTATTGGTGTTTAGGGTTTACTATTTGTGGTTTAGGGTTTATTATTTAAGTTAAGGCTTTAGTATTTGGGGTTTAGGGTTTAGGGTTTAGTATTTGGAGATTTAGAGGAAAAAAAAGATTATTTAAGAAAATGAGAGAGAAAAAAAAATCAGTGGTCCCCACAATTTATGTTTTTTGTGATTTAATTTAATCAGTTTTTATCTAAATTCTTATTGGCTAAAGAGGATGGGTGGATGAAAGTGGTCCACCCTTAGGGACAAACCAAGAATTATTCCTAGAAAAATAGGCCACATTTTCAAAAATTAAAAAAATAGACTAATTTTGACATTTTATCCCTCTTTTAAATAAATACAAATATTAGTTGTATTTGGTCCTCTAACTTACAGCTAATATAAAACCGAACGAACTAAACTCTTTAACCCATTGCAACACTATTAACATGATGTTAAACATAATTTACCACAAATTTTACAACCAAATAATGAAAGTAATGTGGCCCAAAAAAAAGAAAGAATGTAAAATCCTTAGAAATTAACAAACGATATAGTAAAATATAAATTTGATTTTATAAAAGTTAAATAATTCCACCACATGTAGTTGCCTAAGTAAAATAAATATCCTAATTTTATTTAACGTTTTTCATCTCTGATGTTGTCAAGCTCATGATCATCATCATCAAGATGAGTAATGAAATATGAGACAATGGTTCCACTGTTACAGCCTTACAAGAAGCTTAGAAATCTTAGATCTTCATTTTGATGTCTCTTTTACGCTCTTTCTATCGTGGAAGAATTTATCCTGGTAGTTTAGCATCGTCCTAGTCCCGTGTTCGGAAATCGCAACCGAGCCATACTTCATCAGTATTTTTGCTTTGTTTTTTGTCATATCTTCTCCTACTTTATTTTTTTCATTATCCACACCCGAGTTACATAGAGATTTTAGAATAATAAACTCTAGTAGAGAACTTTATATTCGATCATATTAACCAGTGAGAGATAAAGAATTTACTTACCAATAATAATAGCTAGTTCTTGAAGCTTTTGAAAATTTTAAACTAAGAAGTTTTGAGCCCGTCTTGCGTTTGATAAAAGTTGATATTTTAAGAAAAGATTCAATCCATTGACACATAGCAAGAAAAAAATTTGCATTAGTAAGAAAAATCAAGCGATGTTACTTACCTGCGAGACACATCTTCGAGCTCTAAGAAACTATCTTCCAGAAGTGAATCACATTCACCTCCACCTTTATCCACCCCATAAAGCCTAAGTTCATGTACTGATACGCCTTGTTGAATCAATAGCTGCAAACACCAGATTCGATCACACGATCTCTAAGAAATCTAAGTTGTTCCGTTAAATTCAATTACGAGAAGAAAACTATGATACTTGCAAAAGACAAGGAACATCTTCCTCCAAAGCCATCTCAATTGAGTCCATGTAATAGTTTTATCATATCATAAGATCACATCACAAGAGAAACATAAACTAATCAAAAGGTACGAGAATCTAACGGAGAGACTCACGTAGTAGTTTTGATTCGTTTTCAAGGACGCAATATCTTCAAAGGTTTAAAGTATTCATCCGATGTACAAAAGCTAAACCCTGAGGATGGGAAATTTGGTTCTTCCTGATAGCCTAAACCGTGAAAAAGTTCAAAGCTCTTATCGATCGATTAATTGTTGGAATAATTTTTGGTGATTTAAAAGAGAGATAAAATGTTATGATTAGCCTATATATTTCTTTAATTTCAAAAAATATTGCCTATCTTTTTAATTTTGATACTTTTCTAACCTATTTTCTTAATTTTTCATTCCTCTAGACTTTTTATATATTCGTTGTTAGTTCAACAATATAGTAGCACATATATAACTTTTCTTTGAAACATATAACATATAACCTATTAGGGGGAATTACAAATATGCCACTTTTGAATGATCACTTTTCACCCCTGCCACGCTAAAAACTGGTTTCCCAATAATGCCACGATTTTCGTACAAAATGACAAAAATACCCTTACAAAAACAAATGGTATTCACAAACAAGTTATTTTCTAAAAAAAATTTCTCTCTCTCTCTCTTTTCTCTTTCTTTCTCTCTCTCTCTTCTCTTTCTGGGTTTTCACGTTTTTGTTTTTTTTGTCAATGGTCCTTATAATTTTGTATAAAGTTTATAAGCATTTTGTATAGTTTATAAACGTTTTGTACAGTTTATAAGGTTTATAAACCTTTAACCTATTTGTTTGGTTTATAAGCAATATGTGTGGTTTATAAGCATTTTGTAAGGTTTATAAACGTTTTGTACAATTTATAAGCGTTTTAAAAGAAATTTATAATACAATTTTAAAAGTTTTATAATGTAAATAAAAACCCTAAACCCTAACCCCGCAAAACCTATACCCTAACTCCCCAAGTGTAAAATACTTAAACCAAACCCAAAATTGTAAAACATTTTTGGTGTTTTGCGTCTAAGTTTGTATATGAAATTTAATAAAACTTTATAAGCATTTTATATGGTTTATAAGCATTTTGTAAGATTTATAAACGCTTTGTACAATTTATAAGCGTTTTAAAAGAAATTTGTGATACAGTTTTAACAGTTTTATAATGTAAATAAAAACCCTAAACCCTAACCCTACCCCCAAAACTATACCCTAAGTGTAAAATAGTTAACCCAAACCCAAATATTTAAAAACGTTTTTGTGTTTGCGTTTGCATTTGAGTTTGTATATATAGTTTTTTTAAGAGTATTCATATTTTTTTAAATCCACGTGATAAAAAAAGTATAAGATCCAATTTCATATTCATGTTTTTTTCACCATCAATTTATTCCCGAACTTCCATAGAGAGGAAGATGAAATTTAGTTCATTGTGAAAGAGAAAATAAACTTGATAGAGAGAGGAGAGGAGAGAAAGAAAAAACAAAATCTGAGATGGAGAGAGAACGAGAGAGAAAAAAAAATATTTTAAAAGAAATATGACACAAAGAGAGAGGAAATAGAAAGAAAAAAAAATCTGACGTGGAAGAGAAAGGAAAGAGAGTGGAAAAAACAAATATGACAAGTGGAGAGATATAAAAACAGAGAGAGAAAAAAAAATCTGGTTTAATAATCATTAAGGGTAATCTACGAATATTTTAAAAAAGTTGTGGCATTATTGTGAAAGTGCTTTCACGTGTGGCATTTTTGTAAAGTGACATGTTAAAAGTGATAATTCACAAAATTTCTCTATTAAGAATCTCTTAATTTTTGCAACTAATTAAATTAATATAATTAAAATGTAAACCCCTTTATGACATGTAATTTATATTGGGCAAATTTGTAATTTTAATATTTTGTCACATTTTATTTAGTATATACAAATATGAAAAATTAATTTCTAAACACATCATTTAATAAATTTTAGTATTTAATATTTAAAAGACAGAGAAATGCCTTTAAATATCCCAAATTCAAATTTTAAACAAAAACAATTAACAAAAACAAAAGTTTTGTTTGCAAAAATACCACATCTTGCAATGAATTTCAAAATTTTCAGAGTGAAAATGTTTCTTTAAAAAATATGAAAGTCTTTATCATTTAACATCACTCCTAAACTCTAAGCCTTTAAAATAGAACATAAAATATGGTATATTTGAGAATCGCTTTTAATATAAAACGGAAATACATTTATTTCTTACTTTAACTACTACCGGATTGAATGAATGAACATAAATTAGATTGATAATACATGAAGTATAGCTAAGATAGGAAGAAGAAAAGGTGTCAAACTGAGCTAGCTCGCTCGGCTCAGCTCAGCTCATTATGAGTTAGAGTGTTGCCGAGCTCAGCTCAGCTCAGCTCATTTATTATACGAGCTTATAAACATTAGCTCGTGCTCAACTCATCTTGATCGTGATCTAAATGAGCTAACTCACGAGCTAATAGAAAATAAATATAAAAATAAAATAATTAAAGTTTAAACTATTATAAAATCCAAAATCCATTTCTAATGTTAAATATTAAAACTAAATCCAAATAATATTGTTATGAATGCTAAATAAAATCAAAATCATCGTCAAATGGTTGCCGAATCTATTCCATTTCAGAGTCTTCATATGTTCCAGGGATTTCTCATCATCTTCATCTGTCATTTACAAGAAATAGGTATATGTTAAAAAAATATGATGAAACAAACTAATGGCAATTGGAATAGTATTTGACTATTAGTAACCAAGTAAATAATAAACAAAGTAACAATTAGTACATCAATCCAAGACCATACATACTAAGACAATGGCAATTAACATGCATAATTAACAAGTGAATAAAAATACATTAGCATTCTTGTAGGGTGTGTAACAATATACAATATATTAATATAATATTTTAAATTATTAAAAAATATATTTGCTCGTGAGCAGCTCACCATTCATTTGAACTGACTCGCATAAACTCACCAACTCATTTTAACTCGATCATTAAGCTCGTTTACAAAATGAGTCTAAAAACATAACTCGCACTCGCTCGTGAACTAATGACTCGTTTGACACCCCCTATAGTTTTCTAAAGGAATCTTCACATTTTAGTCATCTAACTAATTATACAAAAAATTATGATTTTCTAGTTAAATTACCCTTGAATGAACGATAAAATCGAAGCAATACCATTAGTCGCATACTACCAAATTTAATTTTTAATACTTTGAACCGAGACGAGTCGATTGTATATATGTTTATCTTTAAGTTTGTACATTTAGTATTTTTTTAAATGAACTTTTCGTTCGAATTTGACGTTTGTGTTTATTCTCTTGAGCATATAATATCCCAAAAAATCTTGTATAAACTCAAACGCCAAAAATAGCGTTTGAAACAATCAAACCCTCACAATGAGTCCTCTTTCATGTCACTTGCTCTCGATATATTAAAAACATGAAAAAAAATGGATAACTTAAACAAAATGAACCAGGACGGCTCAAACAGAAATGATCCGTCTGTCAAATTTACACACATTAAAATATAGGTTAATGATACTTAATGATTCGATTTATAAAATATGGGACTAAGAAAAATTCACCACATGGAGAGAAAATTCCCTAAACTCAAAAGTCCAAATTGAAAACATAACTTAGAACAAATTCTCTACGTAATCTGGATCAAATCGGTGGATTTACACTTAGGGCAACGTTGACGACCTTGCATGACCATAACATACATGTAACATCTTCTACATCCCGCCGCGATCAACACCGTAGGATCTTCAACATCCCCCGACGATGCAACCTCCTCCTTCCTTTCCTCCGTCGTGGACAAGCACGACCTAAGCGATGATGTCGAGTTGCTAGGTGACGATCTCCGCTTAGCAACCACCGACTCCGTGGCGGCCGATGGCTGGACTGTGGCTCTCTTACCGTTCTTGTTTCTCATTTTTGGAAAAACTTTGAACTTGTCGAGAGGGTTTTTCCTGGTTTTGTTTGGTCTTTGTGTTTGTTTTAGGTGGTGGCTTCTTAAAAAATGTATGTGTGGTATATATAAGGAGGAAGAGGAGCTAATTATGTCGAATAAATTAATATTTGTTGAATAGAGGAATTATGTTATGGAGAGAGAATATGGCATTATTAATTTAGTAATTAAATTACTTAATTAATTGGAGGTGGAAAAATTAGTAAAGTACCATAGAGTAGAGACAAATATATGAAACAAAAGATAATGCAGTAAACAATGCATTTAAACCAGCGCAGCAGACCATTTATTGCTTAATTGTACAGAGGAAGAGTAAATATGTTTACAATTGTAAAAAGAAAAGGCATATGATTTTGGTTGATGATCACTTTTTTTATCTAATATTCCGTATGTTCCAAAATACAAGAAATTTTAATTAAACGTGTTTTATAAAATAAATTATTACTTTAAAAAGTAGTGAAAAATACAGTTTTACAAATCATAATAAATGTTACATAATTAAAAAAGACAACAATATCAAATAACATTAAAATCAGTATAAATTTGTAAAATATCGTAGAAATTAACCAAAAAATGTTTTTTTCTTTATTTAAATCCAATATTATGGAACATATGGACTACCATTATTTTCAGTTCACTAAAAGTGTTGTTATATGATTTAATTTTTGTTTGCACTAAAACTTCCAATTATAATAGATTTCTAAATTACATTTTTAGTTTTAATTCCTATTAACTAGATGAATACAATTATATATTAAATAAACGGAATACTATCAAATTTAATAGTTATTTTTGTTGGGTAATTTCAAAAATATCATTCTTTAAATATTTTTTTTCCAAAAATGGATGTCTATTTTTAAACATGCCACAAATTAAGGATCTTTAAACAATAAACTTTAAATTTCTAAATTCCAAAAACTATTTTGACTCTAAAAAATTCTAAACCCCAACATAACATAGTTAGCTCAAACATAAATGATATTTTGAGTAAATGATATTTCAAAAGTGATATTTAGAAGAAAAAAATGTTAAAATACGACACTTTTAAAAAATCATATTTCAAAGTGGCATTTCTAAAGAATTCTCTATTTTTATTACGTATGAAAAATCATGAAAAGACACTTCAATATATAGTAGAATTGAAAGAATAGTTAAGGTTGCTTCTAATAATTTAAAAATGATCTATAGAAGATAAACTTACTTCAAAAAAACTATTGAATGATACTCCCTCTGTTGCATATTAGTTGTCATTCTACGCTTTTTGTTTTGTATCAAATTAGTTGTCGTTTTACATTTTCAATGCAAATTTATTACTACTTTTCCATTTTTTACCCTTAACTTTCAGCTTAATAATTATTTTTATCAAACAAAATAATGTCTTAATTAAGGGTAAAACAGCAAATTTAATTGTTTTCTTAATTTGTGTGAAAACACCTAGAACGACAAGTAATTTGCAACGGAGAGAGTAATTTTTACTAGTGGCAACCAATTTGAAAACAAAAACAATGGTACCATCAAATAATAATTAATCAAACAAAAATTTCTTTAAAATGATATCTACAACTAATTAATTCAAATTTTTAAAAATTAAACTTATACTATCTAACGCCTATTTCAGACGACGGTTTCAACGCCAGCTAAGAAAATATGTTTGATTAATAACTAAATGGATGTTTCGAAGATAACAATTAAATTTAATTACTTTGAATTACTTTCCATAGCTCGAATATATAAATGAATGCTTTTAGTCGGGAACATTTATGACAATTTAGAAGACGAATAGATATTGATATAACTAGTGATGGTAGTCTTATTAAAAAATATAAGAATTAAGATGTTTATAATTTTAAGATTCACAAGTGAACGAAAATAAATATTGTAGAGGGTATACATTTTTAAATTTAAACGCATTGAGCATAAGTTTTCTAGTCGTTAGAATAGTGTACATGTTTTATAAGAATACATGTCTGTCTTACGAAAACATACTAACAAATGTTTTGGTGACGACACAAACAATTGTTTTGAATATTTATCTCTAACTTCTATAGTATGTAAAAGATTTAAGTATTTTGTTTATAAAAAAACGTATGTATATATATATATATATAATAGTCCGATTTTATTACAAAGTGCCTATTTTACACGATAGTGTGTTTTTTAGCCGATTTTTTTACAATCGTGATAGTTGAGATGACAAATAACTCATCGTTGTGGACAAAATTACGCGATGGAGGTGTTGGCTCAACAACCGTTAACAGTTCGATTAGCAACGTTATAGTCAATATAGGTTTCAGGCAATGTTAATTAGTTTGATTAGTCTTAGTAGTTAGTGTAGGAAGTTGCATAGCTAGTCTATAGTTCGTGTTTGTAACATCATATCAAAATATGGCTATACTGAAAATACAAAAGAAGAATTGTACATATCTTCTATATATTAAAGGAGAAGCATTTCGAGATGATGTGTCAAGATCTTTTTTTTTCTTAGCTTTTTGATTTAACTAATTACACTATTATTAATTATTATTATACTCATATGCAAATATTATATATTCTTTAATCATCTACTATTCTATTTGCCAAACACTATTCCACTTGCTATACTTATTTTAACTACATTTAATTCAACTGTCAACACATTACTAATCTTATTATATAAAGTAGAGTTTGTCAAAAATGTAACTAACGAGATCTTGCCACGTGTCTAATATCGATCGAGATGATGGCATGTGTAAAAAAAATAAAAACGGAAAACGAACAAAAAAACGGTTAAATAATTAAGTAAATAGTGAAAAGAAAAATTTGTAATAGTTTAACTTAATTAGAAAAAAAAATAGAAAACTAACAAAACAAATTGTTAAGTGACTAACTAAATAGTAAAAAGGAAAATTCTAATAGTTCAAACTAATTAGAATTTTTTTTTATAATAGTCTAAAATAATTAGGAAATAAAATAAAATTTATAATCCAAACTATATATATAAAAAATTTAAAAAGAAATCGAGAAGATATATAAGTGGCAAAAAAAACTGAAAATATAGAACGAATAGTTAATAAAAACATTAACCTAAAGAGATTATAAAAAGTAAATAAACAAAAATTATAGAGAAAAAAAAGAATCTTATTATATAAAGGAGATGTGATTTGAACTAATTTATATTTTCTATCTTGCGGTTAACAAAATGCAATTTATGATAAATAAATAGATAATTATACGGGTTTCAACTTAAAATACGATTATACGGGTTTCAATTTAGAATATACTTATATGTGTTTTAATGTAGAATATAATTATAAAAATCATAACTATATAAATAATCAATTTTAATATCCAATACCCGCATATTATGTGGGTCCTAATCTAGTTATAATAAATACTAAATTGATAGGGATTGTTAATTAAATTTATTCAATTATATTTAATTTTGACTATACTTTTAAAACATTACCAATTAAAAAGCCTAAAAATGAAGACATCATTATATATTATCTTGAGCTTTTGAAATATATATATATATATATATATATGGTAGCAAAGTTAAGTAACTATTACACAAATATCGTAATTTAAAAAACTATTACTATATTCTATTTGACTATACTGAAGTCATAATTTTTGGGAATGAAAATAAAATCTAATAAAATAACCAAATAATTTAGATAAGAAATATATAAAACATAATTGACAAGTTCGGATTTTTTTTTAACGACAAATTCAAATTTTATAAAGTATAAACATATAAATGTTTAAAAATATATTAGTACAGATAATTCATACTAAGAGATATTTGTTTTTTATGATTAATCAAATAAGTATTCACATATAAAAAATTTAAAAATATATTAGTATATATATTTTATACAAAGAGATAATATCTATTAGTTATCAAAGACATTTCAAAAACTAAATAATAACAAAATTTTTAACATTTTTACATCAAATGAAATAATTATTTTGTTAAATTAGTTTATTGGTTACAATTAAACCGTGCAAAAGCACGTGTACTAACCTAGTTAGTGTTAAAATGACATTAAAAAAGAACAGAATTAGCAATAACTAGAATTTTATGCAAGAGGCCAATTACTAAAATACAGACCTCATAGAGAAAAGTCGAGACATAGTATAGCTGTTAATAACTTAAGAGGCTCGTGTATTAAATGCTTCATATTTAAGACGACAATCAAATTATTTAAAATGATTTACTGACTGGAAATTTTAGTGGCAATTATGGCACATAGTTTGATTGGAAGCCAAATTATGGGATGATTTGTAAATGAAGATTCTTTAAAAAAAAATAGGTAGTCTCACAACATCAAAATTATGAAAGTTCGAAATATTTTGATTTATTTATACAAAGGCTAATTCGAACTATAATTTAACTAATATTTTATATGAATATAGCCATCAACTATTCCATTAACTCGTTTAGCAAAAAAAAAAACTATTCCATTAACTAAATATAATAAATTTAAAGTGAATTGATATTTAACAAAACAAATGATAATTAGAAAATTATGGATGGAAATCGACTCCAAAGTATAGTAAAAAAATTTTTTGAAACTTTTCAAAGGTATAGTAAATTGATACTAGGTTGTCAGATCTTTTACCATTGACATGATGTTTTATAAATAAATGTGTTTTTCTTAAATTGAAGCACAGTAAAAGCTTTCTTTATAAAAGAACTACATAACAAAATGTCAAATATGTGAATCTATTGGTCTGGTTGTAATAAAAATTACCTCATGTAAATGATAAAAAGTTACGAGGGAATTAATATTAGAGACGGACGCATCTGCAAAGGCAATGGTTTTCAAACGTTATAAAAGCTTTTTACGGCTCATAGATAACTGAAACTGGAATTGGATGTGTGCAACCAATCAAAATATGATGAAGGCAAATATGCTCTATAAGCTTTCAATGAAGATGGTCATTGCAAGTTCTTATTGACAACATTCAAATTAGGTAGAGATTCTCCCAACACGAGTGTAACATTATCATGCTTTTCAATGGACCCATCATTGATAAACATGCCGAAGCTAGAGTTAATAACATGAGACATGGCAAACCCGTGAAGTTTATTGCTGAAAACACAATTGAAGAAACGATTATTAAGTTGTTACGACAAAAAGAAAACATTCTAACAGGGATTCATGATACAATGAAGCTTTTAAGAAGTTGACAGAAGAAGATATTATTTTTTCTACTTTTCCTAGTGAAGTTTCATAATATTGTAAAAATACTTGGATTTTACTTTAGTACTTCCTCCTTTGCATATTAGTTGTCGTTCTAGGTGATTTCACGTCAATTAAGAAAATATTTAAAAATTCTGTTTTATCCCTAATTAATGTGTTTTTCATTTGATATATGTAATTAATAAGGTAAAAGATTATGGATAGAAATGGAAAATTAATAATAAATCTGCATTGAAAATGTAAAACGACAACTAATTTGATACAAAACAAAAAATGTAGAATGACAACTAATATGAAACAGAGGGAGTATATAATTAGTAAAAACAAATTTTAATGTCACAAATAAACTTTTAAGAGTGAAGAAATTACAAACTCATGTAAAGAGAGCACTTGTTTTTCTTTTTTTGCTTTAGTGTAAAAAATAAATTAAAATGTCAAAATCTACCATTGACCTTCCATCCTAAAATCTAATACCTCAGCATCAGTTATTTCCCATGTGAAGCTATTAAATGAAATTTAATGGTAGCTTTTAAATGATACTAGTAATTGTTTCCTTATTATCTTAATCTCATATTCTCATTCATTACGAATCTGAAGAGTGAAGAGAATGACTTGTTTCTTTCTTTAACTATGTATCAAGAAATTCAAATACATTATTGATCAAACTAAGTCATTGAGCAGATCAAATTTGATTCCAAGTGCCGTTTCTTTAAGAGTTTGTAGTTACTATTCACATGGTTGATTTTAGAACTTATATCGTTCTCGCTAACCTCTTACGAATTCGATTTTTCCTTTGTTCTTCATCTTTGATTTCACAACAAAAATATTTAGATTGCTTCGTTGATTTTGTAAGAGGTTCGATGTCTATAATTGTCTTGTTCTGGTTAGGGGATTTCCTGTACCACTACTATCTAATTGATTTCTTTGGACTTTTTATTCCACTTTATACGGAAATAAATATATAAGGATAAGTGATATACCGCATTATCCGTTTTCAATTAAAGCCTTCGCTTGTTCAAAATCACCTCTTCTTTGTCAACTTGATTCTAATTGATTCTCTTCATTCAATAATTTGTTTTAGACTTTGAAATAATAATGTTTCTTTTTTGTAAAGTATGACATGTACATTAACAATATACATGCAACGTCAACTACAATAAATACTACTAACATTTGCAGCTTGGTTAGGGTTGGACTTTGGAGGAGTTGTATATGACTTATTCCATAAACTCTGGGTTTTTTTTACATATATTAAAAGCAAAAGCATATATTGCATTTAAATAACCGAGTTAATGGTAAGACTTGTCACTTGTATGTTGTATCTATGGCGACTACATCATGGACATAAAAAAATTTATTACAAAATGAAACTCATGAAAAATATATATATTTATAACCAAGGTGAGTGTAGCTGTCAAGTAGTCCATTCACCGTCTAATGAGCCTAAAGCATGACATCATTTCGACTAGCCAAATGGGAGTGGTTAGATAATTCCACGCATGAGGAGAATTGAATACTGACCTAGACTCACATAGCAATTCTTTGATCAAGAAAAATATTAATATTCGTGAAAAATATTTTAAAAGAAAACGGTATACCTTCTCTTTAAAATAGTTCAAACAAATATTTTCATATTTCAAAGAATCATTGTCGAAACTCTTTGATCTAGTGTTCAGTAGTTTAAAGTTTTCTATACCAAATCTAACGTTTAATTCCCAAAAAAATATACTCCTTTCATTTCAAATTACTTGTCATTGTAGGTGTTTTCATACAAATTAAGAAAACAATTAAATTTTCTTTTTTAACCCTAATTGATACACTGTTTTGTTTGATATAAACAATTAATAAGCTGAAAAATTAAGGTTAACGATGGAAAAATGGTAATAAATCTGCATTGAAAATACAAAATGACAAGTACTATAATATGAAACAAAAAAATTAGAAGAGCTAGAATGACAACTAATATGAAACACAAGGAGTACTTTTTCACAACTCAATGGATATAGAGCTTATTGAAAGTTTTAGAATGTTGTAGTTAAAATCGTTCATTTTGGTTTCGTGTGTCGCAAGGAAAGCATATCGATTATGGAGACGCCATACATCATACATGCATATCTAATTTGGATCCAAATACTTTGGAATTGTGGGAGCTGTTCATTATAATCGCATATATTTCAAATAGTTGAATAGATTAAATAATAGTAGAACTATTTTTTCAAATAATATTAATTTTTAAATATATCCGTAAATATTGATGTTGTTTTTATAAAAGTTTAAAGCTATGTTTATAGGATTTACATACACGTTTTAAAAAAATATTTAATAGAATAAATGTAGAAAATTATACGGACCAAAACTCAGTTTAAGAATACGGTACTTTAAACCTATGATCAATAAGACAGTTTGGCCGAGTGGTCTAAGGCGCCAGATTTAGGCTCTGGTCCGCAAGGGCGTGGGTTCAAATCCCACAGCTGTCAAAATCTTTTTTATTTTTTTCTTTCTTCTATTTTGCCATTTGGCCGGAGAAATCTCGAAGAAACAATGGCGACAACTCTCAAGAACCGATTGCAATCTCGCTTTTTGCTTCGTCTCCTTGAATCTCCGACTCTATTCACCAGTTCTAGATCTCTTCAAACCCTAGCCTACGAAGAAGTCCGATCCTCCGGAGATCGGAAGCATGAATCTACAGCTCTCATTCTTCATGGCCTCCTCGGCTCCGGTCGTAATTGGCGATCGTTTTCTCGCTCTCTCGCTTCGTCTCTCTCCGTATCCTCTGCCACTGGTATGCTTCTCTAATTGATCGGTTTTTTCAGATTTTCTCCTTTGATTTATCGGATTTCTTTTTCAGACTGGAAGATGATACTGGTTGATCTGAGGAACCATGGGAGATCTGCGGAGGTGGAAGGGCTTAATCCGCCTCATGATCTTGTGAATTCCGCTAAGGATTTAGCTGATTTGGTGAAAGCAAGTGGCTGGAATTGGCCTGATGTTGTCATTGGTCACTCACTGGGAGGTAAAGTGGCATTGCAGTTCATGGAGAGTTGTGCTCGTGGTGACTATGGTGTATCCGCTTCTCCTCCTAAACAGGTACTTGGAAGAAAGTGACTCTACCTTCTTGAGACTGGAGTTTTCTATTTACGCATTTCGATATAGAAATGTTGGTCATTATTGGCTAGTCAATTCTTATGATCTATGCAAGTTTGATGAGCTCATTGTTGTGTTGTAAGATGCCTAATTTGTGTGTTTTTTTATGAGAATGATGATGACCATAGCAAAGTTGGTTTGTTGTCTCTCTTTTTGATGCAGAACAGCTATGGGTGCTAGACTCTGTTCCTGGGGAAGTCAAGGCAGAAAAAAGTGATGGTGAAGTAGAAAAAGTTCTCAAGACTTTGCAGAGTTTACCTTCACCTATCCCTTCCCGCAAGTATAGTCTCCTTCTTTTCGTAGCTCATGGTGTCTTTCCTACACGGAACTAGATATATACTGCTCACTTTTGATACGAAATCTCGGGTGAACGTTAGTATATGCGGTGTATAACATCTCTCTGATGTGACAAAAAAAAAACCAAAAAAACTCTCTGATTTAGCTGTTGTTGCGGATGCACAGCCATTTTTTTTTATTTGGCATGTATCAGTAAAGTAAACACGTATATGCATATAGATAAGTGAGAATAAAGAGTATGCTTATATGATATTTGATAGGTTATTATGTTACACATATCAATGAGGCTCCTTTCAGCTTGTGGCGTATATAAATCCAACCTCCTGCCACTCAAACATTGTTTTGTGATTATAGGTGGCTCGTGGATCATATGGTCGAACTTGGGTTTTCAAGATCATTATCTGAGTGGATTGGCAGCAATCTGAAGAGATCCGGAGACTCAGAGACATGGGCCTTTAACCTTGACGGAGCTGTCCAAATGTTCAAATCTTACAGGTTCATTTCCACTTATACGAACCAATATATAATGACATTACTGAAGTTATTACTTTATTCATATGATAACTCATCACTTTCCCATCACAGAGAGACTTCGTACTGGTCCTTGCTAGAGAGTCCGCCGAAGGAAACAGAGATTTCGTTTGTGATTGCAGAAAAGAGTGACCGATGGGACCACGATACAACCAAACGGCTTGAAACCATTGCTAATCAAAGACAGAATGTCTCAGAAGGAAAGGTTGCGACTCATCTGCTTCGTAACTCTGGTCATTGGGTCCACACAGACAATCCAAAGGGACTCCTAGAGATTGTGAGTCCCAACTTCTTGTCCACACACAAATAGACTACGCACCACAGAAAATTGCATCAGTCATTCATTGCTTTATCTCTCTCTTTCTTGCGTTCTGTATGTGTATGCAGAATAGCAAATTCAATCGCAACTAATTACTTAAAGAGGCGAATTTTTTTCCATTTGCATTTCCTTCAACAATGTACAAACGTTTAGGAGGATCTAATAATTTTCTGCTAAAATAGTACTCCAAAATTAGATACTCAAAAATCTATTCGGACTTGAAATGTTGGGCCTAATAAATTGGGTCTCTCAATCACAACTTAAACCTTAACGGAAATACTGATTATTTAAAGCCAATTATCTGGTTTGTCTTTTTCGCTGGCTAAAAGGCGGAACCAAAGAAACACTCTTCCTTCTTCGTACGTTCGAAACCATGGTAAGCTTAGTCGAGGAGAAAGACGAGAGAGCCAAAGGAAGAGAATGTGACTCTTGGTCTTGGACCAGCTGTTCGTGAAGGAGAGAATGTTTTTGGTGTTGTTCACATGATCACATCTTTGCTTCCTTCAACGACACATTCATTGTGAGTGTTACCTTCGTCTTCTCTCGTTTTTAATTTTTGACCCAAAGATACATTGCTGAATTTGTTTTCCATTTCCAAATGCAGCACGTTACTGATTTGTCTGGACAGGAAACACTTGTTCGCATCACTGGTAAGCATCTATTGTAACTCTCTCTCTAATACATTGGTGGATTTGAGAATTTAGCGAGAATGAGATGAAGTCTTTGGAAATTTATGGAATTTTTTAGTTTCCAAGGAATGTGGGATGCACTATCTTGCTGCACACGATGTCACTCGGCGAAGCAAGGTATGAGCCGAGTAACTGCATGACCAAGCTAACCATTTACTAAGCCTTTTGGTAAACGTAACTTTGTTAGTGTTGAATATGTTAATGCAATTACAGGAACTTGGAATTACAGCCATGCATGTAATAGAAAGCTTGAAGAAGAACAAAATATCTGAAATCTATTTTCTATTAATTGCTTTCTTAGTTACAAATGATAAGCATAGAGAAGCTTATATACAACAAACTATTAACCGAAAACTATATTAACCGGATTCTAATCTATATGGTTTAGCTAAAGGAAACTAAACCATGTATACTTAATATCCCCCCTCAAGATGGAGGTAGGAAAGTATTACTAATTCCAATCTTGCTCATGAGGTCATTGAACAAACCAGGATACAATGCCTTTGTTAACACATCTGCAAGCTGATTGATAGTGGTGACATGCATTGTCTTGATTAAACCATCATCAATATTCTCTCTACTAGTGTAGCAATCACGATCCACATGCTTTGTTCGTTCATGATAAACGGAATTATTCGCTATCTTTAAAGTAGAAGTGTTGTCACAATACAAAAGAGTAGGTCTAACCAAGGGAATTTCCAAGTCACTCATAATCTTGTCAAGCCAAACAATATCACAAGCAGCCAATGCCATTGCTCTAAACTCAGTTTCAGTAGTACTCCGAGAGACAGACCTCTGTTTTTGTGATCTCCAAGAAACCAAGGAATCACCAAGGAACATCATATAACAAGACACTGATCTCTTTGTATCAGGACATGAGCTAAAATCAGAATTTGAGCCCTTGACCTCAAAATTACCTTGAGCTGAATAGAATAATCCCTGGCCAACAGTACCTTTAAGGTAACGAAGGACTTTGTGGACTGCCTGAAGATGTATATCAGTAGAAGCATGGGCAAATTGACCAAGAGTTGTTAAGGCATAGGATAAGTCAGGTTGACTGATGTTAAGTATTGTAATTTGCCCACTAACTTGCGGCATTGCTTTGGATCCTCCAGCAAAGTACCAAAATCCAAGGATAGTTAAGCTGTGAGATCCAAAGGAATAGAAGAGGGTTTACATCCAAGAAAACCGCTTGCGTCAAGAAGTTCCAAAGTATACTTCCTCTGACAAACTGAAATGCCTTGAGTTGATCTAGTAATCTCTAATCCAAGAAAATACTTCAAATCACCAATATCACGAAGTTGAAAATGAGTGTGTAACTCAGCTTTAAACTTTGTAATTTCCTCTGCATCATTGCTTGCGATCATTATATCATCTACATACACTAACACAGCCATATACTTACCATCAATGTGTTTGATGAACAAGGTATGATCACTGTTGGATTTCTTAAAACCCATTGACTTCAATGTAGATGAAAGCTTCAAATACCATTGTCTAGATGCTTGTTTTAATCCATAAATGGACTTATGAAGACGGCAAACTAACCAGGAGGGTAAGATTCACCAGTGAATTGAGAATAACCAGGAGGAAGCTTCATATATATCTCCTCATCAAGATCTCCATTTACAAAAGCATTAGAAATATCAATTTGTGAAAGAAACCAGTTTTTCTTAGCTGCAACATCAAGAAGAATACGGATTGTAGACAACTTCGCCACAGAGAAAGTATCCGTATAATCTACACCTTCTTCTAGAGTATAGCCTTTAGCTACCATCCGAGTTTTATATCTTTCAACCTCACCATCAGCTAAATACTTCAGAGTGTACACCCATTTACAACCAATAGCTACCGTACCTTCAGGCAGCATACACACACTCCAAGTCTGAGTTCTTAACATAGAACTCACCTCCAAACAAAAATGAAAGACATATCGTTTCGTCTTCTCATCTTTGAGTCAGAGGGTATGTCGTTTATATCATCTCTATACCTTCAACTCAATTGAATCCAAATTTTGCATCGATACAATGGAAAAGTAACTTTCGAGTTCTCAGAAAAATCCCAAACGATTAAGCCTCTTCCCTCAACTTTTGCTTTCTTCAACTAGGGTTTGCATTGCACACCACATCCATGTCGCTCCCCACATAGTTCATTGTCTCCTCCGATCAAGGGAATTTCCCGATTCCGTTACTTATGAGTATTCGATTCGCCAGATAGAAGCAGCGATGGAAGGGCACCGACATGGTTTTCAGAAGGTCATTTCTCGTACCACTCTTTCACTATATCCGTTTCTTCTCTCCTCTATTTTTCATGAAGATCCACTCATGTACAGTGAGTTCAATGAAGATAACATTGCCGATTTGTGGCGCAGCCAATCAATGGTGAAGCCGCTAAACAAGTACGTGAAGATCGTGCAATTTGAGCTTTGTTTCCCACTCTTGAGGAGATAGCGACGTGCTGTAATTGCCTGCTATGTCTTCATGTTTTTCTTCTACTTTTTTCTATGTTATCCCATGTGCTTATATTTTCCAATATTCAATTATGGGTACTCCTAATTTCGATCTTAATCTTCTACGTCTTCAAACAAATTGGATTATGATAAATCATACACTGTGATTGTTATGAACAGAGATGGTGATTACGCCCACATAAGATCTTATTAGTTTACTTATGAAATTTGTGATACCAACTCATATGCGTATATTAACAAATACGAACGAATATGATTTTTGTTTGTGTTTAGAAGAGACATACCCGTGTAGAGCGCGGGTCCCGCACTAGTTTAGTAAGAATAGTAGACAAAAACGATCAACTACTAGAGAAATTAAAAATTGAGTGTGTAACCACGTATGGTTTAATGTTAAAGAGAAGTGAACTGATATGCTCAAATTTACCCTGAGCTACTCTCTCAAATTAAGAGGTCGTCGTAGTAGGGGTCGAATCACTGGGAGTCAAATCAAACGATAGGAATATTGACTTCAAATTCGGCTAAGTAAAATAATATAAAATAAAGACAAAAGCAAATTGAAACAGAGAAGGATTGTTGATTTAAAATTCAATTAAACAAAGTGCTAGGCTTTTGGGTAATTCTCAGGATGAATCAGAATTGCAGGTTAAACAAAATCAGGATTTAATTAAGAACCGTTCTAGAACTTGGAACACTAATGTATAATTAACCAACTGTCGTTGCGAAAACTAACTATGTCTAAACCCTAGAAAACCAAATTTCTTTGCGAATTCAATCAATTTAAACAAGCATTAAATTCAAGTCCAATTTGTTCACAAAATCCCTAAACCAAATTTCTTTGCGAATAAGTAATTTTGCTCACCTAAAATCTAGTTCTGGCTAATCAATTACACTTTCGTGTCAATCTATCAACCTAAGATAGCTAATTTAGAGTGATCAATTCTAAATCAGAGTTAAAGCAATCTAGGTGAAGAACCTAACAGATAATCCTAACAAGTGAGTTTACCCTAACAATTCATCATCATTCCATTCGAACTACCCTAAACCTAACAAGCAAACTACTCAGACATGGAGGCAAAGCAAATCATAGCTGAATAATAATGCATAAAGAAAGAGTAAAAGAAGAATTACAATAGGGTTCGAAGAATCTCAAAGTAATGAAGTAAACTTGTCTCCCTAAAAACCCTAAAAATCTCTCTCTAAACTTTGTTAAGTAAAATCTCAGTTATAATCTAAAAACCTAAAATAAACTATTTATAGAGGTAAAACTCGTGGTGGGCTTCTATGACGGTCTATTGGTAACTTCTGGCCCGAAAAGGAACAATTTTCCTTCTTTAAAACGTATTAGGTCGGTTTCTGGGAAGGCCTGTCGATCGATCGTCTATGTGTCTGTCGATCGACAGGTTGTAACGTAGCTGTCGATCGATCACCACCATGTATGTCGATCGACAGACACGCCAATCTGACGGCAATTGAATTTCCGTTCTAATGACTTCAGCTCCTCTTTCCACAATGCTCCAAAACGTTCCATAATCATCAATTAAGCTCCACACGTACAAAAACCTGCAAAGACTCTAAAACACTCGAAAAACACCGAAAAGACTCGATAAAACCGGGTTAAATCATGGTCAAAAACGGGTAAAAACCATGATATATCATGAACATACATATATTTATGATTAAACAAAAGATACATGATTTTTAGCTTAAAGAGCTCTCGACTTTCATATATGTTCGATAAGGACGTCCTCTTTTTAGCATCTCCTCCCACAAAAAAAAACTGTTGTTGAATAATTTAGAAATTCATGGGTCTTCGACAGATTAGTTTGATGAGCAATTATTATATTATGTAACAACTCAAGTGCCTCCAGATAGTCAACATCACTTGAAATATGTACTATTGGCACAAACTATCAGCCATTCATTCAACAACACATGGCAACAACCTCTGATCGCCTAAATTGGTAAGGATATTATTCCATTTATCCTTGGTCGTTGCCATAACTCACACAAGAACACATGAGACGAATGAAAAAATAATTCCAAAGAAAAAAAGTTAACGATTTATGTTGAATCTTTTTTCCATCTATTTATATTAGGTAATGCCACAAAGGTGGCCCAGTAATTACATAAACACCTTTAAGCCCATCAGAATAGCCATATCCAGGCCCATTCCGAAAGAGATTCCAAAAAAACTAAGTATGATCCTAAAGATCATCACCTACAATTAGTAAAAAAATCCAAACACTTGTAGCCTAGGATGTTAATCCCCCTGCTTCCGCCTGAAATATGGCATGCAACCACAAAGGATAACCTCGAGCAACATAAGCATGAACTCTTTGCTCCAAGGTTACATTTTGTGCTATTCGAAAAACACCCATATTGTTCTTATGATCTTCACTTTCACATCTCCAATTAGCTATCGGCTTCAAAGAGTCAGCTAGTTCCTGAGCATGAGCTCCGAAATTTGGCCTCGCTCGAGGCCGAATAAGCGCTCCAAGAATCTATGTGTCTTGCGCTGCAAAGATGACCTTATCTATCCGATGACTCTTGATACACTCGACCGTCCAAACCAGAATTTTAAGTAAGAATTCCAGTATGCACTGCTCTGTCTCGAAAGCTTTTCGGCTATGGAGTACAACCTGACCTTATGCATCTCTTAAAACCCAAGAACCTCTTCCAAACTCCTTGTTCTTGTTCTAGGAATGACCAATGTTACAGTTTAGCCAACCCCTTGGTGGCGGTCTCCACTTGCTTTCTTTTGTGAAACCATTATTATGATTCCTCTCTTTTCTCCTTTTCCTTTACCTCCTGAGCCATGAACCACTCATTTGACTCCTCCCAAGTCTTTTGCATAGAAACTGTTGCCTGGTAGTGATTACCTTCAAAGAAAAGCAGGTTTCTATTCTTTCAAATTAACCACAAAATCTACGGTATGGATCTTCTAATATGTAGAGGGATACTCATCTTCTTCTTAATCCCTAGCACATAAGAGATATTTGTATAAATGGTCTTAGGATGGAAGCCGTCCTCAGGCCAAGGAGCGTTGGATACAGCCCACATTTGTCTGGCTGAGGTACATGCAAACAAGACATGGTTTGTTGTTTCTCCTTCCATACCGCATAATTGACACTGACTATCAACTTTAACTCCTCTCTTTCCCAAACAATCCACCACATGTATAGCATTCTTCACCGCTTTCCAAATGAAGTTTCTAATCTTTAAAGGTGCTCACAAATCCCAAAATTTGTGTCAAGAGAGCATTTATGGAGGGCAAAGCCTCTACTTCACGAATCAGGAGGTGGTTATTTTCCTTGTTTGCCCACCAATAACCACTTTGCACTGTGTAATCACCACTTTTTGTGTGATTTCAAACCCAGTAATCTTTTTGGGATACTATTGGTTTCTTTTTCAGCATCAAATCTATGTCATTTTTGTAGAAAAGATCCTCCAACACCTTTGCTTTCCACTTTCCAGTTCGTTGATTGATGAGTTCACTAACTCTGAGTTCCAAATCCACAAATATGTTTTTCATCAAAGGAATTCTCTTCCTCTCATCCTCCAACCATGGATCACACCACACACGAATAGAATCCCCATCTCCAATAAGCTTTGACATTCCTGATTTCTGTTGAATCTTGAACGTGGACTTTTTTTAGTCATTAATTTGTTAAGTCAACCATAAATTCAGGATTAAAAGTGTAACTATGATAATTGGGAAATAAAAGTGTTAATTGCAAATAGTTGGGGAATAAACTGACTCTTTTCCCGAGAAACATAAGTTAATTATTTTTTTATGATAATATGCCATGGATAAATAAAAAAAAAAAAAATTGATTACCAGACTTGGGTTAGGAGACTGAGAGTAAAGAAGGATCCACAAATAACCACTTGCTTTAGATAGTCTTTCGTGATTATGCTAGTGGTAATTGGTGAGATAGAGATAAAAATTACATGATTGGAGTGGATCAAAGTTTTCTCAAGGCCTTTTAACTCATAATTGGCCCAGCCCAATAATATACTAAAACCCTAGACGACTTTGTATAAAAGGCTTGTCTTTCTACACCTAGGGTTACCGGAAGCCGAACACACAAAAATGCAGATCTTCGTGAAAACCCTCACCGGCAAAACCATCACTCTCGAGGTCGAGAGCAGTGACACCATCGACAATGTCAAAGCCAAGATCCAGGACAAAGAAGGTACAACAATCTTCTCCTCTTCTCTAGATCTCTTATTCACTCACTGTTTCTCCTCTGTAGGAATCCCTCCGGATCAGCAGAGATTGATCTTCGCCGGGAAACAGCTCGAAGATGGCCGTACTTTAGCTGACTACAACATTCAGAAAGGTAGTACAAATCTTTGTGTTGATTGATTCCATTATTCATTTCACTGATTTATTTATTGTTATCAGAATCGACACTTCATCTCGTGTTGAGGCTTAGAGGAGGTATCATTGAGCCTTCTTTGATGATGTTGGCTCGTAAGTACAACCAGGACAAGATGATTTGCAGAAAGTAAGATTTTAATGTCTTCTCCTTGCTTTGGTGACTCTTCTGGATTACTCCTATGCTTGATTGTTTTGTGTGATTAGGGTTTAGTTTATTTGGGAATTAACTTAGCTTCTCAAGGCAGTTACAATGATTGTGAGGTTATAAATGTTCCCAATATCAACATTTCCATTCTCTTAACTTTATCAGCTGGTCAAATTTTGCATCTTTCCAGTTGATTTTCTTGAATGGTACATATGTGAAATGATTATATTGTATATTCGAATGTTCTCATTATAGTGTATTGATCATTTAGAACTTTGCTGAATCATTTCATGTGAAGTTTCACGCTTTTTATCTAAAAGCTAGTTTCAAATTCCATTTGCTAATTTCATTTTGAGAGTATGTAACTGTTAGATTAGTTGGTGATGTAATGGTTGTCTGATCTTGATGTCTCATTGTTAACTAGTTTTTAAATTGAGAGTATTCTAATGTTATTGTGACATTTGTAAATAGGTGCTATGCTCGTCTTCACCCTAGGGCTGTGAACTGCAGGAAGAAGAAGTGTGGCCATAGCAACCAGGTCGGGTTTTGTTACTTGCTTTTTTTTGGTAACGTTTCAAGTTATCCTACTTAAATGATATCTGAATTAACATTTATGTATTGATTTTTACTTTTGCAGTTGAGGCCTAAGAAGAAGATCAAGTAGACTCTTTTCAAGAATCTGATCTTGCATGTTTCGTCCTTTTTTTGTCTTTCCCTTGATAACATTGTTCTGTTTCAGTGATACTTTATGTTCAAAGATTATATCAGTAAAAGGATTTGGTTTTCTATTATTTGTTCTACTATATTCCATTTTTATGCATTTTCTTGTTCCATTAGATTTGTTTAGCTGAAAAGCATTGTTCAAGCCTGATTGTTAAATGTTCTCGAGGTTGGCTATGGCAACTGAAGTGTAAGCTAGTGAATTTTGGACAGAAAGGGTTTTGCCTTAGATTAGAATTACTTAGAGGTTGTGTGATTATTTCTTAATATCTCAACAAGAATGTTGAAATATGAATAGAGAAGGTCAAAATGTTGAACAAGATGACTTTAGAAACAACTATAGATAGATGGTAACTTAAAATCTTAGAACACTACATCAAATCCTTTTCTCGCAGTCTGGAAGGTGCATAGCATGATAGAACAATTTGTGTAGAGTTTGCTTTGGAACAAAATTGATACGTTCATGAAATCTCTCGTTTCTGCATTTGGCTATCAAGGAACTCGCAAGGGACTTTTGCCTTCCACTTGTGCTTAACTTATTACTAACTTGTCATTATTCTTTTTGGTAAACCGGGAGACTAGGGACCAAAGAAACCAGCTTTCGCTATCGGACACGAGTGCAAAAACTAGGTGCTGCATTTGCTAATGTTGGCTAATTTTATTGGCTAAAATGGTTCCAAATTAAAATTCTTCTATTGCTACTCTTGTCATCGCTTGTTCACTTTTTTTTACTCACTAATGAAACTGTTGCCTTGTAATTTTTTAAATGATGATTTTATTTTGATTTTCAAGTCCATCTAAGCAATGGACTATGTACAAATGAACCTATAGAAAAGAAACAAAATAAGTTTCTTTTTCTACGTATTTTGTCACAGAGTCTCTCTCTCTCTCTTTTAACAAATTAATGAAATTTATTAATCAAAGAATTAAGAGTGATCATTGAGCTCCTTGGTTCATCTTCCGAGGCTTCTGCATGTTCCATGCATTGAGGCTCTCTACGGTCACAGGTTGTGACCCATTGTTGAAGACAAACAAATGAGCTTTATCTCCTACTGCTTTTGTTGGATACACTCTAGATGTTATCACTGTCTTTCCTTTTGCTCCAAAGCTCTCCACTACCGAGTGATCAATCTACATTTTGTTCTCAGTTAGTACCCATCTTATTACTTATGTTACCTATATGTACAATGCATTACTATTGTGAAACTATGAATTAATTTTTGACGTACCAAACTCCTTAGAGAGATCTTTCCGTCAGCGAGATCGACATCGACAAATCCAGCAAACGATGGTTTGTACATCCTCTCCTTCTGGTCAGTACCGGTGTCTCTTTTGAGAGTTGAACTGTCGATATTTATAGGTAATTGTTAGAAATCTAGTTCATATAAGATAGTTTTTAGACGTAATAACGATTTTTTATGTTAATATATTATGATAGTCTTGATCATCATTTGTGAAAACGCAAATGCAATTGCAACGTAAAGATGCAATTTTGGTGTCCATGTAGTTTCGAGAGTGGAATTTCCTAAGCATATGATATGACTAGTGAGTTAGGCAAACATACGGCTTGGCGTCGGAGCACATAAGGACCTTAGGCTTGTTGGTTTTGGCATCTTTGAATACTCTGAAGAAGACAGGAGTGTATTCTTCTAGGTCAGATGTAGCCAGGGTGAGCAGACCAAAAGGTCCAACACCGCCAGTAACACTTGAACCCTTCATGTCACATAACTCTAGTGGTTTTGTTGCGAACCTCGAGTCGAATTTTTCTGCCTTCTCTAGACTTCCAACGTTGAATGTCACATCCACATCCACCTGTATTCACGTTCGACAACTAAATCTCAACCTCTAAACCATAAATCGACATTTTGACAAATATTTGTTATGAAAACATTATACTTTACCTGAGCAGGAGTGATTCCTTGGACCTCAAACCGTTGGCCCATCTCCATTTTCTTGTTTTTCATTTGAACTTTCTTTCCTCTCAAGGACTCAATCTCTTCAATAGGCCAAAACACAAGTTGCTTACCGCTAGAGTCAAGCAAGATTGTTCTTGGGATCAGCTGAACTCCGGCCCAACCCTTCGAAGTATCATCTTGAACGGTGTCGGATTCATTGGCCCAACCCCAAAGAATTCTCCTATTCTTCATGTCATCAAAGAATGTCTTTGACGCATAGAAGTTACCATAGTCAAATCTCAAACCATCCCAACCATCAGGAGTGGTACCGTCCGGTCTATAACGGTCTTTCCTGGTATCATACTTTCCAAGAGTGTAGTACTCGTACCGGGTCAAGTCCAAACTAACCTTCAACACATGCTTGATGTTTGGACCGTTGTAGCTTAAGTCCAAACCGGTTTTCTTGCCGATGGATACGGGGAAGAAATCAGGACATTCCCACATACCGGTAGCTTTACTTGAGTGGATGGGACGTTTAGTTTTTACCCATTTCTTGAAGTCACGACTTTTGTACATATAAGCAATTCCTCTATGCTTCTTCTTTGAGCCCACAAGCATTCTCCAATACCCATCTTTTTTGTTAAACCAAGCCGTGGTCGGGTCACGGAAAGCGGACCCATTCTCGCCATGGTCGGGCCTTACAATTGGGTTATCGTCTGGTTTAATCCATTTCTTGAGGGAAGGATCAGAAAGGTCTTGGGGAATGGCATAGTTTTGGATCTGAGTTTCGTTCTTGGTGATACCGGTGTAGAGGATAACCGGTCCTTTTCCTGGTACAAGGGTAGCTGAACCAGACCATGTACCATTGATGTCGAACCATTTAGATGGGTAAATTGCCGGTTCAAGAGCTTTCCAATTGATCAAGTCCTTAGAAACTGAATGTGCCCACACAATGTTACCCCAAACCGCACCTTTGGGATTGTATTGGTAGAAAAGATGGTAGACTCCCTTGTAGACCATTGGCGCTATTTCATTTTTAAATATCGTTACACTAAATCTTATAGTGTTCTTTTTAATTATTATTTACTTATAAATATACAAATATTTGTAATGGACTTACCATTTGGATCTGTTGGAGTCGAGAATGCCACGAAGAAGATTAGATATAGCAAAACAAGGAAACATACGTTAGAACAAAATATATTTGGACTTTAAAATCTAGTAAAAGACTTCCGGAGGAGAATGGAACCCGAAGGGAAAGCGAGTTGAAGCTATGACCCCGAGTCTTACCACTAGGTCACTACCGTTTGATTGTTTTAAAACTAATATTACGACGAAATAAATATGAGCTTTGAATAAAATGTGAACGTACCGTTAATCCAATGGCGAGGAGGTTGAAAGTGAAAGGCCGTTCTGTGAAGAGGACTCACTACCTCTAACGATGTCGATTTAGATTGCAATCTTTTGTGAACATTGTGTGATGCATCGACGCCATTATTGCTTATATTGAGTAATACAAACAATAGTAACACAGAAACAGTCTTTAAACCACTCATTGGTGCAAGAAAACTCTGTGATCACAACAATTTATTAGTGTTATTAAATTGTTTTTAAACGTTTAAAAAGAGAGAGAGACCTCTGTGATGAAGAAAATAGTTTTGGATGCAAAGTTTATAAATAGAAGAAAAGAGAGGAGAAAAATAGATGACTTTGAATATAATATGGACCCGAAAAATAATCTTAATCTCACGCTAAAATTAGATGAACAATGTGGCTTTGCAAGTTTACCTTTTGTTGTCTTCTTTATCCAAGTTTTAACAACTCTTTCTTATCCCAAATTAAAAGTCACATTTTTTGGTCAATAGGTCTTTTTGTAGGATTGTCAAAACTATAATGAATCATTGTATGTTTGTTACATGAAGGAAACAATTTGAAGTTACCAATAGTCTCCACATGAGCAAGAACCTTCCTTGAAGCAATGGAACCTATTTGCATCTCTTACGATAACTTCCCGCCTAGTAACCAGTGATGCAAACTTGAAAAAACTATGGCAGTCACCACAAACCCTGAGATTCTTTGTGATTCTTAAGAGACAGCCCTCTGGAGTCGAGATCAAACCAAATGCTAGCGCTAGCTTTTCGCTATGTAAAGATAACATCCCGACTTTAACCTCCTCATCCACATCATGCAACACGAAATTTGTATCCGGGACATAACCCGCTTTCTCAAGCTTTTCAGTCAGATTCTTGAGTGACTCATAAATCTCCGTAGACTTAGGATGAGTCCTATCCCCAACCTTGAACTTATGTGTTGTGTTATCAGCTTCGATCCAAGTATAACCGGGGAATTTCTTTAATCCCCTTTGGTTCATCAAGTTCCTAATTTTAGCAACCTCCTCCCATTTACCGTCATTTGCGTAAATATTAGAGAGTAAAATGTAGTGACCTGGGTTCTGTGGCTGTAGTTCAAGCAAGGAGATAGCTGCTTTCTCTGCCATTTCTACATTCTTATGAATTCTGCAAGCGCCGAGAAAAGAACCCCATAAAGTTTCGTCTTTTTCAACCGACATGGTTTCAATCATCTTACTAGCCTCATCGAGTCTACCAGCTCGACCCAAGAGATCGATCATACAAGTATAGTGTTTCACATTTGGCCTAATACCGTACATTAGCATCGAATCAAATATCTTGAGGCCCTCTTCGACAAGTCCTGCGTGGCTGCAAGCATTAAGCAGAGAAACGAAAGTGATATCATTGGGAGATAATCTTCTATCTAACATCATTTGAAACAACTCAAGAGCCTTTGTTGCTTTCCCGTGATAACCATATGCTGCAATCATCGAGCTCCACGAAATAACATTTCTCTCTTTCATTGTGTCAAATATTTCTCTTGCAGCATCAAGGTTTCCACACTTCGCATGCATATCAATCAGAGCTGTTCCCAGCATTACGCCAAAAGGAACATTCAGTAAGCGAATATAATCATGAAGCATCACTGCATTGTGCAAATCACCGAGCTTAGCACAAGCGTTAACAATGGCAACAATTGCAACTCTATCAGGAACAATTCCTTCATTCCTCATCCTTTCAAATAAAACCCATGATTCATCAGGCCTCCCTGAACCAGCATACGCACCAATCATCACAGTCCAAGTCACAAGATCTCTCTTGGGCATTCCATCGAACAGTTTACACGCATCATCAATCATTCCACATTTCGCATACATATCAACAAGTGCAGCACAAACATAAAAGTCCATATCCATACCAGACCTCAACGCTACTTCATGAATCAACCTACCAACAACAACATCTTTCTTCTCTCTACAAGCCCTAATCACAATCGGCAATGTGTAGTTATCAAGACTCAAACTTAATCGAACAATCTGGCTAAAAACTCGTAAACAGTTGAAGAAATCACCAGTTTTGGCAAACCCACCAACCATCACACTCCAAGACATAGAATCCTTAACGCTCATTTCTTCGAACAATGTCTCTGCATCAGCTATTGCTCTGTATTGCGCGTATATGTAAAGTAGCTTGTTTGCGATCGTAAGCTCCTGTAAAAAGCCATTGATGATCACTTGGGCATGGATTTTTCCAATGTCTAGGACGTTTTTGCAGCTAAGAATCGCGGAGATGTAGTCTCTAGCCGGAGAAACGGAGGAGGAGGAGGATTGTTCATGGAAATCATCAGAAACTGTATACGAAGCTGAGCAAGTGGCAAATCGCACCTTTGTGATGTTTCTCGTGAACTGAAGAAATCTACCTCTGAGATTGTTCAACATGATCAACAATTATTATTCTTCTGGTTTTCAAATTTTAGACAAATCATACATTTGCGTTAATGAAGGAAAATTTACTTCCTATGTTTTGTAATAAATACAATAATTAATTAGTGATAACTTTTCTTCCTTTTTTGGTCACGTAATTAGTTGATTTCTTATCATTTCATTTCTAGTACAAAAAACGAATATGTACTAAATTACACCACCATATTTTACGGAAAAGCCGATATCAAAATCCTAAGTAATTTTTTTTTTTTTTTTTTGACAATATGGTGCATACAAAAATAGAAAATTTCCCTAAAATACCATACTTTAAAAAAAAAAATCCAAAAATATCACTTTAATTTTTTTTTTTCAAAAAATACCACATTTTTTCTAAAATTCTAAAAATACCACTTTTTTTAAAGTTAATTTTTAAGGTTTATAATTTAAATTTTTTTAGTTTGGGTTAACTATTCCAAAATTAGGGTATAGTTTTAGAGGATAGAGTTTGGTGTTGGGATTTAGGGTTTAGTTTTCAATGTTAAAAATGAATTTTAAAAACGTGATATTTTTGGAATTTTGAAAAAATATGGTATTTTTGAAAAAAAAAGCTTCAAAATGATGTTTTTGAAAAAAACTTTAAAAAGTGATATTTTTGAAAATAGCCTAAAAAAAATAGGGTGCGATCCGAATAGTAACAAGAAATATATCATAGATTTTAGTTACTATTGAACGTGGAATGGTTTATTGCTATTCGAAACCTCGGTTATTTCATATTTATCAAGTGCATTTCTCTTTTTTTTTTGGCAACATAAAGTGCATTTCTCTTTATAATAACAAAAATCAAAGATAAGAAAGAGCCCACACATGATCAATTCGCCATTCATTAACAATACCAAAACTCTTGTGCAATGTTACTCGTTTGGATTATCTACGGTGTACGTTAGCCGTTAGGCTCCCGCATAATCTAAATGATTATTAGGATGGATGTAATTATTACCTAATGCTATAAACATAGAGTATCAACAAATTTATTAATCCAAAGTCAAATAAACAAAGACAAATGTGCAATAACAAAACCGGAACGGAAATGCAAAATCATTTGTAATTGGATAACTAAACCGAAATGGAGAAAAGTGTACGTGTACAACAACAAAACTGTCACTATTTATTAACCAAAACGAAAATCAAACAAAATCTTAAGAATCCCAAGACAATAATGAATCGGAAACCCGAATCCGTGACCCGACCCGTCGGAGGAACCGAATACAGCTGGTGCAGAGCAATCACCGGCGGTACAGGAATCGCCGTCATAGCTCTCTTACTTTCCTCATCCCCGAAACTCCAAAATCTCCAAAACACACTCGACAAGCTCCAGATTCACCATCCTACACTCCGTTCCAATCTCCGTTACGACGAATCCGCGAATTCCTTCTCCTTCGTAACCTCCGCCGATTCACGCGTCCAAATCCAACCCTTCGATTCCGAATCCACGGCTCAAATCATCCGAAACAGCGACGGTCCTTCCTCCGAACCGCACAGAATCATCCTCGAACACGAGCTCAACAAAAACACATGGATCGATCCACACGGCGAGTCCGGCGTGTTCTTCGTCAGTCTATACGATCTCACCGACGGCGAAGGAGCAAGGATACTCACGTTTCGGCTTAACACAGGAGCGTGTGATCGGACTTCTGCGGTTACGCTTTTGAGAGAGTTTATGAAAGAGACGGCGGCGGGCGATGGATGTGGAAATGGTGAAGTGACGGTGGTGGGATTAGGTCAGGCGATAGAGGATCTGATTCCGAGTGGGAAAGGGGATAAACCGTTTTGGGCGCGTGGGATTGACGTGCTTGGTTACTCGCTAAACGCGTTTCGGTTCGCGAATTTGAGATTCGTGAACGCGGACGATTCGAATCGGAGGTCTCAAGTGGTGAGGTTGAAACTGGAGAAAGATCAGACTATCAAACTTGTGGCTGTGAGTCTCTCTCTTGACTATTACTGTGCATTATTTATTGCGTATATTAAGAGCATATACTATCTATTAATAATGGTGAATAAAAAACTAGAATATTACATAAAAATGTTGGAAGATCTTTTTGGTGTTGTACTAAAGCCAACATTGTGATGATGCATAACAATGTAACATTCCAGGGATGCAAGGCAAGAGGGATGAGGCTATGGGCAGCAGTAGCAGCCGCGGGGCTAATCTCTGCATATTCGTCTAAGAATTTACCGCAAAACCATGGAGGAGAGAAATACGCCGTGGTGACTCTATCAGACTGTCGTTCCGTTCTTGAACCTCCTCTTACTCCCAATGACTTTGGTAAGTTCGAATCTTTCGCGATTACAATCACAATTGATGCTCTATGTATATATGCCATGACGAGTTATATATGTTCTTAAGATTGCGAGTTATCGAGACAAACTCGTTAAACTAAGAATGGACAGTAGGATGTTAATGTATTGATCAGGAGTACAATCCAACTATGTACTTGTTTGTTTTGTTTTTAGGTTTCTACCACTCAGGGATCCTTCACACACACGACATAACCGGAGAAGAAAAGCTCTGGGACATGGCCAAGAGGTGCTACGACTCGTTCACATCCGCAAAGAACTCAAACAAGCAATTCACAGACATGTCAGATCTCAATTTCTTAATGTGCAAAGCCATAGAGAATCCTAACCTCACTCCTTCCTCGTCTCTAAGAACCGCTTTCATGTCCATTTTCGAAGATCCCGTGATAGACGAGTATACAGAACCCGCATTGGCTTCAGTCGGGGTGCAGGATTACATCGGATGCGCGTCTATCCATGGGGTTGGACCATCAATTGCGGTTTTCGATTCTCTTAGAGATGGAAAGCTGGACTGTGCGTTCGTGTATCCTTCGCCGTTGCATTCGAGAGAGCAAATGGATGGTCTGATTCAACATATGAAATCCATTCTCTTGGAAGGATCTGCTTCTTCCTTTTAATTTGTGTGTTTTTACGATCCAAACTCTCTCTTACGTACGTAGGCATAAAATGGTCTCTATAAGAAATAGTTGAAATAAATTTTACTTCGTATTCTCCTCACAAGTCTTTGATTCAACTCCGGTATATATAGAAAACCGAACCGAAATAACCATCCGGTTTATTTAAGAAAATCTGTAAGGTAATCTATATTGAGAAAGTAAAAATTGCACTCTTTAATTTTAGTGGAATTAGCAAATATGGCGGATAATAATTAAACAAGAAGGCTAAAAAAAGTGAAAGATCTATAGAAAGTTAGGAACACAAACAAACTCAAAACTATTTTTAGGCATAAAGACTTTTCCACAAAACTCAAACCGACTTGCCTCGTTTTTCTAGCTATCTTCATTTTTTTTTTTTTTTTGTGTCGTCCTAAAAAACATAACCTTTCAAGAAAAGGAGACAAATCAAACAAAAAAGGTTTTGAGTGTAAAAAAATGGCTACGGATGCGACTTTTCCAGAAGGTGATGCACAAGCTGAACTAAATCTCGATCAAAACAAGAAGTTTGGAGTAGATCCTGTTTCTTCAGAAATCGCTTCTGATAAGGTACTCTCTTTTTTTTGTGTGGTAAAACTGATAAGGTATTCTTTTTAAAACATGATTGATCTCTTACCTAAAAGTTCAAATAAATTGAAACACATATGATATAAGTATGGTTGATTTTGCATGAGTTTCAATTAAATCTAGTCTATCACTTTATGTTCTCTTCATTAAATCTAAACGTGAGTTTGTATTTACATTTGTTTGTTTTATGTTTTGGGAATGGGGATCAGGTAAAAGCTAACATTGAAAAGAGGGAAAGCGCAAAGGCAAAGAGAGATGCGGCCCAAACGCTAAAAAAGACGATCATAATATCTGCGGTTATCGTGGCCGTTGCGGGTGCTGCCTTCGCCATCGGCAAGAAAATGAAAGAGAAATGATTTTACACAAGTTAATTCTCAATTTTCCTTTTTAATATGTATTTTTCCTTCTTTATAAAAAAAGAACAAAAAAAATCTCAATCAATATAAATATTGAGATTTATTTTTATTTTTGTTTTTGTGATATGTAATTTTCAAGTTAAAAATAATGCAATTGAAATATTTATAAATGATCATAAAGGTAGTTTTGGACAAAGTTGATATAGTTTTTAAAAGATTAGAATTATGTTTCGAGATGTCTTGTGCAATGTTTGTTAATTTTTACATGCTACCATACACCGACCTCCATAACTATCTTTGGAAATGGAATCCCATACGCTCTAGTACGGGTTGGAGTGTTCCGAATTCTAGACACATAATTCTGATCTACATTATTGTATATCGTACATGATTTAGAGGAATGGTCCGCGTTTACAATTCTATCAACCAAATTCAAGGAGTTGCAAGACCGCTTTACCCAGTTTTCGTTGTCTTTAATTTTTCATTCTATTAATTTGTAGACGGATTGGTTGGTCTTACCCGTCTTAGAGCTTTTCCATTTCTTATATAAACAATATGCTACCTATTCGGATATTAAAAAAGAAGAATATATTTTAATTAATAGTTTGATTGACAAATAAAATATAAGTGGAAGTTCTGTTGGTATAGTAATTGACCAAATGTTATTAATATTTTTACACTATGTCTAAGGTCTGATTTCAGTATAATGTAATTTTTGTAAGATTAATGGTGCAAAGCATATCAAAGGTCCACAGTGCTACATAGATAGTTATTCCGTGTATTGCGAAAAAAACATATTTTTTTTTTACGAATAGAAAAAAACATATCTATCATAGGGATATCGTACATGCAGAACTGTATGTTGTATATTTGTATGCTAAATGTTGTAAGGAAAGCTGCATTATTCGTATAAATTATTCATCATAATCGTATATGCTGTATATAATTAAATATCATCATAATAATATGATTAGATCAAATATTTTTAGTGATATGCTATACGACAAAAAAAGGTTGAAAAATTATTTCATTTGCGACCAAAAAAAATATAAAAAAAAGAATTGTGGATTGTGAAACTCAACGATCCAAGGAAATCTAGTCAAGCCCAATGCATACAATACATATAATAAGCCCAATGTTTTTTGGCGCCATGTGAAGCTTTTATCTCCCGCCAGAATTCTCACCATAACTCTCTCAAAGCATCTCAGAGGTTAGGGCTAATCATCTGCAACTTCGTCGAGCAATACATCTTCTCCAATCAGGTAAACATTTCTGAAACAATTGTTCTTTCTATGGCCGATTAGTAGAATTCTCTTTCCTTTGATCGAGTTTATCATAGATTTTTAGATCGGGTTTCTTGTGAATCATCAGTTTTAATTTTCGTAGATTAGAAAATGGATACTTCAAGTCCTTCAGCCTTTGTGAACGGAGCTTTCTTGAGGCGTTACATCGGTCAGAAAGTAAGAACTGTGATTCAAGTGATCGGTTCCGATGTCGGATCTGTGGTCGGAAAATCTACCGATGATCTTCAGATCGTTGTTAGGGGACAAGCTCCTACTCCTCGTACTACTTACCTCGAGGTGATTGGAATTGCAGAGAGTGAAAACACCATTCGTGCTGAATCTTGGACCAATTTTGGAGACACCTTTGGTAATTCATCGATTTCCTTTATATTAATTTTGCTGCAACCCGATTCCAAGAAGCATGAAAATAGTTAAATTTGGGGTGCTCAAATCTCTATTTCTGATGCATCTTTTCATTGGGATATGCTAATTTCTTGGATTGTTCAATGCATTTTTGATTGTTGTTTTGTTTGTAGATCCAGTGAACTACAACGAGCTATGTAAGCTAGCAAATGGGGAATTCAAGCATTTGTTCATCTAAAGATGTTGGCGATGAAGAAGCTATCATTATAATCTTTTGTAGATCCTTATGCTTATGTATTTGATCTCTCTCCACTTTCTGCTAGAAAGATCTGCTTATCTATTTTAACAACTTTTTAGTCTATATGAACGAAAGACAATTCTCTGATAGTATTCTCTAGACTGGGTGCTAGCATTTTGCTTTGGAACTAGTATAGTTTGTTGCTTATCGTTCACTAAATGGGATTTGCTTCTTTAATTCACTTTTCGATCAATATTGCGAAAACAACACCTACTCCTGATAACTTCTGGATAATTTATACAGACTTGATATAAGTTTGATCAAAAGGACCTTTTTGATACCTTTTCTTAAGAAAAAAGGTTTCTACCACAGTGAAATTGGTGTTGCTGGTTATGCAATGTTTTGGCCCAGATAAGAGGAAATCAGATACAATCTCAGTCCTGCTTCAAGGCTTTTGTAATGAAGGATTTGGCAACTAAAATCCCAATATAAGCCACCGTTGTGACTGTAAGACCTGCAACAAGGACTGCATTGTCGTATATCGAGTGCTGGACCGTGTAGACATGCACCCTTATAGTGTCCCAGTTGCTCTCTGTCCAGATCGGATCAACCATCCCCATAAAATCTGATGAGTTTTGGGGCAGAATCGTCCAAGCTTCATCTTTATACTTCAATCGGGTTGAATAAGCTGGAACATACCTGCCACAACCGATGTGTTATGGTTCAGCCAACAAAATGGTGGCATGACTAGTTTATGAGTAACTTGCTGATTTGACATCACTACCTTACGATTTGCATTCAGTTTTAGGACATAAGGCACAGCTAGAGCATGCAAACTAAAATGCCATTTTCAAGCAAAAAGAGTTTACCTGGTTGTTGAGACAACACATGTTCCATCCTTGTTGGTCTCTGCTTTGATGCACACTTCGCCAGGGTTGCTACATACTCCTTTTGAACATACCGAGGTTGTGTTTCCCTTTTGAACAGATGTTTTATCGGCCAAAAAGTTCCATAGGAATCTAGAAACATCACCGACATAACCAAGGTAAGGTTTGGAGGAAGGTTCTCCAAGGATGACACCAGCATAGTTGCCAGGGCAAGTGTTTGTTGGTGAAATATAATCTTTCACTAAGTCGCAAGCTAATCCCGGTTCACAAGCTAAAAGACAGGTTAGAAGCTCTTCAACGAAAGAAGCATTGACATGGATGGATCCCAGAGCCGAACTGCTTGTGTCTTTGCTGTCACTTGCAAGGATGTAAAGTGTACGGGCCACAACGGAAGCAGCAGCAATTACAGATGAGGAGTTGATATTTGCTGCATTACAATACCAGAAAGGATCAGGAAAGCGGAAATTGGGTTTCGGAGCAAAAAGAAGAGAAATCAGGATTCGACTCTTCTTACACAAATCATCCAGGTGACTATGGTAGAACTTATTCACAAACTTGGTATCAAAGTCTTCAAGTACAACAGCTGAAATCTGAGGGTTCTGCAACAATTAATATGATGTTATACCTTTTTCACTCTAGGCTTTTTGAATCAGAATCACAAAATTAAACAATGAGTAGACTACAGTGAAGTAAACGCGAAGAGATACTTTATCGTTCATACTCAGAATACACACTTGAATTGTCTTTCCATCTATTTGCTTTGAAAACATATTGTACCTTTCTCATGAATGCCATTAAGGAGGCTGGGGGAATTCCAGGGTTTGTAGTATCAGCTGGAAGAATTTTGACGTTCTTTGATGCAAGTGAATCCTGAGCTATCTTTAAAGCATCCAGTGTCATGTTTGTAACAGAAGAATCCTAAAGTAGGACACCCAAAATGGATATTAAGTCATTAATAAAGCCTATGGCAGATTTCACATGATCTAATGAATGAGGTAAGAGTTTCAGTGTATCAAGAATTTCTCACCCTAGTTTTATGAGCAAAGAAGGTATTCATTCCTCCACTCAAACCTTTTCCAACGGATCCTATTTCAAGCACCTGTTAGATAAAAGAAGACATCAACTTGTATTCAGATCTTCAGATTTAAAGATTTGTGAAACGTCAATTTCACAAGGAACACTAATCAAGCAATAAATTTGCTTTCTGTGTTACTAAAGAATAAATGATTTGAAGCAACAATGAAACACATGCAGCCTTTTCCACAAAATATTTCATGTAATAAGACTACCAAATTTGTTGGATCAGAACATAAGAGACTACCGTTTCAATTTGAGTGTTGCTAAGGCCAGCAACAGCATCTGAATGCAGATCTAGTTCGTGTAAGAACCTCCTGCTGCCAAGGTAACCCCACGTCTCTCCGGTCAGAACCAAAAATACAAGCTGCATTCATTTAAGATATAAACGTACAGCTATAAGAGCCAAATCATAGCAAACCGCAAGATATACCTCTGGTATCAAAGCTTGCAAAAACAAAAACACAAAATAAAACTAAATCACATGGCACACTGATGTCTGCTAGAAACTCAATATTTTGGCATTTATACCTGCTTTTTGAGATTACTAAAACCATCAACTCGAGAAAGAGCATCAACTGCTCCCAAAAGAGCTACCAGTCCCTGAAAGTTGGAGAAGCCATTAGCACTCGGAAAAGAAGAGTAAATAAACATATTCTAGATCAACCCAAAAGTAGTAAATCTCACAGATATTGGTGAATCTGCACCAAAACTCTTGTCACGGAAAAATGATGTTGAATCCATGGAGGCCACAGTTAGTACAACTGGCTTGTGATTGTTGGAAGACGAAACATTGATTGGTGGAAGCGAGGACCAAACACTGTCCATCATAACAAAGATATTAGAAAGCCAAACCTGTCCTTTGAAAAGTTTTATCAGACTGTACTTAAGAGCATCTAAACCTCCTAAAATGTTACCTATATCCGCCCAAGGGGAGGCAAGTTGCTTCCCGCAAACAAGCCTCCGAATTGTGAGTTCCAGCTTTGGTAGTCTAATCCAATAAAAAAGGGGTCAAAATATCAGTCACAGTGAAGATTCATAAAGATGTTTAACATTCCAGTGAGCTATAGATTGCTAAAGCCAAATACCTCCATAACCATATTGAATTCAGTGACGTCGCTGGTATAAGTCTTATGCTTCATCTTTTTCTTGGAAAGGAACTGCAGAAATACATTAGGATGCAAGTAAATAGACAACAACCTCAAAAAGTGAAGTTACCCACATAAATCGGCAACCACACACACTTGGATTGTTATCAACACAACAGAAAACAAAATCTAGCTTCTTGATGGAACCTCATCTTGACGTAATTGACCAGCTGTATAAACACCATACTTTTTCTTTTCAACTCTTTAAAACTACAGACTTTCTATGTCATGAATTTGCCGGTGCCACAAGACAGATGAAAAGGCAATGGTTGTTTCCAATTGCAAGCTAAGGTAAAAACAAATCCGCATTTCCAAAGCTACAAACCTAGCTGCACCCATCTGGATAAGACAAACATTCGAGGACCAAATTCATCTTCCTATAATAATCAATGCTAAGCAATTCAAACTAGTTCAGTCTAAAGTAAGAGTAATCATTTCACATGACATTGAAGAGACAGATCTAATGCAACACTTTATAGCCATATTTCCACATGGAATACTGCTCTTAAGAGTGACCAACAGTCATAATGGCACTCTAGGCCGTTTACTCGTGTTTCTGAAATATCATCAATGTGGCTTAAATGTCGGACAACATAAACTAGAACCATTTAGAGCTAGAATGCAAGTTTTAAGGATTACCTCCCGCACAGTTGTTACGCCACTTTCTGACAATAAGTACACTGGAAAATTATAAGCTTTCCACATAATGCTTGATGCCTGCAAATAAAAATGTATCATTTTTTTATTATAATGGTCAATGACTAGAGACCCATAGCCTGCAACTACTAATAAGAATTGCAATCATTTTTTCTTTATGGAGGAAGAATAAGACGAACTGTCATTTTGTTACAGTAGATTTATATGCATTGCGCCTTATTCATGAACTTCTTTATAAGTGACCACCTGAGTATATGCACGCATTCCGTTTTAAAAAAGATATACCAAGAATAGACCACAAGACAAACATTTATGGTGTTTGTGTGTTAGCAAGTAGTTAATTCTAATTCCAGAAGAAAACAGCATATAACTCAAAAATATTTGACAGCGAATTAAGTGATAACTGATTTCGATAATTTCCAAGCCACTAGAGAAGAGTTCACAAAAAGAAGTAACTTTAAAGATTTAGACAGAGTTTATGATACCATACAGCTGGATTCCATTTGTACTCAACGTTTACATAGGGTGAAAACTGCGCTTGAGGAAACTTTTTATCAGGGGAAAAACCTACAAGAAAGAAGAAGAAGAACGCAAGCGCCATGAACATGGATAATATGGTATTAAACATTGTGTTTGAGGGAATTAAACGAGTCAATTCATAAGGAAACAGGCGTTCAAATTGGCAGATTCATAAAATACGTGGGTTGACATAGTACCTTTTAACTTTTGTTGAAAACTAGACCCTGAATCAACTAGAACACCACCAACTTTGCTAGCAAAGCTCAAATCATTTGACACCCTGAAAAAAGCACCAAGAGGAGTGATCTTGTGTTATTTCTATCTTGAAAGAAGGTATAAGCAGTGTAGAAGTCGAATGACTAATGCCAGAAGAAAGCAGGATGTAATGTGCTTAGAGGTGTACCCACTTTTAGTTTGTAGAGTGAAAAGGAAGCATAAAACTCCAAACGAATTACAGGATTCTAGCAATAACATCCAATTGACTAAACTTATAGTAGGGTTCAAAAATATTGATAGGAGGGTATATTTATACCAATCTGTTGTAAAACAATGAAAGCTCACTCTCACAAACCAAAAGAGGAAAGCTAAATGTTTGCCTTAAATACAAAAAATGCTTGTGAAAACGAACTTTTCAACCTTATCTTAATGTTCTTTTACGGATCTTACTGACTTTCCAAAAAGGCTGATATGGTGCAATGCGTTCCACTAGCTAAAGCATGTTAGTGAACACTAAACGAGAAGTACACCTAATCCATGCATAGGTATGCACTGCTTCGAGCGAGGTAAAGCACTAATCCACAAGTTAAGAGATTAATACAAAAATCGAAAAGAGGTGACAAAGATTTGTAAATGAGAAATGAGACATGCCTGGTAAAGAAATCTTCCATTTCATCAGCTGTCACCAAAATAGTGTGTGGTTCATCCAAATCTTTAACATCCTCTAAGTTAATGATTGGAGCCACCACCTTTTTCAATCCAGGATCTGAGAGATTTAAAAACATAAAGGTTAGGAGAAGGAATCGGCTAGTAAGAGGAAGCCCAAAAGAAAGCTTACTTGAACATCCAATCTCTCCAGAAAGATTGAGAAGCCGTACACAAGGATACCCATCAACAGCAACATACATTAGCTTCTGAAGGTCCGGGACAGATTCAATAGAAGTTATCTCATCTACACACACACGAAAAACAAATATGGCAATCTTAACCATGGTCAAGTAACAATGATCAAATACAGAAAACTCGTAATCTAGAGTGGACAAGAGACATGAGTGAATAAAAGTAGAAAACCATGGAGACGAATGAGAATCACAAAACCTGAAACAGGCACTAACACATTTCAACAGAATCACAAATTCACCTGCGAGAGAGACATGGAGAGGAAGGATTGAAACTAGAACAAGTGTAAAAGCAATAGCGACAAGACGAGGAAGTCCCATTTCCATGGCTGCAGCAACAAATTTGGAATTTACTTGGAAATCATCGCTGCATAAATGTGAGCGAATTCATGCGCAGAATCGGAACAGGTATTTGGTAGGATGAGAGAAAAAGAGTACCTGGGAAACGAAAAGGGGAAAGAAGGTAGAAGAGAGAGAGAGAGCTCCGATCGCCGGAGAAAAGAAACCTAGTTCGGAATGAGGCGGTGGTAGCTCGGAGTCAAGACTGAGATTTTCTTGTCAATTTGTGTGATGACTATATTGGGGGAAAAAATAAACAATATAGCTATAGTGGAAAAAAATTAGGAAAGTAACCAATACTTTCCTCTATTGACGATTGTACCCTACACGCGCACGTGGAAGACAAGGAAAAACAAGTGTGCTTAAATAAGATCTAAGAACTCTTCTTGTAAGCTCCGTCACCGACACATTTGCTCAGTCCAGATTATTACCGCCGACAAACCAAGATTCAACTTCATACTAGCGTAATTCTCCCCACCGAAATCGAAAACAGGTTTCTCGAATTCAATATGTTGCTCGGAAACATGAACTTGCGTCTTTAAACTTATGTCGTTGATCACGGCGCTGTACCAGAGTGAGTGTCTCCGATCAATATCCATAAAATCAAACTGAAAACAATTTCTTTGTTCTCAATATGCAGGAAAGTGAAAGTGGAGAGAAGAAGTTAGAGACAACAAATCGATGGATTAGAATAGAGGGGAGGTGTGGTTTGGAGGTCGAATTAGAGGGTAGCAAAACAAAGCAAAGAAGACATGGAGTAAGTGTGATAGAACAGAATCGTGGACCTAATTTTGTAAAAAATTAACATTCAAGGATGACAAAGCTTAACATTTTGAGATTCTATGTAGAGAATAATATTTTGGATGAGGATAGATTGAAGGTTATTGTATTTTGTGCGTGTTATATGGTTTTTTGTTTATTCTGCTCTACTATTCTATCTAATTATTTTCTATTCTATCTAACCTTCTCAAGGTTTTCATATGAGTTAGCTTCCTTTTCCATGTTACAGCTTCTGGAAAACTATTATTGGGAAGGGAAGAGATGGCCAGCCTGCTTAAAATACTTGCTTCTTACTACAACCTTCAAACTATCAGCCTTTGGTTGGCCTCTCCACTTGTTGTTTGACGTATTTATCGATGTACTAATCGGTTTTTTTTAATAGACCTCTAACTCAGATTTGTCTTTTATCTTCACCCTTTGAAATGAGACTTGTTTGTGTGTTGACAAACATTGTTTGTGCAGTCTGATCTATATTGTGTAACCACTGTCACACCATTGCATTGGTTGGAAAATAAAGCAAGACTTATGAGTTAGGCATCTTGTATATTCACATAAGTGGAGGTTTTCAAAGACATAACAGTTACATAAAAATTCAAAAAACAAGTTGACCATTGGACACACAAAAAAGTGGATTATTATGCCACAAACTATGCTATATTTCATTGTGTAGATATTCCATTCCTTATGTTCTAAAGTTGTCTCTTCGTTAGTACCGGTTTCAGGCCGTTAACCTGCTCGCCCACCGACACACACAAGTTAACCTCTTCTATTTTCTTCCTAATCTGAACAAACACTTCTGCTTCATAATCATCTGTTATATATTTACTGTGCAGAGCAATTCCCTTCGGCAATACATCATTTTTCATTGCATGCAAATGCTGCAACTTCTGGAATGTAAAAGATGAAATGGAATGTATAAGATGAAACAAAATATATGTTACTACAATACTACCATGTTACATTAACCTATCAATTTAGTTTAAAATAGAATAGACAAGTCCCTCCTTATACTACTATAAGAGCATCAAGCATACATATACACAGATGGTCCATATAACAAATTTGGATCTTATTCCTCTTCCTCTACCAATTGTTTTGTTATATTTCCCAATTACTTTCACTAAATTATTTTCATCTCCAATTTATTTTCCGACTGTCCCCTATAACATACCCGCATCACAAAACTACACATGCAAAACTTAATACTCATTTTCAAATCTACTTACCTTCTTCTTTGCTCGACCAAAGATTCTGAGATCTGCAAATTTAGGTCCAAAAGGTATTCTCGCTTAGTATTGTATGTGAATCTCTAATTGATTGTATAAATCGACCTCCGATTACCTTGTACTTCTGTTCCCATCGACTCTTGCCTCCACCACTGAAAATTTCCCAGATCTCCTGCAAGCACACGGTATCCAAAGGTTTCCCGTGATGCTAGCTTGTAACTGAGAGGAACAGAGAGGTAGGCAAAGTGTTATGACGAGAAAGACGATCACCGGTTATTGAATTTTGGTTAGATTCGTCGGCTACGAGAAGGAGAGAAGAGAGTGGATTTCGTGAAAGACATCGCGTCTGGATAGAGAGAGCCACTGAAGTTATCGCCGAATAAATCAATCTTAGGGCAATTTTGAAAATATTGTATATAATATACGAAATATCGTAGCCACCGCTCGTTATGGTTATACACCTAATTTATATTTTTTATAGTTATTCAGCCAAATTTCCCATAATGAAATTATGAGATAGGTGAAAAAATATAATAGTTATTTTTAGTTAGATTCAACAAAAATAATTTCTTTTATTAACTCGTAATCTAAAGATATATATTAATCAAAATGTCAGAAAGAAATAGAGAATTACAAGACTCACCACTTATCAAATCAGAGTAGAAATTGAAACAAAGCTACAACCAAAACACGAGACTCTAATCACAATAATAACACATTGACAAACTAACGAAATCCTCATATTATGTATCAAATATGCCTCATAAACTAGGCATGGGCTTCACTGTTGGAACATTCAAAATAAATTACCACGCCATGATAAACCATTTGAATTTACGGATTCCGAATTTGACCGAGATGTAGGAACAAGAAGCGATAAACAACTAAGCCGAATGAAACACCATCGGGGGGAATGCATCACAACCTCGTAATAGGATAGCGGAATGATGCATCAAACAATATAGAGTTGCAAGAAAGGCAAAAGCAGCAAAGACTAACCAAACCTCAACAAGCAGAACAACAACCACAAGGCAGTGATTAGAAGTCAAGGCCAACCAATAAGTAAACGAAACATAAGCTTCTAAACCAAACGAGAAGAAAACTTAACAAGTCCATGGCCTGGCAACAATAGTAGCTACTAGAACAAATAGAAGAAGAGGCCATCCCCACACTAAAACAAATTATGTTATATAATTTTTTCTTTATCACAATTATAATATATTTTAGTAGTTTTTATTTAAAAATATTTTTAGATGTTCGAAATTTCACTTTATAATAAAATCGATTATCATTTCTTTTTGTCATATAAATATTTTCTATTAAAATCGAAAAAAGAACGGAATTACATAACTCACAATCTACCACATCGAAAACAAGATATACACTAGCATAAAGAAATACCAAAATAGTAAAACAGCGCAACCGCTCAGATAAACTAAACAATTACCTCATATGAAAATAAAATGTACCTCAAAAAAACTAGTCCAAAATCTCATATTTCGACAAACTTACTAAAGAAAGCGAGGAGAACAAATCGAAAGACCTATATCATTGAAAACCTGAAAACGACAGTTTTTGCACTGATCTAAAACGTAAAAATGAAAACATAGTTCAATTTTATCGGGATAAAGTACTTTATTACTTAAATATTTACAAATTTTAATAATTACAACCACTAAATATTCCAATTTAAAATCTTAAATACCTTTTATATTCATTTTCCCAGGATACAAATTATTCATGTTTTTTTAATAGTTTTCTTCATAAGTCCCTAGAGGCTCTTTAGGTCACATAGAAAACCAAATTACAGACATTTACCGAAAAAGGTTCACTTTTTTCAACCTGAGCTGCGCGAAACTCTTTCTCCTCTCCCTCATTCTCAAATTAGGGTTTTCTTCCCGCACCTCTCTCTCTTCAGCATTTCCTCTCAGGTACCTTCTCTCTCTATCTCCTCTCTCATTGCGCTTCTCTTCGTGAATCCGAAACTGGGATTTGAAGCTCTTCTTATCTTAATTTGAAAAATGAATCTGCTCTCTTTTTTTCGTTTTGCTTTAATCTTTACCAATGATTGTTGCTAAGTAGAGTTTTGAATAGTATTGGGTTGTTCTTAGTTGATTTCATTGTGTCGTGGTTTTTATCTGATTGATACCGGAGAAAACATTGTGGTGTGTGTATTCATGTAAATCTCTGAAATGATCATATAGAATTGTAGTTATAAGCTGAGGATTCTCTTAACAGGTTGGTTGCATAAAAAAAATTCACTTGCAAATTATGAACAATGTGTGTTCGGAGATGTAACATGGAGCTGGAGTTTTCAGAGATACTATGTGTAGCTACTTCTTTTGCTTTGCTAATATAGTGGTATAACTTTATAGCACCAACTTCTTAATCTTTTCTTTGTTTCCATGTTGATGTTTAACCCTCTTTGCATCTAACCAAGGCCTATGATTACATGTCTTTTCGCTCTTCAGGGTCATTCACTTATCTTTCTCAACTTTCTTAATTTTGTTTCACCTATTGAGCATTTTCGTCACCCTCTTTTCTCTTGTCCATTTGTTTGTTAACTACCTTTTTAGCCCGCATGATGGCGGAGAGTCATTTCAAACTTCTAATTCTTCTTTTCTATCGGCCTCTTATTGTTTCTTTTCCTACCTTTCCCCGGTTCTCTTCTCTCTCCCCACATGCTTCTTGCTCCTGTGTCTCTTCCACAGTTGCAGTGCAAGCGTTCTTTTCTAGATTTTTAACATGTCAAGGACGAGGACTGCTGCTTCGGAGACTCACGAGTCAATGGAATCTGAGGAGAGGGTAGACCTTGATGGTGACAATGATCCTGAGGAGACTCTTGAAGAGGAAGTTGAATACGAAGAAGTAGAAGAGGAGGAGGAGATTGAAGAGATTGAAGAGGAGATAGAAGTGGAAGAAGAAGAGGATGATGATGATGACACTGTTTTAACGGAAGAGGAAGAAGAAAAGAAAAGACATGCTGAACTCATGGCACTTCCTCCTCATGGTTCAGAGGTTTATCTTGGTGGAATTCCCACTGATGCTTCTGAAGGGGACTTAAAGAGATTCTGTGAATCAATAGGCGAAGTTACTGAGGTAACTTTACATTTTTGTGTTACCCAAATTATGGTTGTGTATGATTTAGCTTGTGCTGAGTTTGGTTTTGATGTTAACAGGTTAGGATAATGAGGGAAAAAGATTCTGGTGATGGAAAAGGGTATGCATTTGTAACATTCAGAAACAAGGACCTAGCAGCTGAAGCAATCGATAATCTAAATAACACTGACTTCAAGGTAAACTCCTTGACCCAAATCTTAACAATTGTAGTCATCCCAGTGAGGTCACATGAACCTGTGTCTTATCTATTGCTTGAAGTTAACGTTCTGCTATGTTCAAACTTTTTGGATTAGAATTCTTGATGAGTTGATGTTTCAGAAACTTTCTCACCTCTTATTTGTTTGTTTAATAGGGTAAAAGGATAAAATGTTCGACTACCCAAGCCAAGCACCGTCTGTTTCTTGGTAATGTTCCTAGAAATTGGACAGAGACTGACATTAAGAAAGCAGCAAATAAAATTGGTCCAGGCGTTCAAAATGTCGAACTCCCAAAGGTTTGTCTCCCGCTACTTGAATAAATTTCATCCTTTAGTGCATTTGTATATATCTCTGCAGCATTTATCTTGCTTTCATGTCTAATTATAACATGCGGAAGTAAATTTTCTGTAGAGGTTCAGGACATACCTCTCTCATTTATTGAAAACTTTCAGTCTGATTTTGTTTAAATCACAGGATCCACAAAATATGGGCCGGAATCGTGGATTTACTTTCGTCGAGTATTATAACCATGCATGTGCTGAATACTCGAAACAAAAAATGTCGGATCCGAGTTTTAAGCTTGATGAGAATGCCCCAACTGTAAGCTGGGCTGAATCAAGGAGTGGAGGAGGAGACTCTTCTGCTTCACAGGTTTGCTTCTTTAGAACTTATCTTACAAACAAATAATTAAAGTAGCAACAGTTATCTTACCAACAAAGTGTCACTATCAAGACATTATCAGTCTTCTTACTATTATGCTTTGTGGAATGAATGTAGGTCAAGGCATTGTACATCAAGAACTTGCCTAGAGATATAACACAAGACCGTCTAATGGCATTATTCGAACATCACGGGAAAATCCTGAAAGTGGTGATTCCACCGGCAAAACCAGGAAAGGAAGACAGTAGATACGGATTTGTGCACTATGCAGAGAGGACAAGCGTCATGAAAGCTTTGAAAAACACTGAAAGATATGAGATTGATGGTATGGTCAATACAGATAGATCAACTGTTAGTATATTCTCATCCATAAAATTTTCAGAACTGAAACCTATTCCCATTATTTTACAGGTCACTTGTTGGATTGTACGCTTGCAAAGCCTCAAGCGGATCAAAAGTCGAACACAAATACAGGTCAGAATATGCAGAAATCACAATTGCAACCAAACTATCCTCCTCTTCTTAGTTATGGCATGGCTCCTAGCCCCTTTGGTGCGCTTGGTGGATTTGGAGCTTCTCCCTACGCACAAGTAAAGATTCATTAGTCACATTTCTTTTTCTTTACTTCACTACAAAACGCATTTGAGTCTAATTTTGTGTGGGGATTATGCTGCAGCCGTTAATGCATGCGGGAGGTCACGCAGCTGGTGGAATGTCGATGATGCCAATCATGTTACCCGATGGAAGAATCGGATACGTCTTGTAAGTCTCATGATCTATACACGTGTAGTTGAATCTGATGTGTTTACTACTAAGACAACTGATCTTATGTGTTGACGATAACAGACAACAACCTGGACTAGCAGCAGTGCCTCAACCACCACCAAGGCACTCACCACCGTATAGAGGAGGTGGTTCGAGCAGCAACAGCAGTAGCAGCAGCAAACGAAGTAGCGACAATGGTAGAGGACGAAGCCGTTACAATCCTTATTAAGTTCTTAAGTTATCCTTGTCTATTTTTTCTTTGTTTGCAAAAATACACCCCAGCCAAGTCATCAAGACTACAAAATCAGTTTTTTTTAGCCATTATGTTTTTTTTATAACTTGAAGGGTTTGTAGGTGGAAATGGGTTTGTTTGTTTATTAACTTCTTAAGGTTATGTTGTGGTTTTGTATATTGGTTAAGTGAATACAAACCCTCGTTTACTTTAAAATCTTTACTTTTTTTGTGTTGCTCTCTATATTTTATTTAGTTATGTTTTCTTGTGTGATATGCTTTGTAGATGAGTTTACGTTTTGAATTTTGTTAAGAGATTTGTGATTTAGTAAGCAAATTTTGTAGAAGTAATAATAACAATGAACAAGCAAGGACCTTTAATCTGGTTTAATATAATGAACCGGAAAATCTTTAAACCGAGATCCCACGCGTGCGTTATCTCTAAACCGAGAAGTAAATTGATTTTGTGAATTTGAACACTGTCAGATACATACATTGATCATCGTCACCTTAAAATCAAAATTAGTATCCGCCGCTTCTTCAAAACCCTACAAATCGGCCGTTTAATTCTGCTTCCACAACCACCGTCTACTTAGTTGCGTTTGCGTTTGCGTTTAAAACGTTTGTAACTGCGATAACACCACGGGAAATGGCAAAACGGTAAGTTTCTTTGTTTTCTCTTATTATGTTGGAAATCTGATACCACTGGAAACTGATAAATTCTTCTTCGGTTTTGTTTTGGGTGTGAAAAGTTTTCGAAGAAATGAGGATAGGATCAATCAGTTGCCTGAAGCTTTGATTCTGAAAATATTATCTTCACTCCCAACAAAAACTGTCGTAGCCACAAGTGTTTTGTCTAAACGATGGAAGTCTCTTTGGAAATTGGTTCCAATTCTATGGATTTCATCACAATTAAACAACAAACATGTTCAGAGACTGTTTGCAAGACTTTCCTTTCACATAAAGCTCCGGTGTTAGAGAGATTTCGTCTTGGATTAGATAGAGTCACTCCTAATAGATATTGGAGTTTGGCTTGGAATTGCATTTGCGTGAGTTGGTTCTAAAAGATTTTCTTTTCACATTTCCGAGTAGCATGTGTACTTGTAATACACTTGAGACTTTGAAACTCTCGCTTCTGAATCTTGATATCTCTTCTCCGGTTCTAATGAAGTCTCTAAGAACTCTGCAGCTTATAATGGTCCACCACAACAACGCATCGATTCGAAACCTTTTATCTGGTTGTCCTGGTAAGATGTGAAGATGAACATACTGATCTTAAGACTTTCACTATTGAGGTCCCTTCTTTGCAGCGATTAACGATTAATGATGACAATGGTCGAGATAGGTTTTCGGGGTATATTATAAAGACTCCTTCTTTGAAATACTTACGAATCGAAACATTGAGGTGTCAAGTGTTTTATCTCAAGGCACGTGGAGGCATATATTGCTGATTGTTCTTTGCTCAAAGTGAACTTTCTTGCATATTTCGCTTGAGTCAAACGTCTTACCTTGAATTTATCACCCTTGGAGGTATAACTTTGCTAGTGTTTTTTTAAATCGTGGATTGACTTCTTTGTTATCATATTGTTGTTTCTGTACGCTGATAATTTGTCTCGTGGATAGAATATAAATGCATATCCTACTGGAATTATCTTCCACAAACTGGTGTATCTTGAGATGTATACACGTGAAAACGAGTGGTGGAATCTACTTACGACCATGCTCGAAAATTCTCCTAAACTACAAGTCCTCAAGCTCGTTGATGTAAACTGTTGGGATAATTTTAGCACGTTCGAATATATAGTTCTACGGAATGATGGAAGATAATCGCTCTTTATTGATGAATAATCTTTCAACAAAATAACTCAAAGCTACAATAAATCGAAAGAGTTAAGTAGTTGCTTGAAGAAGATCTTCAGTGATTCGGACGTGTCACTAAATCGTAGATAGTTTTGGAGGTCCGATTAGCATGAATCGGAGCTCTGTCGAGGTCTCGTAGCTTCGATGATTCGAACGTGTTGTTGAATCGTAGGTGGTTTTGGAGGTCCGATTAGCAAGAATCGGAGCTCTGCCAACGTCTCGTAGCTTCCTCTCGGAGGTGTTCGTAGCTTTTTCTCGAAGGTATCCGTATCTCCTTTTTGGAGGTCGCGAAAGTCTATTGTTTAGGGTTTTTATGTGTGTTTTTTCCGTGTGTTGTTACCTTCGGAGGTCTCTCCTTTTATAGGTTTATAAGTCGGTGAGGATTTGGCCTATAGGTCGGTTCCGGACTTACCTTTTATCAAAGATTCGTCTCTATCATTATATGGAAATTCGTATCTATCCCGTAGGATTCGTAGCTCCTCAATCCCGTGGAATTCGGACGTCGCACCTATCGTAGGATTCGAAGGTGTAACATTTGGACCTATGCTAACTGGACTTGGGCTACATGTAACGTTTTTAATAGGTCCCAGTCAATAATTTATTTTTGCCCAACAACTTGCCCCCCACTCTTCAATTTCTTTTTAGAATTTGGAGAGTAGTAAAATGCAAAATCAATAGCGTTAGTCGACGTTGTGCACATCCTCTTGATGTACATCCCATTGGATTGTTTTTGAACAATGAATGCTCATTCTATAGAATTTCGGAGCTATTTCAAGTTGTTTTTGAATGTCGTAATGCTTGTTAGAGCTTGCAATTTTTAAGCTTGCATTATTAATATGAGCATTATAGCTCTTTCTTCAAATATTTTGGAGCTTGCAGTTACGTCTTGAACGCTGCAGCTCTTGATTTTGGAGCTTACAATTACGTTTTGAACGTCGCAGCTCTTGTTTTTAATAAAACAATAGTTTCGGAGGTCTTGTAAGTTCTTTTAAACGTTGCGGAGCTCGAAAATGAAAACTTTCGGAGGTCCTGCAAGTTCTTTTAAACGTTACGGAGCTCATCGCGAAACGTTTCGGAGGTCGTATAAAGCTTGTTTGAAAGTTTCTTCCGACCTCTGCATTGTTGGAGCTCTCATTTTCGGAGCTCAGTTTTAGAAGCTCTTGTAAGTTCTATTTGAACGTCACAATGCTTGTTGATAATTTTGTGAGACGTGTCTCTTTTTAGGTGTAGAGCTCTCGCACGTTTCCTTCGAACGTTACGATGCCTTTACGAGACGTATCTCCTTTCAAATGTAGAGCTCTCGCACGTTTCTAGAGCTCTAATTTTGAAGCTCGTGTAAGTTCTTTTTGAACGTTATAATGTCTATTTTGTAGAATTTTGGAGCTCCTACGAAACTTATTCGAATCGATTTTCAGAGCTCCATCTTTTCGGAGCTTCATTTTTTGGAGCTCTTGTAAGTTTTTTTTGCATGTCGCAATACTCTCACTATCTTTGTGGAGCTTCAACAAGTTCTTTTTAAACGTTGAAGCGCTCTTAGAACATATGTTGTGTGAATGTTGTTTTGGAGGTCCACTTTTCGGAGGTATACATTTTCGGAGCTACTCTTTTCAAAGCTCTTGTAATGCTCTTTAGTTATTTTGCGAGACGTATCTCCTTTTACACGTGGTAAGGTTAGCTCTTGGTGGAAGCTTTTCATTTTTTATGAGGCTTTGCCTTCATGCAATAGTGACCATTGTCATATCAAAACTTGGATTCGTGAAACACCTTTATTATAATAATTGTCCGTAGACGTGAATAAACTTAAAACAAAACACTAGAGCAACAAGTAGAAAGTTGGGACATATCTCGAACTATGAGAAGACCAAATAAAACTCAAAGTAAATCATTGATAATTAAAAACTCATGTGAAGGTGTACCTTCGAACTGACGTGCTGTTTCATATTGGATCATCTTCCCTTAGTTGAACCTCGTCAAAATGTTGCACTTCTGATTTTTCACTATCATCACTATGGGTAGTGGGTGACAAGTTGAATGATTGTTGAGCGTTTATGTGGTCGCTTCTACTAGTAGGTCTACGGTAAGGTTTATCATCTCTCGTAGCTCTTTCGTTTTTTATCACACGTTATTCAGACTGTGAAGAGTGTCGATGACGATAGGCATGGTCTTCTTCCCACTTTATTTGTGCCCATGCTCTAGAAAGCAAGTCTTCCATCGTCTTGCATTGGTATTTTGTTAGCTCTTTGTATAAGTCACCGTCGGGAAGCAAACCTCTCTTGAAGGCTGAGATGGCCGTAGAAGTAACACAGCTAGAGATGGACACTTTTTCCTTGTTGAAACGTCCCACGTAGCTCCGTAGCGACTCTCCTCTCTTTTGTACAAGCTCGTAGAGATCATCAGTTGTTTTCTCTAAGTTTCTACTACTTGCAAATTGTTCGACAAGCGATCGGTCAATGATGCGAAAGAATCTATCGAAGCGTTTGGTAGGTTCGTAAACCATTGAAGAGCAGGTCCTGTGAGACTTGAACCAAATCCTTTGCACATGGTAGCTTCACGGTATTCTCTTGCAACCACTGTAGTGAACATTCTCTGTTTGTATTGAGCGATGTGGTTGTCAGGATCTTTTGTTCCGTCGTACATTATCATTGAAGGAATTATGAATTTCTTAGGCATCTCTACGAGCGCGATCTCTTCCGTGAACGGAGTATCTGCGTAGCAGTTAGGTGCGCTCTTTGTTATTGGTGGCGCTACACCTGGGAGGCGCTTAAGCATAGCTTCCATCTCGTTGAGACGTTTGAGAACCATGTGTGGATCGTCAGATGGTCGGGTCGTCCTGACTGCATCTCCTGTAGGTCCCCCAGCTTCTGGTAGTACCAACGTCCTAGCATTAACTTCATATGTAGTATCGTCCAGAGGTCGCATCGGCTCAACGCGTCTCTGGAATCGGTTTCGAGCATCCATCTCAGTGTTTCGAGCTTCGTCCTCAGCGTTTTTACTTGCGGCGAGCAGCGAAGCGTTCTGAGTCTTCAAGGAAGCGTTTTCCGACTCGAGTATCGCTAATCGCTCTTCGTTTTGCTTCATCTGGCCGGTGAGAGCTTCCAAGTGCGCAACAGCATCCTGAGTGTTGTCAACTCTAGCAGTATCACGAGTATCTTCGTTCACCATATCTCACGTAGTTAAAACTATGCCCCTCCTTCTAGCGCCAAACTGTTTGGGATAATTTTAGCACGTTCGAATATATAGTTCTACGGAATGATGGAAGATAATCGCTCTTTATTGATGAATAATCTTTCAACAAAACAACTCAAAGCTACAATAAATCGAAAGATTTAAGTAGTTGCTTGAAGAAGATCTTCAGTGATTCGGACGTGTCACTAAATCGTAGATAGTTTTGGAGGTCCGATTAGCATGAATCAGAGCTCTGTCGAGGTCTCGTAGCTTCGATGATTCGAACGTGTTGTTGAATCGTAGGTGGTTTTGGAGGTCCGATTAGCAAGAACCGGAGCTCTGCCAACGTCTCGTAGCTTCCTCTCGGAGGTGTTCGTAGCTTTTTCTCGAAGGTATCCGTATCTCCTTTTTGGAGGTCGCGAAAGTCTATTGTTTAGGGTTTTTAGGTGTGTTTTTGCCGTGTGTTGTTACCTTCGGAGGTCTCTCCTTTTATAGGTTTATAAGTCGGTGAGGATTTGACCCATAGGTCGGTTCCGGACTTACCTTTTATCAAAGATTCATCTCTATCATTATATGGAAATTCGTATCTATCCCGTAGGATTCGTAGCTCCTCAATCCCGTGGAATTCGGACGTCGCACCTATCGTAGGATTCGAAGGTGTAACATTTGGACCTATGCTAACTGGACTTGGGCCACAGGTAACGTTTTTAATAGGTCCAAGTCAATAATTTATTTTTGCCCAACATAAGCCATTCATTTCATTATTACTCAGCTAACTGTTTTTTCTATATGGTCTTCTCTTTGGGGTTTTACTAATTATGGTCTAGTAATGATATGGAACATTGATTTTCCCCTTGTCTCTTTGGTCTCAGTGGTATCTGAATTTTCAGAAAGGTAATGTGGTCGGAGGGAAATGGAAGGAACCAAAGTGTGTCCCTGAATGTTTGTTGTCACATCTAGAGACATTTGTGTGGACAAGATATGATTGGGGAAGAGTAGAAGAGAGAGAAGTGGCTACATACATACTAAAGAACTCAAGACGACTGAAGAATGCAACTTTCTCCACATGTCCCGTCGAATCAGAAGAGCTGAGCAAGGTGGAAGAGCTTAACAAGTTGGAAAAGAGACGTAAGAGGCTCAACAAATTGGATTGTGTGGCCAGGGCTTCAGATTCATGCCACCTTGTGTTCGAATTCGACGATCCATCTTCTTATTTATCAGAAGAAGACTCTCCTTAGCACATAGAGCTGTTTGGTCTTAACGGATTAGAGAGATTTACACAATATCCGTTTTAGATATTGTGTATGGTGCTAACCATTGGGAGTTCAAAATTGTTCTGAAACTTATCTATTGATATGATGACACTATCTAGGGTTTTTATGATTTTGAGGAAACTTGGGTACTTCAATGAGAGATTGTCAAGTTAGACTAAATGACACAAAGGTTTCATTTTTTTGAGTTCCATTCAAGAGGGAATCGGATTATACTCCTACAACGAGTCAATTTAGCAAAGGAAGAAATTGCACAAAAATTTATTTTTCAACAAAAGCTCAATAGTTCTATAGCTAAACCATTTTTTAAAACAAAATTTCCGACTTTAACCACACATCAAGAGTTATGATATTTGTTCACACCCAATTCAAGGAATGGATATCTTGGAAGACAATAGCCACATTGATCAGATACAGTACACAGTGGAAAAGAAAATGGTTCTGATTCTGATCATATCTACAATATACAATGGAGCTTTTGCTCCGAGTGAATCAGTTCCTATATGTTAGTTACGTTGAGCCATTTGAACCACATTCTGACCAATGGCGTCATCCATGCGATTGGGATGGAAAGTTTTTGCGAGGAGGATCCTGAGTCGTTGCAAGACGAATATTTTGACCGAATTCACAAGAGATTTCCATTTGTCTCGGAGCCAAAGAATGCTAAGTACTGTAATAGCCAAAGCGAAAGAAACTCCAGTGACCATAAACAATCCGCGGAACCTATAAAGGGATATAGGATCTGACGTATCATCGGATGTGTATGGAAATTGCTTATTAAACCATCTTTTCTCCATCTCGTTTAGCCTCTCGCTCGTCCTTAAATTGGAGATTTCCCGTGACACGTTCCACACCAACTCATGGCCCTTTTGGAACATCTGACACACGATTTAAACAAACCAACACTCTCGTCAGCAAGTAAAAAGAAGATGAGGAGTAAGGAAAGTGATGATGATGAAAGATACATACAAAGCCGAAACCATTGGTGGTACACTGTGTCTTGACCATGACAAAATGTGCAGGATGCTCGCCAAGGAGGACTTTGAGGTATGGCATTTCATCGACAATATATGACACAGTTTTGTTCAACAAGGCTTCGGCAAAATTTTTAGAAGTATTGAGACCCTTGTATCTCTCCGCTCGTAGGCTGGAATTGGTGAGGACTGCACTTGCGATAAGGGAGCCCGAAAGGTGACCCGCATAGTCTTTGTTTGAGTTGAATCGTATCTGTTGCACTGTCATCATTGATGTCAATGTTGCACTGTAACTTGTAGTCAATATGAGCACTGCAAATACCCAAACCGTAACTACAAATCTTGATAAGTTGTGTTTTAGCCTCTCCCCTGTAACAAATAAGGAAGCAGAAAATTTAAGCATCAGTCCAGTCTCTTCAGACCAAGATTGGCATATAAGAGAATGTGATAGAGTCGTACTTACTGTGAGCATAAACGAGGGTAGAGAAGCCAAACCATAGCATAACTCCCATCTGCTGAGACCAAGATCCCTGGAACTCAGTGTTCTCAGATCTTTCTATCAGCCAAACTACAATGCCCGTCAAGACAAAGAAAGCTGCACTTGTTATCCAAAGGTCTGGTGTTAGAGGTCTGAAGAACACCCACATACTTCTCTCCTTTGGTGCTACAATTCCAAGACCCATTTCAGTGAATGGTATCGTAAAATCAACATACTTCAATCTATTCGGACTGATTGTAATATCTCCTACCGCTGCATCATATTTGTCTTTCTGTATAATGCAACAGAAAATTTCAAAGGAGTTGGTTCAGTTTCCACACGATCTACACATATCTTTTTTTCTTTCTAAATACTCTATTGACCGAGCTATGGTTGGTACCTGGGTATAAAGTGCATATGCAAGCTTATCATAGTTACTCCCATTGCGCCAAGGTATGTACTCCACTTCATAGTTGAAAGGTGCAATGGAAGCAAGAAAGACTTCTATACAGAACCCCTCAGCAGTGGTTATCTTTGTTTCTTGATCAGTCTCCACCTTCATCAATCTTGGAAATCTGTTGCTCGATGTAACCAAAACTCTCAGCTTCTTTCTCTTGCTTTCTCTTTCCTTACGCCATTTCGGACTTTGAGCAGATCCACCGGGCCAAATGATGGTACCCAGCTTGTTCTGAGTAGAAGATAGATGTCTTCTATTGCTGAAACTAGCATTAGAATTCCAAAATCCTACCCTTCTCTCACCTGATCCTACCATATTCACAATCTCAAACTTGTGTGACAACAACTTGTTATCATCCAATTGGAAGTCACCACCTAAACCCTTAAACCTACTCCCTGTGATTTCCTCAAGGAGAGTTGATGATCCCATAGGCATCCTTGCAGTTGCAATTACTTCTGCTGCTCTCGCAAGAGCACAGGCGATATCATGAGCCCATACGCCAGAGATGCTTAACCGAGTTATCTCTGATTCAACAGGCAGTGATTTTCTCCATCTGAAAGTGAAATTTTGAAGCTCTTTTGACATTGGAATGTAAGACTTGAAACCAACCACACCTTCCATTGCCTCCTTTGCAAAATCGTCAATGTTCTCATGGAAGCTGTTGATGCTTTTGGCAGTGAGGATCCAAGCAAACCCTTCACTCATCATCCCTAATCTCCAAGCACATGGGAATAAGAGATGAGTAGCAGCACGTTGAGATAAGTGCACGACAAAGACAGTAGCTCCCAAGTCCTTGAGCTTCTGTAGCTGATCCATCATAAAACCATCGCTTGAAGAGACAGTAAATCCAACCTTGGACAGTATACGAACACCATTTTCATGGAAATGGTCTACAAGGAGTTGCATACTCTCTCTCCAGTCATCATCATCCTCATAAACAAGAGCAGCACTACTGGTCCAATCAAACTCATGAATAAAATATGTGATTCCCTTGGCTTCGGAGAAAGAATCATACGTCGCTTGCACCAAGTGACTGTATTTGCTAAGTGATGATGAAATGGGAGAGTTAACTGAAATCACAGGAACACTAGCTTTCTCTCCGATTTCCGCCAAAAGCTTAGTTTCCATCAACGAATTCCCTACGATAATCGCTTCAACTCCTTCATTTTGCAGTAAATCCATAGCTGTTTCATTCGCAAACCCTAAGGTTGTGAGTGAATCATTTCAACAAAAGAAGAAGAGAGTCTTGTTCTTACCTGAAGCGAGAGCAACGAGAGGGTCTCCATGGGAATCTCTGAATGAGAGAGAGAGCCTTGTAGTGTAATGACTGTTAATGGCGTAGAAATCGGAAAGCGCCATGGAAACAGAGCTTCCCACCATCGTTCCCTCCACCGAACCCATATTCAAAACCAACCCGACCCGGACCCAAACCCAGGCCCGTTCATGCCCGTACCCTGAGCCTACATCACCGTCGTCGTATTGACTAGAAACAAAACAACATGACGTCAAGAGAAAAAGCAGAACTATAAGAATTGGGTTTTGAATCATAATACAAAAGGAAACTTTCTAAGGAAACTTATAACCCACTTCTGTTTTTTTTTTCTTTTTCTTTTCTTGTCATCAACCCACTTCTGTTTAAACATGTTATTATTCTTGTTTCATGCTACAGTAATAATATAAGAGCGTACATATTGGTTGAAAATTTCCACAGTCGGAGGAACTAGTCTCGAGTATATGGTACACACGACTCAACTCGACACATTATTTTAAGGTTTCAACTTTGATAAAATGCTAAATCATGGAAGAATTCAAACTAATTAAAATGGACATGTTTGAATCGTTGCATATAACAATAGTCAAAAGTTATTATATATTTATATTACATCTATGTTGTAATTAACGTGTTCATATGTGTTAGTCTATCGATTATATTTTTGTTTAATGTATCAAAATCTAATCAATAGACTAGATTGATAGGGTGAGATCTGATTTTGAGTATTCTTATTTTGAGCTTGAGTAGATAAGAGCGAATGCTACAGCTCGTGCTATCGCCTCAATTGTTACTCGGGAAAGAAGGTTCAGTTCATACTTGTCTATGGCTAGTCCGGCATGGATACACGATTTGATTGCTCGCGAAGCATCATGTAAGCATCTTTTATCCCTTGTTTATGGGTAGTGATGTTTTCTTTGTTCTGATTTTAGTTTTTTCTTGTATCACGTACTTTGGTTCTACTTTCTTTTTAATATTATTCATACGATTAAAAAAAAATCTAATCAATAAACTATTGCATGTCAGAAATTCGAAAGGATCCCTTTTTTAGGCTTAGGACCTTCCTTCTGATTTAGAGGGTTACTTTTTCAAAGGCAAAAGAATTGCCGCCTTATAACAAAATTTCTTTAAAGGATTTGTGAGATTTTTACGGGTTAGCGGTATATTTTGGAAAGATTTTCTAGGGTTTTGCAGCTTTTGGTGTTTGTTCTTAGCTTTTAAACCTAAACAAACGGCGGCGGTGGAATCTTTTGGTGATCATCGAGGCTTTTTGTTATGGAGACTGGTCTAGCTAAGGTGATGAAGGAGATGACGATAGCGGAGAGTGATGAACCGATTATAATGCCAGATTTGCCGGAGTTTTAATCAACAGAGGAGAATCGTATGAGTATTTTGGGGAAGATCTTGAATCCTGCGTGCCAGAAGATCTCGAGCTTGGTGCTGGATATGTCAAGGATGTGGGGTATGGAAAACAGAGTACGTGGCGTGGTTCTTTCTAAAGAACGATTTCAATTTATATTTAAGTATGAAGAAGATCTGAAAGAGATTTTGGATCAGAGTGTACATACGTACAATTACTGGTCTATTGTGATTGATCGGTGGATAGATCCCTTCCCGGAGGACTATCTCAGGTTTTTACTGGTTTGGGTCCAGATCTGTAACATTCCGGTGAATTTCCACAAGGAGGAATATGTGAAGTTTGTTGCTAGGGTGTTGGGGGAGGTCAAGGAAACAGACTTTGATCCGATGAAAACTCGTAGTAAAGAATTCTTTAAGGCGAGGGTCTTCTTTGACGTGACAAATCCAGTGACTAGGGCACATAAGTTTCACTTTTCTGATGGAAGTGTTGCGAATATTTTTTATGATTTTGAAGGAATTCGGAAAAGGTGTTATGTTTGTCAAAGATTAACACATGAAAATACTGCATATCCCTTTAAACCGAAGACGATGATCAAGAAGGATAAAGCAGTACCTGGAACCAAAACACTGGTAACGTTCAAGTAATGATATTTTGAGGAAGGACCATTTGGTTGGAGTGTTGTCGGAGGCTCAATTGGGGGTGGACCCCATAATGGGAGAAGCTAGGATTCATGCGGACATCCTACATGAGATGCGTCAATCCTTGATGACTCAGGATATTGTTGAAAGAAAGGCTAGAGAACTCCGAATTCAAAAACAAGTTTAGGAGTTAGAAAGGACGGAGACAACTACTATTGCTGGAGGCTGATGGGTTAAAGATGATGGACGTAGATAAAGGTAAAGGAGCAGCTCTGGTGGTAGATGGTCAAAAAGACACAGCGGAGGATAAGAGACCAAAACAAAGCTTGCTTAATGATCACTTATCAGTTACTACCAGCTCAGAGAGAGTACAACTGCTTGAGGTACCTGAGATGGACGAGCCAACGATCATAGGGGTAAGCATGGTTCATCCAATTCTTACACAACAAAACTCTACAATACTACAATCTTGTCGGGAAATGGTATTGAGTGAACAAGCAGTGGAAGTTGGTACACAACTTATGATTCTGGAGGGAGTTGATCCAAATTGTATTACCCTCGAAAGGGAATGGAAGCTTCATTCCCACTGGTTTAGAATTTACAATTGGTTCTTCTCAAGTATCTGCTGCTGAGAGTCAGGATAAGAGTAGGAACTCTAAGCCTTCATCCTCATGGAACCGCAGAAAAAGGATTACTCCGAGTCAATCTCTACAGAAGGTAGAATTGGTGACAGAAGAAAGAGAAGAAGATACATTGAGAATGGCTAAACGTAAAGCTAGTGAGAGCAATGAGGCAGTGGTTAAGATTTCCAAATATGCTGAAGCTTCGATGGTTCACCAGAAACCATCCAGTCCGCATATATAACGACGCTGAGTTGGAATTGTCAGGGGTTGAGGAGCAAACTGACAATTCGACGCCTAGAGGAAATGTGTCGTGAACATTTCCCAGACTTTGTGTTCCTTCTAGAGACTAAAAACTCTAGTGTACACGTGCTGAATGTATGGAGATCGTTGGGTTATGAACACCACTTCATGGTCAATCCAGTGGGTGTTAGTGGTGGTTTAGCTTTGTTTTGGAGAAATACACATGAAGTGGAGGTTGTGTATGCTGATAATAAACTAATTGATGCTAAGGTTAAGGTTGGTGAAATGAGCTTTTCCATGTCCTTTGTCTATGGTGATCCGGTGCAAGGCCGGAGAAGAATTGTGTGGGATAAGATTAAGGATATTGGAGCTCAAAGATTTGAAGCATGGTTTGTGGTAGGAGATTTCAATGAGATCATGAACAATGCGGAAAGATTGGTGGTCCTTCGAGGATTGAATCTTCTTTTTATCCTTTTCGTGCATTGGTGAGGGATTGTAGACTTAAAGAATTACCTAGTAGTGGGAACAAGATGTCATGGGCAGGTTGGCGTGAGGTTAAGAAGTCTGATGGTACAAAAGAGAAAGTTTGGATCCAAAGCCGATTAGACATGTCCTTTGGGAATGCAGGCTGGTTTATGATGTTCCCTAGAGCACAAACATAGTATTTGTTGTGAGAGGAATCTGATCACCGTCCCTTGTTCACGCGGCTACAATCTAGAATGGAGGGCAGAACTGGGCGATTTTGGTTTGATAAGCGATTGTGTGCAAAACCGGAGATGCTTGAGGTGATTAAAAAAATGATGGAATGCTCATCATGGAGGACACACAAAATCTGTAGCGGAGCGGATAGCTTCATGTCGAAAGGAAATATCAAAATGGAAGAGGAGCAATAATATGAATTCAAAAGCTTGGCTCAACACCTTCGATCTGAGCTTGATATGGAGTCTTCTAAGCTACTATCTGATTCTCACAAAATGTTGGCACTTAAAATGGAGATCGAGAAAGTCTCTCTAGAAGAAGAGAAATTTTGGAAACACAAAAGCAAAGAGAATTGGGGCGCACTTGGAGACAAAAATACCTGTTTTTTTCATGATAGTGTCAAAACTCGAAGGATGAAGAACCAGATTGAGTCATTGATTGATGAACAAGGTGTGGAGAATTTTGATGAGGTTGAGAAAGGAGAGATTGTTGTAAAGTACTTTGACAAGCTGTTTAAATCATCAAACCCGACTGAAACAGAGGAGTTGTTTCAAGGCTTTGAGAGCAAGGTGACTGCGAGGATGAATAGTGAATTGGTCAAGACGGTGACAGAGGCTGAAATACATAGATCTGTGAAGGCGATAAAGAGTGATAGCGCACCATGTATTGATGGGATGTTACGCAATTTTTTCCAGGCTTTCTGGAAAGTGGTTGGTCCGCAGGTCATAGTGGAAGTTAAGGGTTTTTTTGCCACTGGTTCCTTTCCACCGGAGTGGAATCATACACAACTCTTCCTGCTCACCAAGAAGCCAAACCCGTCACTGATGACTGACTTACGCCCCATCAGCTTGTGTTCAGTTTCATATAAGAGCATTTCAAAGATATTGTGTAACCGTTTGAAGAAGATTTTGCCTCAACTAGTTTCTCCAACACAAGGAGAATTTGTAGCGGGAAGATTAATTTCAGATAACCTCCTCATTGCACATGAAATGGTGCATGGATTGAGGACTAATCCAAAGTGCAAAGGTGAATTTCTTGCCATTAAAACTGATATATCGAAAGCTTATGATCGGGTTGAGTGGTCTTTCTTGGAAAAGTTGTTTCAGAGGATGGGTTTTGATAACAAATGGATTCAATGGATCATGTATTGTATTACTTCAGTATCATACACGGTTCTCATCAATGGCCAAACCCATGGGTGCATTAAACCAGAGAGAGGTATATGACCAGGCGATCCTTTGTCTCCATTCCTTTTCATACTGTGTGCGGAAGCTTTGGTTCACGTCAAGAACAAAGCAGAGAAGGAGGAAAGGATCACGGGTATGAGTCTAACTATGAACTGCCCTCCGATACAACATTCGTTGTTTGCAGACGATAGTCTCTTTCTCTGTCGAGCTACCTTGAAGGAATGCTCTGAATTATTAAGGTGCCTCCACTTGTATGAATCAACTTCAAGACATGTTATTAATTTTCAGAAATCAGCGGTTAGTTGTGGGGCTGATGTTGATCCGAGCATGAAAAGATTGATGATGTGCTTATTAGGAATTGAGAAAGAAGGTGGAGAGGGTACATATCTTGGGTTACCTGAATGCTTCAGTTGTTCGAAACAAAAGTTGATAGCATTTATCAGAGAGAAGTTAACTAAACGGCTTAGTGGATGGTTTGCCAAAATGCTTTCCCTTGGTGGAAAGGAGGTCCTCCTTAAGTCGGTGGCAAAGGCTCTTCCGGTGTATGCGATGTCTTGCTTTCGATTGTCTAAGTTCCAATGTCAGCAAATCACGAGCGCCATGTCTAATTTCTGGTGGCAGGCTTGTAGTGCAAAGAGGACGATTCACTGGGTCGCTTGGAAGGACTTATGCAGATCGAAAGACAATGGGGGTTTAGGGTTCCGTGACTTGGAGGACTTTAATCAAGCACTACTAGCAAAACAAGCGTGGAAACTGTTGAATAAACCAGAATCCTTGTTAGCGCGAGTTTATAAAGGTCGTTACTACTCTTCAACATATTTCTTGGAGTGTGGTGAAGGATATAGACCCTCTTATGCATGGAAAAGTATCTTGTATGGGCGAGAATTAGTGAAGAGAGGCTTACTTCGAACGATAGGAGATGGTGCTACTACTAGAGTTTGGAGTGATAAGTGGATTATGGATGGAAAACCACGACGTCCTATGAATAAGGAATCCCTCTATGATATTGAGCTACGGATCTCTGATTTGATACTTCCCAATGGGCAGTGGAGACTTTCTAGATTACATGAGCTTTTTCCTCCTGATGATGTTAAACACATTATGGAATTGCCAATTGGTCGTATTTGTGATTGTTTCATCTGGTCGTACAATGCGCATGGAGCTTACTCTATTAAGAGTGGATATTGGTTCACTTATACTCACCCTCTCATCCCTGAAACGCCAAAGACAATGTTGGAGCTGCGGCATATCGAACTCAAGAAACGTGTGTGGAAGCTCCAAACTACTCCAAAAATCAGACTCTTTGTGTGGAGAGCCATTGCTGGTGCTCTTGCGGTTACTACTCGGCTGCGAACAAGAGGAATTAATGTTGATAAGGTATGTATGTTATGTCAAATGCATGATGAAACTATCAACCATGTTCTCTTTGAATGTGTCGTAGCTCAACATCTTTGGTTAGTCGCGGAAGTGACTCCACCAACGATGGGATATTCAGAGAATTTGTTGGACAACATCACATATGTGCTAGACTTAATGGATAGTTCCACATTGCAAGAGGAGCTTAGATAATCTATTCCTTGGCAGATTTGGAAGCATAGAAATGCTGTTATACATGATTCACAACCGAATTCTATGGGGGAGGGGGGGTTGATTAAGCAAGCCTTTGAAGAAGCTCTGTTATGGAAGGAAGTGAATGGTAAGGTGGAAGTACAACGTCCAAACACTAGCCAAGAACATAACAGAGCTGAAAGATGGAGTCCTCCTCAAGCTGGTAGTATCAAATGTAATGTGCATTCAAATTGGAGAAATGTGTAGCTTCATAGTGGAGGTGCGTGGATTGCAAGGGATCACTCTGGATCGGGGTTTTTTCATGCTCGAGAAGCCTTTACGAAGTCTCCTACTCGGATAGTTTCTGAGCTCCGATGTATTTTGTGGGCATTGCAGAGCTTAAAGAATTTACACATTGCAGAGGTGGTGATTGGTTTGGATTGTCTCGCTGTGTTTCAAGCTTTGAACAAGGCATCTGATTGGCCTAGATATCGGGTACTATTGGAGCAAGTAAAAGAAGCTCGTGCTCACTTTTCATCATGTTCCTTTGAGTTAAAATCTGTTGGTTCCAATGGTCCGGCGAGAGCTATCGCTACGAGTGTTCTTCGGGATGGAAGATTCCAATCTTACCTCACTCGTGGAGGCCCGACATGGCTTCATGATCTTATTGTTCGAGATGGTCCGTTTTAACATCATTTGTCCCTATTGTTTGGAAGTCGATGTTTTTTGTGTTTGATTTTCAAATTTCCCTTTACTCTTGGTTTGAAGTTCTATTAATCCCTTACGTTTTAAAAAAAAAGACTATTGCATGTCACAATTAGGTTCAAACATTCAGATATTCGGTTTGGGTCTGTAAAGAAATTGGTTGGTTCCGGGTCTTTTATATAGAGGTTTGGAACAAACTAGTATTTGACCCGGGTTAAGAATCACTTGAATGTTTTTTTAACTAAAAAACTGTTAAAAGTTAAAAATGGTAGTTATGGATGAGAAAATTTAGGTTTCTTTCTAGATTTTCTTTTTTAAAAAAAACCGTTGTGTTAATTTTTTTTCTATTTATAATTTTGAATGATTTTCCACTTGTTACTCTCTCATTGCACAAGTGACTTGTGATTTAGTAGTAAAGGATATAGAGATGAAACAATTTCAGTTTGGTTCCAATCGGTTCGAGTTTTACCCCAAGTTTTTAATTTCTTTTCGATCTCAATATTTGTTTTATTCAAATTATCCGAAAATACTCAAATACCCAAAAAATTATAATCATATACTTAAATTGGTTAATTCGAACCGTATGAAGATATTTAAAACTATCTAACCCAATCAATAAAAAAAATAACAAAGAAAAAATTGTAAAATTAATCAAACTATCCGAACTTACCGAATTTAAAACCAAAATATCTATATGTTCATTTATATTTCAAATATCCATTCGCTTTTGGTTCGAATAACTTTGAATCGGGTTGTTCGGTTTTTCGGCTCAGGGTACTTTGCCCGGCTCTAGTCACAATAATGTAGATACGTAAAATTTTATACAATAAGATATGTTTTCAAACCATCTCTTATTACGTTTTTAAATACAAAAAAGTTCATGCCATGTTTTTAAAACGGATCTTAAGACCAGTTTCAATGCGAGATTTTCGCATAGTTTTTTAACTCTAAAAAGGAAGTTTATATTAATATTTAGTCCTGTGAGTATCTCAAATTAAACGAAAAAACCTTTATAAAAATTTATTTTCATATGAAACACTTTTGTGAGAGTTTCTCATCTAATTGAGATATCTATACAATTAAATACTAATAATAATTTTTTTTTCCATGTTGAGAGACTTATGTGACAACCTCTTTCATTGAAGGTGCTCTAACGTCTTACGTTTACAAACTGAAAATTTTCGGAATTACAATTCCGAAACTTTCGGAAACGCCATGCGACCTAGTTGGCTACTCTTTTGTCTCTCATATCATTATTTTATGGGATCCGGCTATATTTTATATTATGGAATCAGAGTACTCTATAGGAAACATTTTGTTAACGAACCAATAGAAAAAGACATTCCTTAGCGGTCGTAAAAACAAATGTATAGGCGAGAACTATTTGTTGGAACCAATTTTTTGGTTAAACAAATGGGACTTGTATTGGGTATTTGTCTAATCCAAATTTGGTAGAAAAGTGAATGTGAAAATCTTTTTGGTTTAAGTGAGTAACATGTTAAATATCCCACATCTAAAATTTGGGAATTTTTTAAGTGGTATATAAGGAGCCACACATATACCTTTATTCAAAACATAGCAAAGACTATATACCATGAAAGAGAGGAGGGAATCCCCACACGCGCGACCGACCGAACTGTGCCGGGCTCGGGCTTGAGCTAAAGGGCCGTTGCCGACCCAATTAAATATCTTTTTGGCCCAAAACGCTGCGTCGGTCCCTCTACGATTTCGCTAACCCGGCGTCAGTTTTGAAGACCCGCCGTCTCTACGGTTTTAAAACTTCCTCTGCGTCAGTTTTATAAACGAAGTCATCTTCTTCGTTTTCTCTTACGTTCTGACATACCAAAAAACTCACAGAAACATTCAAAAGTTCTATCAAAAATCTATCAACAATCTCTCTCTGTTTATCAGTAAGTTTTCGTCGAGAGTATCGTAGTAATCTGTTCGTTAGAATCATTGTTCGAGTGTTTGCGAACTCGATTGTTAGTGGTTTTATCCTGGGACTCGGAATCTCATAAACCCGTCACACTGCGGGAGATTCTTAGAGTTAAGGAATTTTTTTTCGTATCTCGACTCCACTTTCATCTCTGATCTCTTCCCTTAACGTCTTTCTTATCGCGATTCATCTCCAATCACGTAGTGTGCCAAATTCTGGTCCTACACTATTCACTAAGGACCTGCAGATACGATTGTTGTTGCGGGAGTTTGCAGAAACGGGCGGTTACGATTTTAAGCATAACTAAGCATTTTATACGATTGGTGCAGCGATTGAAAATTGATGCATTTACTGAATGTTTATGACTGATCAACTAGCGGATGCGGTAGAGGTTAAACAATAAATTAACAATATGAAATAATTACACAATTATAAAAACATCAAAAACTATATTATTATAAAAAAGACTATAAAATCATTAATTTAATATTATTAGTAATTGATGAAAGTTATGATTTTAATGAAGAATTTTTTTTTTTGGCAAGACTAATGTTTACATTTAAAATATAAAACTATTAGATTTATGTATATTAGTGATCAAAATTTATCAAGAGAATCTTGCTTATAAAAATTATGATAGGTTATTGAGTATTAATTAAAAATATCAAATTATTGATATATTTTGTAATTATAATATAAAAATTTTGATTTTTAAAATTTATTTTATATATTTGTATTTTTAAATGAATTGTATTTTACTTTTTAACTATCCACCCGCAACCGTAAATGATAGAGGAAAACAACATTTGATTTTGGATGGTTTGAAGCGGTAGAAAACATTATACGAAATTGGCGCTAAACGCTATTAATCGCAACCAATCAAGCTTATACGTATAGAAGTGTGGAAAATTGTAAGGTCAAATATATAAGTCTAGAAGTGTGGAAAATTGAAAGGTCAAATATATAAGTCTAGAAGTGTGGAAAATTGTGAAGTCGTCTCATCTCAAAAGTCAACGATCACAAAGAACCAACACCGATACTAAGAATAACAAATCACGATCTCATGAGTCATGAGTCATGACGATCACAACCTAAAGCTCCAATCACGATTTCATTGCAATTCGTATATTGTTATTATTATGGCGTGTAATATTTTACATGCTTCTTTCTCAAAAAATATATTTTACATGCTACGACTGCTGATATAAGAGATATATAAAATTCGTATATTAGAAGAAAATTTCCTAAGATTGGAAGTAGTCTCGTACACGACCCGACACGTTATTTTAAGGTATTAACGGTAGGAACTCATATTACTATAATTTGGACAAACTGACAATTGTAATTGAAATGCATAAATTGATATTACAATAACAATACCGATACACGAATTAAAAAAAAGAACGGATTTGCAAAGCCCATATATGATTTTTATCTGTTAACTTTGAAAACGTCTTGTAATTTAACGAATGTGCAGCTTTCTGAATTCCAAGATACAACTGCAATCAACTATATTTTGTACAATTCAAAAACAAAATCTAACGAACGTTAGAATACGTGTTCAAAGACGCAAATATTTATTTTAATGGATTTGCTTTCTTGTGTTTTATTAACCACAAGAGATAAACATAATATGGCACACAAAAATAAGTTAAAATGCATAATGTAATTAGCAAATCCAAATATTTAGTTTGGAATACCATTTCTCATTTATGAAAATTTCGATTTTGACATGCGATTACAAGTTATAGTGGTTACGGCGACGATTTTATCATAGCTAAAATCCTGATTCGTTTGGGTATTGTTCTCTTTTCTGGATTTGTTCACGATTTTCCCAAAACTCTTTTCATATTTCTTGCTGTTTGTCACCGGGTTATTTACACTTAGACACACTTTTTTGGTAAAACTTTACACTAACGGACACTTTTATTTTTAGGCACACTATTCATCGTTCTTTCCTTCATTTTCTAATGATAGTTTTTTATGAAATGTTGGAAAAACGATTTCGTGGATAACTGTTCGTGGACGAACACGAATTCGATTGAGTGAACTCGAAACATGTGTTTAAAATTCGTTTAATCTCAACCATCCGTTTTAAACTTTCATCCAATGGTCATGATTAAAAATAAAAATTAGATGTAGATAAAAGGAAGAAGAAAGCTTCATTAAAAGTATTTTAGTCATTTTTCTTAAAAAAGAAGGAAAAAAAGATGAAAAGTGTATCCAAAAACAAAAGTATCCCTTATTGTAAACTTTTACCAAAAAAGTGTGTCTAAGTGTAATTTTTCCTTTGTCACTTCTAGAAAATAGTACCTTGCTTATGGTTTCAACTTTTTCTCGAGTTCAATGTTCTAGTTTATATTTAGTGATTAGGGACAAATAGTATTTTATAATTCTTCCATTATTTTTATTTCTAGTTCATAAAAATATTTTTAAACTATTTATTGATTACATTTTTGAATTACAAAAACAAGTTGATGTTGTATTTTTAAAATGGAATCAAAGGTTTTGCGTTTTTACATTATTAAATTAAATGAATTGCGTTTCCACATTGTTTTCAAAAGATTTTGATTTTGAAGTTTTCCGAAAAGAGTTGCATCTCTACGGAGTATTTTTTAAAATTATGTAGTCAGAGAATTATATAGGGAAGAAAAACGAACCAATATTTTAGCAAAAGAAATGAACATTCTTCAACGGTCGTAAAAACAAATGTGTCCACGATAACTATTGAAGTACACATATAGAGTCCACATAAGATTGTAGGTTCCAAGATTTATATACAAAATACAGTGGGTCCGATTGGTAACCGAAAGCTTTACAAGCTTTTCAGTTGTAAGCTGTAGCGGAAAGCTTTATAACATAGTATAAAACTGTACAAAAAGCCATACAAATAAAAATGTACAATAAAGCTAAGTATTACACTGTTGATAAAAATTTTATATAGCTTTTGTGATTTGTAAAATTTGAAACGTTACAAATTATAAAGTGGCGGTACATTTAATAAGTTCGTTAGCAATCTGAGCTAGTATCTAGAAATATAAAATAATGGCAAACTGGTTTTCATCTGAAAAGTCAACGATCTAACTTAGGCAACATCTAATTAGTTTGAATTTTTAAACCTTCTTTAGTTGATTTTCTAACTCGATTACAAGGAATAGTGAAGACCAATATTAAGAACAACAAAATCACGATCTCATGAACCACGACTGTAATAACCTTATACTCTAATCAAGATTTCATTGCAAGCCTAAATCTAAAGAAACTTAGAATGAACAAAACCTTATACTCCAATCAAGATTTCATTGCAAGCTAAATCTAAAGAGAGTTATAATGAACACAACCTTGAAAATTGTTTAAAGAGCCAACTCTCCTATCAATATAAAATTAGATAATTTCCCGCGTATACGCGTATTATATTTTTTTAAATCATGTATATTATAAACCATATCATTTTATAATTTTTTTTTAATGATGTTCAATTATAAACTACCATACTAACCCTAAATTATAATCCAAAAATTTTATACTGTTATTTGGAGGTTAATTAATCCAAAAATTTCTAAAACATCAATCAATTAGAAACAGAGGACGTAGAATATAGTAAAACAATTTTATTCTTTTATTTTTTATATAGAGAATTCATAAGAAAAAAAAACTATTCTATGAGAAAAAAAAACTATACTATGAGACAAATATACTTTTTAGAAAATTATGGCAATTGCCATTTTTTCCAATTTCCTTACATAATGTGCCATTAATTTGATTTCTTTTGAAATCTGCCACTTTTTGTCTTCTAGTGGATAAAGAAAATACATTTTTGCCCTATTTTATTTTTCCAATCTTTCTTTCTCTTTCTCTTCTCTTCCACAAAATTAATATCATTCTCTCTCTCTCTCTTTCTCTCATCTCTCGCCATAGTTTTGTTTATCTCTTTCTCTCATCTTCATCACTCTTCATGTTTAGATCTCTATCTCTCTCTTTCTTTTATTTCATCTTCATCACTTTCATGTTTAAATCTCTCTCTCACATATATATATATATATATATATATATATATATCTATGTTGATGATGATGAAGGTGGTGGATGGTGGAGGTGATAGATGGTGAAACGTTGGAGGTGATATAAGGATTGTAAAAAAGTAGGGGATATAGAAAGAGCCGGTGGTTGTGGACAAAACGGAGATGGAGTAGCTGGTGGTGGACAATATCGGAGACAGTGTTTGTGGAAGGAAACAAAGACGATAATATGAAGACGGAGATGGTGGACGAGATGAGGTGGGATGCGATAGACGGTGGACAAGATGGTGAATGTGGATGGAGGTGGTAGTCTGTGGACGAGATGGTGACGGTGGTGGACAAGATAGCGACGTGGTAGACAAAATAGTGACTTGGTGGACAAGATGGCGACGGTGGTGGACAAGACACTACAAGAAATATTACTATTCATAGCATATTATCATAGCTCGAATTCTGTAACTGCTATGAAAAGGGGTATTCAAGATTTTGTAGTATATAATAGCGTTTTATTTATGCTAAAGAAAAAAATTAGTAAGCGGGAAGCTAATTACATATTTGCGCCCAAACTTATCCAAAATCACTTAAGCGGCAAAGCTAAACCGCATGAAGCCAAAACAAAAAACAAAAACAACACTTAGCCAAAAAAAAAAAACATAAAAATTGGATCGAGATCGATCTTCTCCGAGACGAATCTCGAAGAATACTTTCACCGTTCACTTCCCCAGTTTCCTTAGCCCACCACCTTTTGCTGGTTAGATTTTTAAGATTATCTTGCAAATCACTTAGCCCACCACCTTTTACTGGTTAGATTTTCAAGATTATCTTGCAAATTAAGTTATTCTTGTTCGGCAAATTGTACGCTGCAACCTAGATCTTTGTCCCAATTATCTTATTATGCTTTCCAATTTGAAGGTAGTGTATCTCTATTTCTACTTCGGACTTAGGGTTCATCTAATTTCAAAAAGGGATCCTTTGAATTTGGGTTCTTTGTTTTTGTTAGATCCTACAATATTTCCAAATTATTCTTTGCAGGTGTAACTAGCTGATATCAATTAGAGGAATCAGCCATTTTTGTGTTCATCATATTATCGACAATTTGTTTTGAAAGGTTAGTCCCATTTATCCATTTTATATCCATTAGAGTAGTCCTTTAAAAACACTTTGTTTCGTGATTTCTGTGTGGTTAAATTACAATTGTTTTCCTTGGTGCTTATTCTTATACACTAGTTGATTTGTTTCGTGATTTGTGTGGATAAATTACAATTGTTTTTTGTTGGTGCTTATTCTTATACACTGGTTTGATTTGTTGTGTTGCTGCATATTGGATTGAATTTTCGTGCTAACGGTTATCAATAAGGGTAGCCAATAAAATGTTGGACAAGGCATGGGTGCATCTATGCAGGTATGTTGTTAATTTAACCATATATGTTTAGTCTCAGAGTTGGATTTTATACTTTAGCAGGTTGTATTTAATTGTATTTTCATTGTGATGCATTGCAGAACTGATCCAGCTTACGAGATTGGAGCTAGGAATTTTGTTCTTACGGTTGGTTCTATGTCAGGAGACACTGACATGGTAATATGTCCATGCACCGAGTGTCGTAATCTGGATCGTCATTCAAGCAGCGAGGTAATTTTCCATCTTGTTACAAAGGGAATGGATGAGGGGTACAAGATTCAGAGGGATTGGTATCACCATGGAGAAGTGTACTCAAAGAGTGAAGTAAGCAATGTAAATCAGTGGAATGGTGAGATTGTTGAGTTATATAAAGCTGCAGGGTGTTTAGATGAAGAGTTGGCTATTAAGGCTGACTTATTTGAGGTTGTTGAAGGTGAGGACAAGGAAGAAGATGAGTTTCTTGCAAAGTTAGCAGATGCTCAAACACCATTATACCCAAGCTGTACAAACCATAGCAAGTTATCGGCTATTGTTTCTTTGTTTAGGATTAAGACAGAGAATGGCTGGTCCGACAAGAGCTTCAACGATCTACTTGATACATTGCCAAAGATGTTACCGCCAGAAAATTTGCTTCAGACATCGATGTATGGCGTAAATTTGTCAAACTAAAAACTAGTCCAGAATTTCAGGTATTCACTTATACTATATTTTTTACATTCAGCAGTTTACTAACATTAATCTTTAGGTTGTGAGTGATGAATATAAGGAAAGAAGACGCAAGCAGACTCCGCACACTTGTAGTCGCAAAGGAATGGTTAGATTGACAGAAGATATGGTACGTATATTAATTGCATTATTGTGAATCAGTTTGAATAATATCTTGAAATTATATTGTTAAATTGTTGAACAGAAAAAAGAGACTTCAGAACCATTTGAAGTGACAAGACTAAAGGTCTGGGTCAAGTCACGTACCAAAAAGGATGGTACACCAGTGAATAGAGATGCGGCTGAGAAGATTGTAAGTTTTGATGCTGGTTATGAATGATAACTGAATTTTGTATTCTGTTTTAAATCGATCCATTAATCTTTTCATATTTTTCAGAGAAAGGCAGTTGAGTTGGTTGACTCTAATACTCCTTCAGCAACATCATCAAATCCAAAAGAAGATCTCCTTGCACAAGTGTTAGGACCTGATAATCTTGGTCGCCTGAGGGCAATGGGAAGAGGGATGAGTAGGACCAAATTAGCTTGTTTACAAGTGAGTAACAAGTATATGACTGACATGCAACAAAACCAAGTTGTTTTACAGCAAGAGGTAGAGGAATTAAAAGCTGCACTAGCAAAAATGAAGTCCCAGGTTAGACATATTTAATAATTGGTCAAGTTAATGATACAATAAATTACTGAGTTATGAACAAGTTCATTCTATTTTACAGAGACATGAACCTGAAGTAGGTGAAAACTCTACTCCAAGAGTAAGTATTTAAGTTGAGATCAGTTAACATTGCTTTTCTATGTTGAATTTAAATTCTGACTCTTATTATAATCAAAACTTTGTAGAGTGCGAACAAAATATTACAACGTCGATGTCTATTGTTTGATTGGTCTACTAATGACAAAGTTGCCGAGGGACGTATTTTGTCTTCTGATCCTGCTGATTTCGTGAACGATATTCCTTTAGGGCCTAACTCTGTTAAGGTCTTGCTTGACACTGCGATCATACTAGATGCTTCTCTTTGGAGACCTACGCCTACCATGTTTACTATAGAAGAAGCTGTTGGAGAAATAATTGCCTGGCATCATATTTTTTGTGTTGCTTTTGACGACCTTGAACCAGAAGAAAATGCGCCTAAGGTTAGCGTTTCTTAATTTTTCAGCCCCTTAGCCTATTGCTGATTAAATACATATTAGTTTGTCTTTGCTGAGTGTATATTATAAACAAAAATAAGGTTTGTGCTCATACATGTATTTGACAGAGCCCAATCACAAATTCTAGCAACACATGTAGACTACTGGATTGGGCTACAAAAGACGAAGAAGCTGTGGCAATAGGTCGTTTGCAATCTCAAGACCCCAAAGCATTGGTTCATGGAGTTCCTATTGGAGGAAATGCAGCTAAAATTTTCTTGGATAAAGTAATAGAACCTGATACATTTCTTTAGAGGCCCACAACTGAACTTTCAAAACTTGATGACTCTTTCAAGTCTTTCGTAGCGTGGCCAGTCAATAGAGTTGTATTCTGCGGAGTTGATAGAGATACAGATGGTTCAGCATCTCCTCTTGAGCAATTTGCAGCAACTCCACCAGCTCCGGTGAAGAAACCTCAAGCACCTTCACATTCTCCTCCTCCTCAGATATCTCAGGTAATTTCTCACTAATTGTTCAACCATTTTGTATTTTTTTTCTTTCAGACATGTGGTTTTTGGTGATTAGTTATATACTCTTTTCACATTATACAATAAGAGTCATTGTCTTTTTCAAATAGCAGAACACTCAAACAGCCACGAAACACTTGTACAATAAGAAGTGCATGTTGATGGATATTACTGGAAAGAGAAGGGTTGTTGTCGAAGGTCGTTGGTCTTCAAACGATCCACAACAAACAGTCCACTTTGTTCCTTTGGGCCCTAATGCAGTTTGCGTTTGGATAGACACAGTGAAGGTAAATGATGCACCTGTTTGGAGGTCTAATTCTGTCATTCAGTTTATGGAAGATGCACTTGGTACATCAGTAGCATGGCCAGAAGATAAAGTGGTCATAGTTTAAACTGATGTAAGAAACCAATACCTGCTACTTTTGTTTTGTAATTTGCATGGAACTTGTGGATCTAGCTGTTTTACTTTCAGTTTGCTTGGATTGAGAATTGAGTTCTGAGACTTGTATGGATAATTTCATAATTAAGACTTGTATTGAGATTTTTAATACCATGACTTTTTGGGAAACAAAATCAGGTTTCTTGCCTAATGGCGTGCAACATATGTCCCAACGTGCTATATATAGCCAAATGAAGGTCCTAATTTATAGCCTAAACGTATAGCTACAACAAACTAAATCATAATAACAAAATAGAGCTACCAAAAAATATAGTATAGCGTATGAAAAATGCTACTAAACAAATTAACATAGCGTTATAATGTGCTATAATCATCACACTTATAGCACCAATGATACGCTATTATATGGTAACATTTCATAGCACCTCAAATAAACGCTATAGTAGATGGGCACCCTATTATCACTCCGGATAACATAGCGTTTGTAAAAGAGCTATGAAAACCGTATTATAGCGTTTTGTGTGTGCTATGAATGGCGATATTTCTTGTAGTGAGATAACGACTTGGTAGACAAAATAGCGACTTGGAGGACAAGATGACGACGAAAATGGCAGTGGACAAAAAAAGATGATAGTAGACAAAAAAATGAAGATGGTGGACATAAATATAAGATTTGTAGCCATAAATAGAGACGATGGTGGACAAAAACATGATATGGTTGACATAAAAAAGAGATGATTGTAGACATAAATTAAGTAATCAATATGTCATTTCATAATTAATACAAGATATTCATGTTTAAATGTATGGATAGATAAAAGACATGACCGAGTGGACAACTTGAGAAGTTAATGTTAAGCATAGATAATAAGTTGTCCACTGAAACTGCGACAACGAAAGTTGTCCACCACCACGCCTCTATATATGTCCACAACCACCACCATCCATCGCACATAAAGAGAAAGAGAGAGAGCTTAGAGAGATAAGAGAGAGATTTATTGTTCCGAGAAAAAAAAAAAAAAAATGATTGAAAAAGAATAAATGATAAAACAAATAAGAAGATAATGTATGTGTGGATAAAAAGAAAAGGAGGACACAAGGACAAATTAGCCTTTTTTTGTTTGATTTCAATTGATGGCACATTTCAAAAGCCCATTACACAAATGACAGATTTCACAACAAATTTTGGAAAAAATGGCAATTGCCATAATTTTCTCTATACTTTTCGTAAATTATCATTATCTTAAAGTAAAATTTGCATCGCCGCCTCTTCAAAACCCTACCGATCGGCCATTCTGCCTCCTGGACCACCGGTCTACTTATTGCGTTTGCGTTTAAAACATTTGGAACAGCTTTAATATCACTGGAAATGGCATAAATCTGACAACGCAATTCTTGTCTCCGTTGGACGACAATGGAGAAACGGTAAGTTTCTTTACTTTTGTCTAAGAGCGTCCTGAAACCAAATACCACTGGAAAATCTGATATTTTCTTCTTCGATTTTGTTTTGGCTGTGAGAAGTTATGAATGAGGAGGACAAGATCAGTCAGTTGCCTGAAGCTTTGGTTCTGCAAATATTATCTTCACTTCCTACAAAAACTGTCGTAGCCACAAGTGTTTTGTCTAAACGATGGAGGTCTCTTTGGAAATTAGTCCATACTCTCAAGTTCGATTCTAGGGATTTCAAAAGTGAACACCAAACATTTTCAGAGATTGTTTGCAAGTCTTTCCTTTCATATAAATCTCCAATTCTAGATAGTTTACATCTCAAATGTGGTTTAGATAAAGTTACTCCTGTAGATATTGGACTTTGGCTTGGACTTGCGTTTGCTCGAAATTTGCGTGAATTGGCACTCTATCTTTCCCCTGAGCAAGAAATCTTCACATTTCCAAGTAGCTTGTGTACTTGTAATACACTTGAGACTTTGAAACTCTCGCTTATGATTCTTCTAGATATCTCTTCACCGGTTTTGATGAAGTCTCTAAGGACTCTGCATCTTATTTTTGTGAACTACAAAGACGATGCATCCATCCGTAACCTTTTATCTGGTTGTCCTACTCTTGAAGAATTGGTTGTGGACCGAGGTGAGCATTCTGATGTTGAGACTTTCACTATTGAGGTCCCTTCTTTGCAGCGATTAATGATTTATGATGACAATGGTGGTGATGATTTTTGGGGATATATGGTAAATGTTCCTTCTTTGAAATACTTACAAATTGAAGCTTTAAGATGTAACGAGTTTTGTATGAATGCGCCGGACCTGGTAGAGGCAGATATTGCTAACTCTTCTGGACTCAGTTATAAGTTTCTTGGATCTTTCACTTCAGTCAAACGTCTTTCCTTGGATTTATCCCCTTTGCAGGTAAGTTTGCGGGTTTTTTGTAGTCGCGGATTGAGTATAAATATGATTTCTATACACTAATAATTTGTCTCATGGATAGATTACATATCCAACTGGAACTATCTTCTATCAACTGGTATGTCTTGAGATGTATACACGTGAAAACGAGTGGTGGAATCTACTTACCCCCATGCTTGAAAATTCCCCTAAACTACAAGTCCTGAAGCTTGTTGATGTAAGCCATTCATTTCATTATTACTCAGCTTGCTAGCTATTTTATGGTCTAGTAGTGATATGGAACATTGATTTCTCCTTGTCTCTTTGGTCTCAGCGATATCTGAATTTTCATAAAGATAATGTGGTCGGAGGGAAATGGAAGGAACCAAAGTATGTCCCTGAATGTTTGTTGTCACATCTCGAGACATTTGTGTGGACAAGATACGATTGGGGAAGAGTAGAAGAGAGAGAAGTGGCTACATACATACTAAAGAACGCAAGACGACTGAAGAATGCAACTTTCTCCACATGTCCCGTCGAATCGGAAGAGCTCAACAAGTTGGAAGAGAGACGTAAGAGGCTCAACGAATTGGATGGTGTGGTCAGGGCTTCAAAAACATGCCACCTTGTGTTCGAATTCGACGATCCATCTTCTTATTTATTAGTAGAAGATTCTCCTTAGCACATAGATCCGTTTAGTCTTAACCGGTTAGAGGGATTTACATTGGTTTTGGATCTTTTGTATGGTGCTAGCCATTGGGAGATCAAAATTATTCTGAAAGTTATCTATATCCTTTTGAACTTTTGATGATACAATCTTGGGTTTTTATGATTTGAAAAAAACTTTTACTTCAAAGGAGAGATTGTCAAGTTAGGGACATGTGAGACAAATACAATGAACTAAAAAGTCGATAAGTGAAGACCATGTGGGAAAATGTAGTGTCTAGGCCTGAACATTCTTGAACCAGTAAAAAGTATGGTAGTTGTCTATTTCAGATAACCATTTACTGTCTTTGTCGTGCACTTTTTCTCTTGCTAGAATAGCAGAAGTAATTACAAGGATGCCGAATGTATCATCAACACTCCTTGAGGCAATCACAGAGAGTAGGTTTAAGGGTTTGAGTGGTGACTTCGAGTTGGATGATAAGAAGTTGTTGTCACGCAAGTTTGAGATTGTGAATATGGTAGGATCAGGTCCCCTGAGAGAAGGGTAGGATTTTGGAATTCTAATGCTAGTTTCAGCAACAGAAGACATCTATCTTCTACACATAACAAGCTGGATACCATAATTTGGCCGGGTGGGTCAGCTCAAAGTTCGAAATGGTGCAATGTAGGAGAAGGTAAGAGAAAGAAGCTGAGGGTTTTGGTTACATCGAGCAACAGATTTGTAGTTACGGTTTGGGTATTTGCAGTGCAACAGATACGATTCAACTCAAACAAAGACTATGCGGGTCACCGTTCTGGCTCCCTCATCGCAAGTGCAGTCCTCACCAATTCTAGCCTACGAGCAGAGAGATACAAGGGTCTCAATACTTCTGAAAATTTTGCAGAAGCCTTGTTGAACAAAACTGTCTCATATGTTGTCGATGAGCTGCCATACCTCAAAGTCCTCCTTGGCGAGCATCCTGCACATTTGCTCATGGTCAAGACACAATGTACCACCAATGGTTTCGGCTTTGTATGTATCCTTCATCACCATCATTTCTCTTACTCCTCAACTTCTTATCATTTGCTGACGAAATTGTTGGTTTGTTAAACCATCAAAGAGAAGACCATAAAAAAATGAGTAATAATGAAAGGAATGGCTTACATCAACGAGCTTGAGGACTTGTAGTTTAGGAGAATTTTCGAGCATGGTCGTAAGTAGATTCCGCCACTCGTTTTCACGTGTATACATCTCAAGATACACCAGTTTGTGGAAGATAATTCCAGTAGGATATGCATTTATATTCTATCCACGAGACAAATTATCAGTGTACAGAAACAACAATATGATAACAAAGAAGTCAATCCACGATTAAAAAAGACTAGCAAAGTTATACCTACAAGGGTGATAAATTCAAGGTAAGACGTTTGACTGAAGCGAAATATGCAAGAAACTTCACTTTGAGCAAAGAACAGTCAGCAATATATGCCTCCACGAGCCTTGAGATAAAACACTTGACACCTCAATGTTTCGATTCGTAAGTATTTCAAAGAAGGAGTCTTTATAATATATCCCGAAAACCTATCTCCACCATTGTCATCATTAATCGTTAATCGCTGCAAAGAAGGGACCTCAATAGTGAAAGTCTTAAGATCAGTATCTTCATCTTCACCTCTTACCAATTCAAGCTCTTCAAGACTAGGACAACCAGATAAAAGGTTTCGAATCGATGCCTTGTTGTGGTGGACCATTATAAGCTGCAGGGTTCTTAGAGACTTGATCAGAACCGGAGAAGAGATATCAAGATTCATAAGCGAGAGTTTCAAAGTCTCAAGTGTACTACAAGTACACAAGCTACTCGGGAATGTGAAGGGCCCATCGTCCTCAAGAAGAAATTCGAGTTCCAATGGCGAGCAAATGCATTACCAACCCAAACTCCAATATCTACATGAGTATCTTTATCTAAACCAAATGTGAGATGTAATCTCTCTAAGACCGGAGCTTTATGTGAAAGGAAAGACTTGCAAACCGTCTCTGAAAATGTTTGATGAAATCCATGGCATCGAACTTGAGAGTTGGGACAAATTTCCAAAGAGACTTCCATCGTTTTGACAAAACACTTGTGGCTCCGACAGTTTTGGTTGGAAGTGAAGATAAATATTTTCAGAATCAAAGCCTCAGGAAACTGATTGATCCTATCCTCATTCATAACACTTCGAAAACTTTTCACAGCCAAACAAATCAAAGAAGAAAATATCAGTCAGATTTTTCAGTGGTATCAGATTTTTCGGACGCTCTATCAACTTACCGTTTCTCCATTGTCGTTGCTGCTAGAACCATTAGATTTTTGCGGTTTCAAACTATTTAAACGCAAACGCCATAAGAAGACGGTGGTCGAGGAAGCAGAATTAAACGACCGATTGGTAGGGTTTTGAAGAAGCGGCGGACAAATTTTGATTTTAAGATGATGATGATGATTTGTCTTTTTTTTTTTGGCTCAACATCAAGATTATCATTAAACCATAACTTTTACACACTTTGCTTATCCGCATTAACATTTTGCACAATCCAACTCGGCGGAATAGAATACAACTTAGGAACATAATTTTCAAAAGAAGGAGCCTCTTTCGCTATTCTATCCGCTACCCCGTCTCTTCTTCGATAAGTAAAATCCACCTAAACGCCTTCAAACCGTGTTGCCATACTAGATATGTCTTGAATCCAAGAAGATAATGATAGCCCAAGTCTCTCTCTCTCTGCTATTGCATCAACGAGCTGCTTGGAATCAGTTTCAAATATTACTTCTGAGTATCCAAATCCTTTGATCATTTGAACTGCCCAACGAAGGCTTTCCGCCTCTGTTTCCACTACCTTCTTTAGCCTTGGCAAAGCACGAGCTCCTATCCATTTCACGTTTCCATCGTGATCTCTAAGTATCCAACTTATTCCACACCGGTTATTTTCTTTTGACCATGCTCCATCACAATTGCATTTTAGCCAATCTTGCTGAGGAGGTTTCCACTTCGCATTTTGATCACAATGGGTCTTTGCACCGCTATGTACAACATGTACCTCTCTACTGCTCGCTCATTCACTTGCATCTTCCTCTGCTTTTCTGATCACCTCCCTAGCTCATAGTCCATACTCCTGAAGATATATTCATTTTTGCTTTTCCACAACCTCCATATCAACCATGGGACTACCCTAGCAGCTTTGCCATCTGGGTCCACTGTTGTTGGTATGTTCATTACCCATGGAGATTGGTGTATATGGAATCAGGCATATCACCATTCAAGGGGACTGGGACAAATGAAAGAGCCCACACCATCCTAGCACAGGGGCATTGAAAAAGCATGTGGTTAATGGATTCCACACTTTGATTACATATAGCACATAAAGCCTCTCTAGATAAATGTCTATACGCTAGATTCCCTGCAACAGTAAGACAATTTGTCAAGCATTTCCATAAAAAGTGGTGGATCTTTGGGCTCGCCTCAAGCTTCCAAACTTGTTGGAATAATGGATCAAGGCTTGGTTGTAGTACTTCGGCATGTCGTCTATCTCCACACATCTCATGAGTAACTCATGAGATGATGATAATTTGTCTATGATTATGAAAATGTTCAAATGGGATCTCGGTTTAGAGTTTTCCGGTTCATTTTGTTAAACCATATTAAGGACCTTAATTGGAAATTAAAGGACTTGCTATTATCAATTTTTTTTTTTGAAAACAGTCGTTCTAATTTCGAATTGTCCGTTTTACAGTAAAATAAATACCAACTTCTTAATGAGTCACAAAATACATATTCCCTCCGTTCCTTAAAGATGGATGTTTAAAGTTATACACACTTATTAAAATAACTAGGGGTTTCTCTGCGCTACGCGCATATTTTATGGTGAATTATAAAAAAATGTATGTTAATTATTTATATTTGTATATTTGTTGATGACATTTTTTTTGGTTTTGTTAATAATGAATTTTTCAGTTTCGTTGATGTTTTTTTTGGTAATCTTTCGTAACTTTATTTTTTTTGGCTTCGTGATGATTTGATTGGTAAATTGTAATATAGTTTGTATATTTCTTTTTTAGTTTTACTCTAATCGTAAAATATTTGTAAAACAATTGCGGCATACATGATAATTTATGTAGAATTTGTGTTGAAGGGGAGAAAAACTCACTATATATTTAATTTTAAATTTTTGAAAACTATCTACAAAGAGGACATTATATTTTTCAGTGGTAAATTGTAACATTATATAAATACTCTACTGAAACCAAAAGTTTAGAAATAACAAAAATAATTTCATTGCAAACTTTGTAGAGTTTCATAAGTAATTATTAGTAAGGTGTCATTTGGTGGTTTTAAAGACCATAATTCTCATGTTTTCTCTCGCTTTGACCAATAAACCTCAAGATATCTATAAGCTCATTTTCTTCTAAATTCTACGTAATCAAAATATGTATTTAATCCTCTTCACAAAGCTACTCTGTATAAGGCTTTGTCTCTTCATGTAGTAACTACTATATTTAATAACATCTATTTCACCTTCCTTAAATGGTTAGCTTATTTCCATCACGTCAGTCATCAAACTAAAGGAGTATTATTTATCATTCGATTATGGAAAAAAATAATATATATGCATCGATCCCATTTGTCAACTTTCATATCCATCAAGATCAGTACGATGCTATATAGAACTAGGATGGTATAGAACCAAATGTCAATGTAAATGATCAAATTTTAGATTTATTTATGCCTCTGCTTGAGTTTTGTTTGTATTGGTCTATCATTAAATGCAAAATCAGTTTGGATCTTTGGGTTGACATTTATCTGTAATTGAACTTAGCTCTAATCCAAACCTTTCTTGTAATCCCTCTGCTCCTTTTCTTCACCTAGTCTTGTCTGTACTTTACTTCCAATAGTATTTACCGATTGATTGAAGTAAGAACCGTGAAGCTTGAAAACCCATGGCATTTCTAGTGTTGGAATTATTAATAAAGTTAAACTTAGAGATGAAAACTGAATTGTACTTGTATGCGAAGAAGTATGTACTTACTCCCACCTTTATCCACGTATAGATCATTATAATAACAACCATAGTACCATCAGACCATATACTTTTAGTTGATGATCATGAAATCCAACTGATGGAATACATGAGATTATTCATAAATTGTATACCAATGAATCTGATTGTACATTACCCACCGCAGAACACTTTCTTCAATGGATACATGTCGCGAGCGTGAATACGCTGAGTCTTTGACTGTATTCTAAGGTCAGCTTCAGAGGCGAATTAGTGGGGGTGACTCTGCTTTCTTATCAGATTGCGCAAGACTACGGGTTATGGGTTGACCTAGCTAGCTGCCATAGACTCTCACCTCTCATCTCCTCCTCAGGCTATACAAAAGTTTGATCCAAGAATAGTCAAAATCAAAACAATCAATGCCTCTTTAGATATGTTCAGTGGATTAATGATCCATCCATAAAACTTCATTAATATATTCGTTTTTCTCGTCAAGAAATAAACTCTGGTTACATATCATCTATCCCGATCAGTGCTCATTGTAGATAGTGTTCTTCTACCTTTCACTTCATGGTAGATAATTGTTGTTCGAATAATATTAATCATTTCTTGCAAATTATTATTTTAAATTCATGAATAAAATAGATAGTAACATGGCAATATTAATTCCAGTAGGTGTTCCATTTTATAAATTTGTGTAAGGGAGCTATATGTGTACCCAATTAATCCTTAAAAACTATATGTACCCTTGAGTTATCATCTTAACTAATTATTTCCACAATATATATATGTGATTGCTACCTTAGGCGTTATATCTCGTAAAATAGGTAGGCATATATATTTGGCCATCTTTTCCATGCAACTGTTTTTAAAAGCTGAAATAGAATAACATTATAGATAAAAAAATTAGATCTCTTGTCAAGGGATTAATACAATAGCAAAGCCACAAGCTAAAGGGAATAAATAGCAGTTAGGTATTTCACATTTTATACAACTAAGCTGAAGCTAAATTGTGTGCACAAAATCTTAAAATGAGAGTCTAATTATTTGGAAAATATATTTGTCTAACACTGAGCAAGATGTGTTGGTGTGTCTCAACACATCTTTGTCAATGAAAAATTAAATCCCCAACCTTGATGGAAGTACAGTAAAACCTCTATAAATTAATAATGTTGGGACTTTGAAAAAATATTAATTTATAAAGAGAAATTCATTTTAGATAATAATTTTCTTAATATATTTTTCGAATGATGTTATATTATGAAATTCATTGAAATAATCTGCAACAATAACATGAATTTTTGATTAAATTGTTTGATTATCACAGTAGAATGATATTACTACCATAATAGATGATCAAATTAACCTAATATACTATGTATAAAATTTAGAAAAAATCATGGTTATTATCCCTAATGTCGATGGATACATTTAGAAAGATTTATGTATAAAAAAATCAATTATTTTGTTTACAAACTGAAAAACAATCCTAAATTTCTTTAATGCGTATAAGTAAAGTTAAAGATAAAATATAGTGAGATTTTCAATTTTAAGTCAAAACAAAAATCATTAAAGTCATGTTTTAATACATTATCATAGTTATATATATATATATATATGCATAATTACATATGATTATTAATTTATACTATTATTGGGACCATATTTTACATAGGAGTTTCAAAATAATTATTATCTTATCATTTTATCGAATTTCACTAATTTTTACATTGGCCCGACTTGGGATCGGAAGATTTTATTAATTTATGGTGATTATTAATTTATAGAGTATTAATTTATGGAGGTTCTACTGTATATATGTCTTCCGGTTTAAGAAAAATAAGACATAAGGTAAGACATGTATTCAAGGTGAAGAAATTGGAAACCTTGATCATATGCACGGTGCGCCATGCATTTCTTCAGATTACATAAGTCATGGTCTCTGCAAATCTGGATTTATCAGGTGGAAATGTTGAAGAAGAGTTAATTAGTCTGGCTTGTGTTATTACTTACTATATATGCATGGTTAAATGTGTAGAGATTCAAAACAGTAATGACTTGATAGAAAACATGATGGTATGTCATGATTCGAGTCAGCCTATTAGCAAACCATATTCACTCATTCATGCATAATTAAGACCAATTATATATTCATAATTTTAGAACTTACAAAGCAATTGTTATGAACGATGACGGTGAACCTTGTTAAATAAAGACAGAGACACCTGTTAGGAAAATCAAACATAAAAAGGAAGTAAAGATGAATTAAACAACAAAATTTGGCAAACGGAAATCTAAGAGACTTCATATGTTTGGTCGTTAAAAATCCCTTGGATGATTAGGTGGCGAAAAAATTAAACGTCTAAACCAAATACGCATGTGAATGCAATACCAAAGCAAGCTTCTGTAGCAAACTACTGTAAAAAGAGTCATGAAATGACAGACACCAAGATTTAACGAATGTTACAGCCTACAAACCCACAAACTTATACGATTCCGCAAAAATAGTCCCCGATAATGACAAAAGAAAATTACAAAGTTCAGCTTTCATTTCCAAGTTTCAAGCTTGGCCCATTTTGCTTAAACAACCAATTCCTTCTTACTTACAGTCTTCTCTGTTGGTTCGAGAAATCCGGCGAATCCTGCAACATACACAATCATCGATTTCAAATTATCTTAACAATGATTTCACATACTCACATTTGAGAGTTTTGGGCTGAATACAAAGAAATCTTAAACTTTAAGGTTTCCCATGTGTTGGTTAAAAGCACCGAGAATAAATGTTAAAAAATAAAAACCGAGAGAATGACAGTGTCATATCATGACCTTGTACTTGTAGAGATATTTTTATCTTCAAGCCCATGTTTGTTACCTTTTACAGCTGAATGAAGATAATACAATCCGAGATTTATTTGTCAAGCTAAACAAATTTAGTCAAATCTATCGTTTTAAATCACTCAATATGTTACATACAACTATGAGGCTTTAGGCGTCCACATTAGGATTTAGTTCCCTTAAAATCGATAAGTTTAGTCAAATTGATTATCTTAAATCATTCAGTATTTTACATACATTTGTGCGGTTTAGGCTCCTATTTCGGGTTTATTGCCTCTTAAAATCAACAAATTTATTCAAATCGATTGTTTTAAATCATTCAGTATTTTGTATACATATGTGAGGGTTTAAACTCCCATTTAGGGTTTAGTGCCCCTTAAAATTGATAAGTTTAGTCAAATTCATCGTTTTAAATCATTTAGTAGTTTATATACATTTGTAAGGGTTTCAACTCCCATTTAAGGTTTGGTGCCCCTTAAAACCGACACGTTTAGTCTAATTGATCATTTTAAATCATTCTATATTTTACATAAATTTCTGAGGGTTTAGGCTCCCATTTAGGGTTTACTCCCCTTTAAAATCGACAAGTTTAGTCAAATCGACCGTTTTAAAGCATTCAATATTTTACATACATTTGTGAGAATTTAGTACTCTGAATTAAGTGACGCCAAAGAAAGCAAGAGCAAACTCTGGCGAGTTTAAGAGAAGGAGTAGTACAAGATCACGGTGCAAAACTGGTAGTCTTTCATCTTATTGAAGAAGAAGATGATGTGATTAGACAAAAAAACTGATGGTTGAGACCATATATACTTGATTACAGGAAGAACAAACTAAACCCTTCTCAAACGAGAGTATTCATCGTCAAATCCCTTCATTCATTTATAAATCATATTTGTATTTCCGTCAAACTGACTGGTCAAAACTACATCTATATTCCCACATTTAGACTGAGCCAATCTTAGAAAATATAAAAAATTGATGGAATTAGACAAATAAATTGTCTTAAATCATTCAATATATTACATACAACTATGAGGGTTTAAGCTTCCATATTAGGGTTTAATTTCCTATAAAATTGACAAATTTAGTCAAATCGATCATTTTAAATCGGTCAATGTTTTACATATATTTGTGAGGTTTAGATTCCCATTAATGGTTTAGTGCCTCTTAAAATAGACAAGTTTAGTCAAATCGATTGTTTTAAATTCATTCAATATTTCACATACATTTTTTAGGTTTAGGTTCCCATTTAGGTTTTAATACCCCTACGTTTAGTTAAATTGATCATTTCAACACTCAATATTTTACATAGATATGTGAGGGTTTAGGCTCACATTTATGTTTAGTTCCTCTTATAATCAACAACTTTAGTCAAATCGATCGGTTTAAATTATTCAATATTTTACATACATTTATGAGGTATGGGCTACCATTTATGGTTTAGTGTCCTTAAGATAAAAAATGTAGTCAAATCTTTAAACTATTGAATATTTTACGTACATTTGTGAGGGTATTTGCTCCCATTTAAGGTTTCCTTAACAATCATCAAGTTTAGTCAAATTCGTTTTAAATCATTCAATATTTTACATATATTTGTGAGGATTTGGGCTCCTATATAGGGTTCAATACCCCTTAAAATCGATAAGTTTAGTCAAATCAATTGTTTAATATATTTTAATATGTTACATACATTTGTTAGGGTTTACGCTCCCATTTAAGGTTTATGATCTGTTAAAATTGACAATTGAAATCAAATCAATAGTTTCAAGTCATTCAATATTTTATAAATATTTGTGAGAGTTTACACTCCATTTAGGGTTTAGAGCACCTTAAAATTTTCAAGTTTTGTCAAATCGATCGTTTTAAATTATTCCATATTTTACATAAATATGTGAGGAGGCCGTAATGATGATTACTGCATAATGGACATTAAAGAGAGAGACATGGATAACATCCCAAACCGGAGAAAGGACCTTTGGGAGAAAAACTTAGAAGAAAAACAAGCGACGCGAACCTTAGGAATGGTAACTAAGGCATGCAAGGCAAACAAGAGAGTTAGAAATGGAAAGAAAGGAAGAGAAATGGGCTTTCGGCCCATGGAGTAAGGAGATGGAGAAAATTAAGAAAAGTGGATATTCTCCTTAGGGTTTTTGGTGTAGTATAAATAGGGAGCTACGGAGCTCATTATTTACACACCAAAACATTCTCTTCTCTCCAGAGCCAAAGATAAACGCTTAGGAGAGAAAGAATAGGAGGAGCTCGAGAAGGAACTCGGCACCCCACCCTAAGGAGCTGCAGTATAAGGTAAGGCGCGATCCGTACCTAATACTCCTTTTCTATTCTCTTCCTTTATAGCTTTCATGCAGTAGTCTTAATAGTACGGGTTAGGGTAGAGTAGTTTAGTAGTAGTAGTAGTAGTCTTGTATGGATCCGTACATGGACCAGCAGGGTCGGCAACGCCTAGTGCTGGCATCGGTATGGCCTCGGGGTGCCTCAGTGACTGTACGCCAGGGTGCCGACGGTAGGCCTCGGTAGCGCCAAGGGTTGGCATCGGTCAGATACCGATGGCAACACGACTGGGTACCGAGTGTCCTAGAGCTGAGTAGAGGACGCCTCGATAGGGCATCAGTGAGCCTCGAGAGGGCATCAATGCGAGGCATTGGTGGCGCCTTGACAGGGCCGGTGACGCATTGGCCAGGCACCGCGAGTAGTAAGGCTGATCGATGATCAGGACGAGTGAGCCTCGGATCATTCCTCGATGGACGTATCGGTGAGAAATCGGTCCGGACATTCGACGATCCGACAGTGCCAATAGTGGCTATCAGGTAGTATCCGCGATAGGACAATGGGGACGCATCGATATGCCTTCGGGGAGACTTACGGTCGATCTACCACTGGCCATTGGGGATAACTGAGCAGTCCACAAGGGCAGTCCGCAATGTGATCGCTGACTGGCATCGGTGAGCCTCGTGTAGGTCTCGGTGTATCAGTATGATACCTTGTTTGTCCGCGATGAACAAACCGGTAATCATCGGTGAAGGCATCGATGATCGGAGAGAGAGCTAGACGGGCAGTGCGAACCACTGTGCCGCGGACCGGTACAGCCTCGATAGTGATCGATACGGCCTCGGTTCGGAATCACGCCCGGTAAGCAAAAGCATGCTTGGCTTGCTGACAGTGGCAGAGCATCCGGTCAGATCATGACGATCTGGCTATGGACTCGTAGGTGAGACAGTAGAGGAGCATGACAAGGCTAACACAGCTTGCCTAGTGAATCGGCTATCACGATGGATCTTGGCAAGGGTGCACGGTGAAGTAATCCCGCCGTGAGACTCATCCTTGTATCTCGAGGAAACTTGGCTCGGCATAAGCCGGCCCAAGAGTGACTCGTTATTTGGCGGACTGGAGACTAGTCATGGTAGGATCATGCCTAGCTCCGACTCGCACAGCATGTAGTTTAGGAAAAGTCATGCATAGGCTGGCTATACTCTGAAAAGGGAGCCAGTGGGCCAAATGTGAGGATTAGCGTGGCAGACTGAAAGGTCTGATACTAACCGATCACTAAACCGCAAAATAGAGCTATGGTAGAGTTACCGCCACAAGGCCGTGAGGATACTCGATGGTTCGCTTGTTTGTTGGCCTCGGCAGACTACTAGAGAATGTCGTAGGCCGGACAGGTAGTGGCCGGCCAACTTGATAGTTGTACGGGCACGCCTTACTCAACTTGGTAGGAAGTCTAGACGGTGTAGGCCAACAAGAGAAGCGCTAAGGAGGCTTAGTAAACTCGTACGGCCGCATACGACTCCAGGGTTAGAGACAAGGCCGCGGGAACGCTGAGGCCAGTGATGGGCAAGGCCGGACCGCGAGTCTTCCACAATTAACATATAGTTTTATGTTTGTATTTCTGCAGGGACGGTCACCGTATGGCCATAGATGTGTGATGGGTAACGTATTGGGATAACCATGCTTACCTGGGGCCGACCATACGGGGCAAAATGTATTGCTTGAAATGCTTCGGCTATTGCTTGAGAACGTAGAGGTATAAAGGACTAAGATTAACCGGAAGTAGATAGCTTGATTGTGAACCTTAGAAGAGTCTAGTAGCTTAGGTCATGTTAAACCGGTATGATAGTAGGTTCACAATGCCACCGTTTATTTATTGCATTTGTCATATGTCGAGACATACGGCCCGGTTGGTTGTGTTTGGCCTGAAAGATGGCACAAAGACCCAGCGTTCCGCTGCTCGCTGGAAGACCCGGTAGGAGTCAGTCGACGGGCTGACTAGAGTTGCGGTACTAAGGACGGTCCGTGAGTGACAATCCTTAGTACCAACCGCATGCATCTAGGAGAGAGTCGGGCCGCCGATAATCTCTAGATGCCACCCCGGAAAATGGCGCCATGTGCTGCAAGGCAGCCTTGGTGTCCAGAGGAGTAGTGGTAAGCAGATGCTTACCATGAGCCGAGTACCTAACAAGGAGCCGTAGGCTAACTTAGGACTCAGCGCGGTAGAATGCCTAGGGTGCCAGTAAATCTGGACTAGGGTTCACCAAAGTTGAGGTTGAGGTTGGGTTGAGGAGTTTTGCATCACCGCCAAGGGGTTGGCCGTGAGACACAGTACCTGGCAAGTAGTGCTAAGGGTGCTGTGTGGGGTTATAAGGTTTAGAATAGCTAGGCAGTGTTAGGTGGTGAGACGGAGTATACCGTCTTACTGAGTATTCAATACTCACCCCTTTACCAGTGCACAGGATAGGACATCCGGTCAGGTGGACCACAGGATGGCAAGGCAGGAGGGAGCGGCAGACAACGGAGAAAGACTTTCCCAAGGCGTAGTGAATCTAGTACCCCTATGTTGTAATTTACCGTACAATGTAATCAAGAAATTTTAGAGTAATGAAGATATCAGTTTTGTCTAACACTTGGGTCTGGATTCATAGTCCGGGATACGGATGTTACAAATTTGGTATCAGAGCTCGGTTGTCACCCCAGTTCTGACCTGGAGGACAACTTCAAAAAGATCTCTTGGGACTAGGCCAAAGGAAAGTCCAGTTGCCTCGCTGCGGAACTCAATGCCTCCTATGCGACTGATAAGAACCAAGTACACCAGGTGCGCGGTCTCGGATAACACTTAAGGAAATAGAAATTTCTATATACCTTTGGAACCAGAATGGTTCCACCGTTTTTCTTATATATATAGCTATAAATAAAGCAAAGTTTTTGGGATGGACGGGCCTTCACATTTAGGCGGACCTTGGGGAAGTCTTACTTAAAGCTCTAAATCCCTAGAACCCTAATAAGGCTCCACCAAACCCTAGGAACCCGCGGCTAAGAAGAAGGGAGCCATGGGGGCCGCCGGATGCTTATTAAAGAAGGAGGGGAGTAAGCATAAAGGCAAGAATATTCTCAAGAATGGAGAGAATATTACGTGATTATCCAAATATGGGAAGTGGGTGTTCGGCCATTAAGGGATAAGGGAAAAAAAGAAAGAAAGTGTGGTTATCAGCAATGGAAACTGATAAATACCACCAAATCTTTTGAGATTATCCACAAGAAAATAGGAAGAGAATATTCGTCCATTAAGAAGAAAATGGAGGAAAAAGGAAAGCGTAATTATCAGCAATGGAAACTGATAATTATCACGTAATATTTCGTGATTATCCAAAAAGGAAAGTGAATATTTCCTGCTTGGCGGAGAGGGAAATCCGACGCTATATAAAGGGGAGAAAGAGTCTCCTATTTTTCTCATTCACTCCTCATTCTCCACTTCTCATAACAAATACTAAAGAGCTCCACGTTGCCTGCCAGAGTCGTCAGGGTTGAAGGCAACAAATTGTGGATCCGGGTGAAGGAGGAACCAGCGGAGGAGCAAGCAGCAAGGGGTAGTCAATGCTCGAGTAGGGAATCTCGGCCAGCCACATGACACCTCTCTCGGACCGGAGAAGAAGCGCCAGCCGACAGCCCCATGGAGCAAGATCCCCACCCCCGGATCTTCAAAATGACCCCGCAAGCGGCGGGTGGAGCTGAGGTAAGTCCACCATCAAACCCTCGGTTGCAAGTGAAGAGGCGGGCCGGAATCCCAATCTACCGAGACTGGCCGGTAGGGTTAAAATCCGAGCCACGGATTCCCAAGGTGGAACCACTGTCACCACGGGCAACGGGGCAGGCCACGATAACTTTCCATCACGTTGAAAGGGTCTAAGCAAATTGGCAGCACTAGTTCGACACCATCGCCTAGAACGACAAAACCGTGGAGGAGTATTTCGTGGAATTCATGCTACTGAAGAAGGCTACCAAGTGTACTCAAGACCCGTATGCGGTACTACTTCGGTTTTGGAAGAGCCTACGGACGGAGTTCCATGTAGCCTTGGGTGGAAGTACCTACCACACCGAGGCTCAGTTGGCAGATGACGCCGTCAGGATCGAGAAGATGGGAAGAGATAGGGAACCAGGGATGTTCGGGGGTCTGGGAGACCCTGTACCGGTTCTGCCAACGGCAGCAACTCACACGGATCCAGGTAACCCAAGACCCGCGGTATGGCCATACTTCCTGAACGCATACCGAGCCCATGCCGATCTACGCATCAACCCAAGTGAGGAAGTATGCAAAGTGTCAAACGGGTGGCTGGAAGAGTCGGACGACGAGTCCGACATATGGGGCGAAGTCAAACCTGAATGAAAGTGCTACTGGAACAGCCCGCCGCCGAGACTCAGAGTGGCTAAGGATGAAGAGCTAGTTGAAGTTAAGTTAGGATAGTCGTTCGGTTTTGGGTGTTTTGTTTCGATTCTAAGTTTTGCTTGTTTCAATTATTCTCAACTAGCTTAAAACATTTGTCTTTCCCCATTTTACTCAATGAAGAATTCGATATTTATTCTAGACTAAGTTTAGGATAAGCATTGAAGTGAGTAAAATACTAGAGAGACAATACTTAGCTAGGCCCATGTTGAGGATCGGCAAGGTCGATACTCATCTTGGATCCGAGGACGGCTCCATTTCAAGGGGGGAGAATTTGTAACATCCCAAACCGGAGAGAGGACCTTTGGGGGGAAAACTTAGAAGAAAAACAAGCGACGCGAACCTTAGGAATGGTAACTAAGGCACGCAAGGCAAACAAGAGAGTTAGAAATGGAAAGAAAGGAGGAGAAATGGGCTTTCGGCCCATGGAGTAAGGAGGTGGAGAAAATTAAGGAAAGTGAATATTCTCCTTAGGGTTTTTGGTGTAGTATAAATAGGGAGCTAGGGAGCTCATTATTTACACACCAAAACATTCTCTTCTCTCCAGAGCCAAAGATAAACGCTTAGGAGAGAAAGAATAGGAGGAACTCAAGAAGGAACTCGGCACCCCACCCTAAGGAGCTGCAGTATAAGGTAAGGCGCGATCCGTACCTAATACTCCTTTTCTATTCTCTTCCTTTATAGCTTTCATGCAGTAGTCTTAATAGTACGGGTTAGGGTAGAGTAGTTTAGTAGTAGTAGTAGTAGTCTTGTATGGATAGATATCCATACACGGCACCGGTAGTAGTAGCATCCGTGGACGGATCAAGGATCCGTACATGGACCAGCAGGGTCGGCAACGCCTAGTGCTGGCATCGGTATGGCCTCGGGGTGCCTCAGTGACAGTACGCCAGGGTACCGACGGTAGGCCTCGGTAGCGCCAAGGGTTGGCATCGGTCAGATACCGATGGCAACACGACTGGGTACCGAGTGTCCTAGAGCTGAGCAGGGGACGCCTCGATAGGGCATCGGTGAGCCTTGAGAGGGCATCAATGCGAGGCATTGGTGGTGCCTTGACAGGACCGGTGACGCCTTGACCAGGCACCGCGAGTAGTAAGGCTGATCGATGATCAGGACGAGTGAGCCTCAGATCATTCCTCGATGGACGTATCGGTGAGAAATCGGTACAGACACTCGACGATCCGACAGTGCCAATAGTGGCTATCAGGTAGTATCCGCGATAGGACCATGGGGACGCATCGATAGGCCCTCGGGGAGACCTGCGGTCGATCTACCACTGGCCATCGAGGATAACTGAGCAGCTATGGTAGAGTTACCGCCGCAAGGCCGTGAGGATACCCGATGGTTCGCTTGTTTGTTGGCCTCGGCAGACTACTAGAGAATGTCGTAGGCCGGAAAGGTAGTGGCCGGCCAACTTGATAGTTGTACGGACACGCCTTAGTCAATGTGGTAGGAATTCTAGACGGTGTAGGCCAACAAGAGAAGCGCTAAGGAGGCTTAGTAAACTCGTACGGCCGCATATGACTCCAGGGTTAGAGGCAAGGCCGCGGGAACACTGAGGCCAGTGATGGGCAAGGCCAGACCGCGAGTCTTCCACAATTAACATATAGTTTTATGTTTGTATTTCTGCAGGGACGGTCACCGTATGGCCATAGATGTGTCATGGGTAACGTATTAGGATAACCATGCTTACCTGGGGCCGACCATACGGGGCAAAAGGTATTGCTTGAAATACTTCGGCTATTGCTTGAGAACGTAGAGGTATAAAGGACTAGGATTAACCGGAAGTAGATAGCTTGATTGTGAACCTTAGGAGAGTCTAGTAGCTTAGGTCATGTTAAACCGGTAGCATAGTAGGTTCACAATGCCACCGTTTATTTATTGCATTTGTCGTATGTCGAGACATACGGCCCGGTTGGTTGTGTTTGGCCTGAAAGATGGCACGAAGACCCAGCGTTCCGCTGCTCGCTGGAAGACCCGGTAGGAGTCAGTCGACGGGCTGACTAGAGTTGGGGGTACTAGGGACGGTCCGTGAGTGACAATCCTTAGTACCAACCGCATGCATCTAGGAGAGAGTCGGGCCGCCGATAATCTCTAGATGCCACCCCGGAAAGTGGCGCCATGTGCTGCAAGGCAGCCTTGGTGTCCAGAGGAGTAGTGGTAAGCAGATGCTTACCATGAGCCGAGTACCTAACAAGGAGCCGTAGGCTAACTTAGGACTCAGCGCGGTAGAATGCCTAGGGTGCCAGTAAATCTGGACTAGGGTTCACCAAAGTTGAGGTTGAGGTTGAGGTTGAGGAGTTTTGCATCACCGCCAAGGGGTTGGCCGTGAGACACAGTACCTGGCAAGTAGTGCTAAGGGTGCTGTGTGGGGTTATAAGGTTTAGAATAGCTAGGCAGTGTTAGGTGGTGAGACGGAGTATACCGTCTTACTGAGTATTCAATACTCACCCCCTTACCAGTGCGCAGGATAGGACATACGGTCAGGTAGACCATAGGGCGGCAAGGCAGGAGGGAGCGGCAGGCAACGGAGGAAGACTTTCCCAAGGCATAGTGAATCTAGTACCCCTATGTTGTAATTTACCGTACAATGTAATCGAGAAATTTTAGAGTAATGAAGATACCAGTTTTGTCTAACACTTGAGTCTGGATTCATAATCCGGGATACGGGTGTTACAGGGGGAACCGGATGATTATGTAAAGAGTTTGTCATTTTAAACTTTTTTTGTTGTTTTTCTATTTGGATTATTTTCCTAATAACAACTCGAGGCAAATGATTGTTTCACATCGAAAACTTAATTTTTGTGTAAAAGAATGGCTCTAAAAAATTTCCCAAAATTCATATCTAAACGGATCTTTGTTTTGTAGCGCTAATAGAGACTATACCTCTAAAAAAGAGAGAAAAAGATTAACAATATTGTGGAGGGAAAAACCCCGAAAAATACCCCAACTAATTTATTTCTACTATAAAAATACCTAAACTTTTTGCGTTTCCAGAAAAATACCCGAACTAAATAATTTTGTTCGTTAATACCCAAACTTTTGAATTGTGAAAGTTTTACACATCCGACTTAACGGATGTTAACCTCCGTTTACGACCATTAACGGAATTAAAACTCCGTTACTTAAATAAAAGTGAAAAACCCCGAAAAATACTTCAACTAATTTATTTATGCCAGAACAATACCCCAACTTTTTCGTTCCCAGAAAAAATACCCGAACTAAATAATTTTGTACTTTAATACCCAAACTTTCGAATTGTGAAGGTTTTATACATCCAACTTAATGAGATTTAATATCCATTTACGAACCGTTAACAAAATTAAAACTCCGCTACATAACTAAAACGTCTTTACATATTTAAAACGGTGTTAACGAGAGAAGAGATACTCTTTAATTTTTTCTAAATCAATTTGGGCATCACAAACCCTAATTTTTCTTTCTATTTCTCTCAAATAATCGATGAGGTAGCTGTGACTTTGACTCCAAGATTTTGCATCACACCCAGAACTTAGATTTCGTTCCATACTATATTTAGTTTGGATTTTGATCCAGATGAACATAGAAAATTAGGGTTCTTTATTCTCAAATCGATTTGGGAAAAAGATAGAAAAAAGTTTCCCTTTTCGGTAACTGATGTTTAAATACACTAACAAAGTTTAGTGTCTGTAAACGGAGATATTCGTTACGTCGGATGTGTAAAACCTTCACAATTCAAAAATTTGGGTATTAAACGAATACATTAGTTGGGGTATTTTTCGGGGTTTTTCCCTATCGTAGAATGGAAAGACAATCTTAATTATTGACGAAAAAGTGAATGGCCTCACCCTTTGCATAACTTTAGTACCAAATTGTGATATTTTTTATCCTCTGGTAGGTCTAGCATGTATGTCTAGAACTCACGAGAATGGAAAAAAACTTCTGAATAGAATTAGGTGTTCTTCCTAGATTTGATGCTTTTATTAATTAGAACATACAACAGCCTCTCGAGGTCAAATTCATTTCCATCAATCTGAGGGTCCGAGTATAAGTTAATCATAGAAATAAGATCATGATAATGTTTGTTGATGTGGCCCGGGCCCAAGAGTCATACAAATCTTCCATAGGTTGCAACCACCAATCCCATTAAATTGATAATCGAATTCAACTACTAAAGAATGAATATGAGCATGATTCAAGGATCAACAACAGAAAATAGGTTCATTGGTAACGCTTTCAAACACTTTTGTAGGTTAATCATGATGTTATCGTAACTTTCAACATGTTATCTTCCGTTTTTCATTAAGAATAACACTGAGATTGTAATTTCCGTGTCCATCATGTATTCATTGTCATATTCATCGTAAACGGATAACATTCGTGTTGTTATAGAATTTGTACTTTCAGTATCAATTTTCTTTCATTTTCTAATAAAGCAACACACATTCTTAAACGGATAACATTCAGGTCTAGGAGATGTAATATACTCATAATGCCATATAAGTGGATTAGTATAAGTTGCTAATGCATTCAAAGAGATGAAGATATATTGCATTGATTTGTAAATTATATTCATATTTTGTCAAATTAATTGGTCATAATGAACTAACTACCCACATTCTAACATAACCGATTTGCAGTTTTATTAATTTAATTTTTTCAGATAATTTCTATCGAATATTTTCTAAACGTAGAAAATACAAAACCAACAAGTTTAGTCAAAACGATCTTTTTAAATCATTCAATATTTTACATATAATTGTGAGGGTTAAGGCTTCTACATTAGTATTTAGTGCCTCTTCAAATCGACGAGTATCTTCAAATCTACTATTTTATGTCATTCAACATTTGACATACAGTTGCGAGGGTTTAGGCTCTCAATATAGGGTTTGAGTGTCCCTTCAAATCAAGGAACTTCGTCGAATCGACCATTTTAAATCATGTAACATTGGATGTAAAATGTACAACAACAAAAAAGTCTATATTAAAAAGATGTATTATTGGTAAAATATCCGTTAAAAACGTAATACCTGCGCACGCGCGAGGGTACCGTCCTAGTAAAATAATAATTCAACCCAGACGTTAAAAAAAAACATAAAATTTTTGGAAATTTTTTTTACAAAAATATAACAGTAAGCTCGAAATCCTAAATCTTATATCAAATTCTAAAATTTAATAAAAAAAATCGTAATTTAGGAAGTCAATTTTTAGAATATTGCAAAATCACTATAATTGGTTTAATGCAGAGAATTCACAAGTAAATTTACTTCGTTAGAGCTACACGTCTATTTTTCTTTCATTGTTTCGTCAAAACAAAAACAAAATTTGTATCCGCCGGCTCTTCGAAACCCTACCGATCGGCCGTGTTATACCAGCAACGCAATTGGTGAAACTACCATGGAGGAACGGTAGGTTTCTTTCCTTTTGTCCGAAAATCTGATACCACTAGAAAATCTGACTTATATTTTCTTCTTCGATTGTTTTTGGCTGTGAAAAGTTTTCGAAAAGTTATGAATGAGGACAAGATCAATCAGTTGCCTCAAGCTTTGATTCTGAAAATATTATCTTCACTTCCTACAAAATCTGTCGTAGCCACTAGTGTTTTGTCTAAACGATGGAAGTCTCTTTGGAAATTTGTCCCAACTCTCGAGTTCGATGCTACCGATTTCAAAAGTGAACACCAAACATTTTCAGAGATTGTTTGCAAATCTTTCATGTCACATAAATCTCCAATTATAGAGAGTTTTCATCTCATATTTGGTTTAGATAAAGTTACTCCTATGGATATTGGAGTTTGGCTTGGAATTGCATTTGCTCGACATTTGCGTGAATTAGTACTCGAGTTGTTTCTCCCGGGGCAAGAAACCTTTGTATTTCCGAGTAGCTTCTGTACTTGTAATACACTTGAGACTTTGAAACTCAATTCTCTGTGTCTTGTAGATATCTCTTCACCAGTTTTGATGAAGTCTCTAAAGACTCTGCATCTTTTATTTGTGAGCTACAAAGACGATGCATCGGTCCGTAACCTTTTTTCCGGTTGCCCTAGTCTTGAAGAATTGGTTTTGGATCGGGGTGATCATTCTGATGTTGAGACTTTCACTATTGAGAGCGATTTACGATGACCATGATGGTGATGATTTTTGGGGATATATGGTAAATGTCCCTTCTTTGAAATATTTACAAATCGAAGCTTTAACTTGTACAGAGTTTTTTATCAATGCGCCGGAGCTCGTAGAGGCAAATATTTCTAACACTTCTAGACTACTCAATGAGAAGTTTCTTGGATATTTCACTTCAGCCAAAAGTCTTTTCTTGAATATATCACCTTTGGAGGTAACTGCGGGTTTTTTCTAATCGCAGATTGAGTTCTTTGTTATCACATTGTTGTTTCTATACACTAATAATTTTTCTTGTGGATAGATTACATATCTTACTGGAACTATCTTCTATCGACTGGTATGTCTTGAGATGTATACCTGTGAAAACGAGTGGTGGAATCTACTTACGCCCATGCTCGAAAATTCTCCTAAACTACAAGTCCTCAAGCTTGTTGATGTAAGACATTCATTTCATTATTACTCAGCGAACGGTTTTTTCAATATGGTCTTCTCTTTGGGGTTTTACTAATTATGGTCTAGTAATGATATGGAACATTGATTTCCCATTGTCTCTTTGGTCTGAGCAGTACCTGAGTTATTATAAAGATGGTGTGGTTGGAGTGAAATGGAATGAGCCAAAGTGTGTCCCTGAGTGTTTGCTGTCACATCTAGAGACATTTGTGTGGAAACGATACAATTGGGGAAAAGAAAAAGAGAAAAAAGTGGCTACATACATACTAAAGAACGCAAGACTACTGAAGAATGCAACTTTCACGACAAGTCCTGTTGAATCGGAAGAGCTCAACAATTTGGAAAAGAGACGTAAGAGGCTCAACGAATTGGATGGTGTGGTCAGGGCTTCAAAAACATGCTAGCGTTGTGTTCGAATTTGATGATCTATCTTAACTCGTAGTCTTAACCGGTTAGTAGGATTTTACATTGGTTTTGGATATTGTGTATGGTGCTAGCCATTGGGAGTTCAAAATTCTTCTGAAACATTATCTATCGTTTCGATAATTGGTCTCTTTGGGTCTATTTCAGATAACCACTTATTAAACCGATCGGTAACATATCTTTTTTTAGAGCTGATTGGATTAGTAATACACTTGAGACGTTGAAACTCAAAAATTCGATCCTCGTAGATGTTCCTTCTCCATTTTGTATCAAGTACCTCAGAACTATGGACTTTCATTGTGTGGACTTCAAAGACAGTGAATCTTTTCGTAAGCTTACATCTAGTTGTCCTAATCTTGGAAATTTGGTCATATATCGATTTGACCCTGACGTTTTCTTTATCGTGGCGCCATCTTTGAAGAGACTATCGATTACGGATTACACTAGAGGAATAGAGGATGTAAACTATGTGATAAACGCTCCTTCTTTGAAATACTTGAAATTTAAAGTGTTTAGCCATTGTGAGTGTTGTTTGATTGAGAATGTACCAATGTTACTTGAGGCAGAAGTTAGAACTGTTTCTTATATAGTCAAAGAGAAGATTAATATGGGACCTCTAACGTCAGCCAAACGTCTTTCCTTTGAATTATCACCATTGGAGGTATACTTTGCCTATCGCGGTTGAGTTATTTGTTTTCACAATGTTAATGCATGTACTAATAATAATATTAAATTTATGGGAGTAGGTTAAGTATCCTACAGGTAGTATCTTCTATCAATTGATACATCTAGAGATGTATACAAGTAAAACCGAGTGGCGGAATCTACTTATGATCATGCTCGATAGCTCTCCTAAACTACAAGTCCTTAAGCTCATTGATGTAAGACATTTCACTATCAGTCAGCTAGCTATTTTCTTATGATTTCTCTTTGGGATTAATCTTGAAGGTCTAATAGTGATTTACATTGCATTCCCCCTTGCCTCGTGTTGGTCTCATTAGCCATGGCTGGATTTTCATAAACATGGTGTGGTCGGCGGAAAATGGAATCAACCAACGAATGTTCCAGAATGTTTGTTGTCTCACCTCAAGATGTTTATGTGGACAAGATACCATTGGGAAAGAGAAGAAAAGAAAGAAGTGGCTACATACATTCTAAGGAATGCAAGATAATTGAAGAGTGCAAGTTTCTCCACAAGAACCGTTCAATCCAAAGAGCTCATCAAGTTGGAAGAGAGATGTAACATTCTCAAGGAGTTGAATTGTGTAGTTAGGGCTTCACGTTCATGCCAGTTGGTGTTCGTCGAATGATTTTATAATACTAGCAATAAACCAAGTTTTGTTTTAATTTGATAATTTCTTCTACATCCATTTAAATTGTGTCTTACTTTAGTTAGCTATTATCTAATTTCGCTACAATTTTGGTTGGATCATATAACCCCCTTATTGGATCACCTGCAAGCCCTTGAATCCATAAACAAAAATCCTCTATTATAATCTGGTTTAGCTCAGTCACCACCTGAACCGGGTAAACCGAGATCTCATTTTCAGATGGATTGCAATTTTCTTTTGTTTTTAGCTGATTGGATTGGATTCGGTTTGGTTTTAACCGCACCCGAACAAAATCGATCGGTTTAATTAAAAGCCCTAGTTTCTTTGATATTCCGCTCTCGTTTTCTCAGTAATTCCCTTAATATTCCCTATCGTCTCGAATATTCAGCTTTCCTAATCTAAGAGAGCTAGCTATTTGAGTGTTCGACCGTTTCTGCGTTTGCGTTTACGTTTTTATCGAAGATGGAACAATGGTTTGTTTTTTTGTTTCATTTATGTCCTTTAACTGAATCCTTTTATGTACAGTATTGTTCTTAACCCTAAGCTACCAAAACCTAACTCTTAACCTTTTTTTTCATTATTTTAGTGGTGAAAGTTTGAGAAAACGGTTTGTTACGAGTGAGGACAGGTTCAGTGAATTGCCTGATGATTTGATTATCAAGATATTGTCTTATCTTTTTACCAAGAGATTCATTACCACAAGTGTTTATTCTAAACGATGGCGATCTCTTTGGAAGTTGGTTCCAAAACTCAAGTTTGATTCTAGCTATCACAGAACACATAAATTTTCAGATGATGTTGGCACGATTTTGCGTGCACACAAAGCTCCGGTTTTGGAGAGTTTGTTTATCAGATTTGGTGAGGGATTTTATGGAGAAGATAGATGTATCCGTGATATAGAAAAAGATATTGGAGTATGGATTGGAATTGCATTTGCACGCCACGTTCGTGAGTTGGTGCTCGATCTTTGGTTTAAAAACTCGTGGTTCTGTTTTTCTATGAGCATGTTTAGCTCTAGTAATACACTTGAGACGTTGAAACTCCAGCATAAGATTCTAGTAGATGTTCCTTCTCCATTTTGTATGAAGTCCCTCAGAACTATACACTTTTATCGTGTAGATTTCAAAGAGATTGAATCTTTTCGTAACCTTATATCTAGTTGTCCTAATCTTGAAAATTTGGTCATACATCGAGATGATTATCCTGAGCGTTTGCTGAATTTTGTTATCGTGGTACCATCTTTGAAGAGACTATCAATTACGGATTACATTAGTGGAATAGAGAATGGAAGCTATGTGATAAACGCTCCTTCTTTGAAATACTTGAAACTCAAAGGGTTTAGCCACCGTGAGCGTTGTTTGATTGAGAATGCACCAGTGCTAGTTGAGGCAAAAATTAGACAAGTTTCTTATATAGCCAATGAGAAGATTATGGGATCTCTCAAGTTAGTCGAACATCTTTCATTGGAATTATCACCCTTGGAGGTATACACTTTGCTTATCGTGATTGAGTTATTTGTTTTCACAATGTTTACTTATGTACTAATAATAATATGAAATTTATGTGCATAGATTAAATATCCAACTGGTAGTATCTTTTATCGATTGGTACATCTAAAGATGTATACAAGTAAGGCGGAGTGGTGGAATCTACTTACGATCATGCTCGATAGCTCTCCTAAACTACAAGTCCTTGAGCTCAGTGATGTAAGACATTTTCATTATTAGTCACCTACCTTTTTTTATGATCTCTTTTGGGATTAATTTTGAAGGTCTAATAGTGATACCCCTTGCCCCGTGTTGGTCTCATTAGCCATTTCGGGAGCTGCGCAAATATAAGGTGGTTGGTGGGAAATGGAATCAACCAAAGAATGTTCCTGACTGTTTGTTGTCTCACCTCAAGATGTTTGTGTGGACAAGATACCATTGGGAAAGAGAGGAAGATAGAGAAGTGGCTACATACATTCTAAAGAACGCAAAACAGTTGAAGAATGCAACTTTCACCACAAGACCCATTCACTTTAGTGAGCCAAAGAAGTCAGAAGATAGATGTAACATGCTCAATGAGTTGGATGGTGTGGTTAGGGCTTCAAGTTCATGCCTCCTTGTGTTCGAGGTCGAGTGATCTTATATGTACGTTTAGCGGTTAAAGGGATTTGGATCGATTTTTTTTTATCTAAGGATGGTTCTATATTGTTTGGCGATTGGGGGTTGAAAATTGTTCTGAATAATACAAATTTATCTATGTTCTATCTTTTGATCTTAAGAATCTGACATTAAAGTAATCCGAATCTATAGTAGTAAAAGGAAGTCAAAGATATGAGGTGGCACCCTCACATTCACTTTCAAATGGCTAATTATAATCTTGTCCTTAATGAAAAATCAGGTTTTCTGCCCCTTGCCACTCTCCCCACGTAATAGGCCGTCGTCAAATGACCTCTTTTTGGTAAATGGGCTTCGTCCAATAATATGTTTCTAATTACTTTGGTGGGCTTTAATAATATAGATCATGTATTGTAATTTCTTTTAGGCCTATTCGTTAGTAAAGTTATAAAATCTATAATTAAATTCGTATTTCATATAAACTTCCATATTTATCTACTAATAATTTATGATAAATTCCTATAATTATCATCTCTTAGATTTACGTTTGATATATTCCATATTCCATATATTATCCTGTGTAGCCCTAGGTCATCATACTATATATATGCATTCTTCCTCTTCATATTTTTCATCTTCTTTAGTTTCGTGTATTTAGGGTTTGTCTTTTCTCATACCTTTCATGTTCTTCAAGCTTACCGTTTTTGCATTAGATCGTAGTTTTGTTTGTTTCAAATTATTTCTTTTGTTAATTGTTGCTTTTTTCGCTATTAATTTGTTATTCGTTACTTTCTCGATCTGTAAGTTATTCAGTATCCCAATCACGTCTAATTCTTGATAATGTGATTTCTGGTGGTTTTTAGTGTTATCATCCCTTTGTTTTTTCCTTTTAGGCTTTTCCTAATGATTAATTGCTTTTTTTTTCTTTCTTATTTGCAGGTTTCGACTCTCATTAAAATTAGAGGTACTTTATTGTTTAGTTTTTCACGTTTTCGATTTATATGCTTTGATGAGATTTCTGATGGTTTTTAATGTTATCATCTTTATCATTTTTTTCTATGCAGATTCGTCATGGTATCGGGTACAAGTTTATTTTGTCACTATTTATTTTTATTATAAATCTGTTATATATGTATTATGTACATCTTTATCATTTTTTATTTTGCTTGGTAGGTTTTATCGATCTTGATATACTTTCCCTTTGTCTTCAACAAGTTTCACGTTTGCTATCGAGGTGTGAGGCAGAAACTTCACCACAGCACAGAAACACAAAACACTAATCTCATATCTTAACATAATCTTCTGATTTTAGGATACGTGTGATGGGATCTTAAACATAATAAACATATGCTCTAAGTATAATTAACAAGGAGATAAAAAAGAGTAATTTTCATAATTCTTTTAAAAATCGCATGATCTGATATCGATAAACATATGCTATCGATAGATTTGGATTTTCATGCTTGGTAAGCATGTTTGTAGTTTAATGTGTAGTGGTTGTTTGCTTTATTTTATGGCTATCAAAATATTAAAACAGGAGGGTTCTAATCAATTGTTGATCAAGAAACAATAAGACAAGATAAGACAAGAACAAGATCACATTTGTTCTCAAGACTTGAGAAACGTTTACTGTAATTTTTTTCTTCTCTTTTCATAAACAAATATGAAATATTATCACTTAAATGCAATAACAAGATAAAATAACTATCTAAAAGAAATAAACGTGAAGAGTGGAAATGTAATCCCATGAATATAGGCGATAACTCCTCTCCATATTTGACATAGTTATTTACGTTCACGGTTCACTTCGGTTATGTTCTCATGAAATAGAGATCGATAAAAACCACATTTGGCTCATGCCAAAAGATTCGTTCGCTAGATTTTGTGATATAACCCATTTTGTAACTGTTTAATCTAGATTTTAAAGTCTTCTGCATGTGTTTATATTCGTTGTTTGAAAGATTTCCCCAAACTCCACGTCTGTAAATTTGAGGGAGAAAGTCAAGTTTTATGATGATTTAGTTTTATCTTTTGTGATGATTAGAGAATTCATCTGTACTTTTCGGTGATGCAAGAACAAGGATCCACTTCCCTTGAAAAACAAAACATAATCTCTATAATATATGGTAGTTTCTAAATCGAATTTCTTAAGTTTGAATTATGGTTTCTTTTTACTATTTTTGTCTTTAGGTTCTCGGTTTGTTTAATCAAATCTGTTTTTTAATGATATATTATTATGTGTTAATATTTCTAACATTTTTTTGACGACAGAGTGCTCTATTAATATATTGTTTGTGCTCACAATATTGTTTGATCTTCTTATTCTCTGCAAGTGTAAAGAATAGTAGCTCAAACCCCCATCTTCTATTGTTGATAAAAATTGTCAACTTACTTGCAGAATATTCACTACCAAAGTTGTGAGCTAAAGGAATTAGGGTATCACTGATTTTAATTCTTTTTTCTAAAATAATTTGAGCTACCTCTTTGTCTTTCGCTTTATATATTAATTCTTTTTTTTTTAAACAATTTGAGCTACCTTTTTGTCTTTCGCTTTATATATAGATCTACCTTTCTTGCTCCAGCCATATTTCAATATTTGGAATCGAAAATGTTCGTAAACATCTAATATAATATTTTAGATGTGATGTGATGCCTACTGGACTGAGATCACAAAGAAGTTCCACTGATGGATGACGGGCTCCGAAAGTTAGAAAGATGAGGCTTTCTTACATATTGTATCTTCATAAATCATTAAAAGAGATTAGATACAGAGAGAACTCATAGGAGAAGAAAGCTATATATTGTTTGTTTGTGCTCACATGTTCATGAGGTTGAATATGTATATATCGTGTGCATATTCAAGAGAAAACTATCAATACTATTAATGTCTTTTTCGTTTCCACAGAATTAGTTATCTTTCGGTTTCGTGATCCTCCTACGAAAACATCAAATGCTATAGTCTTTTGGATTCAGTATCTTATTAAATAGACAAGGGCATGTGCTTTAAATAAATGAAAACAAATGTTAATAAATAGTTCTACGTATTTCGCTAAGAGAAAAGGTTATATATATGCAATATAATTGTTGTTGATTTACTCCTATGTTACGGTTTCACATGGATAATAGCATTAAAAAATTTTGTGCTTAATTAAAAACTCCTACTGTTACTAAAAAATTGTAGATAAATAAATTAAGTTGATTGTGCCTTGGTTGAAAGAATTTCATGATGATAATTTCTATTAATAATATCAAAACATATGGAAAATTATAGGCACTATTTTCTTTTGTGTTTGTTTTTGAAATCTTAACAAATGTTTTTCACATCACTAAATATAGTTTATGCTCAAATCATAGACTAAGGCCTTGATTGGCAGAGCATGTAGGAGCATTAGCATGAAGGAGCATTAGCATGAAGCAGCCGGAGCATGAGCATCTGATTAAAATGCACATTTTAAGTGATTGGTAAAGTAGTTAATGGTTAGATATAAAATTAAAATAAAATTATTCAACTATATTTATTTATATGTATTCTAAAATATCTTATATATATATATATATTAGTCATAAATTATAAACATCATTTAAAAAAATATTTTTTATTAAAATATTTTTTATAATACTATTTAATAAATAATATGACAAATAAACTAATGATATATATATATAAAGTTTTAATTTTATTATAAATATATTTCTATATTCTAAAATTTAATATGTTAATATTGTATATAAATTATTTTTGTAAGGTATAACATAATTTTTCATAATCTTTTCGAATTTAAATTACATTTAGTTGATATATTATCTGATTATAATATTATTTTAAAGTATTGAATAAATAAAATAATGATAAACATATATTAAGTAATTAAAAGTTTATATAATTTGTTTTTATATAAGTATAAAAATAAATGAGTTGTATAATTTTATTTTTTAATTTTTTTATATATGTTAGAGGTAAATGCTCTGGAAAAGCTCTATTAAAGAGCATTGAGGGCGAGAGCATTTGAAAGCATTAACATTTACTAAATGCTCTGCCAATCAAGGCTTAAATCTCTCAATATCTTTAAATAGTTTTTGGTAAAATAATGAAAGATATTGAAATATACGTTTTAAAAATTTACATATCAAAATGGGTTTTCTGCAAATAAACCCTCGAAGTGGTTAGGGTTTGCGACTTTACCCTTCAAGTCAAACACTCACGGATCAACCCTTAAAATATGAGTTAACCCTCAATATAACCCTCGATTGTATATAGGTTTTTCAATCCGTATATTACAAACATGTAGATTTATAAACCTATTATAAAGAATGACTTTCTCTTAAAAGAAGATGTAATCGCTTATATACGGATTGAAAAAATTTATAAACGGTTGAGGGTTTTATTGCGGATTGACTCATACTTTAAAGGTTGACATGTGGATTTTGAAATTGGAGGGTAAAGTCGTTGATCCTATCCACTTCGAGAATTTATTTTTGTAAAAAGTAGAATTAATCAAAAACATTAACATCGATTAAGTAATTTTGTCCAATTCCAATTTTTTAATAATATTTAGTATTAATTCTATAAATAACATTATGTTCCATTGTTCATTTATATTTCATGAAATGTTACATATATACAAGACATCAGGGCTAATAATGGATCTTGACGGATAAAGTCTGGGACTGGACGAGTAAAGATTGGACGGAATGCGGGTAATAACTGGGACGGGATGGGTATGGGTTGGGATAGAACTCGGTAAAGGTTAAGACGAAATGAGTAAAGGATGGGAGCACATGAGTTAGGGTATCTTCTGTGTTCGATAATTGAAATAAGAAACTGATTTTGTGATGAATATAGCCATACACTATAAAACAAAATGCCAATAACATAATGGAAAATATGGACAGTGTGACTAGAATATGTATTAGCGAAGTTAGAGGCCAATATAGGTGTCATTCTTCTATAAATACTCAACAAAAAGGCAAGAAAGAGAATAAGAAGATCTGGAGGAGAGCGAAAAAGAAGAGGCGATGAACAAAATGATCATGAGGCGACATTTCATAGAAGAAGACATCAATTGGATACTCCCTCGGAAGTATCCTCATGCAACCTTATATATAGTAAGAGAATTCCAAGCCCACACTCTACCCCTCTTTTATTTTCATCCATTCTAGAAATATGAGAAATAAAACTATGAGTTTTGGACGTGGTCCCAAACACAATACACATTCACCTTTTGAATCAATTTACTTTCAAATGACAACCAAAAATGAAAGTCAGCGCGTATGCCAAAGGAAAATCCCTTCTCATCCTCCCGAAGATTTTCTTAACAATATTATGCATGCAAGCACTACAAGAAAAAAGGTGTATTGTAACAATATATTTCGTCACAATAAAAAGAATTACGTAACAATAAAAATATTGTGACAATTTGTAAACCGTTACAATAGCTTCGTTGCAAATGTTTAGGAGTAACAAAAATGTTACAACAATTGTGACGAAGCTATTTAGTATATATTATCTCACATACTCTAACGAAGTATACTAGTAATAAAATTGTTACAATTACTAACTAAAAATATTGTTCCAAAATCATTGTAATTTGTGATTTTCTTAACGTTGCGATTCCGTCACTTATTTCTACAAAATATAGTTTTAACAGTTGCAAAAAATGATAAACATCAGTCTTATTTAATGATGGTTATAAATAAGTGATGTCAACATTTGTGTTATTTTAGTTAAATTATAATACAAAATTAAATCATTTATGCCGTAGTAATTATATTGGTTTGTGAATGTCAATATTTGCTATATATAAAATTAATATATATTTAAATTTAAAGTACAAATTATTGTAATACGATTACTCGGGGGATACAAACTAGAGCATACAGAAAAAAAAAACAAAAAAACAAAAATTTGATTAGAACAAGTGAACTATGCCATTGCTTTACGGTTATCAATGCTTGAAACTTGTTAATCTTCTCCTTCTTCAGTCCCATTTCTCCGTTTGTTTCTTGTAGAAATTGATGCCACCATCCGGTTCAACAAACGTAGTTCATCTGCCATAATTATATATACTTAAAACTAGTTTTTATATTTATCCAATATACAAATCATGGTTAGATCAATATTAACTTACGTGCTACGTCTATGAGAAGTGATGGCATGCATGAGACAAACGGATGACCAACGATGGAAGTTTCACCAGATGTTTCTGCACAAGCACAAAATTATAAGAACGATAAAAAAAGGAAATCTTTGTAAGAGAGAAACAGAGAATAATAGAATGAGAGGATGAGAGAAACGTTCCATTTTATTAAGAAGAAGAAAATGGTTACAAATAATCAAGGAAGTTACCTAGAAATTAGCATCGTGTGTATCTTTATAAATTTATACTAATCTAATGATTTAATTAACGGCTTGAAATAACTAAATCAAATTTTAAATATATTTAAAACCAATCAAAATATAAGTATCTAATGAAACAAGATTTTTATAATTACCTACTTTTTGTGAACGTTTAATTACAAATTGGTTGATAAAAAAAATTAACTGTTGATTTGGTTCAAAGATTTTGTTTGAAAAACTAAATAAATTCAAATATATATATAGTAAATATGAGTTTATCCAGTTACCAAGTGCTAAATTTTTAGAGATTTAGATATCGTAATGGTTGAATTATTTCTTTAAAAAAATAGTAAGAGAGTTTTAAGAATTCTGTTTAGTTAATTACTTTTTGAAGTATTTTAAAAAATTAATATCTTATTGTATAATGTGATTTTACAATTAATAGTAAGTTATGTAATACGCCTTACTTTTTGTAGTGTATAATGTGATTTAATGTTGGCTTTGTGTTATAAGAATTTTAGGAATGGTCGTATGATTTGAATTCAAAAATCAGAAAAGTAAGCATGATAGTAATTTTGACAGAGAGGTGTGTAGTCTAAGCTAATGAAATATACATATATATATATAAAACATGAAATACGAATGAAGTTAATATTATATATATATAACGTGATATGTATGAATTATTATCAATTTTGTTGTCATAAATTTTGACGTAATTTTAGTAGTCATTCCATATAAAAATACGACAAGTTAAAACGTATATACAATAGTCTTAAGTTACAACAAATTTACTACACTTTTCGTTACAATTTATAACGATAATTTTTTTGTCAATAATTAGTATTATATAATTACTGATTTTTCATAACAATCTCGTCATAAACCAATACTTGCGAGTTTGTCATAAATTTGTTAAATATAGTGACAATATATTTTGTATTAATACCGTCGTAGTTGTTACGATTGTTATTTTTATCATAATCTAGTCACTAATTACTACAAATATTGGCTACGATTTTTTCCGTCACAGTATTGAGACGATACAACTATGAATTTGAGACATAAAATATTTACTCACAATACAATATTTAAACCATCACAAATTTGTGACGAAAATTGTTAGTCTCAAAAGCTCGTCACAATAACACTATTTTCTTGTAGTGAAGATCCAATGCCTTTCACTAGAGATGACAACCTAGGCATGAGCATCTTTCATTCTCTAAGAGGACGGAATTTCAAAGTGGAGCTCTATGAATATTTCCATATGACACTCCAAAGTTTTATGCAAAAATCAATATATAACTCACACGGAGAACCCAAAAATTCGATAAAAAAAAATTAGGGTTAAAGAGGAGAAAGACCAGAAGCTCCACCAAAATAAAAGGCGAATCATATTATATTTTTTAAAAATCTTATTATTTAAATTCGAACAGTAAGCTCATGTTTTTCAAATATTTTATGTAGAGACAAGAACATAAAAAACAAGTAGAAGCTACCAATCAAATTGTTTTATGTAATGACTTAATGTGGAGATCTTATTATTGATAGTAGAATAGATACGATAAATCGTATCAATGACTTGAGTCCGCTACTAATAGTCTATGCATTTTGTATAAACCATTAAATGAGTATATGTATAATTTCCATTGATTAAGTGCATGCTTAGGGTTTAGACGTTCATGGTAGGGTTTGGCATCCCTAATCAAAGAATTTGATCGCTTAGAGTCACTAATTCAGATGATCTAATCATTCTTAATTATCTCATGTGATGATGCTTTTTTTTTGATAAAGTGATGATGATTCTTACTCTTTACTTTCCTATACCTTGGTTAGTAGAGGTCTATGCCAATGTGTTTTTTTTGTTTCATTGTCCTATCTTCTTTGGCAGAACAGTTTACCTTGACAAAGGTTTAACGTCGAAGGTAAAATCATTTGGGTCATAACTCCTCATAAGAATTACAAAACTTGGGCTGAAGAAACCGTTTCCAAGTCATTGACACTCATTCTCTGTCAGTTTTACAAAACTTAGGCTGAAGGAAACCGTTTTGAGTTTCTTATTTGTTGTTTGGGTTTAAATTTGGTGTTTTGCTATCGTTGGGATTGTAACAAAAGCTTGAATTTCCAGAGCTCGGGATTCCTATCTAGGCAGGTATGAGAGAAAGTGTATTTGAGGAAACAGGTAATCTTGATGACTTTGTTCTAAAGCATGATCTTAATTAAGCTCTAAGCTTGGCTAAGTTTTTTTTGTAGAAGTCATGTCTTTTAATCTTGATATGCATGTATGGTGGCTGGGAAAAGCATGTACTATAATTTGTATTATGTTGGTAGTGTCAAAAGATGAAAGATTTAATACATCATGTAATTGTTTAGACGATTTTCCAAAATCCCCATAAAAAATTAATGACTCTATACGATATTGTTTACTGTGCAAATGTTTGTTGTTATATTTTTATCATTTATGTACTTACGTCGATAGTATATTTGTATTATGTGTTGTATATTTTTATTTCCCATTTGTAGTGGGACGGTTGGGCCGTATCCAGAAAATGGTGATGGTATATTTTTCGATTGTGAAAAGTGTGAAAATCTGTCTAACGTCGATGCAAAGTTTTTTTAAAAACGAATTTATTATATTTATTTGCGGGATATATCTTTAAAATCATTCAATGGTTATTCTTTATCATTTTATTTGAATGTATAAAATCATTTTACATGTGTACGGTACTTTATCAACTATCTCTAGGATGATTTTATTCGATGTTATTTTGAATTTTGCATATAGTAAGAGATCACGAATAGCCTTATGGTAAATCAAAAGCCAATCCGATGCATCATGAATTCAATAATAGATTAATAGACATCACATTACATAAAGATTCAAAAAGAAAAGACATCATATATGTTAAAGTAAAATAATTCATATTCTTGACGTCTAAAATTCATACTTTAAAAACAAGTAAAAGAGACAAAAAAAAACTATTGAAACTTTTTATCGTATGAAATTAAATATAATTATATTTGGTAACTATCATAACTTTTAAATAATCAACTGCATCAAATAATCGTACTTTTAGAGCGATAGGCACTCCATTTCTCTCACCTAATGCAAATATACAAAACTAAAGATTATATAACGAAAGAAAAAGATAATTTATAGTTATATTAAATCATATGGTTCACGAACCTACTATACTGACGCATGGATCAGCTGCTAAGCCTGCTATGGTGATGTTTTCGGTTGCACATGACACGTCTTTTACATAGTTAGATGTAGGGCAAAATAACCTAAACCTGTGTACCCGAACCTGGACCCGAACCTGTAAGACCCGAACCTGGACCCGACCCGAAATTTTAGAAGAACCTGTATGAGTATGTTTTTAGTAGATCCGATAGAACATGTACCCATTTGGACCTGAACCTGTACCCGAACTGGAACTTGTATGCCTAAGCCTAGTAGGTCAAATCTACCAAAGATTATGATAAAACAGATTTTATTGATATTGTTTTCTATAATTTTTTTTTATAATATTGTCATATTACTGATAAAAATAACCTTTACAAGTGAGTTAAATGTTTTACTTTTATTTGTTGTTACGGGTTTGACTTTCCAATACCAACACCAAAACATCGATTCCTCAAACGAATGTAATCCCTAAAATTTCAAGCTCAATTTTTGCAAATCCTTCTCGAGGTCGACCACACTCGTCTCTTTTATCAGAGGCATCTTGAGTTTGATCTACAATCATCATCATTCTCTTTCTAATCTTGCTTCGATTGATTCGTGATTCGTCATTGATTCTTGTTCCGTTGTTCGTCTGTCTAAATGATCTGTTTCGATTCGTGATTCGTCATTGACTCTTATTCGTTTCTCTAATTGCTTTGGTTACATTGATATAGTTTTATACATTGACAAACTTCGATTGATAATTGTATTCTTAAATTAGTTCATACTATATGATTGTTGTCTTGTTGGTTTATTTGTGTTTCAAATGCATTTTACAAGTTCAAGTTACAAGTTTTTGTTTAGATTTTGGGTATAAATACATCACAAAACCTATATTCGAACCTATATCTAGAAGGAACTTGTAAAATTTGGATATTTAAAAGGTTTAATAAGTTGGAACCTGGACCCGAATCTGGACCCGAACCTGTGTCTTACAGGAACCTGTATGGGTATGTTTTTAGTATACCCGATGGAACCTGTACCCGTTAGGACCCGAACCTGGACCCGACCCGAATACCCGAATGCCCAGGCCTAGTTAGATGAGTAATAGTTAACGCCTATGAAATTGTATGATCCTTTAAGCATTGAAGACTCTTCAGGTATGTATGTAGGATAGAGCTGTCAAGTGGGATGGTCGTCCATTGTCCAACCCAACCCAAAACACTACTGGACAATAATGGTCATGACCAAATGGTAAGGAATCCAAATGGGTTATGTCCAACTTTGTCCAAGTTAAAAATGAGTCGGATTAAACGGTCATTGGTTATCCAATGGACAAATAATTAGCTTAAATTTAAGTAAAAAAAAAAAATTTAATAAATAAAAAAAAATAATAAAAAATAATGTATGTAGGATAGAGTTTTATTAATTTAAGTAAAAAAAAAAACCAAAACTATAATTATATTAAAAAAAAAAATATAGATCATTTTAATAATTAAAATGCAAATTTTTGTTTTTTGCGAAAAAAATAATAATTTTGTTGTTTTGGCGGGAAAATACAATTTTGCGGTTTTGGCGGGAAAATACAATTTTGCGGTTTTGGCGGGAAAACTACAGTTTCACGGTTTTGATAGGAAACACATTTTTACGATTTTGGCGAGAAAATACAATTTTGCGGTTTTGGCGGGAACAATTTTGCGGTTTTGGTGGGAAAACTACAGTTTCACGGTTTTGGCGGGAAACATGGCTTTACGAATTTAGTTGGAAAACACTAATTATGAGTTTGACGAGAAAAATACAATTTTGCCGTTTTGGCGGGAAAACGTAATTTTACGAGCTTAGCGAGAAAACTTAATTTTACGGTTTTGAGGAAAAACAATTTTACGGTGTTGGCGAAAAACGCAATTTTAGGGTTTTATTGGAAAACACAATTTTACGGGTTTAGCGGAAAAATAAAGATTCACATTTTTGGTGTAATTTAAAAAGACAATAACCAATTTAAATTGTAATCTAAAATTAGACTAAAACATAATACAACTAGTGAATTATGTTGGTTGTTTTGGGACCCATGGACAGACCATATGGTCGTGGTCATTGTTGGTCACGGTCGTTGATGGTCGTGGTCATTGTTGGTCATGGTCAAGATTTGTCCAACAAAAAAATGTCCGGCTGGACATGACCATATGGACGATGGTCATCCCATTTGACAGCCCTAATGTAAGAAGACGACCGTCTTTTACGTAGTTAACCATCTCGGCTGGGTATATTTGGATGCTAAGAGGATTGTTGAGGTGGTATTTCTATTAGTATTAGTTATTACATGTTTATATCTCTATCTCCGGAAGTGTTTTGCCACTTGCTATACATGATTTAGTAGGTCAACGAATGCTCTTTAAAATTAATATAGGTGGTGATAATCTCAAGTTTTATTATGCACCGTATAAAATGGACACTACAAGAAAACAGCAGATGAGAGACTACCATTTGTAACTGTTTTTTTAGTCACAAATTAAAGCGACGCTTTAGCAACGATTTTGCGACTGTTTTGTAACACGTGAAATTTCAGTATGAAAATAGTCGCAATTTACGACTGATACATCTAGGGCGGTATCATGTATTGTAATAAGCTCACGTTGAAAAATATAATATCGAAACATATATCAACTCTTATTTTCATGTAGGCTAGATAGGATGTAGATGGAGAGTTTTTTTTTTTGCATGCCTACACATGTAAGCTAAATTAATGTATACTATTATGGGAATCAACATATACGTTATGCATGGTGCATGCACAATCGAACAACAATGCAGTACATTCGGCAGCAACAATTTAAACCTTATTAGGGTATAGTGTTCCTTCAAATCAACCAATTTACTCAAATAAATATAATCTACACAATGATATCAAGTACTTTTATTGATCTTAGTGATAATCTTTCTTAATGATATAATTTGCTAAACATGTTAATATCCACTATTAATGTATCACATTAGAAAAATTGAATTTAAATTGTAAGCATTACAATTGGTAAGTATCTATTGTTTTTTATTATTTTCTATACAAAAATTGTATAGCGTACATATCTTTATATTGTATACAGATAATCTTTATATGTGTTGTTGCTCCATATTTATTTTGAATAGATTTTGTATTTGTGATTTTTTGGAAGATAACCTTATTAAATACTTTGTGGCATACATCCAATCTTCTATATTTTTCTGCTAAGAAATTATGGTGAATATCTCTAATTATCATCTCATGTACTGGCTTAAAATATGTTATATATCCTTTGTATATGTTCGGTGTATATACATTTGATGAAGCCTCCTCTATTTGATATGGTTATCTTTCATGTTTATCATCTAATTTTCCATAATTATCTTAACATATATTTTCAAAAATATGAATTTTAATATTTAGTAGTTATCTTAATTATATATGATTATTCCACTCGAGGAATCATAATTGTTCGTGTATATATACTATCTATAGTATTAGCCTCCATAATCGATAATATTTCGTTTCCTCCTCCTAGTTTGCCCGATGATGGTATTGCTGGTATGTTCACCTGTAGTTGGATATCCTTTTATATATTTTTCCTGTAATTCATCGATTTTTACATAACTTTTATTTATATAGGTATTATCAATACTCTAATTGGAACGACCGAGTCGTCTATGCACATTCTCCCGTTTCATCTACCGGCAGATGATGGTCATGCTGTTGATAGATTTGTTGCCCTTTGTCTAACTCAGTTTTTGAGATGGTTTGACCGTAATAAAAGTTGTGGTGTTGCTAGAGAAATGACTTATGTCGAGTTTGGCTCTAGGTTTGTATGGAATTCTAAGGATTTGGAATGGGTTCAACGTGATAGTCATGATCTCAATACTAGATTGGTATATCTTCCTCCTTTTATGGGGGGGATTTATTATCTCCGCGTTTTACTTAATGTTGTCAAAGGTCCGACCTATTTTGAGGATATTCGTACTGTTCATGGTGTGATTCAACCGTCTTTTAGACATGCATTTACCATCTTAGGGCTGACAACTGATCATGACTACTACGCTCATATAATCGTTGAGGTCTTTGGATACTCCAATTCCCGTGTTATGCATAATTTCTTAATTGGGTTAGAACGTATGCTCGGATCTAACGAATTCGACAGGATTGTCCGTCTTGCTTATCGTATGTTATTCCATTAGTTAGTTTCCTAATTTTTTGTGTTTTACTTTGGATTTTACGTGTTTTCTTATTTTAATAAATTTTCTTTTTCTTTTTTAGTATATGAATAATAAGAGTGTTGTTCTATTTTATAATGAAACAATCCAAAGAGAATATGAGAATGAATTTTTAATGCATGGTGGATGAATTTTTTCTAACAATATGAGAATATATTACACTATACTCTGGGATCATCTCAAGGTGCATCTAATTTATTTTATAAGCGAACTAAATGATGAAATACTGATACTCTTTAGTTATACAACATGCGGTACTTATTTTTTATGATCTTTCTTTCTGTAGGAACCTGAAAATGTTTTGCCCGGCTATACGTGATTTAGTAGGTCAGTAGATGCTATTAAAGATTAATATAGGTGGTGATAATGGGTGTAATGTTACTAAGGGGCTCTTATTCATTGATAGATTCTTTTGGAGTTTATGGATTCCATAAATTGTGACATTTTATAAATTTGTATGGATTGTTTTGGATTCTTATAAAAGATTCTTATGGATTGTTATTGATTGTCATGATTTTGATATGGATTTGTATAAACATTTTTCTTCTTTATAAAGTAATATGTATTTTATATAAGGTAACAATGATAATGCAATATTAATGAAATTAAGCTTTTTCTTTTTCAAGAATGATGAGCTTTAAGACAAGTTTGGATGAGAATTTATTCGTTCATGTTTCTATCTTGAAATATATAGATTCTTAGATGACTATGTATCATCATTTGATCATTATCTATATATGTATAAATTGATTAGTTAATATCTCATGTGATGTGATCAATGACATGTATTCCTGTTTTTAGGTGACTATTTCCTTGGAGGTGTTGATAAGGATGACTCATAGAGCCTCTTGTGGTTGTGAGAGCAACACTGGTGACGGTGCTGGGATCCTTGTGTTCACTTGCTTTTTCTAGAGAGCAACAAATTGTGTAAGAAATGAGGATTATTTGATATGCAAATTTTTGACACATATGATGGATTATCAAGTTTCTTCCTGTGAAGGATTTCTAATTAGGAACGGAAATAGAAGTTGCGTTTATTTATTGTTCTGAATTACGGCTACGATTCCTGGTTCTTCTTGGCCACTATGTTTCAGGGTATCCATAGTTTCCTCCAACTTTGAATTCTTCGTGAAGTTCCTCTTCATCTTCGTCGGTGATATGTGTTACCGCTGAGAAAATATGTGAAATTGGGCTTTTGCATGATAGAGTTTTGGAAACATAGGGTTTAAGGCAAAGTTTGACAAAAGAATGCATATGTTGACACTTTTTTAGGGTTTACATATGAATAGTAAGGGAAGGGAGGCAAGATGTCTATGGAATAAACCATGAATGAATCCGAGTAATAAGCTTGAATTAAGCTCCAACGGTAAAGAGAATGAAGTCTTTGTTATCGACATGTCTGAATCTTCTATACGTCCAAAATCTTCTTGGGAAAATCCAGAGTTCGCTACATATGAATTTTAAAAACCATGAGTCTTCAAAATTTCTCTTTGAGAGCACATTTTTTTTTTTTCAGATCTAGAATAGGTGAATGAAGTTATCGAAAGCAGAGAAAGAGAGAGAAGTTAGCTCGCAACTTTGAAACATTACAAAAGCGTATGTATTCATGCCAAACCAGTATTGGGGTTTTTGTTTCGATCTTATATTTGTTCGGATGATTAAAATTTAGATGCTTTTAATTTGTATGTATAGAGCAAAGACATCACACATGCCCCAACGTATGGGTTGGAGTAGCACTGCATGCTCTTGGGGAATGTTGTGGGCCAACAAAAGTTTTGCTTGGTATTTGCCCATCATCATAACTGTTAGCTATCACCTGATATTGAATTACATGGTTTAGTATATGTCTAACATTGTTGAGTTCGTTGATGGATGAAGCATTGCTCATTTAATGTTTCCATGTTTAAAAGAAAACTAAAGCATCAAAACCATCGTGTCTTTGATCCAAAATAAAATCTTACGCCTTTTTCGTTTTACATCTAAAGTTTTCTTAATATTTTTTTAGTTTAGTCATCTATTCATAGAGAAGAAAACCCACTGTTGAAAAAAAGAGAGTCATAAATCATAGAAAATCTTTGATTTGTAACTATCAAACTACATACTAAGAACAAACTAGCACAAATATAACTCCGGCACTATGAAAGCCGCCAGAGTTGTTGACCCAAAAATCTATTTTTTTCTGTTTGAGGCGGCTAGAGTTTTTTCAACCTAGGTCACCTCTACAAAATACTTTTTTTCCATTTGAGTCTCTCTTAATGGGAGGATCTTCATTTCAATGATATTGCTTCAATACCATATATAATCAAAGTTGTTAATCATAATGTTGTAATACTATTAAAACCGCCCTTTATAATCGCTTTTTTAGTTATATATATGGAGGTTATTTTAAAATACTTTTATGATTTTTAAGACAATATATTAAAATCTTTAAAAACCCGTCAGTAGTTTATGAATTTTATTTTTATAAAACAGTTTAAAGGCGTGTTTCTAGGTAAGATTATGTCAGAATAAGATTGTTTTACTAAAACAGAGTTATAATTGGTCGTGTTGTAGTTTCGATTATGTAACCTAATCAAAGTTGTTACTCATAATGCATAACGGTGTGTGTTGAATTTAAGTTTGAAGCATGTTATAAAATAATTTTATGGTTTGTAAGACTTTATTTTAGTATTCTTATAAGCTTTTCTATTCAAGTTATGCATTGTTATGAAACTATTTTATGGTTTGTAAGATTTTATTTTAGTATCTTCTAAGTATTTCTATTCAAGTTATGTATTGTTACGAATTTTATTTTTTCTAAACTATATTCCGAGGGCGTGGGTACCGCCCTAGTGTACACCTTATTTTGAACCCGACGAAAATACGGTAATCCTTGACATCACCACTAATTAAACCGATCTTTTATTTTAGCTGATTGGATTTGGTTCGGTTTGAAACCCCACCCGATCAAAACCGACCGGTTTTAATTACGAAGTCACTCTCTCGATTTCGTTTGGGAATGTGAAGGATTTTACGAGCGAAAGCAGAAAAATGGAACAATGGTTTGTTTCTCTCTTTCTTCGTTGTTCATGTCTTTCCTCTTTATCCTCTATGAACCGTTCTTAACCGTAAGCTTCAAAGCCCTAACTCTTTCTTGATCTTTTCTTGTTTGATTTCAGCAGTTCGAGAAAGCCAAGTGTTGTGAGTGAGGACAGGATCAGTGAGTTACCTGAACCTTTGATTCTTCAGATTTTGTCTTCACTTCCAACAAAAGATGTGATAGCCACGAGTGTTCTGTCTAAACGATGGGGCTCTTTTTGGAGACACTAATGCTTTACGATGTCACTGCTGACATAGGGAATTCCAGCTTTGTGATAAACGCTCCTTCTTTGGAGTTTCTGAATATTGAAATGTTAATTGGCTATCAGGTTTTTCGGATTGAGACTGCGTTAGATCTAGTTGAGGCAAAAATTAGAAATGTTATTCCGCGTAACGCTACGATTGTGGGATCTCTCAGCTCAGCCAAACGTCTTTCCTTGAACTTATCGCCTTTGCGGGGTTTTTTTTATCGCATTTGACTTATTTACTGTTTTTGTATATGATACTAAGAAGTGTCTCATGAATAGATTACATTTCCTACCGGAGTTATCTTCTATCAGCTGATAGAGTTAGAGATGTATACACATAAAGATGAGTGGTGGAATCTACTTACGCTCATGCTTGATAGCTCTCCTAAACTACAAGTCCTTAAGCTCATTGATGATGTAAGACATTTTATTATTAGTTAGCTAGCTCTCTATATTGTGGATGGTCGCTGGCTGGGGTTAGTATTGAAGGTCTATTAATGATATACATTGCATTTCCTTTGTCTAGGACTCGTCTAACAAGCAAAATCTGGATTTTGACAAAAAATCTATGAATGCGGGGAAATGGAATGAGCCAAAGTATGTCCCTGAATGTTTGTTGTCACATTTAGAGATATTTGTGTGGACAAGATACCATTGGATGAGAGAAGAAGAGAAAGAAGTGGCTACATACATTCTAATGAACGCAAGATGGTTAAAGAAGGCAACTTTCACCACATATCCCATTGAATCGAAAAGGCTCTACAAGTTGGCGAGAAGGCGAGAAAAGCTCAGCGAATTAGATGGTGTGGTCAGAGCTTCCAGTTCATGCAAGCTTGTGTTCCAAGTCGAATGATCTTTATATGTTTGGTATTAAAGTTTATTTTGTTTAGAGGGATTTATATCGGTTTTGGATTTTGAATATGGTGCTAGGTATGGCCATTAGGAGATTAAAAATTATGAATTGATGTGTTCATCGCCAGCTTGTGTTCCAAGTCGAATGATCTTGATTTGGTGTCTAGACTATATGTACAATATTGTAGAGTATCATTATACTAAAGAATCAGTATCGAATCAATATTCAGTGTCGATTGACTTGAAAACCCATCTTTTCCCCTTTAAGATTCGGTGTAGTTTTTTTTGGTTTACACTTTTTGCCTTTCCTTAGGAGGACTCACTGGACTAACATCCGAATGTATTGGTTCCACATTTATCTGCTTAAGTGGGTCTAAAAATATCTCAGTCCCTTTTCTTTAGTAATATAGCATCCCCAGTACAAAACAAAAATATATGTTCAACATGTCTTAGTTACCTCGCAATTAGTTGAAAAGACGATATTTCCATGACGATCAATTCCCCAATAATTACCGGACATTAGTGAGAAACATCATTTAGTTCACTGGTGAGAAACATTGTGGTGGTTGTCCTTGTTTTCCATTACCGGACATCCTTGTTTCCATTTTGAAATACATTCTAAACAACTCGACTAATAACATTTTTTAAAATGTAGGTCACTGACAATTGAAGGATTACCAGTTGATGTAAAGTGGTTTGATTGCATATGAAACCTTTCGCCACCATGCTTCCATACTTCGTCCAATTCATTAGAGGAGAGAAGATGGATGATCTATACTTCGTCTCTGCTATATACATAATCAGAATCATAAAGGAGATAAGTTTGTGAGTCGTAGCCGAAAGTGTGTATTTGTGGGTTATCCACACGCCAAGAAGGGCTGGAGAGTATTCGATCTTGAGAAAGAAGTCTTCTGTATATCTCGGGATATGGTGTTCTATGAAGAAATTTTTCCATTTCAAGAAGCTTCCGTCTCTAAACCGAAAGTTCAATCTATTGAGCATGGCACAATGGTTGCTTTGATTGTTGTAGAAGAGGATCCATTCACTTCACTTGTAGCAGTGCCTGTAGCAAGTCCTAAAGTAGTTCCTGAGGTAGTCTCTGTACCAGATCCTGTAACAGTCTCTGGTTCAGCTGAGTCTGATCCAATTGGTGATACGGTTTTGACATCTGCAACATCAGATGATCATGATGATTAACTCCAACAGGGGGGGCTCTCCGACCTCGACTTTGAATCCTACGGTCTCACCTGCACAACCTGTAGAACCAACTCTTGCTCCTACTTCTGGCCGTGCACGACGGCCACTACCTTATCGTGCAGATTACGAAACAAATCTCTTGTGTGCATCATCTGGAGTACGGTATCCAATCAATGATGTTCTCACAAGTGACAAGTTTTCAACATCACACAAGGCCTTTCTCACTGCCATTACCTCGACAAGAGAACCGAGAAGTTATGCTGAAGCATTTCGGGATGAAAAATGGAAGGGAGCTATGACTCATGAGATAAATGCTCAGGAACTCAACAAGACATTCTCAATAGTTGATTTACCTCTTGGCAAAAACAGCTCTTGGATGTCAATGGGTGTTTAAGATCAAACATCATTCCAATGGGGCAGTTGAAAGATACAAAGCACATTTAGTGGTGCAAGGTAATAGACAAGAAGAAGGGGTTGATTATGATGAAAAGTTTGCTTTAGTAGCGAAAATGACTTCAGTTAGAATTTTTTTACAAGTAGTAGCAACAAGAAATTGGGAAGTACATCATATGGATGTACACGTCTTCTTACATGGTGATCTTCATGAAGAAGTATATATGAAATTGCCTCATGGGTTCTTCTCTGATTCGAAAGGAAAGATTTGTCGTCTACATAAATCTTTGTATGGTTTAAAGCAAGCACTCCGATGTTAGTTCGAAAAACTTAGTTCAACTCTTAAAGAATATGGTTTTCGTTAATCTCTTTCGGATTACTCATTGTTTGCTTATACACGAGGAGAAGTGTCTTTGTACGTACTTGTGTACGTGGATGATTTGGTTATTACAAGCAACTCTCCAACGGTGATTTCCGAATTTAAAGAATATCTTGGAACATGCTTCTATATGAAGGATTTGGGTCACTTGAAGTACTTTATGGGGATCGAATTAGCACGGAGTCCTACGGGAATTTATTTATGCCAACGTAAGTACACTCTAGACATTCTTGAAGAAACTGGTTTGCTTGCAACAAAACCATCTGGTTTACCGATAAAACAAAATCACAAGCTTGCATTGGCCGACAGATCTGTTCTCTCTAATCCAGGTCCATATTGACGATTGGTAGGCCGCATGATCTACCTAGTTGTGACACGTCCGGATCTTGCCTATTCGGTACATGTTCTCTCTCAATTCATGAATCAGCCGCGTGAAGAGCATTGGAATGCAGCTATTCGAGTTGTGAGATATCTTAAAGGCAATCTCGGACAAGGGATCCTGCTAAGAGCATATTGTGATCTCCAAGTATACGCATGGTTCGACTCCAACTAGGCTGGATGCCCATTGACACGACGATCTCTCACAGGTTGGTTCATCCAACTTGGGAAGTCCCCGGTCTCATGGAAAACCAAGAAACATGATGTGGTGAGTCGATCTTCCGCTGAAGCAGAATATAGAGCTATGGCTCTTACCACACAAGAGTTGATTTGGCTCAAAGCACTACTATATGATCATGGAGTACGGTTAACACGGCCAATGACTCTTCATTGTGATAACATGGCAGCAATCCACATTGTGGATAACCCGATTTTCCACGAAAGAACAAACATATCGAAACAGATTGCCATTTTATACGCGACGAAATTCAGGCTGGAAATATTGCTACGACACATGTTTCTACTACGGTTCAACTAGCGGATATATTCACCAAGGCCTTGGATCGACGTGAGTTTGACGAATTTTAGGACAAGTTGGACATTACAGACCTCCATGATCCATCTCGCATTTTTAGTTTAAACTTTTGTATAGGATATGATTGGTTAATATAGTATAGTAAATGGGTAGAACAGAAAAAAAAGAAAAGAAAAGTCGAACTCCATATATAAATGTGGTACTAACATTTTGAAAACAAATCTTTAGCTATATTCGAGAACAAAGATAGCAAAAAGAAGGCTTGGCAAATTTGAACAGTTTTCCTTACCGAGAGATCACTCTCTAAAACTTTTGACACTCGCACTGAAATATATTATGTTGCACTCAAAATTGTTACAAACTCAAAGTTATGTCCCTCCTAGAAACGATTACTACTGCTACTAAAATAAACAATTCATAATGTTCTAAGGAAAATAAACAACGATGAATGTTTAAAAGAAAGTAAACAACTTTGCCACAAGGGAAGAAATGTAAAGAAGGAAACAATTGGCATATCTAACAATGTCTACCTTCACTCATATCAAGTAGGGTCCGTACTGCTAATTCATCTTCCTCGGTCCATGCTGCTATGTCATCTTCCTCCTGTTATTTTAATTCAAGCAGACTCTCTATTGCATCAATATCTTTTTGGTGCGACTTCATGTAATCTATTTGAGCTGATTTGGATTGAATTCGGTTCGGTTTTAGACCCCTACCCGAATAAAATTATGAAGGCCCTAATTCGATTTCGTTTTCTCAATACTTCTTCTCTGCGATAGGAGAGTTTGGGAAGGGACGAATCTGAAGGATTTCACAAGAAAAATGGAACAATGGTTTGTTTCTCTCTCTTTCTTCGTTGTTCATGTCTTTCCTCTGCATCATCTCTGAACTGTTCTTCTGAATCGTAAGCTTCAAAGCCCTAACTCTTCTTTCTTAATCTCTTGTTTGATTTTAGTGGTGGAAGTTTAAGAAAGCGAGTTGCTATGAGTGTGGATAGGATCAGTGAGTTACCTGAAGCTTTGCTTATACAGATATTGTCTTCACTTCCAACCAAACTTGTCATTTCCACAAGTGTTTTGTCTCAACGATGGAGATCTGTTTGGGAAATGATGCCAAATCTCGAGTTTGATCAGTCTAACGGGAACATTAAGGGATTCGCAGAGAATGTCTCCAAGTCTCTGCTTTTACATAAAGCTCCGATTTTGCAGAGTTTACATCTCAAAGTTAGAGATAGATGTGAGCATGTATATGTTGGAATATGGGTTGCAATCGCATTTAACCGCCATGTTCGTGACTTCGAGCTCGATCTTAATTTTTATGGCAATCCAGTTAGATTCCCGAGTTGCTTGTTCTGTTTCAATGAACTTGAGACTTTGAAACTCAAGAATAAACTTCTTCTTGATGTTCCTTGTCTGGTTCCTATGAAGTCCCTTAGAACTCTTCACCTTGATTATGTGGAATACAAAGACGACGAATCTTATCGTAACCTTTTATCTAGCTGCCCTAATCTTGAGCATTTGGTCCTGCGTCGACATTACCATTACAATGCTGTTTCGAATTTTGTTATTGTAGCGCCATCGTTGAAGACACTATGGCTTCACGATACCATTCATAGAGCAGGGAATTCCAGCTTTGAGATAAACGCTCCTTCTTTGGAGTTTCTGAATATTGAAAAGTTAACAGGCTATCAGGTTTTTCGGATTGAGAATGCGTTGGAGATAGTTGAGGCAAATATTAGAAATGTTTCTTATATAGCCAATGAGATGATTATGGGATCTCTCAGCTCAGCCAAACGTCTTTCCTTGGACTTGTCGCCTTTGCAGGTAACTTTGTGGGGGGTTTTTTATCGCATTTGACTTATATGCTGTTTTGGTATATGATACTAAGAAGTGTCTCATGAATAGATTACATTTCCTACTGGAGTTATCTTCCGTCAGCTGGTAGAGCTAGAGATGTATACACATAAAGATGAGTGGTGGAATCTACTTACGCTCATGCTTGATAGCTCTCCTAAACTACAAGTCCTCAAGCTCATTGATGATGTAAGACATTTTATTAATAGTTAGCTAGCTCACTATATTGTGGATGGTCTCTCGGTTGTTTTGAAGGTCTATTAATGATGTACATTGCATTTCCTTTGTTTAGGGTTCAACTAGTCTGGATTTTGACAAAAAATCTACGGACGAGGGGAAATGGAATGAGCCAAAGTATGTCCCTGAATGTTTGTTGTCCCATCTCGAGACATTGGTGTGGACAAGATACCATTGGGAAAGAGAAGAAGAGAAAGAAGTGGCTACATACATTCTTAGGAATGCAAGACAGTTAAAGAAGGCGACTTTCACCACATATCCCATTAAATCGAAGAAGCTCAACAAGTTGGCTAGAAGACGAGAGCAGTTCAGCGAATTGGAATGTGTGGTCAGTTCATGCGAGCTTGTGTTACAAGTCGAATGATCTTATAAGTTTGGGACTCTACTTATCAGAGAGATATTAGTTTATTTTGTTTAGAGGAATTTATATGGGTTTTGGATTTTGAATACGGTGCTAGGTATTGATCATTGTGCATATCTAGGGATTGTGTACGGATGTACGGCCTGTACGGCCATAGTACACATCCATACACAAGGACACCTAGACTGATAGTACAAGGTTGTACAATGAGAAGGACACAAGACAAAGAGGCTGTATGTGCAAGTGGATCAGGATCAGACTTGATTCAAATGGCTCACCAACTATTTTGGACACACTTGGAGATGTCACTATCTAGGACCACTCCACTCACTTGTGCCTAACGGCTATATCTCTCTCTTGTCTATATAAGTCTGATTTGTAACACCTTTGAATAATCAATCTAAGCAATACACAATTCTGGTTCTATACTTCTTTCATGAATCTCTTATACTTCTTCATACTTGTTCTTAAGGCTTAGATGATCCTCATATTTTCAATACTCATTTCCGCATTATTCTAACATGGTATCGGAGACATAGGTTCTGATTCTGAATATTTCATACTCTTTTACTCTTAAAACTTTCCTAAACTTCACAAATCTTCTCAAAACTCTCTTCATTTGCTTGTTCTTCACTCGGATTTTTCAAAATTTCAAATTTTTTTGCTATTCTCCGGTGGATAATAGTAGATTATCTTTGTTTTTTCTCCTAATCCGACTCTTTCCCTTCAGTTTCTTTTTTTTACTCTTCAATTTCTCTATCGGTTTCCTCCAAAGATTTCTTACATCTTTGGACTTTCTTTGGATTCACTCATTTAGAACCGTTCAAAACTCAAAGTTAAGCTTGATTCCCAAGAAATAATCATTTCTCTGTCTTTTATTCAAGTTTCTCTAAGTGTACACTTCGGTTCCTAAAGTTTTTTTTCATCAAAACATGGACAACTCTAAGATGATTGTCATTCCGGTTACCCTTAAAGGGGGAACTATTTGTTGTGGCCAAGAACCACTAAGATTGCCCTTTGTGGTCGTGGTCTTTGGAACCACATAGATCTTTCTCAAAACATTGAAGAGGAAGAAAGTAGTGATGAAGAGGAAGAAGAAGCAGCAGCTGCCAAGAAGGCCAAATGGTTTCAAGAAGATCAAATCGTGCTTGCTATTCTCCAAAACTCCCTTGAAGGTTCTATCCTTGAAGCCTACTCTTATTGTGAAACCTCAAGTGAACTTTGGGAAATACTCAAGAATGTCTACGGCAACATTTCCAATCTTTCCCGAGTATTTGAAGTGAAGAGGGCACTAAACAACTTAAGCCAAGACGACTTGGAGTTCACCAAACACTTTGGCAAATTCCGGTCCCTATGGGCTGAACTCGAGATGCTTAGACCAAGCACCATGGATCCTTTCATTCTTGCTGAACGAAAGGAGCAAGACAAGGTCTTCGGTTTGCTTCTCACCCTCCATACAACATTCAACGACCTCATCAAGCATATCCTCCGTGCTGATAAGCTTCCAAGTCTTGACGAGGTGTGTGCACAAATTCAGAGGGAACAAAGTTCTCTTGGCTTGTTTAGTGGGAAGGGGGAACTGCCAATGGCCAATAAGGGTGTTTACAAGCCTCCGGACAGACGGTTTAAGGAATGTGAGCATTGTAAACGTAAGGGACACTCTAAAGAGAAGTGTTGGATTCTCCATCCACATTTGAGACCGGCCTCGTTTGGTCCAAGAGATGGTGCACCACGGGCAAATGTGTCTCACATTCAGGATGATCCTACTCAAGCTGGCTCCTCCAGGCCAGGGGACAATGGTGCATCCGGAGACTATGTGCGCAAGGCTGATCTTGATGCACTCCTCAAGTCCATTGCCTCACTAAAAGAGTCTGGTACAAGTTTCTTAACTCACAAACCCTCTAGTTCCCTTATTGTTGATTCTGGTGCATCCCATCACATGATTAGTAATGCAAATTTACTTCATGATATAGAACCTGCCAAAGGTAATGTTATAATTGCAAATGGTGATCAAGTTCCTATTAGGGGAATAGGGAATTTGAGATTGTTTGATAGAGAATCTAGAGCACTTTATATGCCTAAGTTTCAATCCAACCTTTTATCCGTTAAACGAGCTACTAGTGATCTTAATTGTTATGCAATATTTGGTCCTAATGATGTCTATTTTCAGGATATTGAATCCGGTAAAGTAATCGGTGAAGGGGGAACTAAGGATGAACTCTATGTTCTTGATGGTGTTTCACCGACTACTTCACAAGCTTGCAATTTCAATTCTCGTTTAGATTATGTTTCCTTTAATGTTATGTGGCATGCTAGATTAGGCCATCCACATTCTCGTGCACTAAAGATAATGTTACCTAATGTGTCTTTAGAACACTTGAATTGTGAGGCTTGTATTCTTGGCAAACATTGCAAAACTGTTTTTTCTAAGTCTTCTACTATCTATGAAAAATGTTTTGATTTGGTTCATTCGGATGTTTGGATATCACCATGCGTATCTAGAGACAATAACAAGTATTTTGTGAATTTCATAGATGAAAAATCAAAATATACTTGGGTTACTCTATTGCCTTCTAAAGATCGTGTGTTTGATGCATTTCTTAGTTTTCAAAACTATGTGACTAACCAATACAATGCAAAGATTAAGATTCTTAGAACATATAATGGAGGAGAATATACAAGCAATCGGTTCAAAGAACACCTATCTAAACATGGCATAATCCATCAAACAAGCTGTCCATACACTCCACAACAAAATGGAATGGCTGAGAGAAAGAACCGCCATCTAATGGAGGTATCTAGATCAATGATGTTTCACATGAAAGTTCCAAAGAGATATTGGGGAGATGCTGTGATGATGGCTTGTTATCTGATTAACCGAACCCCAACAAAGATCCTAGAAGACATTTCTCCATTTGAGGTACTCAATCAAACTCGTCCATCTATTGAACATCTAAGAGTGTTTAGTGGTGTGTGTTTTGTGTTAGTACCAGGAGATCTAAGGAAGAAGTTGGATGCAAAGAGCAATCAGTGTGTGTTCCTAGGTTACTCAACTACTCAGAAGGGATACAAATGCTACAATCCTAGCAACAATCGGACATATGTGTCTAGGGATATCAAGTTCTTTGAAGATCAAAGCTATTTTGAGAAGAGGGATTGGGAAGACTTGAAAGATCTAGCCTCATCATCCGATAGAACCTCAAGCCTAAGGTTTCTACTTGATCATCTTGGAAACACAAATGTTCCGACCAAACAAGGAGGAGAGCAAAGTGAACCACCATTGGTTACACCAAATGATCAAGGTCCAACTCAAAACACAAATGAGAGTATGGACCATGATCAAGAAGAACCGGAAGTAGTAGAATCAACCTCACAAGATGAAGCTGCTTATCCGGATATGGTAGAAACAACTTTGGAGAATGAAATTCCATGTCCAGAAACAGAAGAGGAGGGTAGAAATGAGGAAACCATAAGTCCTAAAGAAGATCCCATACCGGTGCAACCAAGTCTAAGAAGAAGCACAAGGGAAAGGAGTGATCCATCTACATGGAAACAAAAGAGGGTCTACTTCAATTGTGAAGCCACTGCCCATCCGATTCAAGCTACATGCTCCCTAGCATTCATACCACAAGATCATCAAGTGTTTCTCGGAAAACTTGACCAAGACATCATACCAAAGAGTTATGAAGAGGCTATGGAAGAAGAAGTATGGGGCAATGCAGTTGATGATGAAGTGGGAGCTATGGTGAAAAATGATACTTGGTATGAAACGGATCTCCCTCAAGGAAAGAAGGCTGTGAGCTCAAAATGGGTTTTCACAATCAAACACTTGAGTAATGGAGAGATAGAGAGATACAAGGCAAGACTAGTGGCAAGGGGATTCACTCAAACATATGGAGAAGATTTCACGGATACATTTGCACCCGTGGCTAAACTTCATACGGTTCAAGTTGTTCTCTCAATAGCCACTAATTGTTCATGGGATTTATGGCAAATGGATGTCAAAAACGCATTCTTACAAGGAGAATTAGAAGAAGAAGTCTACATGACTCCTCCTCCGGGCTTAGAGAAAACGGTTACTCCGGGAAAGGTTTTAAGATTGAAGAAAGCTATCTACAGTCTCAAGCAGTCTCCAAGGGCTTGGTATAGGAAGTTAAGTGTGACGCTAATGGAGAAAGGCTTCAAGCAGTCTCCAAGGGCTTGGTATAGGAAGTTAAGTGTGACGTTAATGGAGAAAGGCTTCAAGAAGTCTCAATCCGATCATACGCTTTTTACTCTCCAAGGACCTCAAGGGATAGTTGTGGTGCTTGTTTATGTAGATGACCTAATCATAACCGGGGATAACAAGGAAGGAATCCAAGATACAAAGGAGTATCTCAATTCAATATTTGATATCAAAGATCTTGGAGAGCTCAAGTATTTTCTTGGTATTGAGATATGTAGATTCTCGGAGGGTCTGTTCCTTTCTCATAGAAAGTATGCGAATGATCTACTAAAAGAGACTGATAAGTTAGAAGCCAAACCAGCAAAGACACCACTAGAAGAAGGGTACAAGGTCAGCCGAAAGGGGGAGCAAGACGATGATCTATTTGAAGATGTTGCAAGATATAGAAGAATTGTAGGGAAGATGATCTACTTGACTCTTACACGTCCAGACCTTTGCTTTGCGGTTAATCAAGTGAGTCAACACATGAAGGCACCTACGGTTTATCATTGGAGTATGGTGGAGAGAATGCTCAGATATATTAAGGGTAGTGTTGATCAAGGCATTTGGATGGGGAAGAATGGTAACACCGAGATTGTTGGTTATTGTGATGCGGATTGGGCCGGGGATCGAAATGATCGGAAATCCACCACTGGCTATTGCACGTTTGTAGGTGGTAATCTTGTGACTTGGAAGACTAAGAAACAAAAGGTGGTTTCGGATTCATCCGCGGAGTCTGAATATAGAGCCATGAAGAAGCTCACAAATGAGCTTGTTTGGCTCAAAGGTCTTCTCAAGTGCTTAGGAATTGATCAAGACACTCCTATCACTATGCATTGTGATAATCAAGCCGCAATCCATATTGCAACTAACTCGGTGTTCCATGAACGAACCAAACACATCGAGTTAGATTGTCACAAAATCAGAGAGAAGATAGAGCAAGGGATAACACTTCCATGTTTCACAAGGAGTGAAGACCAACTTGTTGATATCTTCACTAAGGGAGTGAGTCTTAAAGTTTGCAATAACATCTATGGCAGACTTGGACTCATCTCTCTACCAAAGCCGTGATCAAGTCCCCTATCCGAGAGACATCTCACTCTTTTTCCCTAAGTGTGGTTTTTCCCATGTGGTTTTCTTCACTTAGGTTTTTAATGAGGAGATGCATCTCGGGTCTTCCAAGTTTAGTCCAAGCTCCTTGTAGCTAAACTTGAGGGGGAGTATTGATCATTGTGCATATCTAGGGATTGTGTACTGATGTACGGCCTGTACGGCCTGTACGGCCATAGTACACATCCGTACACAAGGACACCTAGACTGATAGTACAAGGTTGTACAATGAGAAGGACACAAGACAAAGAGACTGTATGTGCAAGTGGATCAGGATCAGACTTGATTCAAATGGCTCACCAACTATTTTGGACACACTTGGAGATGTCACTATCTAGGACCACTCCACTCACTTGTGCCTAACGGCTATATCTCTCTCTTTGTCTATATAAGTCTGATTTGTTACACCTTTGAATAATCAATCTAAGCAATACACAATTATGGTTCTATACTTCTTTCATGAATCTCTTATACTTCTTCATACTTGTTCTTAAGGCTTAGATGATCCTCATACTTTCAATACTCATTTCCGCATTATTCTAACACTAGGTATGCCCCCATTGGGAGATTAAAATTTATGAACCCACTATTGATAATAATTTCACTTATGTTTTTATTTTACAACTTGATCTTGCTAGTTCTGTTTTAATATATGTAGTCCTAAATTATGAGTTTACTTGACCTCAATGTGAGAATCATAATAAGGATTATCTTTGTTTTTAGAGGGAGTACAAATGAGTGAGAACATATAATCGTCAAGCTTCATCAACATAGGTAAACCCATAATGTGCTTAGGTTCGTTTTCTTGATTGAATCCGTTAAAGATGAAGAGATTGTTTATTGAAAAAGTGATCCTTAAGACTAATATGTCCTTCGAAACAGATTTCTTGCACAATATAGAAACTAATGAAAATCAGCTTATGCAGTAAAAAATCAATAGAATAGCGACGAGAAATAGCTAATAAATGTTTGAAATGAAAAACATGAAAAAAAATCGTAGAGACTTAGAGCATCAATATCAATAACACTTATAGAAGGGTTAATAGTCAAATCTCATTATTTTACTAATTAATTATATGAACTTTGGTTCAAAAAGTTTAAATAAGGTTTGTTATACCGTTTCAATAAAAATTGCAGTTGTCTGTTGCAAGTGGAGTTCTTTTCGGACGATCATGTATTAGGATCTCTATTCAAGTTAGAGTTTTTTACTCTTCGACACACTTTTTATTAAAGTATTTGACAAAACACACACTTTCTACTATCAAGTCACTTCCATTAGTGTAAAAGACACATCTAACATTTTCTTCTTTTTGTTTCTACTTAACTCATTGTCTCACTCTCTTTTATCTTTATTCCTTTTATCACTTTTTCTCCTCTTTTCTTTCCTCTTTTTGATTTTCTGTTTTTCTCTTTTCTTATTTTTAATTTTTTTTCTTTTCTTTTATCTCTTATTTATTCTACTATAAAACTTATTTTACTAGATAGTAATATCTCATATACCATGTATTCGTATGGTCACATCTTGATGGTCAATTAATAAACTGTCAACATTTCGAGCTTCACTAGTATAATTGTTGTGTGTTTTAATAGTATGTCCCGTGTTCAAGTAATATAATCCGTTTATCAACGTTTAGTATTCCACCTTGTCAAGTATAATTGTATGTTTGGATCTTCATGGTCAAATAATATAATCTATATAATCAACTATTAGTGTGACAAAAAAATAAAAAAAAATAATCAACTATTAGTATTCCACCTTCTCAAGTATTACTATTATTGATTTATGGTTAAATTTTTGTGGTTAATGATTTATGGTTAAATTTTTATGGTTAATGTAATAAGTGATTCATGGTTTAGTGTTTTATGGGTAATTCCCATATCTTGCAACTCTGTTGATGATACTTTGTACCTTTTCTTATAATTTTTTTGTCTTGTAAATGGATTATAAGTAAACGTCTTGAGTTCGTGAACATTAAAATTCTGTTATTAGATTCAGAAGGTATGTTATCCATATGGACGATATGCATGGTCATAGTTTTATGGTTACAAATTGTTTCATTGAGTTTGTTAGTCCATTAATCAAACCATTTTGTTTCGATTTTATTGTCAAATTTAGTTAATCAAAAATGAACCATTCATAACAGTATATCAAGTATGTCATTCATAACAGTTAATTCTTTAGTATTTCACTTTGTCAAGTAATATTGAGTCCTCGTGGTCAAACATTATGCATATGTGTTCATGTGTATATAGACATTAAAGAATTATCTGTCTAAATCATTAAAGAATTTATTAAAACGTATGCATGACCATCGATACATGACCATCCATACGTGACCATCGGTACATGACCATCGATACATGACCATTCATATGTGACCATTCCTTCAACCACTGAATCCTGAGATCCCGCCACTGGTTCGTTGTCGCCGGTGATAAATAGAAACTAGGATTCAGAAATTACGGATGAAGGAGAAGAAACCAAATAAAAAAAGGTTAGATCTTTTGTTTTGGTTTAGAAAAAAGGTGAGCTAGGGTTAAGGAGATGAATAAAAACTCCTATTTTTGTGGTTTGAATTTGATAAAAAAATTGATTCAGTCTTCATATTATAAAAAGGTAGAGGAGAAGAAGCAAAACTAAAAAAAAAAAATTCGGTTTATGTGGGCAAAAGAGGAGAGAGAGTGTGGTCCTAAAATAGAAAATGGCTCCACAAAGAAGGGTACCAATAGTTTGGTTAAAAATAACAAAAATATCTCTAAAAAGTGCATCAATCTCAAGAAGTGTGTATAAAAGATAATACTTTTCAAAAAATGTGTATAATAGTAATCAACCCAAGAGAACCCTTCAAGTTATCATAAAACTCTTTTTTTAAAAAAAACGCTAGGACACCAAAATGACCAAAGAAAATCACCATAGATAACTACTCTCCTCAGTTGAAATCTCGAATCAAATGTTTCCAACACCTCTGTGATGCGAGCAAAAGAATCTTTAACATTAGTCGGTATCAGAATTGTATTGATGTTTTAGTACATTTCAATATTGAAATTATGATCGTCGAAGATCAAAATATCTATGGAGAAGCAAATAGTTGATTAAAAATATGAGAATATGTGATAAGAATGGAAATATTTGAGTGTATGACCCAAAGTCAATAGTGAAGTGACCATGTGGGAAAATGTTCTGCCTCAACATTTCTTGAACCACGTACCGGACCTAAATCTCATGGCGAACGATGGCGGCTCTAGGGTTTCGAGTGATTTGGATTTGGATGGGAACATGGATGATATTGGGGAGACGGTGCGACCTTTAGGCGATCCGCTGGATAGAGGTGGGTCATGGGTCGATAAAGTAGTAGGTAAGAAGAGTGGAGGCATGCTAACTCCGGAAGATGTGTTAGATGATGCGTTTGTGTCTACGACGCTAAGCTTAGCTTTCCCAGATGGCGAAGACGGGGAACCAGTGATAACGATAGGCAAAGATGTATTGGAAGCGATGAACGGGATGTGGAAAAACTGTATGGTGGTGAAGGTGTTGGGGAGATCGGTACCGATCGCTGCGCTAAGTCGGAGATTACGAGAGATTTGGAAACCTTGTGGGCGATGGATGTGGTGGATCTTCCTCGTCAGTTCTTTATGATTCGATTTGAATAAGAGGAGGAATACATGGCAGCACTAACAGGGTGTCCCTGGAGAGTGTTTGGTAGCTACTTGATGGTGCAAGCGTGGTCACCCGACTTTGAACCCGGCAAAGACGATATTGAAACAACACCGGTGTGGGTTAAGTTGTCAAATCTTCCAGTGAATTCTATCAGAAATCTATCATTATGGGAATTGCAAAAGGGTTAGGAAAATCCGTTAGAGTCGATTTGACAACGACCAATCTGGAGAGGGCGAGGTTTGCGAGGGTATGTATGGAAGTGAACCTGAAGAAACCACTTAAGGGGTCGGTGTTGATTAATGGGGAAAGATACTATATCTCATACGAGGGCTTGACTAACATCTGTTCCGGTTGTGGACTTTATGGTCACTTGATCCATGCTTGTCCAAGTGGAGGAAGTGAGAAAGTAATAGGTGCAAAGACATCAAATTTAATGGGATCAAGAAATGCTGATGGGGGCAGCGTGTGAATGTTTCTGTTCCGGTTAGACAAAGCAAAAAATGGACGGAGGTCCGGCGGAATAAGACGGTGGCTGCGGCCGGGAATGGAAGAGGAAATCAAGGAAATAATTTGCGCGTATTTGGGAAGGAAAACAATTGCGTGAATATTCCCGTATCAAATTGTTTTGGAATGTTAGAGGAAGATTTGGCAAGTCAGGAAATTACGAGTGATTTAGTTTCTGGAGGAGCAAATAAGGAGAATCAATTTCCACAAATTTCGGGGAAGAGTGGTATGCAAGAAAAAGGGATTGTTTTTGAAGCGGGGCAGGGGAAAAGTTTAAGTCGTCCTCAGAATGGTAAGAGTGGAAAAAGCATGGATTTTCGAAAGGCCCAGAGAACTCAAAGCCCAAGAACTCAAATATTTCCAGGCCCACTAAAGGTTTGGGTTTTGGTCCAAGAATAGATATGAGCGAGGTATTATCGAATGGCAAAAGGATGAGAGTGGAGGAAGTGAGCTTAGGGAGTAATGGAGGTTGTCTGGTGAAAAGTAGTTCGATAATCAGTGAGGACGTGTTGAAGGGGCAAGACCGTGAGAAGCCGAGAGAGACAGAATCGGCAGGTTTGATGGCGATTGAAGATACCACGGTGGTGGAGATGCTTTAGGCGGCCGTGGGAGATGGAGGTGGAGTTCAAGGAGCATAACAGTTTGCCCCGGTTGTTCTCGGAAAATCTAGCATTTTATTGATGATGAATTGTCTACTGTAGAATTGCCGGGGGGCAAACAAACCTAACTTTAGAAGATTGATTAGATATATCCTGAAGAAGTTCACCACATATATATTAGCAGTGTTTGAAACTCATGCGGGAGGTGATAAAGCAGCGAGTACTTGTCGGAACCTGGGATTTGAGAACTCACACCGAGTTGATGATATGGGTCAAAGTGGGTTATGGCTTTTGTGGAGAGATGGTATTGGGCAGGTGGAAGTGGTGGAGACTGATGATCAATTCATATATGCGAAAGTGGTGAAGGTAGAGGAAATCTTTAATCTGATTGTTGTTTATGCAGCCCCAACCATAAGTCGACGGCATGGGCTATGGGACCGGTTGCGTAGTGTGGTGAGAAGTACGGTTGGACCTGTGATGATTGGAGGGGATTTTAACACGATTGTGCGGTTAGATGAAAGGACTGGAGGCAATGGTAGATTATCACCCGACTCACTGGCTTTTGGGGAATGGATTAATGATCTCTCTTTGATTGATATGGGCTTTCAAGGAAACAAGTACACTTGGAGGAGAGGTAGAGAAGAGAAACATTTTGTTGCGAAGCGGCTTGATCGGGTCTTATGTTGTGCTCATTCGCGGTTGAAATGGCAAGACGCAACAGTGACACATTTACCGTTTTTGGCTTCTGGTCATGCTCTAATGTATGTACAATTAGTCCCTATAAAAAAGGTAAATGCATGGAGACGGTCTTTTAGGTTTGAGGCGGCTTGGTTAAAGCACCCTGAATTTAAGGAGTTGGTCTTTACATCATGGAACCAGGATGTGGACACAAAAGATGCATTGCAGAATATGCAAAGGGTTTTGCAAAAATGGAATAAAGCAGTATTTGGGGATATACAAGCCAAAAAAGAAAAGCTAGTCGAAGCGATAAATGATATTCAAAACTTGATAGACCAGCAGCAAACTGATGATCTTTTACTTAAAGAGGAGGGTTTGTTGAAAGAGTTGGATGTTGTATTGGAACAAAAAGAAGTCATGTGGTTTCAGAAGTCAAGGGAGAAGTGGGTAGTCTATGGAGATAGGAACACTCAATTTTTTCATACTTCAACAGTTATAAGAAGGAGAAGAAATCGCATTGATATGCTAAAGAATGATGAGGGAATTTGGATAAAGGATTCACAAGAGCTAGAGGAGTTAGCGGTTAAGTATTTTGAAAGACTATACTCTCTTGAAGATGTTGACCCGAGAGCTGAAGCTTTGTCACGATTGGGTTTTGCAACTCTCTCAGCGGCAGATCAAGCGGGTTTGAATAGGTCATTTACAATGGTGGATGTAGAACAGGCGATACGAAGTATGGGGAGCTTTAAAGCCCAAGACCGGATAGGTTTCACCCAATATTTTACCAGATGTGTTGGGAGATTGTTGGGGACTCAGTGCTAAGGTTTTTTTTGGAGTTCTTTGAGTCTAGGAAGTTACCGCAGGATACTAATGACGCTCTGGTGGTGCTTATAGCAAAAGTGGCAAGCCCAGATAAGATCACGCAATTTTGACATATTAGTCTTTGTAATGTCTTGTTTAAGATTATTGCAAAGACAATAGTTCAAAGATTAAAAGGAGTGATTGTCAAGCTTATAGGACCGGCACAATCAAGTTTTATATTAGGGCGATTGAGTACAAATAACATTGTGATTGTGCAGGAGACCGTACATTCGATGAGGAATAAGAAAGGGAAATGAGGTTGGATGCTCTTGAAACTCGACCTAGAGAAAGCCTATGACCGTGTCAACTGGGACTTCTTGGAGGACACTTTATATGCTGCTGGATTTTCGAATATGTGGGTAACTTGGATAATGCAGTGTGGGAAAGGACCTTCTATGAGTTTACTTTGGAATGGTGAGAAAACGAAGGAATTTCAACCGCTACGGGGTTTAAGGCAGGGTGACCCTTTGTCTTTGTATTTATTTGTCTTATGCATGGAAAGATTATGTCATCTAATTGAGACGGCGGTTGAGGATAAGCAGGGGAAACCTATTTGCTTGTCTCGTGGAGGACCTAAGTTGTCTCATATCTGCTTTGCAGATTATTTGATACTCTTTGCGGAAGTGTCGGTGTATCAGATTAAGGTGATTTGAAAGGTATTGGAGCGGTTTTGTAACTCTTCAGGACAAAAGGTGAGTTTGGAAAAATCCAAGATTTTCTTTTCTAAGAATGTCTCTCGAGAGCTTGGAGATTTGATTACAAACGTGAGTGGAATCAAGTCGACGCATGAGTTAGGAAAATATTTGGGGATGCCCATCTTACATAAGAGGATCAATAAGGAGACATTTGGAGCAGTTATTGAGAGGGTTTCGTCTCGGTTATCTGGCTGGAAAGGCAGGATGTTAAGCATGGCAGGGCGAATTACCATGACGAAATTATTGTTGGCGTCAATACCGGTTCATTCAATGAGTACAATTAAACTCCCCGAGTCCACGCTTGCAGCCTTGGATACGATTTCAAGAGGTTTTGTATGGGGGAGTAAACAACATCTGATTGCGTGGGATCGGTTATGTGTACCTAAAGAAGAAGGTGGTTTGGGAATTCCTAAGGCGAGTGACATGAATAAAGCTTTTATTGCTAAGGTTGGATGGTGTTTGCTACATGATACAGAGAGTCTATGGGCTCGGGTTTTACGTAGTAAGTACATAGTTGGGGAAATTAAAGATCATAAATGGTTAGAGGTGAAAAGAAACAAGTCATCTACTTGGCGAAGCATTGGCGTGGGTATAAGAGAAGTGGTATATCAAGGACAGAGTTGGGTACTTGGTAATGGACGGTGTACGCAGTTTTGGAAAGATAGATGGCTGAGGAATTATTCGCTTGAGGAGATAACTATAGTTGAGGTACCCGATGATATGAGGAATGCTACAGCTAGTGAGTTATGGACAGATGAAAGGGGATGGGACTTGGATAGGATTGGTCAGTATGTACCAGAGGACGTGAGAATGGAGCTTGCATCGGTGGTGGTTGATAGTGTGACAAGAAGGCAAGATCGATCTTCCTGGGGTGAAACTCCGGACGGGAAGTTTATTGTCCGGTCTGCATACGCTTTGTTGACAAGGAATGTAAATCCTTGACAGAATATGGAAGTGTTTTACAAGAAAATTTGGAGTGTGAAGGTCCCGGAAAGAGTAAGGGTTTTTCTTTGGTTAATTGCGCAACAAGTGGTTATGACAAATGCAGAGAGATTTCGAAGGCATCTTAGTGGAACGGACGTGTGTAAGGTTTGCAAAGGTGGTGTGGAAACAATATTACACGTTCTTCGGGATTTTCCGGCTATGGAGGGGATATGGTCTGGATTGGTTCCATTAACTAAGAGACGACAATTCTTCGATCAGTCTTTACTTGAATGGATGCAAGAAAATTTACGAGCTGGAATACAGAATGGAGAGGTTCCATGGGATGTGTGTTTTGCGATAGTGTGTTGGTGGGCCTGGAAATGGCGTTGTATGAATGCTTTTGGTGCAGATAAACTTTGTAGAGATAGAATGCGATTCTTGAAGGAGCGTGTGGTTGAAGTCGTGAAGGCGAATGTGGAGTGTCATACGAAAGAAAGGAGTAAGGAGAGAGTGGAAATTATGGTACAGTGGAGAGTTCCTGCAGCTGAGTGGTACAAATTGAACACGGATGGAGCGTCACATGGAGCGTCACATGGAGCGTCACTGGAGATGTTCATCCTCTGTCTTTCCTGGTATGAATGTGCCATGGCTTTATATCAAGGGACTGGATAGCCCGTGCTACTCACGTGTATAGGGAGGCTAATGTCTTGCTGATGGATTAGCAAACTATGCTTTCTCGTTACCTTTAGGTTTGCATTCGTTGTGTTTGGCTCCAATTGCTGTTGCGGTTATTTTGAGCGAGCATGTTTCAGGACCTCCTCAACCAAGAAAAGTGTGTATGTAATTGTTCTTTTTCAATAATAATATCTGGGGATTTTCCCCGGTGATTCACCAAAAAAAAAAAATTTCTTGAACCAGTAGAAAATTGGGTCTATTTCGGTCTTTCAGATCACCATTTATTAAACTGGTCGGTAACATCTTTTATTTTAGCTTATTGGATTGAATTGGGTTTCGGTTTAAATTTGATCGGTTTTCAATTCAATCTGAAGTCAATAGTAAAGACCATGTGGGAAAATGTTTTGTCTAGGCCTGAACATTCTTGAACCAGTTGCAAATATGGTAATTGGGTCTATTGCGGTCACCACTTATTTAACCGATCGGTAACATTTTTCTTTTTTAGCTGCTTGGACTGAATTCGGTTCAGTTTTAGAACCCTACCGAATAAAATTGATCGGTTTAAATTATAAAGGCCCTAGTTTGATTTCGTTTTCTCAACACTTCTCGTTTCCTTCTAGAGTGTTCGTAACTCAATAGGAGAGTTTCGTAAGGGAAAGAATCAGAAGGATTTTACAAGAAAATGGAACAATGGTTTGTTTCTCTGTTTCGTTGTTGTTCATGTCTTTCCTCTATGAACAGTTCTTAACCGTAAGCTTCAAAATCCTGACTCTTCTTTCTTGATTTTTTCTTGTTTGATTTTAGCAGTGATGAAAGTTCGAGAAAGCGAAGTGTTGTGGGTGAGGATAGGATCAGTGAGTTACCTGAACCTTTGATTCTTCAGATTTTGTCTTCACTTCCGACAAAAGATGTCGTAGCCACTAGTGTTCTGTCTAAACGATGGGGATCTTTTTGGAAGGTTGTTTAGAATCTCGAGTTTGAATCTTACGGTAGCATGAAGGAATTTTCAGAGAATGTTTGCAAGACTTTGATTTCGTACAAAGCTCCGATCTATAAGAGAGATTATATATTGTTTTGTTTGATTGTTATTGAGAAGTATCGTACAATCTTTTATACAAAGATGAGACGCTAACTTAAGGAAACTACTAATCAGAGGAGCCTAACTTAAGGAGAATTCTAATCACAGTAAATGTCTAATATATACTTTATATATTTATCTAATATGCCCCCTCAAGATGGAGGGTTCTTGAACACACCAATCTTGGAACATGCAAGATTAAATCGGGACCGGGGAAGTGGTTTGGTGAGTGTGTCCGCAAGTTGATCATGAGTGGAGACATGTGACACACGAAGCATACCGGCCTGTATATGGTTTCGAACAAAGTGATAGTTGAGTGCAATATGTTTCATTCGCGAATGAAAAACTGGATTTGCACATAAGTATGTTGCACCAAAATTATCACAATAAATGACCGGAGCATGTGGAAGATCAATTCGGAGTTCAGAGAGTAGAGAACCATGTGATAGGGTTCTTACCAATGTACAAAATATAACCCTTTGTCTCATCGGTATCTCCAGCCCAATCGACGTCAGAGAAAGCATGAAGATCAAGTGGAGAGTCCTTGTGTAACATTATACCGTGTGTTGGAGTTCTGGCTAAGTAACGTAAAACTCTCTTTGCGGCAGCCCAATGTGTGTCCGTGGGTCGATGTAGAAACTGTGAAAGACGATTTACCGCATAAGCAAGATCTGGTCTAGTGAACGCAAGATACTGGAGGCTACCAACCAAAGATCGGTAAGGCTTTGGATCAATAAGTGGTTGCCCATCATGAAGATATAACTTTGGGGTAGTTGGGAGCGGTGTAGTGACGGGTTTCGAATCAGTCATGTTGTATCGAGCTAGAAGATCAGCCACATACTTGCGTTGCATTAGATGAATCCCCGTTGTCGTTCTAGTAACTTCGACACCAAGAAAATAATGAAGATCCGTTGGTCTTTGATCGAGAAACAGTCAGCCAATTGATGAAGAACATTCGAGATTGCATGATCATTATTGCCGGTAAAAATGATATCATCAACGTAAACAAGAACATAAGTAATCGTCGTCCCCGTGACATTGATAAATAACGAGGTATCTGCAAGAGAGGCGATAAAACCAGTGGATAGAAGATGATTCTTGAGAGAGATATACCAGGCGCGCGGTGCTTGTTTGAGTCCGTAGATTGGCTTGCGAAATCGGCAAACATGATATGGTCTATCGCGATCAACAAAACCAGGAGGTTGTGCCATGTATATCTCTTCGGTGAGCTAACCTTGGAGGAACACATTATTGACGTCTAATTGCTTAATGGACCATGATTTTGTTGTGGTGACGCTATGAATAAGGCAGATTGTTGTCGTTTTGATAATCGGACTGAATGTTTCAGCATAATCAGAGGAAGGTTGGGTGAGCTGGGCCGTGGGTGTCAGCCCATTATCATGTGGAGCAGTGGGCTCAGAGAATTGGTGAGAAGAAGATGAGAAGAAGGAGACGATACCTGGGTTGGGTCAATATGATGTGTTGGAGACGATGGTGGTAGGTCAGTGTGAGGGATCGAGTACAGAGGCGAATCAATGTGAATGGCCGAAGTGTCTGTCTCTAGTGGAATCCTTGTTATCAGCGGTGGTGGTTGTGAGTCAACAGTTTCCTCACGCGATTTATCTCGCAATCGAGAATGCTCAGGAAAGGAAAAACGTGATTCCTCAAATATAACGTGCCGCGAAGTGTAAATACGACCAGTGAGGACATGAAGACAATGATAAGCACTTTGGGTGTTGGAATAGCCAAGAAATACACATTCGAAAGAGCGATCATCAAGCTTGTGTGCCGTGTATGGTCGTAACCAAGGGAAACACGAACATCCAAAAATCTTGAGCTTTTCATAATGTGGAGTGTGGTTGAACAATTTTTGGAATGGAGAGAGCATCGAAATTACCCGGGTCGGTAGAAGATTGATGAGATAAATGGATGTAGCAAAATCGTATGTCCAATACGTCTTTGGGATTGATGCCTTTGACAATAGCGTAAGACCCGTTTCAACTATATGGCGATGCTTTCTTTTAGACACACCATTATGTTCGGGTGTGTGTGGTGGAGAAGTGAGATGAGAGATGCCTTTGCTAATCATGAAATCACGCAACGCTAGGAACTCTCCACCGTTATCAGAAAACAAGGTGCCAATGCGAGTTTGTAACTTGTTTTCAACGAGAGACGTGAACGCAATGAAGGTTTCTTTGACATCCGACTTTCTTTTTAAAGGGAAAAACCATGTGTACCGTGTGAAATGGTCAACAAGAATGAGATAGTATTTGAAGTTATCTATGGATAGAATGGGTGAGTGATATATCATGGTTTTTACCGGTTTTCGACCATGATATAAGTCCTTTTATCGAGTCTTTTCGTTGTATTTCGAGTCTTTTTAGTATCTTAACAGGTTATTGCACGTGAGGAGCTTATTTGGTGAATACGGTGCATTTTGGAACGTAAACAAGGTTGGAGCCGGATTTTGCAAGAAAAGAAGCTGATATGAAGCAGCCTGTCGATCGACAGCCCAAAGAAGGACGATCGATCGACAGCTACACTACAGCCTGTCGATCGACAGACACAAGGACGATCGATCGACAGGTGCTCGCAGAGACCGACCTAAAGAAGAAAAATTGTTCCTTTTCAGGCCAGAAGTTACCAATAAACCGTCATAAAAGCCCACCACGAGTTTTACCTCTATAAATAGTTTATTTTAGGTTTTTAGATCAAAACTTTTAGATTTTACTTAACAAAGTTTAGAGAGAGATTTTTAGGGTTTTTAGGGAGACAAGTTTACTTCATTACTTTGAGATTCTTCGAACCCTATTGTAATTCTTCTTTTACTCTTTCTTTATGCAGTATTATTCAGCTATGATTTGCTTTGCCTCCATGTCTGAGTAGTTTGCTTGTTAGGTTTAGGGTAGTTCGAAAGGAATGATGATGAATTATTAGGGTAAACTCACTTGTTAGGATTATCTGTTAGGTTCTTCACCTAGATTGCTTTAACTCTGATTTAGAATTGATCACTCTAAATTAGCTATCTTAGGTTGATAGATTGACACGAAAGTGTAATTGATTAGCCAGAACTAGATCTTAGGTGAGCAAAATTACTTATTCGCAAAGAAATTTGGTTTAGGGATTTTGTGAACAAATTGGACTCGAATTTAATGCTTGTTTAAATTGATTGAATTCGCAAAGAAATTTGGTTTTCTAGGGTTTAGACATAGTTAGTTTTCGCAACGACAGTTGGTTAATTATACATTAATGTTCCAAGTTCTAGAACGGTTCTTAATTAAATCCTGATTTTGTTTAACCTGCAATTCTGATTCATCCTGAGAATTACCCAAAAGCCTAGCACTTTGTTTAATTGAATTTTAAATCAACAATCTTTCTCTGTTTCGATTTGCTTTTGTCTTTATTTTACATTATTTTACTTAGCCGAATTTGAAGTCAATATTCCTATCGTTTGATTTGACTCCCAGTGATTCGACCCCTACTACAATTGATCTCTTAATTTGAGAGAGTAGCTTAGGGTAAATTTGAGCATATCAGTGAGGTCCATACATCGGTGAAGATGTATTCAAGAGGACGTGTAGAGGTAATAGAAGTTTGAGTGAAAGGAAGTTTGTGGCTTTTATTAATAAGGCAATCAAAACAAGATAAGAGTTTTTGATTTGGAGATGATATTGGTATTGAAAAAGCAGAAATAATGGAGCTTAAAATAGAAGAAGACGGATGTCCCAAACGTGAATGCCATGCTTGAAGACTCGTTTTTGGTCCAGATGCCGATAGAAAAGACATAGCTTGAGAATTCGACACCGGCCACTCATACAACTGATTCTTAGTTCGGCCTTGGAGTAACGGGACCCCCGTACTGAGATCCTTCACCTGAAACGAAGCAGGAAAGAATTCAACGGAAACATTATTAGTGTTGCAAAGACGATACACCAAAATCAGATTCTTATGTATATCAGGCACACAGAGTATGTTATCCAAATTTAATGATCGATGAGTAGAGGGAAGAGATGTGAAACCCGTATGAGTAATGGACAAGTTTGAGCCATCGGCTAAGAGGACATCGTCTCCACCTTGATAAGGCTGATGAAGAGCCAAGTTGCGAAGGTCAGAACTCATGTGGTGCGTGGCACCAGAATCAACAAGCCAATTTTAGCCCGAGGTTACCATGGACGGAACGGACTTGATGGGACCGAATTCATTGTCGATTGCATCGATTGGAGTTGGGGACATCTACGTGCACTGTGTCCTTGAGTGTAACAAAATTGGCACTTGCCTAAGTATGGTCTTGAGTTCCTGGAGTCATTAAGACCTTGAGATGATGAGGACCAATTGGAGGTTTGGTTTGGTGATGACCGATTCATAGAGAACCGATTGTTGTTGTTGTTGTTGTTGGAGGCCGAAGACTTGAAGTGGTTGTTGTTGTTGGTGTGATGACGTGATTGGACATTGTTGACGGAGATTGGGAATGATGATTTGGTTGCAGATTCAGCCGCCATGCCAAGTAACTTGGCTTCACGGTTGAGGAGACGCTCATGGATCTCTGTGATCGACGGTGTCATGTCTTTTCCTTCGATCTGATCAATGACGGTTCTGTAGTCATCATTGAGCCCTTCGAGAATAGTGTCAACAGCCTCATCACGGTCACATGGCTTACCAAGAATGGCAAGTTGATCAAGAAGAATGGTCATACCTTGTATGTATTCATCAATGGACCGTGTTCCTTTTTTGGAGTTTTTGAATTGTGTTCTTAATTGTTGGATGTGTCCTCTGCTTGGTTGAGCATAGGTTGAGGCCAGCTTCGTCCATATCTCTAAGGCTGTTGTTGTGCGAGAGACTAACGGTTGAAGAGGCATGGAGATGGTACCAATGAAGGCACTGTAGATAAGGCGATCTTGACGAGTCCACTTAGTATAGGCCGGATTCGATTTTGTTACGCCGGAAATGACGATGGTGGCAGCAGGTACAGTGATGGTGTCATCAAGATGATCACCTAATCCATTGCCATCAAGAAATGAGCGGACTTGAAGACTCCACATGAGGTAATTGGTGGGTGTAAGCTTAGTAACGTGAGACATGTTGATAGAGAGAACAGAGTCAGCAACAATAGGGATTGTTTCATTGGTGGTTTTAGCCATGGTGGCTAGCGTGGTTGAGAAAAAAATTAGGTCTTTTGGAGCGAGTGCTCTGTTACCATATAAGAGAGATTATATAATGTTTTGCCTAATTGTTATTGAGAAGTGTCGTACTATCCTTTATACAAAGATGAGAGGCTAACTTAAGGAAACTACTAATCAGAGGAGCCTAACTTAAGGAGAATTCTAATCACAGTAAGTGTCTAATATATACTTTACATATTTATCTAATACGATCTTGGAGAGTTTGGATCTCAAACTTAGAAATAGATGTGAGGATGTATATGTTGGAGTATGGGTTGCAATTGCATTTAATTGCCAGGTTCATGACTTCGAGCTCGATCTTGATTATCGTAATGGCGATCCAGTCAGATTTCCGAGTTCCTTGTTCTATTTCAATGAACTTAAAACCTTGAAACTCAAGAATCTTATTCTTCTTGATGTTCCCTTTCTGGTTCCTTTGAAGTCCCTTACAATTCTTCACCTTGATGTTGTGGACTACAAAGATGATGACTCTTTTCGTAACCTTTTATCTAGCAGCCCTAATCTCGAGCATTTGGTCGTGCGTCGAAGTTTCCATTATAGTGCTCTTTCGCATTTCGTTATTGTAGCGCCATCGTTGAAGACACTATTGCTTTACAATGTCACTGCTGACATAGGGAATTCCAGCTTTGTGATAAACGCTCCTTCTTTGGAGTTTCTGAATATTGAAATGTTAATTGGTTATCAGGTTTTTCGGATTGAGAATGCGATGGAGCTAGTTGAGGCAAATACTAGAAATCTTTCTTCGCGTAAAGCTTCGATTATGGGATCTCTCCGCTCAGCCAAACTCTTTCCTTGGACATGTCGCCTTTGCAGGTAACTTTACTGGTTTTTACATTTTTATCACAATTGAGTTATTTGCTGTTGTGGTATATGATACTAAGAAGTGTCTCATGAATAGATTACATTTCCTACTGGAGTTATCTACTATCAGCTGGTATATCTCGAAATGTATACACATAAAATGGACTGGTGGAATCTAATTATGCTCATGCTTGATAGCTCTCCTAAACTACAAGTCCTCAAGCTCATCGATGTAAGACATTTCATTATTAGTTAGCTAGCTCGCTATATTGTGGATGGTTGCTCGCTGGGGTTAGTTTTGAAGGTCTATTAATGATATACGTTGCATTTCCTTTGTCTAGGATCGTCTACCAAGCGAAATCTGGATTTCGAGAAAGCATTTTTGGACACCCGGAAATGGAATGAGCCAAAGTATGTCCATTTGTTGTCACATCTAGAGACATTTGTGTGGACAAATTATGACTGGAATAGAGAGGAAGAAAAAGACGTGTCTATATACATTCTAGAGAATGCAAAACAGTTGAAGAAGGCAACTTTCACCGCGTATCCCATTGAAGCGAAAATGCACTACAAGTTGGCAAGAAGACAAGAGATGCTCAACGAATTGGATGGTGTGGTCAGAGCTTCTAGTTCATGCGAGCTTGTGTTCCAAGTCGAATGATCTTATATGTTTGGGACTCTTCTTATCAGAGAGAAAGAGATTTTAGTTTATTTTGTTTAGAGGAATTTATATCGATTTGGGATTTTGAATACGATGCTAGGTATAGTCAAGCTCCATCAAAATAGGCAAACCCATAATGTTAGGTTCGTTTTCTTGATTGAAAACTGTTAAAGACCAAGAGATTTTTATGGTAACTACGGGTTATCTCGCGCTACGCGCGAGTTATTTTCTAAACTTCTGTTATTATTTTAGTTGTACATATATTTTAAATTTTAAATTGATATTTCATGCATATACAATATCTAAGTTGCAATATATCCTGAAATGTAACTACAATACTACAAATTGATATAAAACAATTTAGAATATTGTTGGGCAAAGTTTTAGATTTTAAATATTGACTGAAATATCACTAACCAAAGCAGATGACAATGCTTTGTTGCTCAATTTTAGACGACCAAAAGATTCAGTTATTAATTTGATTTTATTTTGTCATGTTTCTCATGCTTTATTTTTACCTTGAGGTTTGCTTTTGCAGCACATCCCAAAATTCTGAGAAGATTATACAAACAAAAATAGAGAGACTCAATTGTGATAGAATAAGAGAAAACTTGTTTGGAAAAGTAAGCAAACCTTTCTTTTCCCAAGGTTCAATACTCTCGATGCCTAAGGTTGAATTGAACATTAATAGGCTTGATTATCATCTCTTTGTTCACGGTAGAATCACATCACCAATTTCCTAAAGCATGTGAATCATATTACTAATTTACTACATGTGAGAACGTAAATATGTCTTCAAAATCCACCTAGTTTTTGGTTGTAAGTTCAATTCTAACGTAATTCTAATTGTATAGAACATTAGCCAGCAAGAACGAACAATTTGCAAGGGTATTAAACCGAAAAACCTAAGTGCAAGAAAAAATAGAGAAAATGTGAGTAAGAAGATTAGAATACATTGAACCTATTCAGACATATTTGGGTACATCCTCGTCCACATCACTCGATACTTCTTTGCATCTTTAGGATACGTCGCATTTTGTTGAGCAAATGCGACAAACCTAATTTGGCGTTTTGGCCTCTCATATGCGACCAACTTCAATTACATCCCGCTCTCTCTCTGTTTTGTTGGCGTTTTTTTTGGTGAACATATCTAACGTTCCTCTTTGCCATTATTGATTCATCTTTAAATCCTCAAACAAATGAAAATATAGGAGTTCAAGGTTGAAGCTGTAGATTGCACTGATTTATGTAATTAAATATTTACAAATAAACAACTCAATGCATCTTTTTCAAGGTTTTGTTCATCGACCTCTCCATCCATAACCTTTCATCAATATCACAAAAAGCATGAGGCGAAACTGAAATGAGTAGGAGTTGAAAGCTCTTAGTTACCTCTCACGAAAAAATGTATATGATAATAATTTAAGCATGGGATCATTAGTTCGCTTCCTTACTGTCTTCGCTAGTGCCCTCTACCGTACAACACGTAGCTCCCCAAAGGATTTAGAGCACCATGTTAATGCATTTCTTCAATAAGTCAACAATATAATGACAAACCAATTCCATTACAGTTATTATTCAAACTAAAAAGAAAACAACGAAGCTTGCAAAATCGAAGACATGACTTAAAATTAGATACGACTTAAATTTAATACTAAATAAATCTAAGAACCTCTCATACTTTTTGTTAAATTTGCTACCTCCATTGGTGAACCCTTAAGAGGTTCTTAAGAACATAATAAGAGAAAAAATGGAGATTTCAAAGAACCACAATGAAGAGGTTAGAGTTTGGATGGTTTGGTTGTTTTTTTTCGTTATGTTCCTTTCTTTGTAGCCAAGTCTTGTTCTTCTTTTCACACACTTTCTTCATTTTTAGCTAAACTCTTGAACCCTTAATCTGATGTTCCCAATGAAAAGATCATTCAAAATATTGAAAAATCTATGATAAAAATTGATTCAACAAATGGTTACATGCGTGTTTGCAATCATAACCGAGGCCTTATAAGTATGTACCTTTCCTGAGTTTTCTTTGTTCCATACTATTGTCTGACATGCGAGTCTCCAAGATTCTGGCTTCTGCACAATTATATCAAGAAGATCTTAAGATTTATACAGACCAGGTTCTTATTTTATCTGAATTTGCATATGTAGAAGGGTCTAGGAATTTAACTTGGTAGTCACCATATCAGGAAATTAAAACCATATACATGTAACATTTTGTCCAGAAACAATGCTCAATAAGTCAATATTTGATTCATCTTGTTAGTGCATACACCACCAAACTCTAGCACTTATAAATCATGTTAATTCATGCGTAGACATGTGAGTGATAAAATGACTAACCTTTTTCAAATACCGGTTCTCTGTATTTATTTTCTCGTTCAGAAGATCAATGCCGTTTAGTATCTGCACACAAGAAGACTAATGTGCTTTTACTTGAGTATTGTTCATCATAAACAGAAGAAACAAAAACTTGAACATGAACCAAATTACTACGCTTCATTCATCTACATACTACATCATAAAATCTTGAACTCTGCAACAGAGATATAACCATAGAACCAAAGAATCATGTAACTTAAATCTAGGCATCACCAAACATACTTTTCTTTTCAAAGAGTATGACATGGTTAAGTTATACCCAAATACACATTTTGTTTCTCTTTTCCTCCATTAGTATTTATGAATTGTATTCTAAGATTATCATAAATCAAAAATTCAGAAACAAAATCCAGAGATATGATGTGACGTCAAATATTCGATTTAGTGTCGAATTGTTCCAGAATTTGACTACATCCCATTTCGAACATCAAATCAAAACCTCAATGTAGCAAAATCGAAAGTTAGAGCAAACTCACATAAGTAGCATACACTTCGATTGTGTTATCCTGCTTCTCAGAAGGTTCTCGCCAGTCACAGCTTCTCGCCACTCACATCGTGCGGCTGGGAAAAGGACATAGAGCTTTTGATGCCATATTTAGATTTTTTAGGTTGGGTTTGGCTGATATGGAATGGAGGACAGTGAAGAGGGTCGTTTTATAACGGTGCGAGTGAGAAATCATCAATAGGATGGTAGTGGCAATTAAAAGCTTTGAATTGGAAGGAAGAAGATGGTGCAAGTGGTAACTCTCATTGATTTCTCATAGGTTCGCAAGAGGAACCGTCGTTTTGAATAAAAGCCAGTTGTGACGACGAAACGACCAAGCTTACTAAAACAACCTTCTTAGATTTTGGGTTGACTCAAACAACCTTCTTAGATTTTAATTACTGAAGCTATTTTCGAGTCCGTTTTACCTTTTTTCCTTTGATAACAAAAAACGTATTTACGAAAATGCCATTAATGAAACGGGCCGCGTAGACGCGAAAATTTCCCGCCTAAAAAAAATAAGTCTACCGCTATGTGATGGTAGACTTATTTGAGTTCTGGTAGACTTATTTTTTTGTCCGTAGACTTATTTGAGGAGCGGTAGACTTATTTTTTAGCGTAGACTCATTGTGTCTCTTTTGGTGGTAGACTTATTTCCGAACAATAGACTTATTTTTTGAGCGGTAGACTTATTTTCCCGTAGCGGTAGACTTATTTTTTGCGGTAGGCTTATTCTTCGAATGGTAGATTTATTTCCGTAGACTTATTTTGAGCGGTAGATTTATTTTTCTTTGATGGTAGATTTATTTTGACTAGTAGATTTGTTTCCTTTGGTGGTAGATTTTTAGTCATAGCAGTGGTAGATTTATAGTGACGGTAGACTTATTTTAGTAGCGGTAGACTTATAGTTTGCGGTAGACTTTTTTATCGTGGTGGTAGATTTATTTTGTGTTTAGTTGTGGTAGACTTATTGTAGTAGTGGTAGACTTATAGTTAGCGGTAGACTTATTTCGTATTTTCGGTCAACGAAACCAACCGTTGACTGGTAGACTTAATTTTTTAGGATCAATGGTGGTAGACTTATGCGTTTTTAGCGATAGAAACGGTAGATTTGTTTTTACCCAGGTCTAGTGATGGTAGACTTTTTATCAAACTTAGTGATGGTAGACTTTTTTTCACATTAGACATTTGGTAGACTTATTGTGATAGCGGTAGACTTATAGTACTTGGTGGTAGACTTATTTCCTGTTTAGGAAACTGTAGTGGTGGTAGACTTATATGGTAGGTGGTAGAGTTATTTGCAGGGAATGCGAAATGTCGATTTTACCCTTAAAAATAGACAAATTTGCACGAAAAATCTGCAACAATGGTGAAGAACTAGGGTTTAAGGTTTGAACAAAATGAAGTAAATTGGGAACAAAACAAATCATTCTTGTTTATGGTAGTCAGAGTTTTGAGAAGAATTGATGGGTGTTCTTGGTTGACAATTCAAAAGGTGGTACAGTTCTAGAGGCATATCATGCAAGTGATGGTAGATTTATATACAAGTGATAGTAGATTTAGTATGTACTATATATTTTCATATATTTTCTATCTTTTCGTATGAACTCGTACTCGTGTTTTAAGGATTTTGTAATGGTTACAGAGACATTTCAGAAGCCTTGTTTTAACCATACATAAATGTTGTCAATTCATTCATTACACTACAAAAAAATGTTCATAGATGTCTACCATAATGTTTGAATCTCTTTGCAAAAAGTCTACCATAACAATTGTATCTTATAGAAATAAATCTACCATAACGTATATTACAAATCAGAACATGTGTGTCTCATAAAAATAAATCTACCATCAAACGAAAATACATCTCATAAAAATAAATCTCTTTGCATGTTAAACAATACAAAGATTAACCAAATACTACATAAATACAACAAGAAACAATGGTGTATAGACCATCTTCATGATCTTTTGGATGTTCTTTACAATCTTCATGGGGTTACGCATTGCACGTACAAAGAATACCTGTAAAGAAATTCATGGAAATTAGAACATCTTGGAGTGAAACAAAATCCTAACTTAGCAAAAAAAAATTCATTCATTCATTAGCAGCTCCAGAGTCGAAAAGTCTACCACAACGTCTGCATCTCATAGAAATAAGTCTACCACAACGTCTGCATCTCATAATAATAAGTCTACCACAACGTCAGCATCTCATAAAAATAAGTGTACCACAACGTCTGTATCTCATAGAAATAAGTCTACCACAACATCTGCATCTCATAGAAATAAGTCTACCACAACGTCTGCATCTCAAAGAAATAAGTCTACCATCAAACAAAAAGAAGTCTATCATCGAGTAGAAAATAAGTCTACCATCAAACAGAAAATAAGTCTACCATCGAACAAAAATAAGTCTACCATCAAACAGAAAATAAGTCTACCATCGAATAGAAAATAAGTCTACCATCAAACAAAAATAAGTCTACCATCAAACAGAAAATAAGTCTACCATCGAACAAAAATAAGTCTACCATCGAACAAAAATAAGTCTACCATCAAACAGAAAATAAGTCTACCATCGAATAGAAAATAAGTCTACCATCAAACAAAAATAAGTCTACCATCAAACAGAAAATAAGTCTACCATCAAACAAAAATAAGTCTACCATCAAACAAAAATCCAGATCTGGAAAAAATTCAGATTTGGACCAAAACGTGATTTTACAAAAGTTCAACATACCCAAACGAAACCGGTTAGAATCAAGAGATTACCTCTCTACAACGCACGAAAACGAAACCCCAACACTCGCCGGAACTTTCCTTCGCCGGAATTTCGAAACCTATGAACGAAGAACATATTGAAGTTCATAAATCCGAACTGAAGGCCCTCGTGAATGATAGAGAGGAAGATAACTCATGATTTGTTTCGAATCTTACCGTCAAAAGCAACGAATTTCGTCGCCGGAGAAGAAGTCGCGATTTGAGTCGTCGGAGAGAGAAGTCGCCGGAGAGAGGAAGAAGAAGATGAAGAGTTGAAATCTGATTTTGTTTTTTTTTTGGGGTTTTATGTTTTTTTTTCTCAAAGACCAATGGCATTTTCGTTAATAAACGAATTTGAAGTATTTTTAATGTCTTTGTAACCTTTTTTAGCTCAAATTTTTGAGCTCAAAAATTTAAAAGTTGTTTCAGTAAACACTAAATCTAAAAAGATCTTTCTAGTAATTATCTCTTCTTTAAATGACAACCAAATGAAGATTTTTTATTTTGGTTTTTTAAAAACCTTCCCAAACGACAACGTTAGCAATTAGGAAAATTTATAAACGCATGAAGAAGCGAAAGGTATATATAGGTTTCCCAAACTGCCACGTGGCTTCTTTGTAGGAGTAGTTTTGTTGGCTGACGTGGACACACCCAGAGTGCTCAAACTGTCGTTTTTAGTTAGTAGTACTAGGGGCTTCTCCGGGCTACGCCCGGTTTTGTGATGAATTGTGAAACTTTTACCGGTATTTTTAAGTTTTGTGGCTCTTTTCTTATAGAACCGATAATCACATTTAGTTGGTTTATTGATTTTTACTCTTTATGAATAAACTTGATGAATGAATTTAGAGGATATTTTAAAATGATGATATCCTGAATTACATCGGGGTTTGTTAATTATAAATTTGTTTGTTAGTATTGTGTAGTTTTATGATAATAGTATTTTAAATTAGTTAATGATAAATTATGTTTACTTTTACATTGTGGTGAATTTTAAATTTTATGATTTTGTGGTAAATTTTTAAAAAATTTATAAGTATTTTAGAGGTTTTTAGTTGCTTTCTTATAGAACCGGTAGTTGGATTTTGTTGGTTTAATTGGTATTTCAATCATTTATATTTGTTGAATGTATTTTTTTGACTTCGTTCAGATTTTTTTTGGCAATCAAATTTTTAGTAAAATATTCCACCAAAATCGATAAATTTAATTTGGCACAAAATTGTTTATAAAACATAGTTCGAAAAATCTAAAATGTGTAGAATGGGATAAACAATCTGTGTTTAAACTAATAGAACTAACTTTTAGTTGTGTAGATGTTTTTTTGGAAATCTTTAGGAACTTCGTTAATTGTTTATTTGTTTTACTTTAAATTTGTGTTAGTATCATTTAGTATCTAATGAATATTTTGTTGGGAATTATTTTTGGAGTATATGTTGCGTAGTTTCCTTTTTACCATATGTTTTTAGCATTTTTATCTTATATTTTTCTACCATTTGTATATTATATGAAATCATTTGTTCATTAACACAGAGTAATGAATAGGCTTTTTATAAAGTCTTTATTTATTTATTTCAAATGTGACTTCACATAGTAAAAATTAGTTTTATTTTTCTCAGTTTAGAATAGACTTTTGTTAACTCACAAACAATTTGGACCATGAGAATAAAGAAATGAAAAAATATAAAGAAGTATTGGTGCACCATATGATAGTCGGTAGGAGTAACCATCTTGATCTACCATTAGTAAATACAAGGCCACATGATTGACTCAAAGATTTTTCCAGTTCGTTGCCGTCGTTATATAGATAATGAATTACTATTTGATTGCTTACTGAGACACATAAATAGTAAATAGCAGGAGATACTTCAAAGTTGGTTATTTTACGTTTTGAATTTCTAACCGTCATTTTATGTTTTAAATTCATAATAGCCAGCTGATATTATAAATTGGGTAATTAACAATCTATAATTTTTAGAAACTATAAGTATAGAACAATAATAAAAATCAAGAAATACCTCAACAACAATTATAAATTAAATGCCAACTAAAAACTATTTCACCAATCATAACCAAAAACTGGAAAAGAAGGTCGAAATTTGAAAGAACATTTAAGAGGAATGGTTTGGACTTTGGTGGTGACAGTAGAAGCATTATGCATACGAGGGAAATCACAAGAGAGAGAAAAGGAAATTGAGATAAGGAAACGTATATTTCAAGATTGTATATGAGAACTTTATGAGAGAAACATAATGTAAAAGGAGAACAAAGACAACACAAACCAAACATAGAATACTTGTATAAGTGTCTCCACCAAACAATTGCCAAGTAACCAAATCACTACTCACCACTTTAATAAACAAATATAATAAGAAGAAGAAAGTAGCCTCAACAAAAAGAGACTTTGAACAACATATTTATATGAAATGGCAACACATGTCACATAAACCAATCTCCCATCAGTACACGGAAGAATCAAGTGTCCAGGGAAGGAACATGTGCTGGTGGTCCCAGTAACCGTTGAAGAGCTTTTACCACAATGCTCATGTTTGGCCTAAACTCTGATTCGTATTGCACACACAACGCTGCAAGAAAAGAGTTCCTTAATACTTTTAGAGAGAAACTTAGAAGCTATGAATGATACTTTAGTTTAGTTTATAAATAACATGTGGACCCAAAATCTGCTCTTTCAATTTCATAGTAAAGGAATCATATTTGAACAGAGGTAGATCGAATTGAAAAGTTAACTTGAACCTCAAAAACTGTTTCACATCGGAGAAGAGATCATTGACATCGAGAAATCATCTTTCAAACCATGGAAAATCATGTTTATTTGTAATGCAATGACTTAAAGTGATGTATCGACAACAACATCTCCTAAACTGGAATCAAAGGATCTCTAACCCAGCATGAAAGGTGACGACAATATATGAGATTCCCGTAAAACTAAATATGGTGGTCGAAACGTATGAAACAAAATAAAACCTACTATAACTTTTGGATATAAAAAGGCAAATAACTTACCATGAGAAGGAGAGGGTTGTTATACATAAATGTTTCACATAAGAGCAATTATCTTGACTCGAACATGGCTGCAAATAAGAAGTGAAAACCATTTGAGCAGAAAAATGATTTTCAATTTAGCTTTCCTACAAACATAAAAGACCAGCAAATTGAAAACGGTATAATTTTCAACCTCAGCCAGTAGGTTTCTCTCTACTCTGACATGTTCCACCTACATAATGTACATTGACTTAATCAAGAACTGGAAAGAGATAGGCTAGCTACATAAGCTCATAGAAAACCATAATCATATTCAGTTTTAACTATAAAGGAGAATACAGTATAATAAGTATGCTTGTTATTTGATATGTTAGCAAATCCCTACATCTCAAAATCAAGCCATGTATTTGAGCTCTTGATTAAACTAATAGAAACTTAACATACGACGGCCAATTTCCTTTACTTTTCAACATACTGTCATCAGATTCACAGAAGAAAAACACATACGTTCACCATATTAAAGCAGACTACACTATAAGCTGGCAAGCAGAGAAAATATAATGTAAGATCATTACCATCAAATTCGTAATGAGAGTATTATAAGCACAATATTCCAAATTGTTTGCAAATTTTACCTGTCCTCTCATGACCATTTCAGATTTCTTTAACTTCTTCATAGCATAAATATTTCCAGACTTTCTCTCTCGACATAAGCGAACCTGTAAGTTAGTTTAAGTAGTACCATAACCATTATTAACGAAAGGAACCAAACAAAAATGTACCCCAAGCTCGAATACCAAGAACGTGTAAGAAAAAAAAAAGAGAACAAGCAGTATTCTATTGTACAAACCTCACCAAAAGCACCTCTTCCAATGATCGTCAAAAGCTCAAAGTCATCAACACTTATCTTATTCCTTCTAAGCCTCATAAACTCTGTCTCTTTTCTCTCCAGATCTTTAATCATATTGATCTGCTCCTCCTTTGGCACTCCAGATGATGCTAACTTTCTTTCCAAGATCCACCGTCTACAAATAATCAAACAATGCTAGTTACACAAAACAAGTTAGCTTTAATGGTTCTAACAGTGTAATACAGAAATTATAATGGCTTCATAACTCTTCCCAATACAACAGAGTAACAAGCATGTACTTATCATCAAAGAGAAACTAAGCGATTTGCAGGTAATCAAGCTTACAGACAACTAATTTTTGTCCTAAAATAATGTTTCCAAAATCAAAAACGAAATTCCAAATCTCAAATCTGAGCTCTAAACGAGAGAAGAAACGATTCGTACCTCTCTTTCCTCTCCTGAATGTTCTTAGTCTGAGCTCTATAGTGATTCTCGATGTACTGCTTCGCAGCCGCCACTTTCTCCATGGTCAAGCTCGATCTCCATCTAAATTGAAAAGATGATTACGTTTGTTGTCAGTATGGTAATTACCTCAGTAAGCATCCAAACCGTAAACAAAACAAAACAAATTCATACACTCATCTCGACAATAGCATTCTCCGTTCTTCTTTTTCTTCTCTCAATCTCAAATTGTCTGGGTTAGTAAAACAGAACCATAAGTCACTTTTTTGGTCGTGAAAATCAATTTCAAAGGCTTTTAGATTAGAGATGTGTAAGGTTTATCACCTTCAACAACAACATTGATGTAATGGTTTCTTCTTGATCGAATCAAGCCCTGTTTCGGTAGCAGACAAGAGCAATGTCAATATTCTCTCGAAGATGAGGAAGAGGCATGCTCAAAGTTGGAAAATGTTTGTAAATAACTCACTTCACCTGTTCGACTCCCTGAGATCTAGGCTTTAAACTGGCTCACTATCTTCACATTCGAGCTTCCGAATCTTGGGTTATGTCTTGAGTTCACAAACATAGGAGCATCAGTTACATCTTCTTCGTTCTTCAAGTCATCATACGCGAGATCATCTTCATTGCTACCATCTAGGAATGAGCCGAATATCCAAAAAAAGCACAGGCGCCAAGCGGTGGAGCAATTAAACTTCGTCCTTATGCTCTGAGAGTAAATGGAATTGGAACGGATGAGAAGGTGTAGGGTTCCACTGAAAAAAGGGATGATGAAGATTTTTTTTTACTTAAAAATCAATAAATAAGGAAGCTATGTGTCAATTAAGGAAGAATAAGAGAAGACGATTAAGTTGGTACCGAAGCGTTCATCTCCATGGCAGGTCCTTTGGCTTCGAAGTTGTCATAGAAAGTGAAATTACTCGAAATACACGTAATCGGAGGTTCCTTGTCTGTAGATTGATCAAGAAAACTGATAATCTGCAGAGTTCTTCTACTAATCGACATGTTTGAAAAGAGATTAACTGCAGAAATTGAAACCCATGAAAACAGAAAAAGAAATTGAAATCCTATGGCTTTCGAAGTTGTCAACCCTTCACTCACTGTCTCATAATATATATATATATATAAGCAAAATTAATGAAGTGATTTGGAAGCTTTTAACGATTGTGCTATTTTGGGAGGTTTTCCAAGTCGAGAAGAGGAAGATGAGACGGCTATAATTTAAGATTTTGTTTTCAAGTGATTCGTAACATGCCTATAATTTATGACATGATTTTATGATGCAATTTGATTGGCTGATTATTTATACATTACACTATTATTGTTAAAAGGAAAATATTGTATAAATGAGTTGGTGATACGGTAGTTTAATTGGTTGAGAAAACTCAGCATTTTGGCTGATGTGGATAGCTTAAGAGCTCACCAATTCTTCTCCTTTTATATAAAGGAGACTAGGGGTTTCTCCGGGCTACGCCCGGATTTTCTGATAAATTGTGAAATTTTTATGTTTATTTTAAAGTCTTTTAATTGTTTTCTTAAACGACCGATAATCAAATTTAGTTTGTTTTATTGATTTTCAATCTTTATGTATAAATTTGTTAGTTTTCAAGTAGGTCAGTAACCGCACGGTGCTGGTTTATGTCTTTTACTGTTTTTAAAATTATTTTCTATAATAGTCGTTAGTATGCATCCGTCGTGTACATATCACTACCCGCAGTTTTATTCATAGTAATTGTTAGTATGCATCCGCCATATATATGTTGTGTTTTTTTTTGTTTGTAGAGAAACATAATTGGTAATGGTGGTAAATTTGTTGGATTTCAACAAATAACCTCTGTTTCATTCTAATAGGTTAGTTCTCTCTTTCTCCTTAACTCTTTCTCCAATAACTCTCACAAAGAATGTTATTCGGATCTTCAAACAACATTTTCAGACACACATACGAACACTACTTCTACTTGACACACACACTTGCACGGAGCTACAGACGTATACGTATTCACCAATATCTTCAACCATTTCTTACACTTGCAAGATACTAATTTAAAACATCCGTTTATACACACGTTAGACGTCACATCTTTAAACATGAAAATAAATATCTCACGTATAATTCTAAACATATCTTGTATTACATACCTCATTAGACACTTCAACACAAGTTATAGTTTTTTTCAGCATAACTTTCCAAATCCTTGCATTCTCATCTTTGCTACATGTTACACATCAAAGCGATGGAGAACTAACACGGACTGGTTCTCACGAGATTCCATAATCCACTTCGTGAGAGCCTAAGGTAAAAGTATATATCAACGCTAATTAGTAACATACCAAAACATATGATATTTCACAAGAAAACCAGAAACAAGTAAAAAGTAGCCTACCCGTGACCTGAGAACATGTCTTGACAGTAATGTAATTATTCAAAGTAACATTAGAGACAGTGAACAACATACAACTATTTGATGTATGAGCACAAGAGAAAGCCATTCGTTGATCATATGCCATCCAAAGCGAAGGCACGGGTATGCGATCACGGATTGAAGAAGAGGAGTTGTTCTGTTTCGGGATTGTACATGAGTAACAAACCATCTTTAGAGTAACAAACCAAAAAACCGATATTTCAGGAGATCCAAGATTGAAACTTTTCTGCATTGATGGGTCATAAAGATCATAGGATCCATCATTTGTTTTTGAGAAGTAGATAAGCCAAGGAGACTTATCTGCAACTTGACCATAAACACAAGCTTCTTACAGTTTCTTGTAGACAGTAGAAACACGAATGTTGTCTTTTAATGGAAGAAGTGAAATGATCAGTTGTAGTAGATCAGAGGGCAGGTCTAAGAAAGTTTGGTCCTTTCTTTTAGTCCTTTTAGTCTTCTTATTCTTGTTCTTCTTCTTTGCCCTGTAAAAGTAATTATAATCCAAAGTCTCAAAAATCTTAAAAGCTACAACATTTAAGTCCAAAGTTCTCAAATTCTATGAACCCATGTAAAAATGATCCAAAAATACTCAATTTAAAGAAATGAAGGATGAAACTCATGTTTCATGTTATGATTTTCTCGTACTTCCCTTGCTTACATGAATTGAAATCCTTAGTGTTATGTTCACTTTCTCTCCTATCTCTTTGATCATACCTCAAACAATGCTTGTTCTTCTAAGTGCTTAGCTCCTTTCTTCACTTTACCGTTTGGGATAGCTTCTTTCATTGAAGCAACTATTGTATCGCCAAGTCGAGCTTCTTTTCGTTCTTCTAATGTTTAGCTCCTTTCTTCACTTTACCGTTTCGCATCGCTTCTTTCACCGAAGTAACTATTAGAAGTGCCACAAGGTTCACACCCCTTAAAGTTAGGGAACAGATTGCATTCCCATTTATTTGCAGCCATCACAACACGAAATCAGCCTCCTCCCAAGTAACCTCCAAGGCCTTTTAGTAATCATCTACATCGATGAAAGCAAATCTGTTAAAAAAACACACACAAATTAAGGGTCAGTCAATGTTAAAGTTGATACTCTTTTTCAATAATATTGAAGAGGAACGTCACAAACTCAGTCAGAAATAGTAACCAACTTATGGGTTATAATCAAAGAAACATATATACCTCCATTGAAATCCCGGGAAAAAATCATGTAGAAATTTCATAGTTTCAGTCATCTCATTAAAAGATGTCCTTACTTTTTTCATTTCCTGCATATTGGATTACAATAAGATTGAATTAGAAAAACAGAATTCCAACTTCTTGAAGAATCCTTAATTCAAAGTTTTCATTCATTAAGTGAATAGAGCTAAGAAACGTAGAATAATTATTTCCATTTTGCACTTTTTGACCTTAATCTCATATGTCTTCTTCGGTTCCAAATCATCATCAATTTGCTACAAAGGAAAGAGATAGAAAATGATTAGTCATCTTAAGTGGCACTTAAGTAAAGCCTAAGAAAAGAGTAAAGTTAATTAAGAGAAAGATGACCTTGCTCTTAGATTTCTTTTTCTTCTTGCGTTTCTTCTGCTTCTTTACATCGGTCTCCGAATTCTTCAGCTCACTCTCAGCTAATGAAAGATAAAGCACACTTCAAATCAGTATAAAGCCAATATATCTAGATGTAGATGCCTTGTCATAAGCACATGAGCTTAGATTCTATATCAGCCTATAGCAATAAAGAAACCCAAACAAATATGCAGAGCCTTTGTGCCCTTATGATATGATGCTTCAACATCAGGAAGATCTAAACACTTTCTTCTTAAAATGGCTAAGGTGCGAAGATGAAAAGATTCAAAGCGAAAAGGGTGAACGATGGAGAATAGGATACCATGGGACTATGGGAGAATAATATTTTTGCCTTGAATTTGCAAGTGAAAGGGAAAGATGAATCGATTTGATTATTGTAGAGGGATCGATTCATGATCAATGAGAAGGAAGAAGACGATTGTTTTATACTCCCTCCGTTCCTTAAAGATTGATTTTCTAGAGTTTTCACACATATTAAGAAAACACATTAATGTTTGACTAAAAGTGCATTGGTTTTTGTATTAAACAATTTTCCATAAATTTGACCCAATGACAATCCAATAAAACCAATTAATATGTCTTGAAATCTACAATTTATCATTATTATTGCATAGAAAATATAAAAAATCAATCTTTAGAAAACAAGAAAAATTTCTAGAACATCAATCTTTAAAGAACGGAGGGAGTAGAATGGAGTGGTGGCAATCGTGGAGCCATTACTATGGATGGCCGTCTTGAATTTGAGCGTTAATGGTGAGAGAAAGTGAAGAGATTTGCAGTTTCTTTCTCAATTAAGTTAGGTCGTGGGTTGTGATTGACATTTCCGTAACGATGATGGAGGCGATAAGGGAGAAGATGTTTCAAGGTTGGTTAACGTTTGGGCTTCTCTATTTGGGCTTTTAGGATGGTTTTGCATTAATTCAATGTGTGCGCGTTATTATGATGAGATATTTCGTTGACATGAAGCAGTTATTATTATTATTTTTGGCTGATTATTTTGAGAATAAAAATATTGTATATAGTTAAACAATGACATGGCAAGTTGATTGGCTGAGAAAATTCAGCATTTTGCTGATGTGGATAGCCTAAGAGCTCTCCAATTCTTCCCCTTTTATATAAAGGAGACTATGGGCTTCTCCGGGCTACGCCCGGAATTTGTGATGAATTGTGAAATTTTTGTTTGTATTTTTAAGTTTTTTAGTTGTTTTCTTTTAGAACCGATAGTTAAATTTAGTTGGTTTTTGATTTTGTATGAACTTGTTGAATAGATTTTCTTGCTTTGTTCTGATTTTTTTTTAAACTAAACGTTAATTAAAATATAGTAATCCAATTTGGCCAAACAAATGTACCGACTAAATTGATACAAAAATAAATCTCTAAAACATCATCTATTGAGAGACGAAGATAGTATCTTCATTTGAGAAAAATGATATTGCAAACAAAAAAATTGATCGACTTAACTTCTCTTTTTAAGAATTTCTCTTTTAAACATTTTCTCTGTTCGAGACAATTTTCTCTGACTCTCTTTTAAACATTGGTGACATTATTCTCATTGTCTGTGGCATATTCATCTAGAACCAGCCAATGATATGGAAACCACCAAGTGAATAAGATTATTCTTACTGCTATTTAATGGAGTAAAAAAAGTTTGATAAGATGATTTATTTCTTAATCCATTTGTTTCTGAAATTTTCCCCAAACCACCAATCCCCTACTTCCTGCCACCATTTACCAAAAACATGTGCATCTACTTCCTGCCACCGTTTACCAAAAACATATGCATCAAAATGCTTACTCTCATACCACTGGCATATGAGTTTGCAATCAATGCTCAAGTTAGTTAAATTATAAGGACTGTCTTTTAGTTCTTCATTCATTCCAATGTGACAAACTTGAAAAATCAAACACGAAAACTTGATTTCAAGTTTATGCAAACTCAATTATATGTTGTCATACAATCAGTTTTTTTTATTTTTGTGGGCTGGGAACTTTTTAGGCTATTGGGCTTTGTCTTAAATATTCTGTTTCCCGGACATAATATATTGAACGTATATAATAAATAAACAGATTTATGGTATATATATATGATGTGTGTATAATAATTTTTTTAAATAGAAAATATAACAGGAAATGAAATTATTGACATGGCAGTTTGGTTGGCCACAAAAATTCAGCATTTTCTAAAAATAGTTTATGTAGTTTGGTTGTAAACGTTATTCATTATATCTTTTTGTTGTGTTGTTCGTTTTTTAGACCAAGTTACTATAATTTCATATTTAATATAGAGATACCAACAAAAAATCTTCGAAACATCCTATATAAAGATATGGAAAGAGTAGTTTGTAGTTGGATAATCGGTTCTAATGAATTTCTAGTTGTTGGTTTGAACATAAAATAGTTCAAAAAACATGAAATTGATTCATAACAATGACCTTATAGTTGAAATTTCTGGTTTCGATAGACATTGAATTCTCTTGGGTTGTGCTCCAACTTCAGTCTTATACAATATCTGATAATATATTGCATTTAATCAAGAAATGGAGAATTCGAAGACATTCAGTTGTTTCATTACTCATCTCTTAGTTTGAACTTTCTACTTTAAACTATTTACCATTTTATGGACATTAGCATCTCAATTTAGTTAATTTGAAAGAGTACAACTTAAAATGGTCATCTAGTTAATTAATAGAATTGTTCAAATAGGAATTTGTCCCCCATCTAAGGTTAAATTAAAAGTTTAAAAATCCTGGAAATAAGTTGGTTAACTATTACAATAAAACTTTTGTAACAATAAAACCTCTCGATGATATCTGATAATAATTTATTTCATTTTCCATATCGTTATGCTCTATATAATTATAGTAATTTTCTGATAAATCCCTTAAACTCTGAATTGACCATATAATGCATCTCAGATTAGCAGATTTGGTAAAACATCTCGAGCATGTAGAATCACGTTTCCTTCATGATTTTTGGCTATCCAATCCCCACCACAGATCAGATTCCTTGCCCTCCATAAAGCATAATGTTGCACTTAATCACATTCGGCTCTGGAAAAGACCATTTTTGTGCCAGATTCGAAAGTGAAGAAGAAGACGACTTCCTCTCCTCTCTCTGAAGTATATATACTTCATTCAAACCACTGCCTTGCTTCTTTTTTAGCTTCTTGTGTCCTCCGAATGAGTCTTGAATTCCTGTTTTTCCATATATACGACAACACCCATGGTATATATTGCATCAGATCTAAAGAATGCATATCATAAGACGAACCTAAAATTATAAAAAGTAAAACTTATTGGACTTGAACTTTCATAGTTATGGCATTGTACTGCAACCACCAGTTTGTATACTCCTGCAATTATTATCAAGAACTTACTCTCGCTTATGAGTTTGCAATCTATACTCAAGTTTCATACACTGATCATAACAATTTGGTGCTCCTAAATCCCGTCTGAGATTATATTTTACTCCTAATTTATGTCTAAGAGGACTTTGAGAGAAAAAGTTCAACCCCTTATGACTTATATTAGAACTTCGATGAACAAAAAGAACCAAAATTTACTCTAACCTTATGTCTTCAATGAGTCCAACATCTCCTTCTTGAACAATTGCAAACAACACACACAATGAAAGATAGTTTGACATGTAAGCTCCTGGTTATGTAATATGAGCAATGGCGAGTAAATAAGCATTCATGGCTTTAGGCTCCATCGTTCTAGTTCCATAGTGCATGCATAATATAGAAACATATGCGTAAATATATTTACAAACAAATTTCCAAATATATTGGACTTTGAGCACTAAAAATGACTGCTAAATTATGAGAAAACTAAATACATAAATTAGTTACCTCAAGGTGTACCAGGAAAATCCGAGGAGGGTTAACCATTCCAATCTCAATGTCTGTCAAATTCTCTGGCTTCTCAAAACACCTTTATGTTGAAAGAAGAATACACTTACTCCATGTTTGTTTGCACCTAAGAAAACTAAGCTCTAAGATCAGATGAATCAATAAAAAATTAGTTTGAATTGAGAAACAACAATCATAAGCTTGACTAAAGACCTATTTTGATTAATTAACGGTGGAATTTTATCATTTACCAGGAAGGTTTTGAGGGTGAGTGTAACTATTCCGACATCTTCAGTGTCATGACGAATAAACTTTAAACTCTTCGATAAGCATGTGCGGTTGTGAGCCACCAATTCCACTTTTAGCTTTCAAAAACTCGATGATGTCTTCATCAGTAGACTCAAAACTTCACACCTTTAGGAAGGCCAGTCCATGAAATCAGTACCTGAAACCAACAATACACGAATCAGAGTTTAAGAAAGGTCGTCTGTTTAAAACAAAACAGGAGTGGGATTGTACTTCACTAACATTGCTGTTGTCAATTCGGTAAGAGAAATTGGGGCATTTGACATACGCACCACATTTTTTTATCTACGAAGCTGAAGAAAGAGACGCATAATCGGATCAGTAAGATGCGATATGTATCAACTGCAATACGCACATGAAAATATACAGAGCACATGCCTCTTTGTTTAATGCTCACTGAATGTCATCACAAGTAAATGTAGAAGCAATGAAAATATCCTGAAATTGTTGGTTAGAAACCAATAGTCAATAAGCAAGAATATACCTTACACAAACCAGTCTTGTTTGTAGCACTTTCTTCTTCCTCTAAAATTATTAATAATAATTCTTCCTAAGCCGAGCATCAAGAATCAGCAATTCTTGTGAATCAATGAAGAAAAACTAAGATTAAAGAATCAATTCTATGTACTAATGAAATCGTGTTTATGGATTCCCTCATATTTTTGGAAATGTCATCTTGGTGTTTGATTCCCATTCAATTGCAAATCGTAGGCCAAGGTGTAATAAACAAATCAATCAAAGATCAAAGATCATCATTCGTAGAGCATATCCCTCATATTTCGGCCTTTGAAGGGATTTTGATTGCTAAAGATTTTGAGCATGGAGATTTTAACGAATCATGTAAATTGCAGCAAGTTTTCAAATCTAAGCCATATTAAGCTGCCAAATTCCACTTATTTATAAGATTTGCACAAGTAAGCAACGCAACCAATTGAACCCAAATCCGTACCTGCTTCAACTTTGGTCGGGGCGAATTCGAGATAAAGAAGAACTTGATAGCATCGTCCATCACCGTCTGCTCATTACATAGAAAAGAAAATCTCTTTAGCTAATAAATTGAATACGGAAATTCAAACCATTCATTGTGAATCAGTCGATTCAATGATGATTCGTCGAAGGAGAAGATGAGTCAGAAGTTTGTTTTGATTTTAGTTCTTGCATAGATCGGTTTTCTTGAGAGTTCCTCACTTTAAAGATGGAAAACACATCATCCATAAACCCTTTTAAGTTGATTGTTTGACGATTGGAGTTGTCTGTATGCGTTTCGATCACATAGATCCGGTGATCCGACGAGAGAAGGCGAGAAGACGTGCCATAAAAATATAGAATTAGACGTGTCTTCATACTGTGAGCTGACGTGGCAGTGGCAGGAGCAGGAGAGAGCCCTTGCCCTTTTGTGTGAAGTCAGGTCTATTGTTACGAAAATTAAATATTTTAATTAAAGCTCAATTGGTATTATTTATTACAGGGAAAATGAAATGGGCCGACCACTTAAGGAGGTTTTTTGGGTTTTTGGGTTTTCTCATCTGATATGTTATATTGTTCTTTTTTGGTTAAATGTTAGTTATGGTTTTTTTCAAGTTAATATTTAAAAATGAATTGAAATTATTGAGTTGGCCAAATAATAGGCCGAGAAAATTCAGCATTTTGGCTGATGTGGATGACCTAAGAGCTCTCCAATTCTTCCCCTTTTATATAAAGGAGATGCCACGGAGACTACCAAGCCCTTTGTACCAAAGAAACAAATCCTTTATCTCCGATTGGACCAAAGCCAATTATTGTCCTTAATTATGTGAAACACATCATAGTAAGAGAACAAATATAAAAGTCAAAAGAACACTGGCCATTATCAAATGATTTTTAATTTTTAACCAAAAACAAAAAGTCATATAAGTGAAAATCGTTGATAAAAGTAATAATAACAATGAGGGCAAAAAAGTAATAATAACTAAGGCTGGCTGTTTAGAACTCCCCCAAATCATTAAACTTTATCGGGAAAATCGCATAAAAAACCTTCAAAGTGGCACGTACTGACACTTTAAACCTTAAGAGTTTATAACTAACACTTTAAACCTCCAACTTGACATTATTAACAAGATAAACCATCAACTTGGCATTTCTGTACGCGCCGTCAAAATTTTAAAAAGAATAGTTAACACCGTTAACGGAACAGTAACTCCGTTTTTTTTTTAAATCTGATTGATTTAATTGGTGACGTGTCAAATTTTTTAATTAAAACAAAATTAAACCCTTTACCAGAGATTCGAACTCGTTACTTCACTATCAACACAACAAGGGATAACCACTGTGCCACTACAACCAATTGTTTAATTGTCAAACATATAAATATATATTATATACCGTTTGGATGAATCTGTACCATCATCTCCTTGTTGCAGATCTAGGAAGAATATCTTAAAGCTTTAAGTTCCTCAATTTCATACTTAAAATCAAGCAAAAAAAATGCTTGCGAAATTTAAAGGATATGTTTTCGGAATCTCTTATGTGAAATTGATTACAACTAAAATTAGCCCAATGTCATGGAAGAACAAATAAATTTAAGGTTCAATTTTTTTTTTTTTTAAATCAGATTTAAACCCTAAATACATTAAAACCTCTATAAATTAATAATGTAGGGACCTTGAAAAATTAATATTTTAGAGAGATATTAATTTATATATATTTATAGAGAGAAATCCTTTTTAGGTAATATGTTTCTTAAAAAAATTTCCGAGTGATATTATATTATAGAATTTAATAAATCTATTTACCAAAATGACATGAAATTTTGATTAAAAATTTCCATTATTATAATAGAGTTGATGATATTAGCATAACAGACGATCAAATTAAAATGGTATACTATGTATAAAATTTAGAAGAAATTATAGTTATTATTCCTAATGTCGATAAATACATTTAAAAAGAGTTATGTATAAAGAATCAGTTATTTTGCCTAGAATTTTTTCAAAAGTTTATGATAAAGACCGAGAAAACAATTATAAAAGTTTTTGATGTAATACGTAAAGTTAAAGATAATGTCTAATGAGATTCTCATGTTTAAGTCAAAACAAAAATCATTAAAACTATGTTTAGAACATTATCATATATATATATATACATAATTATATATGATTATTAATTTATACTATTATTGGGACCATATTTTACATAAGAGTGAAAAAAATTATTATCTTATCATTTTATCAAATTTCGCTAACTTTTACATTGGCCCGACTCGGGACCGGAAGATTTTATTAATATATGGTAATTATTAATTTATAGAGTATTAATTTATGGAGGTTCAACTGTAAATACCGAATCTGAGTATTCAAAACTCAGAAATAAAAATAATTCGAACTAACTAGAGATACAAAGATATAAAAAAAATGGGAAGATGAGAAAGAGAATCAAAGAAGAAAAAGCGATGTGAATCTGGACAGATTCATCCAAACGGATTATATAATATATATGTATATGTGTGGCAATTAAACAAAAGGCTGTCGTGGCACAGTGGTTATCTCTTGATTTGTTGACAGTGCAGTAACGGGTTCGAATCTGTGGTGGAGGGTTTAATTTTTTAATTAAAAAATTTGACACGTCACCAATTAAATCAATCAGATTTTTTTTTAAAAAAAAATGGAGTTACTGTTCTGTTAACGGTGTTAACTATTCTTTTTAAAATTTTGACGGCGTGTACAGAAATGCCAAGTTGATGGTTTATCTTATTAATAATGTCAAGTTGGAGGTTTAAAGTGTTAGTTATAAACTCTCAAGGTTTAAAGTGTCAGTACGTGCCACCTTGAAGGTTTTTGATGCGATTTTCCCAAACTTTATCTATTTACATCCTGTTGTGAAAGTCAAAAATTTACGCAGTGATAAATTGTGTTCACACTTGCAAAATTATCTTCTCGTGTACGTTTTATTATCGTGTGGACCTCACTATCACTATGCACGCACAGTAAATTTTATCCGTTTAACTTCTATATAAAGAACGTGTGCGTACGTTCATTTGTAACAATTCACAATATCAACTTCAGCATCAATAAGAAGACATTCTTTCGTTCTCTCTTCTTAGTTTGTTCCGATTTTTCGAGGGTCTAAATCTTTCACTTATTTCTTAAATTTTTCCTCAGAACAATTATCTATTTTTCTTTTATAACACGTTATCAGCACGATAACTATAAAATTTCAACTTTTATATGCATACTTATAATACCTTGGGCGGATTGTTGCCTCTATAGTAATTTATGATTTTGCAGTGGTTGCTTAACGCACCATTATGTATCGTTTATTACGGTGGGCGGGTTGTCACCTCCATATTTACTTACGGTGGATGCTTTATGCACCATAATTATTTATTTACTTGTTTATGGACGGTTAAGCCGCCTGCTAATTTATTTACTGGTTTAATTATTTTGTTTATCTATTAATGGCCGGTTTAGCCGCCTGTTAATTTATTAAGGATAAATTATTTACTCTTATTAATGGTCGGTTTAGCCGCCTTCTAATTTATTTAACGCTTTAATTATTTATGTTAGTGGTCGGTTTTGCCGCCTAACCATTTTATTTATTTACTGCTTTTACTGTGGATGACTATGTCACCATATTTTTATTAAATATGTGTTTATTTTATGGTTATTACATAAAATGATTAATTAACTATTTATAAATTTAATATATGAACCGGTAAATTTTATTTGATTGATTATTAAATATTTTAAAAATTAATTTATCTTTTACATCTGAATTTACAACGGTCACAAAGAAAATTTTTATAAAAATTTATCTTTTTAAAACGGCTAGTTAACGGTTATGAATAGTGATTTTTAATCTATAAATATACTTATTTTTCACTCTTTAATTTCATTCATAATTTTCTTTCATCTCTTTTCAAAACTAAGAAAATGTTTCGCCTTTTCTTAATCATCATAACATTTGTAATTTTTGCTTGTATTTACGGTATCTATATTGGTGATTTTACTCCGAAAGAGTACATCATGAGTCTTATCTTAATGTTTTATGCATTAATATTTCTTGTAATTTCTTGTATTATTAATTTGTGCAGTTGATCTTAATTAATAAAATTCTAATTATGATTTATAATTTTTATTTTAGAAATAAATGGCAAATATCGAGAAGCTTAAGATTCCAGCTCTCCAAGTCACTGGAGAAAACTACATAGCATGGTCCACGAATGTCGAACTTCATCTAGATGAAATGAATATATTGGATACTATAAGAGAGGGAAACGAATCGCCTAGCCATGAGAAATCAAGAGCGATTATTTTCCTAAGGAAACATCTAGATGGAAATCTTATACATGATTATGCAAAAGTAAAAGACCCTGTAGAGTTGTGGCAAGCTCTAAAAGAAAGGTTTGATAACCAAAGGGCAATAACTCTTCCTCATGCTCTTGATAAATGGGCAAATTTGAGGTTTCTAGAATTTCAGTCGGTAGAAAAGTATAATTCTGCCATGTTAAGGATTGTGTCCCAGTTGGAATATTGCGGTAAGCATGTGAGCGAAGAAGAGATGCTCAATAAGACTTACCTCACTTTCCATAAGGAACATTATGTTCTAGCAGAACAGTACAGAAACTCCAGGTACCGAAAGTTTTCCGAGCTGATTGTAGCACTTACAATAGCGGAGAAGAATAGTCAACTTCTCATCAAAAACCACAACGCTCGGCCTGTAGGAACCAAAGCAATCCCTGAAGTGAATGCTATGGTTGTGAAAAATCCGGAGAAAACGGATGTACAAAATCCAGAAAGAGGAGGTCAAACTTATCGGGGTCGTGGTGGTCGATTCAATCGAGGTCGCGGAAAGTATTATAACCCGCAAGGACGGAAGTCATTCAAATGGGTTCGATCTGAACAGAATTGTAAAGGCAATGAAACCAAAAGTAATGCCACCCAGAAGCGTGACGGAATCTGTTACAGATGTGGATCGAAAGGACATTGGTCCCGTGTGTCGAACTCCTTTACATCTTTGCAAGTTGTACCAAGAGTCTGTTAAAGGCAAAGGAAAGGAGGTGAACCTAATGGAACACCCAGAAGGTGATACCCATCTCGACGCTTTGGACTTTGAGAATGATAACGAAGTTACCGACCTTGCTGAAGACTAAAATGCTTGTAGTGAGACTACTGAATAGTCTCTAGTTATGCCATGTATAATATTATGTTTTTCGGTTGTTTTGAAGAATAATGTTGTTTTACCAACAAAATCATATATATAATTAGGGAGTCCTCTCTCCATCTAAGGTGTCCACATAGGCAAAAAAAAAATTTTAACAATTAATTTTAGTTTTAAGTTCATCTAATTCATGTTTATGTATATTTATTGTTACTTATAGCTACTAATTTTTAAATTAAATTAGAAAACGAAAAATAAGTCCATAAATTACTAAAAGTAGAAATTAATATTCGAATATTTACTATGAATTTATAATAACGATAAAAGTTTATATATTCAATTTCAAAAATTGGAAATATGTAAAATGAATATACATATAAGAAAAAGTGAATAAAGATATTAGCGACATCAAAGAATCAAAGAAAAAAAATCTTGAGTGTCAGAAAACTGTTAAGAGGCTATTGTTTTTTTTTTGTTATGAACGCACTTACACCTATTCGTTAAAGAACATATGAGCATATTTGAACTAATGAGGGATGAACGTGTTAATATAAGAGGTTGTTGATCTAAAGATAAATAATATATATTATTTCACTAAAAGGATACTGAACCATCTAATTAAAGATGAGATAATAAGATGAAAATTTAGGATATACGATTTTATTTATAATGTTATATAATTTTATGGAAGTATGAAAGAAAAATATGAAAGTGTTATAATACTATTATTTTAAAGATATAAGGTATAAATTGGTGGTGTAAAACAAAAAAAACACACGCATTGCTTGAGTTATGTTCTACTAAAAATAAGTAAACAAAGTAACATAAAATTTTAAATAGTTAAATCAAATTTATGTCGTTAAGTTTAATAAATGCATCATACGAACCATATTTTAGGCTTATATGAGTATATATTTTCGAATTAAAAATTACAATAATGAATTACTTTTATTTATATGGTCATTAGAAAATAATCAAAATATTATGAATTTATATATAAGAGCGCTGAATAGAAATGTTAATAAAAAATAATCAAAGAAAAAATAGATACAATGATGTTAATTATTGAGGTATCGTAATTGAGTTTTAGCCGATTGTTAAGAGACTGAAAGCTTTTAAGAAAAGAGGATGTATGATTTTACTAAAGGATATTAAACGATTTAACTAAAATAAGAAAATAAGGTGAAACTTTAGAATATAATATTTTATTTAAAATGTTATTTTCAATTTTTGGAAGTAGAAAAGAAAAAAATTGAAAACGTTGTAATATCGTAGTTTAAAAAAAATAAAAAAAATATTAAATTTGATATATATAAAGTATAAAATTAATGGTCATATTATTCATAAATTGTACAGCAAAATATACCAAGAATAATTTGTGATCTTTATATAAGAATGTACGTAATCCTACAAAAAGGCATTCCCCGACGAGCTTATGTAATTCAATATTTGAATAAATGATTTTAAAAATCTAGAGAAACAAAAACTATTTTCGAAATGTTTGAGAAAACGTAAAAAAAAATATGTATAAATTAACTTTCTATAATTATATTAGTGTTTTGTGAAAAAATGATAAAAGTAAATATATTGGTTATATTTAGAATTTGTTTGAAAATTGGATGAATTTATTATGTAATAATAGATAAAATAATAAGTTCTCAAAAACTAAACAGTTATTTATTCAAATACCAAATCGAAAGAATTTCAAAAAAAAGAATTAAAAACAAATTAAAAATTGAAAATATGATATTATAATATGTAAATAAATGTAAAATATATATACTAACATAAAATACTTAATAATTCATGTTATACATGATACTAATAGAAAACATAGAAAAATAACACAAAAATATCAAAAGAAGCCAAACTCGCGCAACGCGCGAGTCCAACCCTAGTAATGTATAATTAGTGTGTGTTTACTCTTTTATGAATGAAGTTTGTTTTCCTTTATTGATGTTTTATCTTGATTACAGAAATGGACAAAGGTACGAACAAATCCATACCCAAAGGAAATGTTAGAGATGGAACAACGCACACTATTATGAAACACAAAAGCTATTTCTCTAACTTAAAACCAACGAGAGTTACAGTTGATACAATATCGGGCCCTGCAGACTTGATTGAAGGAACTGGTAAAACCAACTTTATGTTGCCTAATGGAACAAAGTTTTCCATAAGTAATGCCTTATTTTCTCCGGATTCTAAAGAAATTTGTTGAGTTTTAATGACATATATCTTCAAGGATTTGATACTCAGTCAGCAACTGAGAATGGAAAGAAGTATATGTTCATAACTTCTGATAAATCAGGAGAAAGACAAATTTTAGAGAAAATACCAAAGTTTCCTTCTGGTTTGCATCATACATACATAAATGCAATAGAATCGCATCTTGCAATCAAACAAAAACCAGAAGATTTCACATTATGGCATGATCACCTTGGTCATCCAGGCACTTCTATGAAGCGAAAAATCGTAGAAAACTCTCATGGACATCCACTGAAAATCCAAGAGATTTATCAGGCGAATAAAATGACATTTGTAGCATGTTCTCTTGGAAAATTGATTACGAGGCCATCCCCGACTAAAATTGATAAAGAATCACCAAAGTTTCTTGAACGAATTCAATGCGCTATTTGTGGACCAATACATCCACCATGTGGATTTTTCCACTATTTTATGGTATTAATTGACGCATCCAGCAGATGGTCACATGTTTGTCTATTATCGTCTCGAAACTTAGCATTTGCAAGGTTTCTAACTCAAATTATCAGCTGAGGGCACAATTTCCGGATTATCCCATTAAAAGAGTTAGATTGGACAACGCTGGTGAATTCACGTCTGAAACATTTAATGACTATTGTATGGTAAGGGGGATTGATGTTGAACATCCAGTAGCTCATGTTCATACACAAAATGGTTTGGCTAAATCATTAATTAAACGTTTGCAATTAATTGCAAGACCTTTGATCATGAGATCAAAGCTCCCAACCTCTGTATGGGGACACGCTATTTTACATGTTGAGGCACTTATCCGAGTGAGACCAAGTGCAACCCATTACAACTAGTTTTTGGTCATGAACCAAATATTTCTCATCTAAGAATTTTTGGTTGTGATGTGTATGTGCTTGTAGCACCACCACAACGTACAAAGATGGGACCGCAACGAAGGTTAAGGATATATGTTGGTTATGATTCTCCATCCATTATACGATATTTAGAGCCTCAAACTGGTGATGTCTTTACGGCACGGTTTGCCGATTGTCATTTTGATGAGAAAGAATTCCCAGTTCTAGGGGGAGAAAATAAACAAGTAGGAAAGGATATAAAGTGGAGTGTACCATCTTTATTACATCTTGATCCTTCTACAAAACAGTCGGAACTGGAAGTTCAACGAATTATACATATGCAAAGTATAGCAAATCAGTTACCTGATGCTTTTGCAGATACGAAGACGGTAACTAAGTCACATATTCCAGCTGCAAATGTTCCTGCTCGGGTTGAAATTCCCCAAGGAAAAAAAAGAGCAAATGATACACGCGAGTCTAGGACCCGCCTGAAGCGTGGTAGACATGTTGGTTCTAAAGATAAAAATCATAGAAAACGTAGGGAATCCGAGAAGCTTGATGTTCCCTAAATAGCCGAAAATATTTTGGAAGAAAGACATCAAGAAACGAATGATAATGTAGAGCATCATGTGCCTGAAGAAAATCATGAGAATTCTATAAATTACATTTATAATGGGAAGATTTAGAATCAAAGTAAAATGGATGTCATGGATGATGTTTTCTCATATCTTGTGTCGAAAGAAATAAATGAGGAAAACGAAGATCCAGAACCACAGTTGGTATATGAATGTCAAAAGAGACATGACTGGGGAAAATGGAAATGAGCCATCCGAGTCGAACTCGATTCATTGAATAAACGCAGTGTATTTGGACCGATTGTACTTACACCTGCAGATGTAAGACCAGTTAGTTACAAATGGGTTTTTGTTCGAAAACGAAATGAGAACCACGAGATTACGAGATACAAAGCTCGTCTTGTGGCTCAAGGTTTTTCTCAAAGACTTGGAATAGATTATGAGGAAACTTATTCTCCGTTATGGATGCCATCACATTTAGATTCCTGATGAGTCTACCAGCTGGTGAAAACCTAGAAATGCGTCTTATGGATGTTTTTACTGCTTATCTGTATGGATCATTAGATACCGATATTTATATGAGAATTCCATATGGGTTTAAAATGCCAGAAGCATTACAATCTAAACCTAAAGAGTTATGTGCAATAAAATTGCAGAGATCATTATATGGGTTAAAACAATCTGGACGAATGTGGTACAATCGTCTCAGTGAGTATTTAATGAAAGAAGGATATACGAATAACCCAAAATGCCCATGTGTTTTCATCAAAAAAACAACATCTGGATTTGTGATTATTGCGGTATATGTTGATGATCTAAACATAATTGGAACTCAATATGAAATATAGAAAGCATCTAATTATTTGAAAGGAGAGTTTCAGATGAAGGATCTCGGACATACAAAGTATTGTCTTCGTTTACAAATTGAGCATTCTCAAAAGGGTATATTTGTACACCAAGCTACATATACCAAAAGAGTGTTAAAACGATTCAACATGGACAAGGCAACTCCGTTGAGTACTCCTATGGTCGTTAGATCACTACAAATTGAAAATGATCCATTTCGACCACATGACGAAAATGAAGAAATACTTGGTCCTGAAGTACCATATCTAAGTTCAATCGGAGCACTCATGCATCTTGCGAATTGTACTCGTCCTGACATCTCATTTACTATTAATCTTTTAGCGAGATTCAGATCGTCTCCCATACGAAGATATTGGAATGGGATTAAATATAACTTCCGATATCTTCAAGGGACGATTGATTTAGGATTATTCTATCCTAAAAATTTGCAAGATCAAATGGTTGGTTTTGCAGATGCCGGATATTTGTCAGATCCGCACAAAGCGAGATCACAAACAGGATACGTTTTTACTATCAGAGGCACTTCAATATATCATGGCATTCTCAGAAGCAAACACTTGTATCTGCTTCTTCGAATCATGCTGAAATTATTGCACTCCATGAAGCAAGTCGAGTCGATGTATTTCGCTCAGGTCAATTTGTCAACACATCCGATCATGTAGCGGATTACACGTAAACATGGAGCCAACGATCTTATATGAAGATAATGTTGCATGTGTTGCCCAGACGAAGGAAGGATATATTAAAAGTGATAGAACCAAACATATCCCTTCATAGTTCTTCTCATACACCCAAGAGCTTGAGAAGAATAAAGAGATTGAAGTGAGATATGTTCGATCATGTGATAATGTTGCAGATCTCTTCACAAAATCACTTCCTACCTCGATATTCAAGAAGCATGTATATGACATTGGAATGCGCCATCAACGAGATCTATATGCTTGATCATTCGAGGGGGAGCTTGCGTGGTTGTACTCTTTTTATCCTACTAGGGTTTTTCCTACTGGGTTTTCCTAGAAAGGTTTTTAACGAGGCAACCGAAAGACATAACGCAAGAGACATAGTGGCATTGGTCTCCAAGGGGGAGTGTTGTGAAAGTCAAAAATATACGCAGTGATAAGTTGTGTTCACACTTGCAAAATTATCTTCTCGCGTACGTTTTATTATTCGTGTGGACCCCACTGTCACTATGCGTGCACAATAAATTTTATCCGTTTAACTTCTATATAAGGAACGTTTACGTACGTTTATTTGTAACAATTCACAATATCAATATCAACTTCAGCATCAATAAGAAAACATTATCTTTTCTTTCATTCTCTCTTCTTAGTGTGTTCCGATTTTCCGAGAGTTTTAATCTTTCACTTATTTCTTAAATTTTTCCTCAAAACAATTATCCATTTTCTGTTATAACACATCCAAACTATTTACCTCTTTATCCGATGGTGTTTCTCTAAAGGTGGAGATTACTCATCTCAGAGTGGTTATCGGTTCCAGGAAGTTCTCACGGAAACACAAACGGGCCAATCTCAGTCTCTACCACTCATAGAAAAGAGCTTGTGGTCAAGATTATGGAAAATTAAAACATCCCCAAAGCTGAGGCATTTCTTGTGGAAAACTCTAGCAGGAGCAGTGGCGACTAAACAACGTCTACAGTCAAGAGGAATTCCTTTCGAGCCTACATGTATATCCTGTGATAAGACACAACCAGAGAGTATATGCCATCTCCTCTTCTCGTGTGACATTTCTATGGAGACTTGGGAACTCTCGGGTATACCTTTTCCCTCAGCAGGTTTTTCCCCCAACTCTGTCTTTCTTAACATCCATTACTTATTGGAATGCATACGGAATCAAGCTATGGATCCTTCTTTGAGCCGGAATTTCCCTTGGATTATTTGGCACTTATGGAAGGCTAGAAATGCCTTGGTGTTTGACAATGTTCGGTTTAGTGCTACAAACATTATCGAAAAAGCAAAAGAGGATGCATCAATTTGGTTTTCTATCAATTCCTCTGCCCCACCTACCATTCAGGGGTCCTCTGCCTCAAGACTGTCCACATGTCCAGTTTCTTCATGGACCCTACCCCCTCCCTCTGTGATTAAGTGCAATCTAGGAGCTGAATGGAATGATAGAAGCTTTGACGGTGGGGTGTCTTGGATTGCACGTAATCATGAAGGAGAAACTTTGTTTCATAGTCGTAGGTCTTACGCGCGTCTTTCATCGAAACTAGAAACAGAGTTATGGAGTTTCTTATGGGCTGCTGAATCGGTAGCTAATCTCCAAATTTCACATGTAATTTTTGAAGCTAATTTCCTTCAAGCTAAAGAAGCCCTTTTGAGTCCTCGAACATTTCCGATGTTCCACAAGTTGATTGACCGCATCTATGCAACTCTGAGGAGTTTTGAGTCGTGGAGCTTAGTCCATGTCCCTGACCAAGGTAACCAAATTGCAAGCTTGATTGCTTAAAGTGTCATTGGGGAGAACATGCATCAATCTTATATAGCTCGTGGTCCTCCGCAATGGCTGGTGCACAAGATTATTTTGGAGGCTAAAGCTCCAGGATGATGCTCCCCCTTCTCTTGCTGTTTTCAAAAGTTCGATTATGGGTAATGTGTTGTTTCCTCTTGATTCCCATAGGTATGGTGTTGTCTCTCTCTCACTTAATATCCCCTAAAGCCTATTGGCATGTTTTATTTTTCTTTGGTTCGTGGCTTGTTTTGGCCAGTGTTAGAGGTTTCCTCTGTTGTACTATGGATCCAATTTCGTTTTATACATCAATATCAGCGTTAAAACAAAAAAACCACCCAATCAATCTAATCTTTCTTAATTCCAATCTCTATAATTAAAATTATATAACTCGTGATTTACATAGAAAAATGCGTTTGCAAAATTGTGATTGACCAGAAACCCAAATCACGGATCTGACTCGGATTGAAAAAAAATCACGACAAATAAAAAGCAATAAATCGATTTAGGGAAAATTCAATCACGATTTATATGATTTTAATAATTAGATATTGTTTAATGACTGGGGGGTTTTTAAACCGTAATCCCTAATAACTATGTTCACAGGCAGAACATTCTTGAACCAGTCGAAAATTGGGTCTATTCAGATCATCACTTATTAAACCGATCGGTACCATCTTTTATTTGAGCTGATTACATTGAGAATTCGGTTCGGTTTTAGAACCCCAATCCGAATAAAATTGATCGGTTTAAATTATGAAGACCCTAGTTTTCTCAACACTTGTCGTTTCCGTCTGGAGTGGAGAATTTTGGGAAGAGACGAATCTGAAGAATTTCACAAGAATAATGGAACAATCGTATGTTTCTCTTTTCCCTCTATGAACTGTTCTGAACCGTAAGCTTCAAAACCCTAACTCTTGTCTTTTCTTATATGATTTCAGTGATGTAACTTTGAGAAATCCAAGTCTTGTGAGTGAGGATAGGATCAGTGGGTTACCTGAACCTTTGATTCTTCAGATATTGTCTTCACTTCCAACAAAAGATGTCGTAGCCACGAGTGTGCTATCTAAACGATGGGGTTCTTTTTGGAAGGTGGTTCCGAATCTCGAGTTTGAATCTTACGGGAACATGCGGAGATTTGCAGAGAATGTTTGCAAGTGTCTGCTTTCACATAAAGCTCCGGTCTTGGAGAGTTTGCATCTCAAACTTGGAAATAGATGTGAGGATGTGTATGTTGGAATATGGGTTGCGATTGCATTTAATCGCCATGTTCGTGAGTTCTTACTCGATCTTAATTTTTACGAAGGTGAACCACTCAGATTTCCAAATTGCTTGTTCTGTTACGATGAACTTGAGACGTTGAAACTCAAGAACAAAGTTCTTCTTGATGTTCCTTCTCTTGTTCCTATGAAGTCTCTTAAAACCCTTCATCTTCATTCTGTGGTGTACAAAGACAATGCGTCTGTTCGTAATCTTTTCTCTAGCTGCCCTAATCTTGAACATTTGGTCGTGCGTCGAGGTTGCTTCTACAATAATGTTGTGGAGTTCGTTATCTTTGCGCCGTCTTTGAAGACACTTTTGCTTCACGTTCCTAGTTCTGGTAAAGAGAATATGAGCTATGTGATCAACGCTCCTTCTTTGGAGTATTTGAATCTCGACGAGTTAGAAGGTTATGAGTTATGTTTGAGTGAGAATGCGTTTGAGTCACTAGTTGAGGCAAATATTAGAAATGTTACTTGTTTAGCCAATGAGATGGCTATGGGATCTCTCAAGTCAGTTAAACGTCTTTCCTTGGACTTAACCTCTTTGCAGGTAACTTTGCGGGTTTTTTCTATTATAGATTCTGGTTTGTGTATGTACTGATAAGTGTCTCATGAATAGATTGCATTTCCTATTGGAGTTGTCTTCGATCACTTGGTCTATCTAGAAATGTATTCACATAAAATGGAGTGGTGGAATCTCCTTGCGCTCATGCTCGATAGCTCTCCTAAACTACGAGCCCTCAAGCTTATTGGTGATGTAAGATATTTTATTATTAGCAGCTATGTGGTTAGTTTTGAAGTTCTATTAATGATATACATTGCATTTTCCCTTGTGTAGAGTTTGTCTCATAAGCAACCTTGGGATTATAACAAGAAAAATAAGGATCAGGGGAAATGGAATGAGCCAGAGCATGTCCCTGAATGTTTGTTGTTCAATCTCGAGACATTGGTGTGGGTAAGACACGATTGGGTAAGAGAAGAAGAGAAAGAAGTGGCTATATACATTCTAGAGAACGCAAAACAGTTGAAGAAGGCAACTTTCACCGCGTATCCCATTGAAGCGAAAATGCACTACAAGTTGGCAAGAAGACGAGAGATGCTCAGCGAATTGGATGGTGTGGTCAGAGCCTCCAGTTCATGCGAGCTTGTGTTCCCAGTCGAATGATCTTGTATATGTTTGGGACTCTTCTTATCACAAAGAGCTTTTGATTTATTTTGTTTAGAGGGATTTTTGCATCTGTTTTGGATTTCGAATACGGTGCTAGGTATGGCCGTTGGGAGATTATTAGAGTTTGAACCCACCATTTTATCTTATTATATAAAGGAGAGTTTGTCAAAATTGTAACTCACGGGATCGGGACATGTGTTTATTATCGATTGAGATGAGGACAGGTGTTAAAATACTCTATTTAAAATAAAGCAATTAGAAAAATATATATATCATTATGTTAAACCAATACAATAAAGAAACATTAACATTTTTCTTATTGTTTCATTAACATATTTCTAAAAGTCAAACCAAATATTATGTAAGTCGTTTAAAAAGAAAAGCAAAATATAAATACCATTATGTTAAAAAAAAGGTTACATCACAAAAGTGAAACTTTATATATAAAAATAAAATAAATGTTAAACCATAAATTATCTTAAAATGAACAGTAAACATACGTTCAACCTTTCAAAAATGTTATTACTTCAGAAAAAGCAAATCCAAAAACTATATAATATCACACATCTCTCATTAGTTAATGTACTAATTTTATTTATGTTACCAATTTTGAGACTATTTTGTTAGTATATGTAATTGTATTTTCTGAAATTCCATGTTGTAATATAAAGATTTAAGTTTAAATTTTCGTAACTGGATTTTTATTTAAAAATTATCAAATATGTAAAGAAATTCATTTCAAAAATTACTTTTTGAAAAATAATTGATGTTTATTTATAAAATTGATCCAGTTTCAAAGTATATAAGATTTCAAATATGATTTAAAACTTTATCATTCATTTAGACTCATTATTGATTTTTTTTACCCACAGTTAACAAAAAGTAATTTATGACTACATTATGTTAAACCAATACAATAAAGAAACATTAACATTTTTCTTATTGTTTCATTAACATATTTCTAAAAGCCAAACCAAATATTATGTAAGTCGTTAAAAAGAAAAGCAAAATATAAATACCATTATGTTAAAAAAAAGTTACATCACAAAAGTGAAACTTTATATATAAAAATAAAATAAATGTTAAACCATAAATTATCTTAAAATGAACAGTAAACATACGTTCAACCTTTCAAAAATGTTATTACTTCAGAAAAGGCAAATCCAAAAACTATATAATATCACACATCTCTCATTTGTTAATGTACCAATTTTATTTATGTTACCAATTTTGAGACTATTTTGTTAGTGTATGTAATTGTATTTTCTGAAATTCCATGTTGTAATATAAAGATTTAAGTTTAAATTTTCGTAACTGGATTTTTATTTAAAAATTATCAAATATGTAAAGAAATTCATTTCAAAAATTACTTTTTAAAAAATAATTGATGTTTATTTACAAAATTGATCCAGTTTCAAAGTATATAAGATTTCAAATATGATTTAAAACTTTATCATTCATTTAGACTCATTATTGATTTTTTGTACCGACAATTAACAAAAAGTAATTTATGACTCTATTAACGGGATTTTAATTTGGAATATAAATATACAGGTATAACTATACAAACTATCAATTTTAATATCTAATACTCGCATAATATGCGGGTTCTAATCTAGTCTTATTATATAAAGGAGAATTTCTCAAAATTGTAACTCACGGGATCGCAACACGTGTCAATGCTAATTTAGATTGTGACATTTGTTAAAAATTAAAATTTAAAATGGAAAACTAACAAAATCATTGTCAAGTAATTCGACAAATAATAAAAATGAAACTTTCTAATAGCCCAAAACTAATTAGAAAAAAGGAAAATTTCTAATAATTTAAACTTACTACAAATTGAGTTTTTAAAATTAATGTAAACTAATAATAAAAATGCAAAAGAACCAAAATAGAAATAATATAAGCTTAAACAAGGTAGACAAAATAATTTCAATTATATAAAAGAGAGAAATCTAATTATGTAAAGTTGGATGCGCACCAATCGTAACTCATTAGATCGTGACACGTATCAACTAATTAATTATATTTTGACATGTATGAGTAATTAAAAATAATATTTATGTATTTATTTAAAAAGTATAATTTCTATATTTCAAAAATGAGATTATTAAATCTTATAGAAAAAAAATATAGAAACCAGAAATTTTAAAAATAGAAAATCTATGTAAGATTTTAAAATGTAAAAAATGAAAGAGTAATATTATATATTGGTTTAAAAGTATAATTTTTATTTTTAAAAAATAGAAATTATTAGTGACAAAAAATGAAACTATTAAATCAAAAAGGTTAGATAACTAGAAACTTAGAAATAGGAATTTTAAAAATAGAAAATAGAAAATCTAAGTAAGATTTAAAATGTAAAATATGAAAGAATAAGATTGATCTTTATTATCAAATATATCCAATTTTAAGTTATAAAAGATTTCATATATACTTTTTGGAATCTTTTCATCATTTAGAAGGATTATTTTTGGATTTATGGATGACTTGAACCAATTTCTATTTTTTTACTCATGGTTACCATAATTGTAAGTTTTTATTAAACGGATTTTAATTTAGGATTCATAAATCTGATACAAACAATTAATTTCAATATCTAATACCCGCTTTTATGTATTGGTTTAAAAATTATAACTTTATTTTTAAAAAAATATAAACTATTAGTGACAAAAATAAATAGAAACTATTAAATCAAAAATATAAGATAAATAGAAACTTAGAAATAGAAAATTTTAAAAGTGGAAAATAGAAAATCTATGTAAGATTTAAAATGTAAAAATTGAAATAATAAAATTGATGTTTATTATCAAATAAATCCAATTTTAAATTAGATAAGATTTCATATATACTTTTGGAATCTTTTCATCCTTTAAATAGATTATTTTTGGATTTATGGATGATTTGAACTAATTTGTAATTTTTTACTCATGGTTAACATAACTGTAAGTTCTTATTAAACGGGATACATAAATCCAATACAAACAATTAATTTCAATATCTAATACCCGCATAATATGCGGGTCCTAATCTAGTTATTATATAAAAATGAGTTTGTCAAAATTGTAACTCACGGGATCGCGACACGTGTCTATTATCGATCGAGATGATGACACGTGTTAAAATGCTCTATTTAAAATCAAGCAATTAGAAAGTTAAAGATATTATTATGTTAAACCAATAAAATAAAGACACATTAACATTTTTTTATTATTTCATTAACATATTTCTAAAAACCAAACCAAATTTTATGTAAGTCATAAAAAAACAAAACAAAATACAAATACCATTATGTTAACAAAATAAATGTTACATCACAAAAATAAAATTTTATATATAAAAACAAAATAAATGTTAAACCATAAATTATTTTAAAAGGAAAGTAAACGTACATTCAATTTTATAAATGTTAAATCATAAATTGTTTAAAAAGAAAAAGTAAACATACGTTCAACCTTCCAAAAAATTTATTACTTCAAAAAAGCAAATCCCAAAACTATATAATAACACACACCTCTCACAATTTAACATACACTTCAAATCCTCAAATTTCTTTGAATACCACCTCCACAAATCAGTCAAAACTATTAAATTTTTGATCAATAGATCGAAATCGTGTTTACCGTCGAACTATTGCATGTATTTTTCGAAAGTGGGAAGGTAGAAATCTTAAAGCAAATAACATACTTATGGGAATGGAAGTTCTTCTACTTGATTAAAAAGTTAGTATATATCAATTACAGTAAAACCTCTATAAATTAATAATGTTGGGACTTTGAAAAATTATTAATTTATGGAGATATTAATTTATCGATAAATTAATAAATATAAATTTATAGAGATAAATCCTTTTTAGGTAATAGTTTTCTTAAAAAAAATTCGAGTGTTATATTATGAAAATTTAGTGAATCTATTTGCAAAAATGACATGAAATTTTGATTAAATTTTTTGATTTTCGCAATATAATGGGTGTTATTATCAGACTATCAATTAAAATGATATACTATTTATAAAATTTAGAAGAAATCATGGTTATTATCCCTAACGTCGGTAGACGCGTTTAAAAAAAGTTATGTATACAAAATTCAATTATTTGTTCATAATTTTTCACAAATTTATGCTACAAACCGAGAAAACAATCTTAAATTTTTTTGATATAATAAGTATAATTTAGATGATAAGGTCTAATTAAAGTCCAAACAAAAATCATTAAAACCATGTTTTAGTACATTATCATAGTTATAGATATATATGTGTTGAATTATATATGATTATTAATTTACACTATTATTGGGACCATATTTTACATATGAGTTTCAAAAAAAATATTATCGTATCTTTTATCAAATTTTGCTAATTTTTACATTGGCCCGACTCGGGACCGGAAGATTTTATTAATTTATGGTGATTATTAATTTATAGAGTATTAATTTATGGAGGTTCTACTGTATATCAAATTTTAAATTCTTCATCTTATCCAACACTTACCATACATTCTTGATGTTTTAAAAAATAAATTTATTAACCTAACATAATAAAGAAAATTTACAAAATAGAATAGTAATATATTATAATTTTATTTTTTACCCACTTTTAAAAAATAATTGATGTTTATTCATAAAATAGAGTCAGTTTCAAAGTATATAAGATTTCAAATATGATTTAAAACTTTATCATTCATTTAGATGAATTATTTTTATAACTTTTTGAAGATTTAAACTCATTATTGATTTTCTTACTCACCTAATTTATGACTATATTAACATAGTTTTAATTTAGAATATAACTATACATGTATAACTACACAAATTTTCAATTTTAATATTTAATACCCGCATATTATGCGGGTCCTAATCTAGTTGCTAATAAATTAACTTATTATTTATGTTGCCAAAAAAAAAAAAAAATTAACTTATTATTACAATTATTTGGGCTCAAATGTTACTTTGATTAAAATTTTAGAAGAGTCGGTTTACAATAAACACTATTTGGGTTAATAGAAAGGATGATGTCGTCGTCCAAAAAGTTTCAGGCAAAGAGACATCGGGATTAAATTCTTTTTTCTCTATCTTTCGACAAAAAAAAAAAAAAACATTTAAATCCTTTTACCTAATCACAAGTAGGTTAGTCGGCTCGGGGGAATTGTTAGGGTGCGTTTGTATTGAGAAGCCAAAATTTTGAAGGATTTTACCTAAGTAATTCCCTGGTCTACCAAATTGTTGTCGTTATCAAGGACAATGGAACAATGGTATGTTTCTTTGTATCGATTTATATTCTTATTTGCTTCCCGTTACGGATTGTTCCAAACCCTAACTCTTAAATATATTTTTTCCTACGGTTTTAGTGGTGAAAGATTAAGAAATCGTCTTGCTATGAGTGAGGATAGGATCAGTGTATTGCCTGAACCTTTGCTTACACGGATATTGTCTTTACTTGCAACAAAAGATGTCTAGCCACGAGTGTTTTGTCTAAACAATGGCCATCTCTTTGGAAGATAGTACCAAAGCTTGTATCTCTGGACCGGAAATATAATGTTGGCAAGTCTTTGCTTTCTCATAAAGTTCCGGTTCTAGAGAGTTAAACATCTGTTGGTTAGAGATAAGTCTAATGATCCGTATGTAGAAGATATTGCAGCATGGGCTGGAATTGCATTTGCACGCAATGTACGTGAGTTCGTACTCGATGTTTCTGTTTACTTTGGCTTGCCATTCCGGTTCCCTAGTGGCTTGTTTTGTTGTGATACACTTGAGACGTTGAAACTCAAGAACAAGATTCAAATAGATGTTCCTTCTCCGGTTTCTATGAAGTCCCTTAGAACTCTTCACCTTGAATCTGTGACGTACAAAGACAATGAATCCATTCGTAACCTTTTATCCGGCTCCCCTAATCTCGAATGTTTGCACGTGCATCGAGGTTACCCTAATCACGCTGAATTCATGATTGTGGTACCGTCTTTGAAGAGACTATTGATTAAAGATAACACTATTGGACGAAGTGGAGGTTATGTAATAAAAGCTCCTTCTTTAGAATACTTGAAAATTGAAGGGTTAAAAGGCTACGAGCGTTGTGTGATTGAGAATGCTACAAAGCTAGCTGAGGCAAGTCTTAGTGACGTCTCTCATCTAGCCAATGAGAACATTATGGGATCACTCATGTCAGTCAAGCGTCTTTCCTTGGACATATCACCCTTGGAGGTAACTTTTTGCTTATTGCAATTGAGTTATTGTTATCATAATAGTGTTTATATATTTACTAATGATACTATGATCTTTATGCATAGATTAAATGTCCTAGTGGTGGTATCTTCTATCAGCTAGTATATCTAGAGATGCAAAGACATAGAATGGACTGGTGGAGTCTACTTGCCCTAATGCTCGATAGCTCTCCTAAACTACAAGTCCTCAAGCTCATTGATGTAAAATATTTCATTATTAGTCACCTACCTTTTTTTTTATGATCCTTCTTTGGGGTTAATTTTGAAAGTCTAATAGAAATTTGCATTGCATTACTCTTTGTCTAGTGTTGGTCGGATCAGCAATATCGGCTTTATAGTATAAATACTTGTCTGGTCGTTGAGAAATGGAGTGAACCAAAGTATGTGCATGAATGTTTGTTGTCCCATCTCGAGACATTTGTGTGGACAAGATACGATTGGACAAGAGAAGAAGATAGAGAAGTGGCTACTTACATTCTAAAGAACGCAATACAGTTGAAGAAGACAGTTTTTTCCATTGGACCTGTTGAAGAGTTGGAAGAGAGACCTGAGATGCTCAAGCAGGTGGATCTCATAGCCAGGGCATCAAATTCATGTCCCGTTGTGTTTGAATTCGAATTATCTTATATGTCTAGACATTTTTGTTTTCGTTACTTATAACGTTTACTATATAGGTTGTACGTTAGTTTATTTGGTTAAAAGGATTTTTATTGGTTTTGGATTCCGAGTATACGTTTGCCATAGTTGGGAGATGCAAAATGTCACTATTTTGGATCCTAGCATTATTAGTTGTTTAATAGTGTTATCTTTAACCGATTGCATTAAGCCATTAACCTATGATCCATGTTTACATCATCACTGTTTTGTATGTTCTCTTAATATCACTTGTATTGCTCTCTTATTGCATTTACCTTTATGTATATTATATTGTAAATCACATAAAATGAATCAGTAACATTTTACAGTGTGTTCCCTTACCAGATCAATATAAGCAATTTAGTTTTTTGTTAGAATTCCTCTGTTTTTTTTTTTTTGGTCGGAAAAAAAAAATCCTCTGTTCAGAGCCATCAAATAAATGTGCGGATCCGCATTGAGAGTGCAGCTTATTCGAACAGTTTTCAATAGATTGCGAATTTTTTGAGACCTAACTGACATATTTGGGCAAGTGAATATTTTTTTTGGAACTGAAGTCCTCCTCTATCTAGTATCAAAATATGAACTTGATCCAATGGTGGAAAAAATTTCATTTGAGCCGAAACACTTGACTGACAGAATTTGGTTTGTTTTTAAAATGCTTGTTTTTCGTTCTTTAAACGCAAAATGCTACACTTTCTAGTAAAACTCAGTCCACGGAAACATTGGAAAAGATAATAAAGTATTAAAATAATAAGGTTTTCATATAATTAGCATACAAAATACATAGTAAAAATAGTAATATATCGTATATATCATGTTTGGTAAGCGGGTATCACAAGGATTGCCTCGTTATCTTCCCCTTTTAATCCATTGATGTCTTGCTACAATGTTCTTCAATTCGCCATTAAAGATACAAATCATGTCGTCTTTAACGAATAAATAGTTGTGACAGTACGTAAGAGACGCAAATTAGAGACACAAATAATGTCATCTTAACTTTGTATTGCTCCCACTAATACACTCAATTATTTTACTTCTATTTTAATTATATTCAAAATTCTTTATAGGGTTCAATTGGTTCGGTTCGGTTCAACTAAAATGCCCAACTTTTCCAAGACCGCATACATTTTGTTTTATTTTTCTGATGAGGAAAAATTGAATAAGCAAGAGGATTGATAATTACAAAAAGTATATAAATAGATGAAAGTAAACAGAGCAAGAGAAAAAAAAAACATACAAGTACAACGGTAAAGGAATAAGGGATTAGTAGTAAACTAAAGTTTTCACCGAAATCAAAGGCATCGCCACATCGATCATCAGATTACCAAAACCACAGAAAACTTATTTCCACGCATGATTCCACTTCCACTTATGTATTTATTTTTCAAAATATCTAGTGCTACATGCAGTAGAAAATATATAGATAATGTAACAAAAAAATTGCTTTATTTTTGTTAAACATATAATTAATATATATATTGCATTATATATAGAGATAATTACTCAAACAACCTTCTTAAATTTGGTGTTTACTCAAACAACTTTTTATTTTTTGAGCTAAAAAATTTGAGTTAAAAAAGGTTACCAAGACATTAAAAATATGGCAATTTCCAAATATACCACTTTTTTAAGTTTTTTTCCAAAAATACCACCTTAAAGTTTTTTTTCCAAAAATAACATTTTTTTTCCAAAGTTCCAAAAATACCACTTTTTAAAAAAAATCATTTTTAACATTCAAAACTAAACCCTAAACCCCAAACCCAAACCCTACCCCCTAAAACTATACCCTAATTTTGGAATAGTTAACCCAAACCCAAAAAAATTAAATTATAAACCTTAAAAATCAACTTTTAAAAAAGTGGTATTTTTGGAACTTTAGAAAAAAAAGTGGTATTTTTGGAAAAAAAACTTTTGAGAGTGGTATATGAGGGAATTCCTCATAAAAATATCACAAATTCGTTTATTCACGAAAATGCCATTATCCTTTGGGGGAAAAAAAACAACATAAAACCAAAAAAAAAAATCAGATTTCAACTCTTCATCTTCTTCTTCTTCTCTCCGGCGACTCAAATCACGACTTCTTCTCCGGCGACGAGATTTGTTGCTTTTGACGGTAAGATTCAAAACAAATCATGAGTTATCTTCCTCTCTATCATTCACGAGTGTTTTGAGTTCGGATTTATGAACTTCAATATATTCGTTTGCTCATAGGTTTCAAAATTCTGGCGAAGGAAAGTTCTGGCGAGTGTTGGGGTTTCGTTTTCGTGCGTTGTAGAGAGGTAATCTCTTGATTCTAACCGGTTTCGTTTGGGTGTATTGAAGTTTTGTAAAATCATGTTCTGGTCCAGATCTGGATTTTTCTCAGATCTGAATTTTTTCCAGATTTGGATTTTTCTCAGATCCAGATTCCGACGTTATGGTAGACTTATTTCTATGGGGAAAAATATAAGTTACGGTAGATTTATAATAGACGTTGTGGTAGACTTATTCTATGAGATGCAGCCGTTGTGGTAGACTTATTTCTATGAGATGCAGACGTTGTGGTAGACTTTTCGACTATGAGATGCAGACGTTGTGGTAGACTTATTTCTATGAGATGCAGACGTTGTGGTAGACTTATTTCTATGAGATGCAGACGTTGTGGTAAACTTATTTCTATGAGATGCAGACGTTGTGGTAGAATTATTTCTATGAGATGCATACGTTGTAGTAGACTTTTCGACTCTTGATCTGCTAATGAATGAAATCTTTTTTGACGTTGTGGTAGACTTTTTGCAAAGAGATACAAACATTATGGTAGACTTTTCGACTCTGGAGCTGCTAATGAATGAAATCTTTTTTGGCTAGTTAGGATTGTGTTTCAGTCTAAGATGTTCTAATTTCCATGAATTTCTTTACAAATATTCTTTGTACGTGCAATGCGTAACCGCATGAAGATTGTAAAGAACATCCAAAAGATCATGAAGATGGTCTATACACCATTGTTTCTTGTTGTATTTAGGTAGTATTTTGGTTAATCTTTGTATTGTTTAACATGCTTATTCTCCAATACGGCCTTATGGTTATGTAGCATCAAGTCCTCAATCTCACCCGTATATATGGCATGTAAGTCCTTAGTGGTAGATTTATTTTTTGTGTAATGGTAGATTTATTCTATTCAATGGTAGATTTTTGACTCTGAAGCTGCTAATGAATTAGATCTTTTTGGCATAGTATGAAAGACTTTTCTGATTCCAATATGTATGTTATTCGCCTCAAACGTGCAGCTGATATCATGGATGAGTTACCACGTGATGAGATTGTTCAGTTATCAGAGTCAAACCCTCGTGATGGATCTACTGATTGTTCAGTTATCCCTCGTGATTCGGATGAGATGTATTTTCGTTTGATGGTAGATTTATCTTTATGAGACACACACGTTCTGATTTGTAACATACGTTATGGTAGATTTATTTATATAAGATACAATTGTTATGGCAGACTTTTTGCAAAGAGATTCAAACATTATGGTAGACTTCTATGAACATTTTTTTGTAATGTAATGAATGAATTGACAACATTTATGTATGGTTAAAACATGGCTTCTGAAATGTCTCTGTAACCATTACAATATCCTTAAAACACAAGTACGAGTTCATACGAAAAGATAGAAAATATATGAAAATATATAGTACATACTAAATCTACCATCACTTGTATATAAATCTACCATCACTTGCATGATATGTCCCTAAAACTGTACCACCTTTTGAATTGTCAACCAAGAACACCCATCAATTCTTCTCAAAACTCTGACTACCACAAACAAGAATGATGTGTTTTGTTCCCAATTTACCTCATTTTGTTCAAACCCTAAATCCTAGTTCTTCACCATTGTTGCAGGTTTTTTCGTGCAAATTTGGCTATTTTTAAGGGTAAAATCGACATTTCGCGTTCCCTGCAACTAACTCTACCACCTACCAAATAAGTCTACCACCACAATAGTTTCCTAAATAGGAAACAAGTGTACCACCAAGTATATTTAACATCAAAGATTAGATAGTATATTTTGGAGTAAATAATTTTTTAATCTCCACATTTTTAATTTAAACATCGTATATGATATCATTGGTATGATTAGTTAAAATAGTATAGTAAATAGAAAGAAAATAAAAAAGAAAGAGAAGAGAAGTCAAAACTCCATATATTAACAAGCACTCAAATAATTTGATGACAATTTAAGAAAGATATACAAATTAAATTATCACATAATCATGACATTTAAATAACTGGATCAACCCTTTGACGAATAACATTGTTGAGGCGAGCACGAATCTTGGTTATGCAAATATATGTTGGAATAACACATATGTAGAATTCTCTTTTTTTTTTCTTTTTTTTTTGTCGTCATGTAGAACTCAGAAATAGCCATCATTTTTTTCTTAAAGAAGAAATTAAACTAGATTCCTGAATATATTATCGTGTAAAATAACCTCTCCACGCATGATTCTACACTTGAAATAATAAACTCTCCGAATTTAAAGAGCAAAAGTCAACCAATAGTAATCTGAAGAAGAAAAAAAAGCAGAAAAATCGGCTAATATAAAAAGAGCCTATTTGGCAAATTAGCGTATATCTTCTTCTCCATTTCTCACTCCGATCAAATCCATTTCACCTTTCTCTCTCTCCAAATGCCACAAGTCGATCTCGTTTCTTCAGTATGCTCCGACCGGAAAATCGCATGCGAAACTCTCGCCGTCGCCGACGACGACAAAGACTCCACTCATGATCCGATTATCACCGCCGCGACTCCGATGGATTTTCCACCGGAATCGTATTCCTTATCGAAAGAAGCACAAATCGAGTGGTTTAACGAGAACGCTTTCTTCGAACGCAAAGAATCACAGAAAGGAAGCTCATATTCTTCTTCTGCTCCAAATCCGAACCCTAATTCTAGCTCGCATCGAATTTCACTCAAATCAAAAGCATCCATCATCAGATTACCGAAACCACAGAAAACTTGTTTCAACGAAGCGAAGAAACGTCGAAATTGCAGAATCGCGAGGACCTTGATGATACCGAAACGGATCGGGTCGAGATTGAAATCGGATCCTTCGTCGGAGCCTTCTTCTCCGAAAGTTTCGTGCATTGGTAGAGTCAGATCTAAACGAGACCGTAGCCGTCGAATGCAGAGACAGAGATCCGGTCGAACCGATTCCTTTAAGGATAAACCGGTTCGGGTTAAGAAACCCGGGTTTTTCGCTAGCTTTAGAGCTATTTTCAGAACCGGAGGCGGTTGCAAAGACTTATCGGCGACTGAAGCTCACGCGCCGCGGAGGGAGGTTGCTACGCCGGCGAGAAGATCGACGGATATTAGAGGACGGCTTCCTCCGGGAGACGTCGGGAAATCATCCTCGCCGCCGAGGATGAGTACCGGTTCGACGAGATCTGTAGACGGTGGAGAACCGGTATTACCCGGTTTAGGTGGGATGACGCGGTTTACTTCCGGGAGAAGACCGGATTTGTTGGTAGACGTTTGACGTGCGGTTTTTACGGTGGAGCTGGTTTGGGATGGTGGGTCCCATGGGCGTGTTGGCTTTTTTGGTGGGGCCAATGAGCGTGTGTGTTTGAAAAGTCGTTGGAGCTGACGTGGCGAGTGGTTTAAAACGGTGTTAAGAACACGGCATATAGAGACAAATGCGGACGCTTTTGGTGTTTGATTACTTGCGTTTCAACCACTTCCACCGTTTTTGTATATCTATTATATGGTTCCTTTTTGTGCATTAAAACTCTTTCATTTTGAATTAGTTTTGCTTTTTGTTGTTGTTATATAGTTATTGTTATTTTACTTGTATATGTATTTTTTTTTCCTTAGAAGGAATGCAGAATGTAAAGATACTTATTAACAGTTAATAATCTGTTTTAAACACTTATCCTCTCTATCTTATCTACCGGCAACCAGAGAGGAATTATTTGCGAGAATTCCACATATTAGGAATTCTCTCTTTTCGTTCATTGGCGTTTCTATTTCTTATTAATTTTTATGACACAAACAATATATTTATTTAATCAGTAAAGCAAGTGGTATTACTGAATTTTGTTGTTGTAATGTTTTTTACTGTTTCAACGTTACTTATAAATTGTTTCATACCATCAAGAAACTTATACCTCTCTATGTTACCAATCCCTATATGTTTATTGTATGTTGTCAGCATTTAGACTATTATTAAGTCAATTTAAACAGTGCTATACCAAAGAAAAACATGATTTAGAACAATGAAAGTGAATAATGGGAGACATGAGTATTTCAAATTCTTTGACATGTTCTTCGACTTCAAGTCTTAGCGAAAGTGATGAGTTTAAGTAAAAATGAAAATGATCGCGAGTGTCATTATATTTCCTTGTTGAATTTAATCCGTGTTTTATTAGTTATTTCATCTTCACGAAAAGACAGATCATTCTTAGCCATCTTGGATTTTATAATATAAACGAATGGGAACAATATTGGAAAAGTCAGTATTTCGAATTGGCATTATATTATTGGTACTCTTTATAATGGGACCTTCGTACAAATAAATATGAGAATTCAGACTTGTAAGTTTTTGTTATTTTCCTGAGAGATTTTATTGTGGATGCCGGAAATCGCACAATTAGATTTGTAACGGTTTCGAGAAGAAATCGAGATTTCTGCGTTAAGTTACGAAGTAAAAAACGATGAGCAAAGAAAAATAGGGTTTGTAATTGTTTTGTATTGCTTTTGTGAATAAAGTTGTGGATCCCTTTCTCAAAGGATGTACATCGATATATATACTTGACTAGGTCGGTTTAAGGTTACAACGAGATAAAGGAAACTATTATAATTCTTCGGGATTCGCCATGATCCTATTTCCTTTTTGAGTTGATCTTCTCGAAGAATCCGGAAGTTTTCTTATTTCGCCGATGATTTCTTCTTCTGAAGGCGGTTACTTTTGTGGGCTTGTCGGCCTGATAGATTTATCACGCTTTAGCGACTTACCTGTTCTTCAGAAAAGACTTTCCTCGGCAAAATGTAGTTGATCCCGTTTAACCAAAATCTGCAAGGCATTTTGGTTAGCAGATTTCGCCTATGCCGTTTGGCTGGCAGATTTCGCCTAGGCAGTTCAGCCTGCTCGGCCAAACTGAACTAGGCAGCTCGGCCAAACTGATTTGGGCAGCTCAGCCAAACTGATCTGGGCAGCTCGGCCAAACTGGACTGGGCAGCTCGGCCAAACTGGTCTGAGAAGCTCAGCCAAACTGGACTAGGCAGCTCGGCCAAACTGAACCGGACAGCTCGGCCAGTTTTTCTGGTTTGGCTATGCTCTTTCTGGCGAGGCCAAATTTGGCCTAACTCTCAAATTTGGCGGTGATAGCGTACTTGGTTGCTCGGCTAATTCGTCTGCTTCGACGAATCAAACCATATCAGAGCGCTTTCGTCACTATCGACTATTGTTCTCGGGGGAGGGATTTCCGATCCCAACAGTTAGCCCCCCAGCCCGTTAGTATGATAATAGTAGCGGGGCGATAACTTGTCCAAGTAAAGAGAACAATAGTCAGAAACTTTTACCGGAGTAAATACTTTGAAGAGATTGATGTGATGTTCTGAACCGGGTCCCGTTCCATCTGATGAATATTTCCAGTGTTTTCGAAGATAAAAGACACTGAGATTCCTCATATCTCACTTCTCCATTCTCTCTCTACAAGGTACTCTCTCTCATCTTCTTCTCTCTTAAATTTGCATTTTTGTGTTTTTTTTTTCTACTTGCTCTTCATTTGGCCGAACGGCCTTCCAATTAAGAGGTCGTCGTGACCGGCCGGGGTTAGCATCAGTTTTGCCAAAGCCGCGAACCGACCATGACTTCGCCGTAGGGGGCGTGGTCCGTGTTCGGAGAAACCCAGGGCAACTTTTGCCGAGGTCGAGGTGTCCGAGTCCAGATTCGGCCTAGGCAAATTTTCGCCGAGCCGGCGAGAAGGAGAATTTTCGCCGAGCCGGTTTGGGAGACGGATTTGGCCGAGGAGACCTTTCGACGAACCGGCTAGAAGACGGACTTGGCCGATGAGATTTTTCGCCGAGCCGGCTTGGAAGACAGATTTTGGCCGAAGAGAATTTTCGCCAAGCCGGACGGAGTTGGCCGAGGAGATTTCGCCGAAGGAAATTTTGCCGAGATCGAGATTTCGCCAAAGGGAATTTTTGCTTCGGTTTTCGCCTAGCCGGACGGATTTGGCCGAAGAGATTTTGCCGAGCCCGAGATTTCGCCGAAGGAGATTTCGCCGAGCCCGAGATTTCGCCGAAGGGAATTTTTGCTTTAGTTTTCGCCGAGCTGGACAGATTTGGCCGAGGAGATTTCGCCGAGCCCGAGATTTCGCCGATCCCGAGTTTTCGCCGAAGGGAATTTTTGCTTCGGTTGTCGCTGAGCGGGACGGATTTGGCCGAGGAGATTTCGCCGAAGGGAATTTTTGATTTGGTTTTCGCTGAGCGGGACGGATTTGGCCGAGGAGATTTCGCCGAAGGAGATTTCGCCGAGCCCGAGATTTCGCCGAAGGAGATTTCGCCGAGTTCGAGATTTCGCCGAAGTGGATTTTTGGCCGAGGAGGGTTGAGCGAGATTTTCGCCGAAGTGGATTTTTGGCCGAGGAGGGTGAGCGAAAATTTCGCCGAGCCCATTGAGTGAGCTTTTCGTCGAAGTGGAGAATTTGGCCTAGCGTGAGTTGAGACCGACCACTTGGTTCGACCAGGGACGAAGATTTTGCCGAGCTCGTCATGAGATTTTGTCGAGGGTTAGCTCTTGGTTCAGTTTATGTATGGTTTTTCTTGCATTATGTCTTGGTGTATGACGTTCTTTGTATGAGACTTTTATGACATGTTATCTCCTTGATCTATATATCCTCGATTCTTTGTCGAATGGTCGACTTGATCAATCCTCTTTCAGGCGATCCCCTGATGTTTAGCCTTAGAGGCTTGCTTGGTTCCGTGAGAACGGTCTGGTCAAGTTTTTCAGAAGATTCTAGCCGAGACTAGAAGAATTTGTCCAGTTTAACCAAGGCGGGTATTGCCTCAGAGGGAGTTTTTCGCCGAAGAGGCGAGTATTCGCCACATATTGAATATTTGTTTTTGCCGAAGATGTTACTGGGCTTCCTGGATGAGAGTTATGGTTTACAGACGCGTTTCTCTTTGAATACACCCGCTCCGATGATGATCATCGGTTTTTGACCAACGTTATTATTGAGTTTTCTAGAGTGGCGGTGCTTTGATTTCTATGACGCTTCGTCAATGATTTTTTTTATCGCGATTGCGCTTCACGCTTTGTTTTTGATAGATCATGAGAACTTCAAGAGTGATGATACTTGTTTTGTTGATCAAGCGTTTAGTATAGGTTGCAGGATGTTTACACTTTGAAATACCTTTGGCTATTTGTACCAACGTCGTTGCCGGGTTTATGATTGCAGGGTCACAAAATCGCAAATGCGCTTTTGCTCATTTCCTACTAACGCTTGTTGTTGGGTTTTCTCTTTTACCAACGTTGTTGTTGGGTTTTCTGGAATGGCGGTGCTTTCCGAACACGTCTGTTTAGAAGCGATCACACCTTTTTACTTGACCAACATGTTGTTGGGTTTTCTGAATGATTATTCGGTGTATAAACCTAAGTAACCGTTGGCAGCTGCTTTTTACCAACGGTGCTGTTGGGTTTTCGAATGAACGGCCAGGGTCAACAGCCCTGGATCTGAACATTAGAATCAGCCGGGGTAGAAAGCCCAGAAACTGATCGTTAAACTTATATAGCGTGCTTTAGGATCCGATGATTGATGTCAATGTGTTCAGGTTCACACCTTGTTGTTGTGGTCAGCAGCAACGACAGTGGATTGAACTTGCTTGAAAAAGGCTTTGAATAATCCGTAGAGGATGTAGCTGATGAAGTCTAAGAGACTTGTGTTAAGTGAATCCTGAGAAGGATGTGGACGAAGTGCTCGAGACTTGTCTAATAAATCGAGAAAATGATGTTTGATGTTTTCCAGCATGGTGGAAGTAAAGAATGGGAGTATACGAGTATACGTACCCACTCCCCCCCCCCCATTTTTTGGAGGAGGGCAACTAAACTCGTCCGGAGACAAGCTGCCTACGTACCCTTTTGCAGGGATCAAGTCGCCTCGTAGTTCATTAAAGCACTTACTCCCCCCCCCTTTTGAGACGGAGGGCGGCAACTGAACTCGTCCGGAGACAAGCTGCCTACGTACCCTTTGCAGGGATCAAGTCGCCTCGTAGTTCATTCCAGAGGCCTCTAGAGATACTAGTGATAGTACCCTTCGAGTGCCTTTCATGTCATTTGGGAGTGGTGTGGTGGGCTTCGTCAGTGTTGGCGTGGTTGAGAGATGTTAGGCCTGATGACATCAGGGAAGCAGGTTCACATGGCTCGCGGTTGTGATTGGCTGCAGACTTTGCTACTTGTAGATGCGTTCGCTCTGCGTTTCCAGCAGCTTCTGCAGGCTGTAATTGCTATAAGAGGTTAGTCAAGTCTTTGACCTGTTCGGAGCTCGTCCTCGTTCTCTTTCGCGATTCTTGAGGTGTTGAGTCCTCCTTCTTTTTCTCAGTGTTCCTCAGCTTGTGCTCTGCCATGAAACATATTCGAGACTCCTTCTGGTTTGCCCCAAATCATTTTTATACCGATGGGTGTTGGGAATTTGAGGCATAAGTGGTATGTTGAAGGTACAACTCTCATCAGGTTGAGCCAATGAGTTCCCAAAATCGTGTTGTAGATTGCTGGATGATCGGAGACAGTGAAACCGACCATCTTTTTAACGTTGCCAGCTTGGACGGGAAGGCGAATTGTTCCCATCGTCATGGTTGTCTCGCCAGAGAAGCCTGTTATGGGTTTAGGCCTCCCTTTGATTGTGGACAGATCGATCTTCATTCGCTCAAGTGTATTCTTGGAGATGACATCCACCGAGCTTCCTGTATCAATAAGAACGCGAGCGACGTTGAAATCGTAAACAGTCAAGTTGATTACCAGGGGATCGTTGGGTGGTTGATCGAGGCCCTCGGTGTCTTTTTCGTCGAAGGTGATGGAGTCGCTGGAGAGCCTTGGCTTTGCATGTGCTGATATGTTCGCGCAGACGTCAGCACGGCATTGGTAAGCTTCGATCGAAGTTTAGTTGTCCGCACAGTACTACGAGCCTCCCATTATCATGATGATGACTTCGTGCTGTTCTTCGTTTTCCATGCCATCATCGCGACGTTGTCGTCTGGGAGTATCCACTTGTTGTTCGGTGTCGGCAGGAGCTTTCTCCTCTGGCTTGAAGTCTGACAAGCTGTTGTTGTTCTTCAAGGTGCCCTCCGTGAGTTTGATTATAAGCTGTCGCCCTAACTCGCGACACCTTGCGGTGGAGTGTCCACTTGCTTTGTGGAAATCACAGTACAACTTCTCCTCATAGTCCTCTGATTCTCTGTTCCAGGTGTTGTTCCAGATTCTTCTGCCGCGACCGCGCCCACGGCCTCTTCCACGTTCGTGACCTAATGACTCTATTTGATAGTTGTGAGCCCCTTCGGATCCTCCTTTGTATTGGACGTAGGCGGGATTGTTTTTCTTAGGTACAACGACCTTGTCCGGTTTGCTTACTTGCTTGGTCTTTCCGCCTTTCCTGGCTTGGACTTCCTCTTTTGTTCGAGCGAAGTCGGCAGCACGGTGGAGAGCGTCTTGGATTGTTGTTGGCGTGTTGAGGCTCATCTCTTGCCAGAATGGAGATGGACACCGAAGTGCTCCTCTCAAGGCTTCTAGGGCTGACTTGTTGCTGATACCTTCAACCTTTGACAGCGTGTTTTTGAACCTTGTCATGAAATATCGAAGACTCTCGGCCTCACCTTGTTTGTTATTCCATAGTTCCGAGTCGTAGATCTTCCGTTCCATGAAGATGTTGTAATGCTGCACGAACAACTCGGAGAGCTGGAGAAAAGTGTGAACTGAGTTCTTCTCCAAGTGTGAACTGAGTTCTTCTCCAGCTCGTAGAACCATTGAAGGGCAGGCCCCTTGAGACTTTCTACGAACAGCTTGCAGTAGACGATGTCTTTTTCCGCTTCCTTGAAGTTTGCTCTTCCCAAGGCCACTTCGAATTCCATCAGATGATCTGAAGGGTCTGTGGTTTCTTCGTAGACTGGAACTTAATCCTTCCGGGATCGGAGATTTTTGTCTTTACGATTCGTTCATCGAAGGGTGTGTTCCTTGCCTTTTCTAGTACCTGAGCGATGGCAGGAGCCTTTCCTGTTCTGTGGTGTATCTGCGATTGGGTACGCTTTAGGTCTGAGGTTACCCGATCCATCTGAGCTTTTACTGCAGCGAGCTCTGCAGCGTAGGATCATTTGAACGCTCTACGCTCTTGCTCCTTCTTGTAGCGCTCTTCACTGGAGTAGTTGGTGTACTCCGATGTGTCTTTCAAGACCTCGGTCTTGGAAAAACCTGACGCACTTTGAGTATCGGAGGCGCGTGGTTCTTGTCGGCCGCCTTCTGCACCTCCCGTTCGTGTACGCTTTGTGGGAGCTGGTTCTTCTTCGTCAGAGACGTCCACGACGCGTTCGGGAGACTTATCCGAGTAGATCCTCTGGGTTTCCCCGAGTAGTGCGAGGCGCTGAGAAGTCAAGTCGTTGAGGGTCGACGCGCGCCCTAAGTCTTGCTGTGTTGGGTCTTCCGCGCTTTCTTCTCGAAAGAGCTTTTAGTTCCTTCGAATTTGCCTCGATGATCTTGGCTTGCTTCTTCTGTTCGGTGAGGAAGGTATCTAGCATCTTCTTCACCTCGGTTATGTCACCTTGAGCAGGAGCTTTGCCCCCAGTAGCCTCGACCGAAAGTTCTTTCTCCTGGTTGTTTCTGCGAGACGTGTTTTCTTCACCGCTCACCATCTTTGATTGTAGCTTTTTAGTTTAAGAAATTCTCTAGTTCTCCTTAGTCGGCGCCAAATTGTGGATGCCGGAAATCGCACAATTAGATTTGTAAGGGTTTTGAGAGGAAGTCGAGATTTCTGCGTTAAGCTACGAAGTAAAAAACGATGAGCAAAGAAAAATAGGGTTTGTAATTGCTTTGTATTGCTTTTGTGAATAAAGTTGTGGATCCCTTTCTCAAAGGATGTACATCGATATATATACTTGACTAGGTCGGTTTAAGGTTACAGCGAGATAAAGGAAACTATCCTAATTCTTCGGGATTCGCCTTGATCCTATTTCCTTTTTGAGTTGATCTTCTCGAAGAATCCGGAAGTTTTCCTATTTCGCCGATGATTTCTTCTTCTGAAGGCGGTTACTTTTGTGGGCTTGTCGGCCTGATAGATTTGCCACGCTTTAGCGACTTACATGTTCTTCAGAAAAGACTCTCCTCGGCAAAATGTAGTTGATCCCGTTTAACCAAAATCTGCAAGGCATTTTGGTTAGCAGATTTCGCCTAGGCCGTTTGGCTGGCAGATTTCACCTAGCTAGTTCAGCCTGCTCGGCCAAACTGAACCAGGCAGCTCGGCCAAACTGATTTGGGCAGCTTGGCCAAACTGATCTGGGCAGCTCGGCCAAACTAGACTGGACATCTCGGCCAAACTGGTCTGGGCAGCTCGGCCAAACTGGACTGGGCAGCTCGGCCAAACTGGTCTGGGCAGCTCGGCCAAACTGCTCTGGGCAGCTCGGCCAAACTGGACTAGGCAGCTCGGCCAAACTGAACCGGACAGCTCGGCCAATTTTTCTGGTTTGGTTATGCTCTTTTTGGCGTGGCCAAATTTGGCCTAACTCTCAAATTTGGCGGTGATAGCGTACTTGGTTGCTCGGCTAATTCGTCTGCTTCGACGAATCAAACCATATCACAGTGCTTTCGTCACTATCGACTGTTGTTCTCGGGGAAGGGATTTCCGACCCCAACATTTATCATGTGGCATCATTCATGAGCAATATTTCTTTTGTCTTTTAGTTACCTTCTGTGTTTTTTCCTCCAAAATTTCTTGTTGATTGTATTTTAAATTACCTTTGAAACTATATGAAATAGCACAATTTAGCAAATTACTTTTCAGTTTTGTGATTGCTAATTATAGTGCTTTCAAATGTTGCATCCCTATATAATAAAAGTGTCATGAAAATAAAGCTGCGATCACAAAATATATTTTCATTATTGACTTTTTTGTTGTTGTATTTGTTGATTTTTTTAGTCGGTGATCATTTTTACCAACGTATCGTCGACTAATAATGCAATATCAGAAAGAAAAACCCTTAACTGATTTGGTTTTACTTTTTATGTTTCTTTTTCAAAACATAAATTGAATCCAAGCCAAAAAAATGTGCCAAATAAATTTGAAACAAAAAAAAAGGATCAAGGTGCCAATAATATAACATAAGCACTTGCTAAGAGTGTCACTAGAGATGGTAAGTTCCAATCTTATTTTGCGCTTGGAGGGCCTTCGTGGCTTTATGATCACACTGCGAGAGAGTTTTCTGTTTAACATCTTTTCTTCCTTTTATGTTAGGATGTGATGTGTGTGGTTGTTTTATTGAGACGATGAATGTCTTCTTTTTGTTTTGTGTTGGACTTATTTTGGTGATCGAATAAAATTGCTTATACATTTAAAGAGAAACATAAACAAAAACCAACGATGAGTTGGCCTAGTGGTTAAGCCCATTGATTACCGAAAACGTAGGGATTAAAGAGGTCACATGTGAGATTCACGTTGGGAGGAGTCTGCTCTCCAAAAAGATAGTTAAATTACATTGTTTGGGTCTCGCCTTAAGGAAATGTACGGGCCCACGGGTTTTGAACTTCCTAAAAAAAAAAAAACAAACAGTTTCTTTTTGAAAACTAAAGAGAAATTGGATTGAAAACATCATTGATCACTAACTAGAGTGTGTTGCATTTGGATAGAGTGTGAGAACTAGCTATACATATTCTTGAAGACTAAAATATTATTGTGCGTAACAAGATGTAAGACTAAATTAACAACACTGATCACTAATTTTTGAACAAAGTGTACTAATTATACAAGTTTTTGAAGAATAAAAAAAAATTTGTGCATTTCAATAGTGACTAGGTGAGAACGGTTGCATTCTAAAACGATTTTTACTTAGCAATAAGGCGTATGCGGAGACATTTTTTGCATGGATGCGTACTAGAGAGGTCCACTAATTTTGATAACATATACTTCAAGTATTTTTTCTTGTTTTCTTTTGAAACTTGCGTATTTATTTTAGTTACGAGAATTATATGTTTGTTTGGAGTTGGCAGGAAAGACAATGACAATAAAGATGCCTTTCCTTGGATTTCTCTTTTGCTTGCAACAATTATTTCTAACCAACACCGAATCAAACAAACCCCATGTTTAGATATTTCTCTACTTGAATTCTTCCAAGTTTTATCATTTTATATACTTGTTTCTTTTTCCAATATAAAACTAACAATTGTAAAACTCTTCTAAATATCTATATCGAATATATATTTTCGTCTATACCATATTATATTTTTATCAAAGATATATTAAGATATACTGTTCTAAAGTTGATAGCCCCAAACAGAACTTACTTAGAAATGTCCAATTCACCTTGGTGCAAATTAGTCATTCATGAGATGATGATTAGGATTTGATGATTTGTAGTTTTCGAGTCGAAACTGATCAGTTTATGACATAGTTATAATGGTGTAACTGTATAAACACCCGTGAATATGAGGATTTGAATCTGGATAGTAACACATTGCAACAGTAACACAAACTATAATATTACATGTTTAAAAAAAAAAAAAAAAAAAAAAAAAAACTTTGAGTCTAAAGATATTAATGTAATTGTTGTATCAATAATATTAAAATGTGGACCCAAACTAACTATTTCTGACATATATAATTCATTTATTCTTGTTATACTTTAATTAGGATAGTAGTTGATTCACGTTGTTTCAACATAGCATAAATCACACAACACCACATATCAAAATTCTAAAACGGAGACCAAGTAGTAAACAACAACATAGTACTACATAATATTATTAATTTTTTCCTTCTTTCACAAAGGTAATTAGGATAGATATGTAAAACTAATTTAATTAGGCTTCTTCTTTTTGTTTCCGGTTTCTTTTTTATCGACGATCTCGTGGAACATCTCAACTCTCCTTCCATTGAGGGGTTGACAAGGTCTTGAATTGTGCTTGTAAGAAATGTCCAGTGGAGATTCGAGTAGTTCTACTTGTTCCTTTGACATAGACCTCACCTGTATTTTAATTTATTATACACGGCAATTATAAATCAAGATGTCACAATAATTTGGACCATTTCCATACAAAAATGTCCAATGAACATGAAAGCAGTAGTAGCTAGGTGTTATCTATCGTATTTTGACTTCTCTTTTTCTTTCAAACGTAAACAATAAGTTTGACAAAACGCCATTCTTTTATAATGGGTTATGCTTAAAAGCAGGAATTGTGGAGCCCAAAAGACATTCAAATAGGTGTATTCTTGAATATTTTCATGAGTAATAGTGTATTTTAAATGAAGTTTGAAACTTCTACTACTATATATTACGTACACTTTGGTCTCAAATTCTTGCGACCACTAGAGTCACTTTCGATGGATTTTAAATGCTTTATGTATTTATTATAGTCAGTCTTTGTTTCCAGCTATCTAAAAAACACGAGAGGATTGACAAAAATATCAAATCTTGTTTTATTCTCCAAAACAATCGCCAAAATCTTGAAAGACCAACACTACCAGAAATTTGTGGTTTCCACCTTCCAAGACTTCTAAAAGCATGTCCAAAAATCAGTCTGAAACTCTTCCTAAAGACAAAAATAAGTTTTGGTGATATTGGAATTTTAGGATTTTTTTAATGGTAGTTTTGGAATTTAAACATAAAAGTTGGTCACTTATAGATTTTGAAATATATTAACTTTAGTTGTTATTGATAAAGTAGACCTACTAAATCATCTATAGATCCCTCTCCCAAAAAAGTCCTACAAATAAAGTTTTAGTTTAAAAAAAAACAAAACCAAAAACTTTTTTTTTCTTCTTCCTAATATCTATGAACTTTTAAGTACCGCATAAGTGATATACATACCAAAAAATCGAATCATGGAAACCTTTAAAAATCAAAACTACTTAAAACACTAGACTACAGGTATCAAAAATATCATCAATCGATATAATTTTGTTTTTAAACCTCTCTATATATTATGTGATTGAATAGATTACCTTGCCAATGATGGTCCAAGATACGTTCTCGGAGCAAGGAGGAGTAGTGAGTGAACCAACATATCTGAAGTACTTTCGAGTCTTGCGTTCGATATGTCTTGTGTTTATTTTTCCTACTTCCACTTGTGCTGTTTGGTTCCCTTTTAGTCTCTCTTCCTTTAGCTTCACCAATTTATCTTTCATCTAATCATAATTTCACATAATTATTATTAACATACACAAATTACGCCAATGTATAGTCACACTAACACTTTGTATATACTATATAGTATATACCAACAAATACCTGAGAGAGGAAAGGCTCTTCATTGCCAATTTTGAAGAGACTTGCCACAACAGCAAAGCTTAAATCTTCTGCTTGGTGTACCATGTGTAGCTCAGCTGCATATCTACATTATTTGTATCTTTTATTTAATATAGTTTTTATAAAATTCTTCTTCTTAATAAATGAATAAACCATATATAGCACAACTCCAAAAACTTGATGTCAAAAAGAGAACAATTTAGACAGAGACCACATGGTTGGGATTGATGGGCCAGACTAGCCCTAAGAAACATTATCCAATTAATGGGCTAGACTGAATATGTGAGTTTCTATGTAAAATGCAAATAATTTGGATTTTTCTTATAAGTTGAGTAACATATTGGCTTGGCATATAATCCAAAGTTCCAAACTAGATTATTTGAATTCCAAACCTAGCTAATTCGGCAATAATCAAACAAAGAGTCTAGAATTTTACTTTTGTTGTATCATAAACCACAATAAAGTGCCTAATAGTTCTAAACTAAATTAATTAATGAAATAAAAGATTTGGGGGCTTACTGGACTCCATTGAGATGATGCTCAGAAGGAGTGTGCCAATGCATTTGCCTTAAGGTATAGTTCTTATTGTCTATCAGCACATTTCCTGCTCCTTCGCCAAAGAAAATCGCGACATTGCAGACATGGTTCACGAGAATAGCGTTTGCGGTGTGGTAATCGCGTTGCAGCGATTCCAATCTTCCGTTGTAGAAGGTTTGTCTCCTTTGGATATCAATTGGAGATTGCAATTTACCAACCGAGCATTTGGTGTAGTAAGGGTTTAAGTGTCCCCATTGGTTTGGTCCATTTTTTCCTCTATATCCAAACACTACTCCTTGTGTCTCTGATCATTTATCACCAATTAATTTGTAGTATGTTAGAAAGTTATATTCACTATTTAAGTTATTAAGTCAAATAGTTAATGCTTTTGGGGGATGAAACTCCTTTTTCGAAGATGATGGAGAAACTTTTATTTTCAAAGATATCATTACTATTTTATGATCAATATAATTGGTGTCTTGAGCCATATCAGCTACTCTCATAATCAACGTACATCTTTCGTGTTAAATCCACAGTAAATAGAGATAAATTACGTATAGCGAAAATCGATCTCTGAAAAACCACTATACTATACGTACCCTCATTTACTTTATCGGTTTTATAATGTAACAGTTAAAATTCATATATTATCGAACTTTTAAATTCTTTTATTCGTTCTTAAAAGCAATTTATATACATGTGCATGCATATTCATATATGTATATATAAAATTATGAATATATATATATATATATGCGTATATATAGATGGAGGGGGAGAGAAATAAAAAGTGTAAGCATTACGAGCATTTGCAGGGGCAGTGCAGAGGAGGGCCATGGCGAAGAAGCAGAGCTTAATCATCATCATCATCTTCTTCTTCATCTTTGGTCTTAATTCCAGTTTTGTTGGAAAGCTCTGCTAAGAAAGGAGAAAAAGTGTTTGCATTATTAAAAAGATAGATTAATTAAGAGAAGGAAAATTGTATAAACTAGTTAATGAGATTTTCTAAATGAAAAACCTGTGGAGATAACAAATTGTTTTACAAGATTACTTCGTGGCTGACAATACTTGTCCGCACTGGCTCTGCTATTTATAGTGTTTTTTGTTTTTCGTTTCAAAAACTACATCAACAAAATAAAGTTAAAAAACCTAAAAACAAATGTTATCCAAGCGAATTTCTGTGGTTATATATTCACTAAAGAAAGCATAATTTTGTTTGGAGAAGCATATACTACTTATTATTTTATTTTTATTTTTGCTAAATTGTAAATATCATTAGATGAAGTGTTTAGTAAATACAAAGTTGCAACACTTACAAATAGAGCAATCTTGGCAAAAAAGAGAAAAACAAGATCACAATACAAAAGACTTGGGCAAGACAAGAGGTGTTTGTGTTTACCTAATCCAAAGAGTCATCAAGTTTCTCCACCGCTTGCGATGTCTTTGAGCACTGATGATGTTTTTGATGTCTCGGTCAATGGTTTTGAAGATTGTCAGAGGAGGGATGGACTGGTTGTTATGCAGTACATTATTCCTCTGCCTCCAAGTGTGGAAGACCACGCTATGACTGATGATGAGCCTAAGAAGGTGAGGAGCAGTAGCCGAGGACCCTCGCATCCAAGATAACAATTCAGACCAGCTGGTAAAGAGCTGTTGAGCTGGACATATTCTGGAGAAAGAAATTCTCCAAATGGGAGAGACAAAAGGACATTGTAACATTAGGTGATCTCTGGATTCAATTGAACTTGAGCATAAGCAACAGTCAGAGGAAGTCGTCACTCCCCAGGCCACAAGTCTCTGCCTAGTTGGTAACCTGTTAAGGTGAGTTACCCACATGTTGAAAGCTTGCTTGGGAACTGCTCCCATATACCAGATGACCTTAGCCCACTCTTTCTCATCTTGTCTCGGTCTGATTGCCTGCAAGGTTTTTGCTGAGGAGAAGCCATTGCAAACCTTGTCATCAACAACCCAACATAAAGAGTCAGGCATGGCTGAGTTAGCTGGTAAGGGTAAGGTAGTGAGGTAAGCTTGAAGAGCCACAGCTGAGTCTGACCGAGGACTACGAACCCTCCAGCTTATCGAATCACAAGCATCCGCTATTGTTGCTGTCAAAAGAATACCCAAGGATCTCGGGCCCTCCTGTCCCAAAGCTTTGATAAGAGGTCCCATAGGTGTCCAATGATCGAACCAAAAGTGAGTGCTAACTCCATTCCCCACTGTGGTTCTGACAAATCTTTTGAGCTATAGGTCTGATCTTAAGCAACATTCTCCAGGTCCAAGTATCACTAGTGGATTCTGAGATTGCCCAAAAGGACATATCCTTGATGTTTGTCTGCCTATGCCACCTTACCCAGAGAGAGGATTCATTTGAGAGAAGCACCCAGACAAGCCTTAGGCACATATTGACATTCCAAGTAGTGAATCTCCTAAGCCCAACTCCACCTTCAGTCTTGGGGAAGCACAAAGTTTGCCAGGAAACCTTTGCACCTTTCCTTTTATCAATGTCACTAGACCACAAGAACCTACAGCATAAAGATTCAATCTTTTTCAGACAACCTTGAGGCAGGAGAAAAGTCGACATCCAGAAGTTTACAACCCCATAGATCACTGATTTTATTAGTTGAACTCTTCCTGCAAAGGAGAGGCTCTTAACAGCCCAGGACCTAAACCTTGTTGAATTTTTTTCAAGCAGAGGAGAGTACTCAGCAACTCTAAGCTTGCGGCTCATTAGTGGCAGTCCCAGATATCTGATAGGCAGCGATCCCTCTTGGTAACCGAATTCAGCAATGTAATGAGCCTCTCTTTCATCTTGACCCGCCAAGAAGAGTTGAGTCTTGTCATTATTGACTTGCAGTCCTGACCAAGAAGCAAAATCATTCAAGGTCTCTCTTATACCATGGAGGGAGGAACATCCACCATCAAAGAAAACTATAACATCATCTACAAACATCAAGTGAGATAAGGCAAGAGATGAGGTATTAGGATGGTAGTGGATATAACCTCCATCGAATCTGGAATTTAGCAGGCTAGAGAAAACTTCCATTCCAAGAACAAATAGGTAAGGGGAAAGAGGGTCCCCTTGCCTTAGGCCTTTTGAGCTCTTGAAAAAGCCTCCACTTACGCCATTAACTGCAATGGTGAAGCTTGGAGTAGTAATGCATTGTTGAATCCAATTGATAAACCTCTCTGGGATCGCTAGAGCTTTTAGAGCAGAAAGGATGAAATCCCACCTGACAGAATCAAAGGCTTTCCTTAAATCCACTTTTAACATGCCTCTGGAGCTCACATTCTTCTTATTATAACCATTCACAATCTCAGATGCCAGCAATACATTTTTAGCCAACAATCTACCAGGCAGGAAAGCAGATTGAGGGGAAGAGATAACCTGAGGCAGGAGGTCTTGGAGTCTCTTTGTAAGCAGCTTAACCACCATTTTGTATAATGTGTTGAGATATGAAATAAGCCGGAAGTCAGTGTTTTTGGAGGCGTTGGTTGACTTGGGAATAAGGACCAGAGTAGTAGAGTTCCACTGGTTCAGAAGATTACCAGAAGTGAAAAATTCCTTTATTGCTTCAGTGACTTCAGTACCCACAACCTCCCAAGCTCCCATAAAGAACTCAGCTAAAAAGCCATCAGGGCCACATGTCTTGTTCTTAGGAAGGGAAAAGAAGGCCTCCTTGTCAGTGAACTGCATCTCCATAGCTTTTGCTTGGCTCGTTGAACATCTGTAGGGGAGAAGAATGTCCATGTATGAATTCTCCAGGGAAGGCAAACCTTGATCACCACCAAGCAGATTTGAGAAGTACTTAACACAATGGTCCATGATCCCTTTTTGAGTCTCAATCTTCATTCCATTTTCATCAAACAAGAAGAGGATACGATTAATAGAGAACCTTGTATCAGCCATCTTGTGAAAGTATCTAGTATTACTGTCTCCTTCTGTGGACCAAGTAACCCTAGATCTTTTCAAAAAGAAGCTTTCCTCCGCTTTACTCAACTCTAGCCACTTAGTTTGAGCATCCAGCTCTTGGATGGCATTTACTTGGACCGGATTAGCCAACATTTCCTCCTGGCAAAGAAGCAGCTTTTGATGAGCTTCCTCTACTCTCTTTTCCAGGTCAGAATAATTCAATTTGCTGAAATTCCTAATGTCCTGCTTGACCAATTTTAGCTTCTTAGACAATCTCAACATTGCAGAACCAGTGACATTAGTTGAGAACCAAGCTTCCCTTAGCATATTGATAAAGTCTTTGTTTTTCAAAAGAAAGTTGTAAAACCTGAAGGGTTTACTTATTCTCTGTTTTGCCACATCAAGCATCACCTCACAAGATGCGTGATCTGAGAAATCAGGTTGGCCAAAGTGAGCAATCGTTGTTGGAAATCGGTCACACCATTCATCATTTATGAGAATTCTATCAAGCTTCTTTGCAATTGGGGCAGTTTTACTTTTGTTCCACCAAGTGAAACTATTTCCCTTGAACACCATATCAAAGAGCTCAGCCTCAAGCAAACAATGTTGAAACTCACATATTCTTCTGTTTACATTCATATCAATGGTCGTTGAGTGCTCTGATGGATCCAGAATTTGATTAATATCTCCTAACACCATCCATGATTTACCATCAACCCTTTGATCAGTAGATAAGCTTTTCAACTCCTCCCACAGGAACTTCCTAGTGAGAGCATCGTTTGAAGCATAAACCACTGATATAACCACCCAATCATCTGTATCCGGTAACAAGACAAGGCAAGATATCATTTGCAGGGATTTAGCTAAGATCAACACCTTGACAGAAGGATGCCACACCACCCAAATCTTACCCAAGTCAGAGAAGCTATAATTCTCTTCAAAAGACCAACCAGGAAGCAACATATTCACAAACTTCCTATCATTTGGATGCTTTACATGAGTTTCTATAATACCCCCAAAAACTGGCAATTTGGTTTTGAACCACTTTTTAAATCCATTCCTATGGCTTAATATATTGAAACCACGGACATTCCAACAAAAAAATTGTGTACACAGAATTAGAGAGAAGCTTTGAGGCTCTTACCTCTCTGACCTTTATGTTGTTTCTTAGACAACCTTGATATAATAGCATCTTCTTCTCTATAACTTGATTCCGAGAGCGTCTCAGTCTCATCCTCTGAATCTGGTTCTGCCTCTGAGGTCAACTCTTTCATTTCCAGTTTCTGAGTTACAGTGGGGATTCCTACCACTGCCAAGCCGCCCTTATTAGACTCACCACTCAACTGGTTCTGTGGGTTACCAATGGTCGACTCTCCAAAGGGCACTGCACTAAGGGCCAATGCAGAAGAGGCAGCAGTCTTCACGACCCATTGAACATCAGATCTATCAATCCCACTCTGTGTGCCTGACACCAATCCCGTATTTGAGACCGGTGTCCGAGATCGTCTTCTTCTGTTAGCTTTTTTCACCTTGGGACCAGGTTTCACCTTCTTTGTACATAGCTCTGTTGTATGATTTGTGGCTGAGCAGGTTTTGCAGGTAACAGGTGCCCGTTTGCAGTGCTTCAGGCTATGTCCAATCTCCCGACAATGTGAGCAGACTGGAGGCATCCAAGGGCTAGACACTCCAACTCTTCTGATCTCACCGGAGTCAAATTGAACGTTTACTGCTTCTGGAAGCGGTTTCCTCGGGTCTATGATGGTAAAGACCTTTGCAACCTCCAAGTTGGTCTTGTTTGCCGTCGCAGGGTGCAAGAATTTAGGGTCACCAACGAGACTTGCAATTCGTTCCAGACCCTCCTCATGGAAAAACTGGAGAGGAACATTCCTGAGCTCAAGCCAAATGGGAGCAGAGGTGAGTTCAGGCTTAGTAGGAATCACTCCAGGTTCCCATTTGGCGACAAACATGGTTTGTCCTTCGATCTGCCATAGGCGCTGGTTTATGACACGGTTTCTTGTGAAAGAGTTGGGAATTCTAAAAAGGAAAGAGTTTCCTTCCATTTTTGAAACCGCTATGTCTCTCATTTGTTTGCTCCAGATTCCGTTCACTATGTTGTGAATCGTTCCTTGGGAGGGTGGGTCTGAGTAGAATTGACCAAGAACGAAACATTCCCCGGACTTCTTGTTCCGTTCAATGACCGGATTGGGGATCTTGACACAAACTTCTCCCGAATCAAGAAGGAACGCTTGTCCTGTCTTCTTCAGCGGTTTTGCAGAGCCTCTAACCAGATTTGCCCAGGACTGCTCTGCATCATTTGTGGTTGGTTTCACTGTTGAATCTTCCGTCGCTACAACTGGAACAATTGCCGGGTTTTCAGATGCGGTTTGAGCTTGTTCAACCCCCGTATTCTGATGTGTGTACTGCACTGCCTCAGCTGTAGACACAACTTTTACAGTCGCTACTTTGGTTAGATCTGAGCTCACATGGGCATCAAGATCTGAACTGGTTTTGGTCAACTCAGTCTCCGAGAGACTAGATTGAACCTTTTGGACGGTGGGAATTGGTACTGAGCTAGGGATCTCAACGACGGAGCTGGAGATCACCATAGCTTTGACCACATCATCCATGGTTGCCCCAGGGGAAGGTGGCAGAACTGAGCGAGAACTTGACTTGAGCTTCTTTTTCTTCTTTGAAGAGGAGGAAGTCCCCTTCGACTTGGATTTTGACTTCCCCATAAGGAGGGGAGGGCCTAGAAAGGGCACCGGATTAGGTCTCCGGCGACCGGAGAGCCGCTTTCGAATAACGGAGAATGATGTCACCTTATCACCCTTTTAAGAGAGAGAAAAGGTTTTTTGGTACAAAACTCGTTTCCTTCTTTATGTTGGTCTTCCAAAGTTTGTGTTCACTACTTATTATTTCAAATATGTTTTCTCACATCGTATGATTAAGTCAACCTCAACAGTAAAATATAGTAATTGCTGTGTATTTATTATATAAATATGTAGGTCAACCTGTTTGGGTCCAATGTTATCTTATTTGTACGTAGGTCAATTTGTAGTAAAAGTGTTGCCAAAAAAAGAATCGTAGTAAAAGTATCTCATATATTATGTCAGTGAATTCAAGGATTCTAGTCAATTCTTCTTTGGAGGAAACAGAATAGCTAATCTATGGTAGATACCATCTTTTGTGTGCTTTTATAACTTACATCAAAAATGTCAGTTAGATGTTATGGCAGTCGTTTGAATAGTTGCTAGATAACGGTTTAGCCAAAAAATAGTTGCTAGATAAGTTTTTCCTTCATAACTAGGAGATGATCATCGAGTCCCGATCAGACCTGATTTTTCAATGTGAATTTATAGTTGTCAAATAATCCATTTAATAGCCTATTTCTATAGTCAAGCGGAAATAAAAAAAAATCATGTGGAGATCAAATCCAGTGAATAACGAGTTTACGCATATGCCCGAATCTGTTACTGTCACCTCACCAGCTGATTAGTATATTAGTTCATTGCTAGTTAATGATAAACCGAATAGACTATATAGGATAGTCGGTCTAATTGATCAAGTATTGTACTTTTTAAAACAAAACGATAATTAATTAACTAATCGGCTAATTTAGTGGTTAAGTAACCGACTAAAAAATACTAGAAGATTTAACAACTTTAGCTTAATCGTGCATTTAAGTATAAACCATTCTAATGATCATAGTATGTTCCAACGTAATATGTAAGACAAAGACTTTAGGAACAACCAACTATTAGTGCGATTGTTTCTCGTACAATCTTCTCAAGGTATATTTTACCTGTCACGGGGATAAACCGACATTGGATTTTAGCACATACTTTTCTTAAACAATATTTTGATAACTTAAACAAATTATAAGCAAACAAACTGTATTGGGCATTAGGGTAAAGTACGATTTTTTTATTTTTTGGTTTTAATGTTAAGATTAGGGTAGGGTAAAGTATGATTTTAGTAAATGACATAAACAATTAACCACCACCGTTCCGTTATATAATTTTTTTATGCAATAGTGATCAATCTGTTTTTCCCCTCTTTTTTGGTTTTTGATTAATATGTTTAATTTGTTGTTTTGATTTGAGGTTACGTTTCATTGTAATAAAATCCATTGTTTTGATTAGGTTACGTTCTAAGCATTACCCATCAAAGTTCTTATTCGTTAGATTTCATGAATCAAAATGCGTAGATAATCGACGTAAGTTTTCAAATGTTGTTCTTTTCTTTTGTTAAGACCAAAACTAAGCAATTTCGAGTTTAAAATAGAGATAATTACTCAAAAGACCTTTTTAGATATATGGTTTACTCAAAAGACCTTTATTTGTTTGAGCTCTAATTTTTTTTGCTAAAAAAGGTTACAAAGACCTTTAAAAAATGGCAAAACCGTTTATTAACGGTTTTGCCACTTAAAAAAAAAAAATGAACATATTAAAAAAAAGGAAAAAAAAACGTAAACCCAAAAAACGTTCTTCTTCTTCAACTTCTGCGTAACCGGCAACGATTTTGGCGATTGTTCAAGCGACGTTGATTTGACGGTAAGTTTCGATTTCTTTAATGAGTTTTCGCCTTCTCTATCCATGAGGAGCATTCGGTAAGGAGTTTTTACGGAAATTGAAGTAAATTTTGCGTCCGTCGGTTTTAGGTTTTCGAAATTCCGGCGAAGCAAAGTTCCGTCAAGCGGTGGGTTATCGATTTTGTGCATTGAAAAGAGGTATTCAGTTTATTTAACCGTTTTTGGTTTGGTTTGTGGAAGTCTTGTATGAATGACGAAAACCCTAATCTGAAATCTGTATATTTATTTCAGTTTCGGTTGTGAAAACCCAGATTCCGGCGTCGATATTCGCAGATAAAAGTAAGAGAAAAGATTGGTATCGTAGATTTGTTAATCTCTGTGGTGGTAGATTTATTTTAAGTAGCGGTAGATTTATTGTATGTGATGGTAGACTTATATTTTATGTGATGGAAGACTTATGTTTTGTTTAATGGGACTTATTTTCTGTTTGATGGTAGACTTATTTTCATTTGATGGTAGACTTATGTTTGTTTGATGGTAGACTTATTTTCGTTTGATGGTAGACTTCTTTTCGTTTGATGGTAGACTTATGTTTGTTTGATGGTAGACTTATTTTCTGTTTGATGGTAGACTTATTGTTGTTCGATGGTAGATTTATTTGGTAGACTTATTTTCATTTGATGGTAGACTTATTTTTGTTTGATGGTAGACTTATTTTCGTTTGATGGTAGACTTATTTCCATTTGATGGTAGACTTATTTTATGACATGGTAGATTTATTTTATGTAATGGTAGATTTATTTTATTTTATGTTGAATAATTAATTTACTTTTCATTTGATGGTAGATTTATTTTGTTGTGATGGAGACTTATAATTACTGATTTGTGCAGATATGACTTCCTCGATTGTTCGAAAGATATATCCACCGAGAAGGTTTCCGGCTGGATTGGCACCATCGGGCCAAAGAAGCATGCATCACAATTGCATGTTGAACGACTTTGAGAAAATGGGGGAAGCGGTTGGTGAAGACGTGTACAATGATATAATGAATAATTCCTCAGTTGGAATTATTCTGAAGCTTGCTGCACGGAAATTCAATTTCTCAGGTGCGACGGTGACTCATTTCCTGGCTAACCAATTGAAAACTGAAAGGTTCTATGAGATGTGGTCCTTGTTTGGTGGTCGGCCAGTTAGATTTTCGTTGAATGAGTTTGAAGAGGTAACCCAGATGAACTGTGGTGAGGTTGATGCAAATGATGGTTGGGACATTGACCACACAAAGTTTTGGGAAGAAATTGGGGTCCCAGTTGGGGAGGGACCAAAGTGGTCTGAGCTGTTGGTCCTGTTTGAAAAAATCAGGACGTGGAGTGAGGAGAAGAAGAGAATGATAGCGCTGTTGTTTATTTTGCATGTTGGAGTGTATGGTTACGCTCGTGATAGTAGAGTCCCTTTGAAAGCTGCAAAAAGGGTGATGGATCCCGAGGCTTTCGAGAGGTATCCATGGGGACGAGTGTCCTTTCAATGTCTGATTTCGTCCATGCAAGTGACGGACATGAAAAAGATCACACTCCATGGGTGTGTTCATGCGTTGCTTGTTTGGATTTACGAGGCAGTTCCCATTTTAGGGGAAAGATTTGGGAAGAGAAGAGAAGGAGGTGTTCCTATGCTACGTTGGGGTGGAGGCCGAGGAAGGTACAACCTGGAACAGGTGATGGAGGAGGATAAGAAATCCTCCAACAACAACAAGGTAATATTCATTTGATGGTATACTTATTTTTGTTTGATGGCAGAGTTATTTTCACTTGATGGTAGACTTAGTTTGTTTGATGGTAGACGTTTTAGGTCTTTGATGGTAGACTTTTGAGCACTTTGATGGTAGACTTTTTAGCACTTTGATGGTAGACTTATTTGTCTGTTTGATGGTAGACTTATTTGTCTGTTTGATGGTAGACTTTTTAGCACTTTGATGGTACACTTATTTGTCTGTTTGATGGTAGACTTTTTAGGTCTTTGATGGTAGACTTTTTAGCACTTTGATGGTAGACTTAGTTTGTTTGATGGTAGACGTTTTAGGTCTTTGATGGTAGACTTTTTAGCACTTTGATGGTAGACTTTTTAGCACTTTGATGGTAGACTTATTTGTCTGTTTGATGGTAGACTTATTTGTCTGTTTGATGGTAGACTTTTTAGCACTTTGATGGTACACTTATTTGTCTGTTTGATGGTAGACTTTTTAGGTCTTTGATGGTAGACTTTTTAGCACTTTGATGGTAGACTTAGTTTGTTTGATGGTAGACGTTTTAGGTCTTTGATGGTAGACTTTTTAGCACTTTGCTGGTAGACTTTTTAGCACTTTGATGGTAGACTTATTTGTCTGTTTGATGGTAGACTTATTTGTCTGTTTGATGGTAGACTTTTTAGCACTTTGATGGTACACTTATTTGTCTGTTTGATGGTAGACTTTTTAGGTCTTTGATGGTAGACTTTTTAGCACTTTGATGGTAGACTTATTTGTCTGTTTGATGGTAGACTTTTTAGGTCTTTGATGGTAGACTTTTCAGCACTTTGATGGATGGTAGACTTTTTAGGTCTTTGACGGTAGACTTTTTAGCACTTTGATGGTAGACTTATGTGTCTGTTTGATGGTAGACTTTTTAGCACTTTGATGGTAGACTTATTTTCATTTAATGGTAGACTTTTATTAATAATGTCATTCTTTTTTTTTGCAATAATGTTCTTTATAGGTTCGTATCAGACACTTAGTGGTGAAGCCTCTGGAATTCATTTACCCTACATGGATTGATAAAGAAGATTTCAAACTTAATAACATGATCCGCGACATTCTTGGTGGATGCATGGATGAAGATTTTTGGGAGTTAGATGCTCCGGTTGCTAAGAAAAAGAAGACTAAGACTAAGGATGACTCTCCGGGTTATAAGAAAAAGAAGAAGAAGGCTAAGGTGGTTGAGGAAAGTGAGGATGATGATGAGGATGAGGATGACTCTCCTGTTAAAAAAAAAAAGAACATAGCGAAGAGCAAGAAGATGAAGGCTATTGTTGTTGTTGATGAAAGTGAGGATGAGTCTCCGGCTCAAAAGAAAGAGAAAAAGAAGGAGAAGGAGACCGAAGGTGGAGTTATTGGTGAAGTGCTTAAGCTCCTACAGGGAATGGCGAGAACAATTGCCAACTTTGATAGTAGGATTACAGCTCTAGAGGGAAAAGGGGATGTCTTGAAAGCTGTGGGAGATGAACAGTCAACCACGGGAGATGGCGGAGATGCATCTGAGGAGGATGATGATCTGGTACGCAAGACTCTACCATGTTTTAGACTTATTTACATGTTTTCCTGAACTTCTATGTTAAGGCGTGGTAGATTTATTAGTGTGTTATGGTAGACTTATATGAACTTATACAGCTGTTTGAACATTTTCCCTCTATTTTTCTTAACAGTCTTGGATGGAACAACACCCAACAACAAAAACAAATTTGGCAGTTAGCCGTGTAGTTAAAAAGCCGGATGAAAAGGCTACACGAACTGACCAGCGGAAAGGGAAAAGCAAATCTGTGCCACCTGTGGAGAAAAGCAAACAGAAAAGCAAAGCTTTAATAGCCTTGGAGAAGGTTGAAGCTAAAAAGAAGGTGGGAAGTTATTCTCCATTGTACTTTGATTTTCAACAAATTTTCTTACTGCCATTCGATTCATTACTTATACATTGGTCGGAGCTGTAGAGAAAAAGAAAAACTCTTAAAGAGAAGGAGACGGAATCTACAGCGGATAAAAGGAGGAAAGCAGCTGAGTGTGTCGAAATCCGCGATCCGGTACGTATATAGATGACTTGTTTTGTGTTTGATGGTAGACTTATTTTTTGTTTGATGGTAGACTTATTTTCCTTTGATGGTAGATTTATTTGCCTTTGATGATAGTAGACTTATTTTCTCATTCCTTATACATTGTTTGGAGTTGTAGAGTAAAAGATTAACGTGGAAGGAGACGGAATCTACACCGGTTATAAGGAAGACAGGAGCTGACTGTGTCGAAATCCACGATCTGGTACGTATATGGAAGACTTATTTCTGTTTGATGGTAGACTTATTGTCTCTTTGATGGTAGACTTATTTGTACTTAGTGGTAGACTTATTTTCAGTTCTATGGTTGACTTTTTTCCTTTCATGGTTGATTTATTTTCCTTTGATGGTAGATTTATTTTTGTTTGCTGGTAGACTTATTTTCCTTTGATGGTAGACTTATATTCGTTTGATGGTACACTTATTTTTGTTTGACGGTAGACTTATTTGTACTTAGTGGTAGACTTATTTCCTGTTTTATGGTAGACTTATTTGACTCAATCCTTAACTTGTAGACAAAAGATGCTATTGCTGATGCTGGGAAAGAGAAGGAAAGATCTGATTCTGATTTTGTTACACCTCCTAGTAGGCGCAGAAGGATGCGTTACGCGTGCTCATCTTCATCTGATGATGAAATTGATATAAGGGCGAAGCAGGTCAATGATGCACTGACCATTGCTTACGATGCTATTACAAAGTTGTCAAACAAAGATGAATTCGAGGTTCCTCCCGTAGCTCGCAATAAAAATCTTGCTCCGTCTCAGAAGTCCCCATTTATAGGACACTCCGGGACCGTACGAATCATGGCTGGTACAGTTCCTTCTTCCGCTGTCTACGATCCTTTTGATCCGGTGGACGAGCATAGGCTGGAAAAGTTGACGGACTACGTGAATCAAGATATGTAAGTCATTTTTCCTTTTAATAGGAACGTCTTATTCAATGCACCAAAAATTTCATCCTTCTAAGCATTTGACATATGGTTCTATCAGAGACAACCCATTAGAAAACACTCTGCCACTAGTGGAGTTCTATTTGGGAATTATGACACCTAAAGAAAACTGGCCACACACTCGATATGGATGGTTGAATAGTGAGGTAATTAAATCTACTATTGACTTCTTTTCCTTTCATGGTAGACTTATTTTCGTTTGATGGTAGACTTATTTTCCTTTAATGGTAGACTTATTTTCCTTTGATGGTAGACTTATATTCTGTTTGATGGTAGACTTATTTGACTTAGATGGTAGACTTATTTTCCTTTGATGGTAGACTTATATTCTGTTTGATGGTAGACTTATATTCTGTTTGATGGTAGACTTATTTGACTTAGATGGTAGACTTATTTGCCTTTGATGGTAGACTTATTGTCCTTTTATGGTAGACTTATTGTTGTTCGATGGTAGACTTATCTATAATTTTTGTGCCAGGTTTATTTACTTTTGGTTAAATTATTTTTCAGCAAATGGGGGCTGCAATGAACATGTTGCGAAAAAGGGCTATGCAACGTCCTACCCCTTTTACCAGTGAAAGGATAGCCTTTCTGGATCCGATATTTGGGAATCTTTGGTGTCAGGAGTACAAATGGAACTTCAAAGGTAAAGAGAAGACCTTTTTATTCGGCGAGGGGTATTTAAGCATGTACGCTGGCAGATTACCCTCATATAATCCAACCCACCAGAAATGGGTAACGGATGTGGATACATTGTACATAGCTCATAATATCGACGACGTGCATTGGGTGGCTGTTGTGGTAGACCTAGTTAACAGGACTGTCAAAGTGTACGATAGCATCCTCTCGAGTTCCCAGGACAACGCTATGGCCGAGTCATGCAGACCATACACGAGGATGATTCCTAAGTTGCTTAAAGCTGCTGCACCACCAGAAAAAAAGATGAGTGAGGCTGCGTTTCACTTCTACAGGAAAAAATCAAACATACCCCAAAACATCCAATCAGGTGACTGTGGTGTCTACACTGTTAAATTCTTAGAGTGTCTAGCTCTAGGACATACAATGGATGGGCTTTGCGATGCAACTGTGCCTCCTATTCGTGTAAAACTTGCGGCTGATATCCTGGAGGAGGCACCACCTGTAGACTTGGCCATACAGGTGTCCGACCCAAACCCACGCAGTAATCCAGACGACAAAGTTCCGTTACAGACAGATTCTTTATAGTCGGATTTGTGTCCTTTGATGGTAGATTTATTTTCATTTGGTAGTACACTTATTGGATATTTTGCATACTTTCGAAGGACCATGTTTAGTATCACCATTGGAGTAGATTTAGTGGTCCTTCTGTAGTGTATTGACAACATTTTCAGACTTAATTCCATAAACCTACAATCAGACCATTTTCCTTTCATGGTACACTTATTTTCCTTTCATGGTAGACTTATTTGCTCTTGATGGTAGACTTATTTTCCTTTGATGGTAGACTTATTTGCCTTTGATGGTAGACTTATTTGCTTTTTATGGTAGATTTATTTCTGTTTGATGGTAGACTTATTTGCTCTTGATGGTAGACTTATTTTCCTTTGATGGTAGACTTATTTGCCTTTGATGGTAGACTTATTTGCTTTTGATGGTAGATTTATTTCTGTTTGATGGTAGACTTCTTTTCCTTTGATGGTAGATTTACTTCTGTTTGATGGTAGACTTATTTTTTGTTTGATGGTAGACGTATAATCTGTTTCCTATGTCTTTCGCAAACATTATGTTAATCAAATTACATAACATAACATTCATGATTAAGCTTTGCAAGTCGCACGATTGTGGCCATGATGAAGACAGTTTGAGCACTTGGGTTCTTTCCTACTTCGTTTCCGAGCCATGGCTATTTCTAAAGCACTTTTAATCCGGGAAAGTCTTGGCCTACCTGGTGGTTCCCGCACAACCGGAGGTTTGCAGACTTTTGTTACCACAATTTCCGGCGCTGGAAGCGCAATATCTCGTGGCATAATACTTTTTGAGTAACCCTTAAACAAGTTCTTTGTATGGAAGTAGGGATGTGCAAGGGCGATCCGTGACTTCTTCACTGTTTCCGCTGCTGCAATGGCATGAACACAAGGAATTCTATCCTTGTCAAACCTTTTGCAAGTACAACTATTTAATGTCAGATTCACCACATGCAATGATGACCCCAACGTTACTTCTATTTCGTTGTCATTAATCTCTTGCACAGTCCAAACCTTAGCGTTCTCAACCCTATCCTGTTTCCGGAAAAAAGCAAACAATTCTACCATCAAACACAAAATAAGTCTACCATGACACAGAAAATAAGTCTACCATCATACAGAAAATAAGTCTACCATCAAACACAAAATAAGTCTACCCATAACAAATAATTTACCTGAAGCTGTTTCTCCACCGCAGTGGTCAAGGTTGTGGTCATTAAACTTGCTTTTTTTCTTCTTGTAGCAAACCACCTTGTCAACATCGACCTAATAGTATCCAGAAGTTCCACTATTGGATACCCGCGCGCAGGAGATAGGACCTTATTAATAGATTCCGCTATGTTGCTTGTCAGGAAGTTATATCTATGGCCGGGAAAATGCACACGAGTCCATAAACGAACATCGGCTCCCTCTAAATAAGTATGAAGAGCAGGATACAACGACTCAATCTGCCCAAATAACTCATTAAACTCTTGAAGTGTATATGCCTTCGCTGCCTTCTTCACTAGTCCGAATGATTCTCCACCTTTGAATTTCAGCAAAATGTTTTTATGCAGATGATATGTGCAAATACCACGACAAGCACGCGGGTATACCTTCCCAATCGCCTTCGATATTGATCTATGCCTATCTGAGATAATCGCAAGACCTTCATCATCTGCTATTACTCGGCTTAACTGTCTAAAGAACCACTCCCAAGACTCATCATTCTCAGTATCAACAACACCGAAAGCGATAGGAAATATGTTAAAATTTCCATCTTGTGTCGTGGCAATCAGTAAAGTACCTTTGTACTTACCTTTCAAATATGTCCCATCCACCACAACTACCTTCCTCATATACTTGAAACCATGTATGCTTGCACCAAATGCAAGGAAAAGAAACTTGAACCTATTTTCACCATCGACTTCCAGCTTTATAAGTGTCCCTGGATTAGCTCTCCTAATCATGTATAAGTACGTGGGAAGTCCTTCGTACCCATTCTCAGCGCTTCCTCTAACCAATTGCCTTGCATACTTTAATGCTCGATGGGCTTTCCAATACTCAACCTGTAACCATCCAATCAGAAACAAAATCTACCATCAAACAGAAATAAGTCTACCATCAAACACAAAATAAGTCTACCATCAACATCAACATGAAAATAAGTCTACCATCATACAGAAAATAAATCTACCATCAAACAGAAAATAAGTCTACCATCATACAGAAAATAAGTCTACCATCAAACAGAAAATAAGTCTACCATCATACAGAAAATAAGTCTACCATCATACAGAAAATAAGTCTACCATCAAACCGAAAATAAGTCTACCATCATACAGAAAATAAGTCTACCATCATACAGAAAATAAGTCTACCATGACACACAAAACAAGTCTACCATCAAACAGACAATAAGTCTACCATCAAACTAAAATAAGTCTACCATCGGTTAAAGTACCTTTATTCTGAAACGTTTCCTTATAGCATCGGCAACATGACTTGGCAAGACTGTTGGTCCAACACCACCAATGAAATCTTTGTAGAGACGACCTAACACCTGATACGTTGCTTTACGAGCACGGGTTGAACGATCAGTCACAGAACAAGAGTGGTTTCCATTATAAGTCTTGATATGGAAACTGGGACTGTCTCCAATAGTTGAAGCACGAACCCTCCACGTACATCCTTCCACCCAACAACTAACCGTCAACAACGTTGGAGTTGAGTGTCCGACGTTAAAGTCAAACTTACGTGCAACAGAAATAATCTCCAATCTCCTCTCCAACTCCTCTTTTGTGGCATAACGTTGCCCAACCGCTAAGTCTACCGACCTCATTTCTAACTTCACGCCATCTGGAATCGATGGTAGACCCCTTTTCTTCGGTGGTAGAGTTTCCATGGCGGCGTCGTCGTCATCATCTGAAAGTCTACCACGCCTCCCGTATTCATCATCGTCCGAGCTTGCACCGTCTGAATCGTCGCAATAGTCAAATCTACAATCATCATCTTCATCATCTTCATCTATAGGTTCTCCCTTCTTGCATCCACTTCTCTCTCTTTTAAACTGTTTTTTTGCTTTTTCACTAATCTCCACGCATAGACGAATCATTTCATTCTTATGTTGTTGTACAAAACTCTTGAACTGTCTTGAATTTGCAACGAAAATCGGTGGTGTATCTACAGCGAAGCTTGGTAAAAGGTAACTCAATTTTACCTCAAAAATTTGTTCATCGATTCCGAAATCTTCATACACCATTCGAAGGAAATTGTTGAACGAGGTTGCATGATCTAACCCAAGAACTCTACCACCTTTTGAGTTGTCAACCTCGAACGCCCATCCATTCTTCGAAAAACTCCATCTACCACAGACAAGAACAATTTGTTCCATTGGACCTCGTTCAAGTTCACTCCAACAAGTTCACTCCTTCGAAAAGCACTTTAGAAAACAAGGAAAGTTAAAAAAATCACTTCGCAAAGATCAACCTATGCGGCTGGAAACCCTAGTTCATCACCATTGTTGCTGGTTTTCGTGCAGTCTATTTTGAAAGGGTAAAATCGACATTTCCGTTCCCTGCAAATAACTCTACCACCTACCACAATAAGTCTACCATCAAACAGAAAATAAGTCCACCATTAAAAAAAATAAGTCTACCATCAAACAGAAAATAAGTCTACTATAACAAAACAAAATCTACCATCAAACAGAAATAAGTCTACCATCAAACAAAAACAATACTACCATCGAACAGAAAATAAGTCTACCATCAAACACAAAATAAGTCTACCACCAAGTACAATAAGTATACCGTTATAACAAATAAGTCTACCGTCACTAAGTTCGAAAATAAGTCTACCACCACTATAAATTCCTAAACAGTAAATACTATAAGTCTACCGTCACTAAATTCCTAAAAATAAGTCTACCCGCTATGGGAAAATAAGTCTACCGCAGATAAAATAAGTCTACCGTTCGGAAATAAACAAGTCTACCACCAAAGGAGACACAATAAGTCTACCGCTCAAAAATAAGTCTTCCGCCACATAAATTCCTAAACATAAAATAAGTCTACCACCAAGTACAAGAAGTCTACCGTTATAACAAATATGTCTACCGTTATAACAAATAAGTCTACCGTAACTAAGTTCGAAAATAAGTCTACCACCACTATAAATTCCTAAACAGAAAATAAGTCTACCACCAAGTACAATAAGTCTACCGCTATCACAAATAGGTCTACCGTCACTAAGTTCGAAAATAAGTCTACCACCACTATAAATTCCGAAACAGAAAATAAGTCTACCACCAAGTACAATAAGTCTACCGCTATCACAAATAGGTCTACCATCACTAAGTTAGAAAATAAGTCTACCACCACTGTAAATTCCTAAACAGGAAATAAGTCTACCACCAACAACAATAAGTCTACCGCTATCACAAATAAGTCTACCAAATGTCTAATGTGAAAAAAAGTCTACCGTCACTAAGTTTGATAAAAAGTCTACCATCACTAGACCAGGGTAAAAACAAATCTACCGCTTCTATCGCTAAAAACGCATAAGTCTACCACCATTGATCCTAAAAAAATAAGTCTACCAGTCAACGGTTGGTTTCGTTGACCGAAAATACGAAATAAGTCTACCGCTAACTATAAGTCTACCACTACGACAATAAGTCTACCACTACTAAACACAAAATAAATCTACCACCACGCTAAAAAAGTCTACCGCAAAAAATAAGTCTACCGCTACTAAAATAAGTCTACCATCACTATAAATCTACCGCTGCTATGACTAAAAATCTACCACCAAAGGAAACGAATCTACCAGTCAAAAATAAATCTATCATCGAAGAAAAATAAATCTACCGCTGAAAATAAGTCTACGAAAATAAATCTACCATTCGAAGAATAAGTCTACCGCAGAAAATAAGTCTACCGCTACGGGAAAATAAGTCTACCGCAGAGAAAATAAGTCTACCGTTCGGAAATAAGTCTACCACCAAAGGAGACACAATAAGTCTACCGCTTAAAATTAAGTCTACCGCTCCTCAAATAAGTCTACGGACAAAAAAATAAGTCTACCAGAGCTCAAATAAGTCTACCATCACATAGCGGTAGACTTATTTTTTTTAGGCGGGAAACTTTCGCGCCTACGCGGCGCATTTCATTAATGGCATTTTTGTAAATACGTTTTTTGTTATCAAAGGAAAAAGGGTAAAACGGACTCGAAATTAGCCCCAGTAATTAAAATCTAAGAAGGTTGTTTGAGTAAGGCCAAAATCTAAGAAGGTTATTCTAGTAAGTCTCCCTTTAAAATATCATACAGTATTGTCAATTTTAAAACTTTAACGAAACAAATAATTGTCTTATCTTTTTGGTGTGTGATATATCTTTTCGCATAATCCACAGATGGTGCCTGCCCCATAAAAACCCACCTCCCATTTTTCTTTCCCCCCACTTCTTATCGAAAGAATTTTCACTATTCCTATCTCATTATATTATCATTATTATAATATATATAAACACTAAAATAAATTATTAAAGAATTTCATTTAGAGAAATGAAGAAGGTATAACTATGAAAAAGTGAAACATGTGATGTGATGATCAAAGTAGGGCATAACTCAACATAATCAAGACAACATGTCTTCGGAATATTCATTTGTCCATACTCCAACTCGAGAACATTGCATTTGTTCCAAAACCGATCTCTAATCTCTTGTCGCAATAAAACAAAATGCATTATACGAATCCGTGAGTAGATTTATTCCCACTTGTTCTCCCCTATTGATATATCATGGTTTTTACCAGTTTTTAACCATAATTTAACCCAGTTTTATCGAATGCTTTAGGTGTTTTTCGAGTGTTTTAGAGTCTTTGCAGGTTTGTGTACGTGTTGAGCTTAATTGGTGATTATGGAGCATTTTTTTGCGCGTCGATCGACGGAAGATGTTGTGTCGCGAAGAAAGAAAGATTTTCCAATTCTGAAGATTTCCTTTTCACCTCAGAAGTTCCAGAAGTTAACAAATCAAGCCCAGCACGAATCTTAACCTATAAATACTCAGTTTTCTTTTAGTTTTCATAAAACTTTCTTTTATTCAAAGACTTAGAGATTCAGAAAGCTTTTGAGAGAATTATGGAGACAAGTTTTCAGACAATTCAGATTTCTTCGAAACTTTTCTGTATCTCTTTCTCTATCTTTATTTAATGTAGTATTATTCACCTTCTGTATCTATTTCTCTATCTTTATTTAATGCAGTATTATTCAGTCATCATGTTTTGTGCATCCATGTCTGAGTAATCTACTTGTTAGGTTTAGGGTTTTTCAAAAGATTTGAGATGAATTGTTAGAAATTGAATTCATGTTAGTATTGTCTTATGGTTCTTCATCTAGATTGCATTAATTCTGATTTAGGATTGATCACCCTGATTTAGGATTGATCACCCTGAATTAGACATCCAAGGTTGATTAGTTAGAAGTGGAAGCATCAATTGATAACCTGACTATAATCTTAGATGAGCAAAATCATTTATTCTCAAAGGAATTTGGTTTAGAGATTTTGTGAACAATTGAAACCTAAACTTTAATGCTTGCTTAGATTGTTAGAACTCACAAAGAAATTTGGTTTTTTAGGGTTTATGCATAGATAATTAATTCAACGGAAGTCGTTTAATTTTACATTAGAGTTTCAAGTTCGAGAACGATCTTCATTAAAATCCTGACAGTTTTACAAATCTACAATTTATCTTTTCCTGCGAATTTCCCGAAAGCCTAACTCTTTGTTTAATTGAAGTTTAAAATACAAATCACTTTCAAATTTATTTACATTGTTTTTTTGCATTCATACATTTTTGCTTAGCTTAATTCGAAGTCAAAATTGTATCGTGTGATTGCGATTCTCAGTAATTCGACCCTTAAGTATTACAATTGATCTCTTAATTTGAAAGAGTAGCTCAGGGTAAATTTGAGCATATCACCTATGACTACATTTTTTCTTTTGAAATATATTTGAATGATAATGATTGAATCGCATTGTAGACGCAAAAATAAGCCAAATGTGAAGCTTGTTGGCCAATGCACGATACTTATCTTCTCTTCTCTATATGCATGGCCTTGGAAAGTAGTGGTCCAAATTATGTGATTTATGATAAAGAGATCGTCAAAATCTAATCTTTAACATTTGCCCCACAACAGGTTAGTGGAAGTCTAAGTTTTCTTTGCACGAAACTGAACCAATGTGGTTTTGTCGGTTTAATTCCCACTAATTATGTAAAACCAAGGCTATCGACAGTGACTTCTTTGGTTTTCCTACAAAGACATTCTTTCAATCATATAATCGTTCTTTCTTTTTTGGGATCCAACATAGGAAATGGAACGAAAACACTATTGAATTTGACCATTCCCTAAAAAAAAAGATGTCTCTAATGATTATTCTCTCGAGGAATGTAACAATTTTAGACCTCAGAATATGGGCTCTGCTAAATAAAGTGGCGCTTTAAGAAACCCAAAGTGGAGAATAGAAGATTCATGAATGGGTAAAATGTGAAACGACAATGTATGATAAATGTTATCATAATCAACAAAACAAAAAATTCGATTGATACAAAATAGCTTAAGGTGAAGTGTATGGATCATCCAAATGATTTATTTCAACAAAGAAAGAGACTTGGAATGTAAAACAACATGGAAAATTCCATTTCTTGGTTTTGGTCTGAGAAATTCAAAAAGGGAGAAACCTCATTCTTCTACTGGCCTTTGACCCAACACAGAGATGTCTTCATACCGTTTCTGCGCCAATGACAAGTAAATCATATAAGTAAATATAATCATCATCTTTCAGACTTTCACAAATACTCATAGCAGTTAATGATTGAAACTACCTAGCACAAAGCAGAGAGGGAGAAGTATACACATAGCAATGGAAGCTAGAAAATCAAGAAGAGATGAAATGAGCTAGTTGGATACTCTAAAACAAGCATTCAAGTATTAACTGATAAAACTAACAACAAGCAGAGACAGGAGCTAATGATTAGGAAGGTAGAAGAATGAAACAAAAAAACGCGTGTGAGACCATTACCGTGTCAAGAATACCATATAGATTCTAGAATCTAGATCAAAAGACAACATCAAACATTAACACAGTGGGAAATTTTAGAGCATATCACAGTGAAGTTGAGATGCAGAGAAATGGAAAGAAGAAGACAACAATGGATTACATAACAAGAGGATTAAGCACAACAGAAGAGAAGTAATATAAAAACCCTAGATGACAATGGAACATACCCCAACGTTCTTGCTTTCCCAGAGCTTATGAACACCGTAATCCACAGCCTGCACACATAATACAAAGTTAAATGAAAAATACAACATTTTCCTCTAAAGATGCACAGTCGCTAACTCTCTATTATAGATCCCTTAATCAAATCAACCAAATTTCTTCACCACAATTGTCATTTCACACACAAAAAAAGCGTAAACACCCCCCAGATCCGGAAAGAATAAAGAAAAGCCAATTGATATCTGACCCGTTCGCCGAAGAAAGCACCGGCGATGATGAAGGTGACGTAGACGGAGTTACGGCGCATGATAAGTTTGTAAAAGCCTTCGAAAGCTCCTTTCTGGTTTCTCCGAGCTGCGTACTCCATGGTTTCTGATCTCTACGTTTTCAGATTCGCGATTTAGGGTTAGCAAAAGTCGATCTACAAGAATGGCGAGACGAAACAAAATGAGAAAAGGATTCTCTTTTGACTCCTTCACGTCTCCAAAAGCTATATGGGCCTCAATTGTTTGGCCCAATCGTTATCCAATGGGCTGCGACAAACCTGCTTTCTAACGTATTGGTGCACTACCTGGCAATTATTCACGGACCATACAGGTTATATAAATCACATCCTCTTTACATGCCCGGCTGCTGTGGAAACATGGTCATCATTACCACAAAATCCTTTCCATCATAACCCAACTTCGGTGTCCATCGATGAGAACTTTAATACCTTGTTTCTCCTACAACAAACCTCACAACATTCACCTCCCACCTTTTCTCTACCATTTTGGCTAACATGGAGCTTGTGGAAAGCTAGGAATGATCGCATCTTCAACAACCGCAGGTGGGCTCCTGTAGATATTTATCGACGGGCTAAGCTTGAAGACGACGAATGGACCTCCTCCATTTCCGCTACCACTAATATGGTTCGTCATACGGTACCAATCGACTTCCCCACTTGGTCTCCTCCACCCCAAGGATGGCTAAAGTGCAACCATGATGCCTCTCACCACCCCTCGACCTCACAAACAGGTTCTGGATGGATCCTTCGTGATTCAAATAGACGTTTTGTTTGTGCGGCTTCATCTTTTCTACCAAAAGCTAAATCTGCCCTAGAAGCGGAAGGTTTTAGCCTTCTTCATTCTATGCAACTACTTTGGTCTCGAGGTTATCATCGGATAATCTTCGAAAGTGACTCCAAAGTTCTGGTGGATTTAATTCTCAACACTCAACAGGACATAGCAATGGAAGCTCTAATTCACGACATCAAACATTGGAGTACTCTCTTTGCAGGTGTTCACTTTAGGCATATCCGGCGCCAACAAAATAAAATCGCCGACAAGTTAGCTCGCTTAGGACAATCTCAATATTCATCTTGTTGTATTTATAATGTTTTACCATCTTGTGTACAACAGATGTTGTATGATGAATTGTAACTTTTCAGTAATAAATAAAATAGATGTTCAAAAAAAAAATATATATATATTGCGGTCACTAGAACTAAGGAAATAGGGATGACGGACTAAAACCCCCTCTATTTCCACCCAAATTATTAGTCTCACCACGAATCCCCCTCAATTAACAAATTTGTGCTTAAACTAATTTTTCCTGCGTAATTCAACATCACTAATCAAATCTTTAATATTGCGTTTTGCAAATTGTGATAGCCCACCCGGTCCCAACGTAACAACTTCGATCCGACTAGAAAATAAATCAGACCCAGAAAAATAAAACACGCTAAATGAAAAAGAGCTTTGGGAGAAGTTTGGGACAATCGTGGTTATTAGGGCTCTTCGAAGTGGCTGTTTCTTCTGTGAATTGTGAATCGAATCATTTGAGAATCATTTGAGAAATTGATGTAATTTTTTCTTGTTTCAGTGACGTAAACATTGATAATGTCAGAGAGAACCGACATGAAAGTGAGTGTGATGAACAACAAAAGGAAACAGAGAATGGAGACGATGGGTTTCAAATTTAAACAAAACAGATTAAGCTTTGTTATTTGTCATGTAACTCTTTCCATATTTATTGGATTTTAAATACTAAACAAAACAGATTGAAATTATTGGTAGATGCTACGACATGTCAAAATGCAAACACAAACCAAGATCCTTATCAAACTTGAATACAAGATTGCAGAACTTAAGCTTTTGACTCATGTCAACATTCGGAAATTGTCATAGACACTGAAACTGAATTTTGGTTTTTTTGATAAAGGTGATAACAAGGACTCACATCACTTCTTCTCAGCATTACAACTGAATAAGATAAAAAGAACATGACCATAACATACAAAAGAGAAGGAACACAAGAAGAAGCATGAAGTCAACAAGAACAAAGAGAAGAAACATTGAGTTCATAACTACACCATTTTCAGTCCGGTTCGGGTGGGCAATCACAATTTGCCAAACGCAATTTTAAAAATTTGATCACAAATTAAAGTTTTTAATTTGTGAATAGTGATGTTGAATTACGCAGGAAAAATTAGTTTAGGTGGTTTTAAGCACAAATTTATTAATTGAGGGGATTTATGATGAGACTAATAATTTGGGTGGAAATAAATTGAGTTTATTGAATAAATGGTGTTTAGCGCAGTTATCCCAAGGAATTAAGATGTTATAACTATTGTCTAAAATGTGGGGGCGGAATGAAAGCAGAAAGCCATGATTACATTTTCTTTTCGATATCGATCCATACATGAACCCTTAATTACCCTAACTCTGAAAAATATTTACAACCATTTTTTCTCTACTGAATATGTGAGAATCAAAATTCGGAGAAGACCCTTATCCATACATAGCTTTCAAGGGTTATCTGGAAACTCACATGATCCGATCACCGCTAGATATATTGTCGAGTGTCATGCTTGGTACGAAGCAAATACGTTTTGTCGATTTCCCATATGGAATGGCTTCTAGGTATCTCATAAGCCATATGTTTTGTTAGATGGATCAGACTTATTAATTTTATACCTATAGAGTTTATTATTATTATCATCCAAGAAGAAGTCATTCAATGTTAAGGGAGAGTATTGATTTTACTTGTTAACCTTAATTCATGTTCTTAGATAGATGTGATTTCTATGTTATGCTTAATTTGTCTATTTTATTTAAGACATTCTTTTAGCAGCCGAGGATTAGTGGTTCGTTTGAAAGAACCAACCGATATCTCGTTAAATTGTATGTCAACTTATTTGTATTTGAGTTTTTGATCGCTTCCGTAAAATTATGTTATCAAATCTAGCTTCTTAGGAAATTGTACAATACCGAATTTAAATCTCTCAAGAAATTGGCAATTGTTTCAATAATTTTTAGGAATTTTTTTTGGCTCCAACAGTTTAATATAGAATTTATTAAATGTGTAATGCAAACTAGCTATGATTCATAGCCTATGAATATTAGAAACTTTAGAAGATTAGGTATTGATTTTTTTTACTGTTTAGTACACCGTGGATAAATAGTATGATCTTATGTATTCTGGTTTTGACCCCAAAGAAAATAAATAGTATGGGTATTTGAATTATGAAAATCATAAATAATTTAAGTATTTTGATAATATCGCAAAGAGATCATGGAAAAATCTTTCCTCGATACGCACAAGCAATATATACGAAAACAGGACATCTTCTCATTACGTTTCTATAAATCCGCACATGTGTGTCGGTTTATGACTGATTAAAATTAAAACTAATCAAATTCGTTTCTTGATCCCTAAGTAATTAACTGAACAAGATTACTTCTCGTTTAGCATGATGTTCTCTCCTTACTCGCTTTGTGCCAGAACTATCTAACTCGTCACGCCAAGAGAAAGCATTCGGGAAAATTGGCAAATGTCACATTCAGAATTTGATCTTTTGACAAAAAATTGTTATTTCAAAATAAGTCTTGAAAACACACACCTGATTCACCGAGCAAGAAAACAAAACAAAGAGTCGGGAATGAGCGAACCTTTTTTTTTTTTTTGGAGAGAAAACACCATTTTTAAGTTAATGAAATTTGAGAAAGCTCCTCAAAATATAATAAATTGATGATCACATATAAAGCTTTCTCAAATTTCATGTGCTCCGTTCTAAACTTAAAAATTTTATTGATAAAATTAAACATAATTGTAAAAATTAAAAAACAAAGACTCTAAATGATATTTTTTAAAAATATTGATTTTTTCTATAAAAAAACCGTATTTTTTCTATAAAAAAACCGTATTTTTTTCTTTCCAAATCCTTTATAGCTTCGACGGAACCAATCCATAGAATACTCAGCTAGTTGCAGATGAGATACAGATTGAAACTTGGGATTTCTAGGCAACTAAACACACTCAAAGCAATTTGCATTGTTCACTAAAATATGAGTATATAAAACGAATGAAACTATATCAATAAGATAACAATGTCTTACATATAACGGAGGAACAAGAACCACATGTATGTTATTATATAAAACTTTCAGCGTAAGATCAAGCAACGATTATGTAACCCACCAGAAGCTGAAGCAGCTCGCCTAGCTTCCTCAACGAGAGCCGCGCGTGCAGACGAGATTCCCGCAGGGACAAGACACGTGTCAAACGTGGAACAATCGATCCAATCCTTAAGAAGCTCTTCTTGTCCCCATATCTCCGGTATCCAAACCCTACCGGCGATCTCTCTCCGGTGTTTCTTTAGCCTCTCTCTACCAGTATGTTCCGCTCTCTCTTCTTCTTGATTCCGTTTCTGTTTCTCTTCGGGCAAAGTTTGAACTTTCTTGTCGGAAACAGAAGAAGTTTCTTCGTCGGTTAAACTTGGATCTTGTTTGGTTTGGTCGGAAGGAGGATGAGATGGGTCGATCGGGTGGGCCATTGGAGACGTCGTATCGTCGATGATGTTCATGGTGATGATTACACAATATAGTAAAGGAGATTCAGATTCTTGAAGAAAACAAAAACAAAAAATGAAGAGAGATTGTTTGTGTTTGAGATTCGGTGTTGATAATATGTAATATTTGTTTTGTTGGGTTATATGTAAAGAAGGAGAATATTGGGTGGGGGTTTGTGTTACACGTCGACTTAAGTTATTGTTTGGTGAATTCTTTTTTCTTTAGCTTTTTGTTTTTTGTATGGTAAGTGACAACTTTACGTGTCTTTTTTTGTAGATTGGATTGCTTTGGCTCTTAATTTTTGGAATTTAAATAAATAAATATATAATCAGCATAAAATTTTAGTTGATGATTAGACATTCTTATTAAAATTTATGTCCATTCTAATTTCAATTTTATCATTTTTTGCAAGTGGTCTGATCAAGTCTTCACAAACTGAGATTTTATTGTTTCTTAGGTAAAACTCTCAATTAGACCATCCATAAGAGAAGTATTAAAACAAAATAAAAGAGAATTAAGAGAAGAGGCGTACTAAATAAAGCATGTGTTTCATAGAGTTTTCTCATATAAGAACATAGGCTTAGTTATATAAATTTAGTTGTTAATTAGACATTCTTATTAAGATTTCTGTCCATCCTAATTTCAGTTATGGCTTTGATTAGTAACCAATTTATTAAGTTTATTGTCATTTTATAATTTGTAACGTTTTAACGATACTAATCACAAAAAACGATGCCAAAAATTTTACGCTCAATTTTATTTGTACAGCTTAAGCTTACAGCGATTTCGTATATCTTTGCACTATGCTAACAACTTACAACTCAAATTTACCGCTGAAAAACTTGTATGGTACCAAATCAAACTCTTTATCTTTTTTTGTAAGTGATGTCTCCACAAAATGGTCGGTTGATTCCTTAGGTAAAACTCTCAGTTAGACAATACTTAAGAAGAAATTCAAAATATGTATTAAAAAGAGAGAGATTTAAGAGAAGAGGTATACTAAATCAATCTGTGTTACATAGAGATTTTTCATAAGAACATAGGCTTCGTTGAACTGAATTTTACATTTTGAAGAATTTGTCGCTACATTCAATTTTTATTTCTCAACCGCTAATATTTTGGGGTCGTAATTCGTGAATATTCAAAATGATGTGTTGAACATAAGGAAAGCATTCAAGGGGGTTAGATTTTTTGGGGAGCATCATGAGGCTGATGTTGATTTAGGATTTATTCCAATGAAATATGTTTAGGTGGGGATACGTTGGAATTAAATGATTCTGAAAATGATTTCATTTTTGTTTTCAAACGTTTACTCGATTACAAAAATTGAAATATTATTTACACTATGATTGACCTAATAAAGAGGTCTCAATTTGACAGGACCTTCTCATGTGTCAGTATACGGAATTCATTTCTCTCTTTGGTAACTTTACTTGTTTCTTGATTAACTTTCTTTACTTGAATATGTTTATATAATTATGTGATTAATTTGAGATCGTCCTTACTCTTTACACTTTGATCCAGCAAGAAACTTATATGAAATTTAATGTATCTTTCTACAGAAAGCATATACGTACCATCATATGATATATGTGTGTCCATACATAACTGTCTGATGTAGATGTATAATTTAAAGAGATGGAATATTTTGTTGTCGTGACTCGTTAGGGAGGTCGAATAAGTATATATTTAGTGTAGACGTTAACATTTAACCACACTTTGAAGTTTGAACTGATATGGTCCTCTCGCTTTAATATCTTCTATAACCAAGTCATACCAAATGAATATAGTTTTAAAAAACATATCAAAGATGATGGTGTTTACATAACTAAGCTACTAAATTAGATCATATCGTTATTTGTAACAGTCGAAAATTTATTGAGAGTAAACATCACCAATTAGACTGGTTCAGTTGATCTTATCCCATTTAGCAAACTGTCATGAATTAAAGATTAACTTCACCTAACGAACAATTAATTCCACTAGAATGTTCACTACATTCCATTTCATAATTGATGGCATAATTAAGGAATAGCGATCCATCTAACGCAGCCATTACTGAAACAATGTTAACTCCGTCGCGGTGAAATCGAAATCGTATTTGTTCCTAGTAAAAATAAAATCGCAAACGCATGAATCGAATGAGAGACCTGCTCATAAAAAGGTTATGGTGAGTAATTGTGATTTGTGGGTATTAAATAGTCATATATATGTAGAAGAGTATAAGAAAATATTCAGAGGAGTTGGATATTTTTGTAAGGATCATGAGGCTGCAAATTGATTCAGGGAGGTTGGTTTCGGTAGGGTTACGTTGGAATTTAATGATTCTGATAATGAGTTAAAAAGAAATTGAAAACCTAGTTTCAAAACGATTAATAGATTGAACATTAGAACATGTTTATCAATAACACTCAAAAAAATTCATAGGCTCTAATTTAATATTAATTTCTAATGAATTTGTAATAGTTAATATCCAGGATTAGAAGAAAATTGATTTACATAAATTATTGATATAAAATGTTATATTTTCAATTTCGAGTACAAATAATATATCGTTTACGTGTCCGGCACATTAAATAAACCATTGGTTCATGTGGAATATCCACAAAAAACCCTAATATTATAGGAACAAGATATTAGTTTTCATGTTGTACTAAAAAAAATTGGGCTACAATTTAAGAAATTAATTTGGATCGAAAAGTTGGCAAAATATTGTTAAAATATTATGGAACATGTGCATTTACATTTTGGGCACATACAAATGAGCAATCCTAACACGTAACACGTACACGTACACATACACATACACATACGGCATCAAATGGGAACGGCTTAACCTATAACGTACCGGAAACTTCCTGCATCCGTAATTTCGCAGCTAGCTAGGTTCATAAATTTGAACTTTTAGTCAAGTCTTTATTTTTTTATTGAGAAGATGTTAAATTTACAAAACCGCGTTTTTGTAGAAAACAATAACTAAATGGTTCAAGTTTGACTTCAAAATTATTTATTGAATATTCGTTTGTTTTTGTTTGTTGCACTCTATTTATATATATACACTACTGGTCCACGACACTTGAGAGAGGAACAAAACTAACAATAATGAAGAAAACATCGCAAGCTTTTCTTCTTCTAAGTTTGCTTTATATACTTCTATGTCTATCATCGCAGGTTCGTGTCACAGAGGCTAGATTCCGTCACTTAGGTCAGTTTTTTCTTATTCAAAAAATTTCAATCGCATTACTATATAGTCTTAGAATGAGGGAGAAAAACTCCATTTAACCTATGAAGATCACGAGTTTTGGAATAATTAGGATATGATTGGCTGTCTCTAACTATTTTATAATTACAATAATTTTTTACCAGTTAGACCCTTTTTATTAAAGTAAACTCGTAACAAAAACATCATTTGGTAAATTAGGAATCTAAAAGAATAAAATGTTGTCACTTGTTTGGTAACAAGTAAATGAAAATGATAAATTAATAGTTCAAAACAGCTAGAACTTTTCTTGTTATTTGTTGCAATATCATGTTTTTATTTATTTTCATGGAGTATTAAGAAGCGGTTTTGGATTTATGGCCATGAGCTCCATTTCGATCCCACTATGTGTATTCTCTGCGTGTGGACCATTTAGTCACTTGAACTTGGGCTTGGTATTTTATCCCCGATGGGTTTGTGGAATTCGTAACCAAAGAACAGCTTACCTCCGAAATTTAATACTATGTGCGTTTCGGCGAAACCCGAATACTAGTTTACAAAAATATTTTCTGATTACAACATTTGAATCATATTTCTGGTAATTTCTCCTAACACATTGACTCGTGTATGTTAAAAGGAGAGGATCAGTCACGAATACCAAGGAAACCCAGCATATGCATAAGACCTTCCCCACCATGTCGAGCTCCTTTGGGTAGTCGGTCGATTAAGCCTTGTCTAACAGTTCCAAGACCTCCCCGTGGAGATCGCTGTTCTACTCCTAACCACTAGCAACGTTGAATATGAACTTATACGCTCGAGTCCAACAAATATTTTCACAGAAACCATAGAAATAATACCAAACCATTATTTCTTTCGAAAAAAATCATCATGTATGCATGGTAGAAACATAAATTAATAATAATGACGATGCTACTATGTAGTTACTACTTGCACCCCATATGATTGTTTTAAGCAACCAAAATCAGTGGTACACCACTTAACCGAGCTTTGTGCATCCAGGGCCTATTCGTGATTGGCGAAGGATCTCAAAGAAATATATTTGGGAAATAGTTAAGAGGTTAACATTTAACCACATTTTGATTTTGTGGTCCTTTCGTTTAGATAGTTTCTTGATTTACCTGTTTTATATTCATAAAAAATTAAGTCTTATAACATGTGTATATAGACTGGGAAATGTAACCAAAATGAGAATTAAATGGCTCATGAAATATTTTGGAGTACGTACAAAACAGAGTAGACTTTGTTTTGAAACCTATATATATCCATTTATCCAATTTGCAATTACCAGAAGAAGGCAAACAGTTGAAACAAGTGTGACAGAGACTTAGATATATAATATCATCTGTCAATAAACATTATTATTGTAATATAATCAACAATAAACTCATTTCTAACACCTATTAATAAAAAATCACCAGAGAGGCAATTTACTTACCCACGCCTATCCAACAAGCTCATGTAGAGTGATCAAAGTGGGTCCAGAGGTGAGGATAGGGAGAGCGGCCTTTCTTCCTCAAGAACTCTGGCCTCTCTATGGAACTGCCTTCAGTGAAGGATGGAGAAGGACGTCTTGTTACTCCCATTGACGCATCTGCTAGTGTCGCCTGTGTTTTTCATACAAAGAGTTAAGAGGGATCACAATCGAATACTTAATAACATTTTGATATAAGAACCGACTATGTTGTGTGTCAAGGGAGACGAGTGAATACCTAAAGTATGAAACTCGAATCACATAGAATGCGATCTTCTAGATTAATGGGGGCAAAATTTACAAGACATTTTCAGCGTGCTACACGTAAATCCAGTTCGTCGTAATCCTATTGTTAAACTTTTCAAGTAGTTTACATAATTTGTAATAGTTAATACTCCAATATTACAAAAAAAATGTTATTTACCCCCAGTAATTTACATAAATGATTCTGTATAAAATGTTTCGATTTTAATTTCGTACAAATAATATATCATTTAATGTCCGGCTCATTAAATAAGACACTGGTTCATGTCATCATGTGTAATATCCACGAAAGCCGGGAAAATGGTTATTTAATTCCTCAAGTATTTTAATTTGGGTGATTTATTCCCCAACTATGCAACTTGCAATTTAATTCCCAAAGATTTCGTTGACTTTGTCAATTAAGGCTTAAAAAAGTCAGTCGTTAACCTCACGTTTAACGCCGTTTAAAGCTTTAATGAAACACGGGAAAACCCAATTATAACATAACCAAAGTCTGATTTTTTCCCCAAATTAAAACTCCATGAACCCTAATTTCTTTAATTTCTCTATCTCTCTCATCTCTATCATCGATCCTCTTCTTCCATAGGTTCAAAAACAAATCGATGCAACAATGAAAACACGAGGAGGAAAGGCTCCTCGAGGAGGAACAAGAACTTTAGGTATACGATCTGGAGGAGTAAAAACTCGTGGAGGAAAAGCTCCTCGTGGAGGAACCGTATCGAATGATTCCGGAGCAGAGACTCGACGAAGAACAACAACTGTAGAGACTAATTCTGGAGGAGTGAAGACTCGACGAGGAACGATTGGAAGAGGAACAACACAAGGGCCACCGAGTCGAGGTCATAGAGGAAGAACGATTCGAGGATCACTGAGTCGTGGAAGAGGTAATCGAAGACACGATGATGAGGTTGAAGACATCACAGACATTGCGATGGTAAGTGGGGTTGATGATACGGTTGAACCTAGAGCTTTGGAATCTAGCTTGGTTAATCCAATTAGTTTGGTTGAGACTATTGTAGAGGAAGAGAGAAAGAATGATGATGGTGATGAGGCTATTGTAGAGGAAAAGGCAGTGAATGATAATGGTTATGAAGAGATTATGGATACAGATGATGATAGTGTTGAAGGAGATGACTGTGAGGTGATTGTTGAAGACGCTGCTGGATACAAAGAGACTGAGCCAGAGCTCGCTCAAGATACAGAGGAAGAGGAGAATGCACAGATGATTGAGGTCGAACTCTGTGAAAATCTAGAGGACCAATTCGGTTCACCTGCTAGAGAAGATCCAGTTGATAGTGATGATGACAGTGGAGATAACATATGGAATGATGATATCATTCCTGATCCATTAGGTAACTCTGACGATGAAGTAGACGGTAGACCTACTCCAGTAGTAAGTGCTGATGAGCTTTGAGGATTGGGAAAAATGTTCAACAGTGCAGATGATTTCAAGAATGCACTGCTAAGGTATTCTCTGAAGACTTCTTACGATATCAAGATGTATAAGTCTTCAACTGACAGACTTGGTGCACGATGCACAAAGAGAAAAGAAGAAAATTGTCCATGGAAAGTTTATTGTTCGTTTGAGAAGCCTATAAACAAGTTAATGGTGAAGACTTTTATCAATGAACATATCTGTGTCAGGTCTGGTTACACTAAGCTTCTGAAAGCCGGAACAATTGGTGATCTTTTTGAGGAAAGGCTTAGACGCAATACCAAAATCAAGGCACAAGAGATGGTAGATGAAATAAAAAGGGAATACAATATGATTGTGACTGTGGAGCAGTGTAGAGGAGCAAAGAGGAACCTTGCAAAGAAGAGGAAGAAAACTCATGAATAACAATTTGCTAGAATCTGGGATTATCAGGTAGAGGTGAAGAAACGAAATCCAGGTACAACCTTGGAGATTGAAACGCTTGCTGGTCCTGTGGTTGGAAGCATGCAGAGATTCTACAGACTCTATGTTTGTTATGATGCATTGAAGTCGGCTTGGAAGCATAATTGCAGACCAATAATTGGGTTAGATGCTGCATTTATGAAGTGGGATATTAAAGGACAAATGCTAGCTGCAACTGGTAGGGATGGAGATAACAGAATATTTCCAATAGCTTGGGCATTAGTTGAGGTTGAAGATGGGCCTAATTGGACGTGGTTTGTGCAATTGCTGAGGAAGGATTTGGGTATTGATGATGGCGAAGAGACTACAATCATATCAGATAAGCAGAAGGGATTGCTCAATGCAGTAGCTGAATGTCTTCCGAAGGCAGAACATAGAATGTGTGCTAGACATATTCTAGAAAAATGGAAGAAGAATAACAAAGATATTGTTCTTGAGCGAATGTTTTGGAAGATAGCTCGAAGTTACACAAATGCAGCGTATGTTACTAACATGGACATAATGAAAGCATACAATCCAGGTGCCTATGAATCACTATTACGGACTCAGCCAACCACTTGGTCTCGAGCATTCTTCAAGTTAGGTTCTTCACTACAAGAAAACACTGGATTTGTGACTAGATTGTGTGACCGATTTTTTAGTCACAGTTTTCTGCGACTCTTGTGAGACTATTTTGTGACTAATGTGCGACTCCAAAATAACGGAAACAAATCAGTCACAAATTAGCGACTGAAATATTTTAGTCCTTTATTAGTCGCAAATGTGTGACTGAATATACGGTTAGTAACAAATATGCGACCAAATAAATGGCGTCACAGTTTAGTAGCAAATTAGTGACTACTTTGCGACGAAATACATACTCCCAGATGAGTCACATATCAGTCACAAATCAGTAACAACTTTAGTTAGATGAAAACGTGGAAATTGAGTGATAATTTCGAGTAGGTGACAACGTGTATATTGAGTGGTTTGGTTGGTGGCATCTAACATTTGCTACCGATTCTCAGTAGTCACAAATTGGTAGCAAATTTTTTGCTATATAAAGAGGAGCTCCCTCCCACCAAATATTCACTCAACAAAAACATTACATCAACCAAAATCAATTTGTCTCCTATCTTTTTATCAGCTTGAGAGTTTTGCAAAAAGAGAAAAATTTAATTTTTTTTTATAATTTGTTATAAAGCTCGAAATTATTATTTCAAAAAAGAGAAAAAAAATCTATTTTTTTTGTTATAATATTTATTATTAAGTTCGAGAGTATTGTCTGAAAAAAGAAAATCTTAGATCTTTATAATTTTATTATAAAGTTGGAGAATATTTTTTCAAAAAGAGAGAGAAAAATATGTGGAATTCAAACCGAGAGTGGATGTATACAAGGATCGACCCCGAACCAACAATATATCAACCGAATTTGCAGAAGGTGTGACGCACTTCATCAACTTCGCAACGAGCCAGCATTTCTCAATTAGCAGTGGAGGTAGGTTATACTGCCCTTGTGAAGTTTGTAAAAATTTAGGTAGGATAAAACCGGCTTTAACTGTTGAAAAGCACTTGCTTCGTAACGGTTTTATGCCTGGTTATTATGTATGGTCTGAACATGGGGAAGATTATTATGCACATGGGGTAGGAACTAGTAATCAGAATTATAATCAGAATGATAATGTTAATTTTAGTAGTGGTAATTATAATGAACCGTACAATTATGAAGAAGAGAATGTTTATGCGGGAATGGTTGAGGATGCGTTTCATGGTTCTGTTCCATTTAATGAATATCCTCCTCCTGCTCATGAACATGATCAAAGTGGAAACGATCATGTTTATGAAGAACCTACCCATGAATCAAAACAATTTTACGATTTGTTAGAAGCTGCAAATACTCCCTTGTATGATGGGTGTCGTGAAGATCTTACGAAGTTATCAGTGGCGGCTCGGGAGATGAACATCAAGGCAGAGCATAATGTGTCTGAAGTTTGTATGGATTCGTGGTCTGATTTAATTACGGATATTTTACCAGACCCTAATCACGCAACTAGGTCGTACTACGAGATGGAAACGCTTATGCGAAAGTTAGGATTGCCGTACCATACTTTTGATGTATGTGTAGATAACTGTATGCTCTTCTGGAAAAAAGATCAAGAGTTGGGTTATTGTAAATTTTGTGGGAAAGCAAGATATAAAGCTAGTGGTGGAAGAACAAAAATACCGTTCAGCAAGATGTGGTATCTACCTATCACTGATAGATTGAAGAGGTTGTACCAATCATAAAGGACGGCTGCATCGATGAGGTAGCATGCTGAGCACGAGTCACAAGACGGGGTATATGTGTGGGAATTTTAATAAAATTATATGTGCAATTTGTGAAATAGAATATTTTTAAATTTGGGGTATCACATGTTATAAAGAACAAAATGTAAGCTATAGACGGAAAGGTTACATTGGATCACATGGTTATGCACTCCCATATAAGAAGTCCGAGGTCTCGAGTTCGAGTACAGTTGGCGTATGCTGACCTACAATTTTACCTATTTTTTAACAGAGTCGCAAAACAGTAGCACATTTACTACTACTTTGCGACTGACTCGTCATGAAAATAAATTTTGTGACTATTATGTTACTAATTTGCCACCAATCAGTAGGATTCATGAACAAATTTATAAAACAGAATGGTATAAATCTGGATGTAGTTAGACTAACATGTAATCGAAATATGTATTCTTAAAATAAGGATTTAACAAATAGGGGATAAGTTTCAATTTCAGAGAATTACGTTTAGGGCATAAGTTGTAAAACTGGTAACAAAAGAGTCACAATTTAGTTGCAAATTTCTTACTGGTTCTGTGGTAGTCACAAATGTGTGACCATATTGTTACTAATTTGCAACCACTTACATATCAATTATTTGAAAATGTACTTATTGATTATTATAAATAGCATTCTTCATAATATATGTACACATTGAAGATGTAGTTAGACTAATATGGTATATAAAACTGAAAAAAAAAAGTTACAACTATTTAAAAGATTTACCTCACCTTATCTTACAAAATCACATAAATACACTTATAACTAATCTCTAACTTTTTTGTATGAAAGTTAAATTTCAAGTTTTTTTTAAATTTGTATTATTTAGTACTATATATTCAACCAAACACCTAAAAGTGTAAAAAGGGTTTTTATTTTAACATTGTCTATCCATTTTTGGTGTATTATAGTTTAGGGTTTAGGGTATAGAAATGTCACTAACAAAAAAGAGTCACAAAATAGTCTCAATTTTGAGACTAGATAAAAATTCGTCATAAATTTGTGTCTATTTTGTTACCATTTTGTAACTACTTTTGAAAACTTTTAAATATTTGCTTAATTTGTGTTGTTAACCACTCTATACTTAAGCATAGTTGTGAGAAATGTAATAAAAACTATATAAAAAGCAAGTGTATCAAGATATTGGGTCTAAAACTTTAGGGCTTAGGGTTTTGATTTGTTAATTTTAATATTGAGTCACAAGAAAGTCACAAAAGAGTCACATATTTACTACTACATTGTGACTAAGGGTCAATAAACAGATTCTAATTTGAAAGTAATTGGGCTTTTTCTTAATTGATTGGGCTTTCGTTTGCTTAATGTAAGGCCCAATATAGTTTTGCGACCGATTTGTCACTACATTGTGACGTTTTTAATTGGGTATATAAGGCTAACCCTAAATCAGATTAACCCTAATCGCCTCTTTCTCTTCACCGACTGCTAAACAAACTCTTTCTCTCTCGATTTCTGTCTATTTTGTTCGATTTCTATCGATTTTAATCGATTTCTTTCGATTTCTATCGATTTCTATCGTGTTTTTTCGATTCCAAACCTCTCGATTTCTCTTCTCAAATCCCTAATTTTTCTTCGTCTCTCAATCTTTCTGTCTCTCACTCTCTCAATATCACTCTTACTCGATGAAGACTAACGCGAAATCAACTAAAGGTCGACCGAAGAACGATGCTGGTGGGAGTAAACCAATCGGTGGTGGGAGTAAACGAAACGTCGGTGGTCCGACCCAAGTCGGAGGTGTTCGAACCAACATCGGGAAACGTCAAGCAGTAGAAGCACCTCCTCGACCCAACTCCGGCAAACGTCCTGCGGTGGAGGGAGCTCTCAACAAGGGTAAGGGTATTGCTCTCGGCGGAACCCTAAACCCTAAAGGTGGGAAACCGAGGTCTTCAAGCGGAGCTCTTCAACGCACCGCCGTAGAAGATGGAACCCCAACCGGTGATGGTTCACCACCAAGCGTCCGTTCGACTCCCACACTCGATGTTTCTCCCACTGGCTCAGTTGCGAGACGCCACGGTGACCAGACTAGGCTGATGGTAACGTCTCGGGAACCCGATGGAAGCTCTTCTAACGCCTCGAACCGGTCGTCTCAGGCCACAGTCTCGGTTAACAGAACCACTGCTCCGCGACAGTTTGGACTGTCCTTTGATCCTCAACTACTCCGCCAACAACGGTCTCCACTTCCAGTTCAACTACAACAGCCTCCTGTATTTCAACCGCCACTTCAAAGGAATAGGCAAATACAGCTCCCCGACCAAGAAGATGAAGAAGAAGATGATGATGATGATGCTGGTGAAGAAGCTGTGGTTCAAGATGAAGGTGTAGGAGAAGAGGTTATGAATCAGCCGGGTCATAACTTGGAGGACTTCGATCAAGAACTATACGATCTCTTACGTCTTCCTGGCCGAGAAAATCTGACTCCCTTGAGTCCGCACCCTATCCCTGGGAAGTCACCACTGTGGTAAGTTTCCATCCTCAAATCTGTTTGTACGATTATAGATTGATTAAGGAATAGGTTTACTGATGCTTTTCTTTAGGTTTGTTCGAGACAAAACCAAACTGAGTCGTGCGATTGCTGGAATATTGCGGCGAAAATTTGATAAACCGTTCTTTAGCTGGTCGGTTACGCCTCAAGACTCGCGGGAATTGTTTTTCCGATCTTTCGCGGTAAGGATTTCTTGCTGAACTTTAGTTTTTAGGAATTTATAGTTAGTATCATCATTAGTTCATTACTAATGCTTTCTCTTTAATCTTACATGTAGCAAAAATATACTTGGGATTTAGGTATTACAGAGCTTGTGAAGGAACATTTCGTGGCAATCGCATCGAACAGGCTCAAAGGCATAGTGAGTCAAGCGAAGAACAGTGGTCGCAGGCCACACTGGATTGGGAAGGAGCTTTGGAAACAAATGTGGGTTGTTTGGAACACTCCAGAGTCAGTGGCAAAGAGTTTCACCTGTTCAGACTCCCGCAAGTCTGACCGCGGTGGATATGGAGAGCACAAACATGTTTCTGGCCAGAAATCTTACCTGACCAGACAACTTGAAATGGTAAGATGTTCAATTCCTTACTCTTATTTAAAACGCACAATCTTATAAGTAATGTGTTGTCTAAACTAATGTGGTGTCTACCTGTCACAGGAGCAGGAATTAGGGAGACCCGTTTCTTTTGCGGAAGTCTTTATTAGGACTCATACACTGCCAGATGGGAGTTTTGTTGATCAGAAGGCAAAGGACATTTCTGATACTTACCAGTTGAGTGTTGAAGAGGAATTGAGGACCAGGGAGGCTGATAATCCAGAGACATTGGCTGACCCTTCTCTCACACTGACCATTGAAGAACAAAATGACATCTTCTTGAAGGTAATTAGCTCAACTCATTTCCTCTCTGTTTACATTTGTGTATATTAATTGTCTGACTTTTTTCCTTGTTTTAGTGTACTAAATCAGATTCTAAAGGAAATCCTTTTGGTCTTGGCCAACTTAAAGACATGGTGAAAGGGAAACGGAAGCTGAGTTATCCAAGCTCCTCTGACTCTGCCCTTCTCGATGAGATGCAAGATGAACTTAAGGAAGCTCGTGCAAAGCTCGAAGACCACGATCGGGAGAATGCTCGCAGAGATGCAGAGCTTAAAGAAGCTACGACAGAGCTTGCAGGCTACAGAATCATGTTCTCTTTCCTCAAAGAGAAGAATTCTGACTTTCTCGACTATGTCAACCAAGCTCAGTTAGCTGCAACTGCTCCAGCCACTTCTGATCCACCTTCTCCAGCCACTTCTGAGCCACCTCTTACTCAGAGTTAAGCTTCTTAACTTGCTAAACAATGACTCTAAACTTTCTAAGTGACAGAACAATATTTTTTGGTGTAATATACTTTTAGAACAATTTTTTTTGGTAAGATAGTTTTAGTTTTTAATCTAATGTATTGCTTTTGGATTGTGTAACAAAGTTTTCTGCATTTCTTCTTAATTCTTCGTCACTGTCTTTTAGATTTTAATTTTTGTGTGTTTTGGACACTACAAAAACAAATTGTTCATATATATTTTTATGTACAGGTAGTAGCAAAAGAGTAGTAAATTTTGTTACTGAAATATGACCAATTCTGGTAAAAATTCCACCAAATTAGTCACACAAACGTCGCTAATTAGTTACGACGTTGTGACTACAAGTTCAGTCTCTAATTTGCGATGACAAATAAGGGTCACAAATTAGTCGCACTAAGCACGGAGTCCCAAATTAGTAGCAACTATGCGACTCAAATGCTTCGTCACAAATCAGTCACATATTTGCGACTAGAAAATAACAGACACATATTAGTCGCAAATTTGTGACTGATATGTGACCCCACAAATTTGTGACCAACAATTTGCCACTACTAATTTTGGTCACAAAGTAGTCTCAAATCGGTCATTAGCGACTGTTTTGTGACTGTTTCCGGAGTAGCAAAAGCTGCTTTTTCTTGTAGTGCTTGTTGCAATGACAATCTGAACAACTTGTCAGAGTCTTTCAATAGGAGTGTTAGGGGATCAAGGAGGAAACCAGTGTATGATTTCTTAGAAGATGTGAGAAGGACTGTCATGGAGAGGAATGCAAAGAGGACTATCTTGACTCTGAAGTAGAAGAAGAAGTTCACACCTAGAACAGATAAAGAGATAGAGTTGAATAGGCAAAAGGCTAAGGATTGCAAAAGGTGGATGACAACAGGTAATGTGCATGAGGTTGATTATAATGGTTGTGGTCACTCAGTTGATATGGATGCAAGAACTTGTGGTTGTGGCTATTGGCAGCTGAATGGCGTACCTTGTATGCATGCTATGCATGTCATCACTGCTTTAAAGTTGCCCCTTGAGCCTTATGTCTCTCCTCTCTACTTCACTTCATGGTGGCAGGGATTGTATGTAAAGGGAATTAGACCAGTGCAAGGGTTTGACTTATGGGACAAAACTGGTCGTCTACCTGTTTTACCTCCACCACTAAGGTTCAAAGATGGTAGGCCAAGTAACCATGATAGGAAAAAAGCTCCTCATGAGTCTTCCTCAAACCCAAACAAGTTAACACGACATGGTCGTGTTCCAACATGCTCCAACTGTAAGAAACCAGGGCACAACAAGACAAGGTGTTCTAATCTAGCTGCACCTCATGTACCAAATAGACCAAGAGGACGTCCAAGGAAGAACCAGGTTCGAGTTTTTACTTTGACACTTGACACTAGTTGATTACTTTAATATGTTTGTGATCGGTTGTGTATGTCTCAGGAGGAATCATCATATGCTTCTCAGGGTACCCAATCACAAGCTGGATCTTCTCATGGTGGATCACAAACGGGGTTTGGCTTCTCCGTTTAAGACAAGGGTTATGTATTTTAGAGAAGGCTTGCTTTGTCTTTAAGGCTATGTAGTTTTGACACATTAGAAACATGTTGATGTTCTATTGTTGGATTGTTTTGTTTCTTTCTTTATCGGATTACGTTTTTGGATTTCTATGTCTCATCTTTCTTTGCTTTGTCTCTTTCGTTCTCATCTCATCTAACACACTGAAACTTCTCATCTCACAAACACAACATAAACACTACAATCTCATAAACTGATATGGTCTTACTTGTCTGACATTAGATAAACACTAAAACTAGTAAACAAAAACAAAGGCAAACAATTTTACCAATTTCTATTACCAAACACAGATACATTCCCATTACCACACACACTAGTGATCAAGTAAGATATTGGTACCTTGCGATGCCAACATGAGGTAAGTTATCACAAAAGCTAACACACAAACAAAAATGAAAAGCACTAAGATCTTCATTTTCCATTGACGAAGCTCATTTTTGCACTCAAACACCTCTTCTTTCAAATTATGGATTTCAATCTTCAATTCATTGACTTCAATCATCCCATTCTCAATCTCGGATTCCCTTCTCTAAAACTTACTCAAGAGGTCTTTAACTTCTTCATACATCCCATCTTCTACCCACTTGAACAAATGCCCTTCCTGTAATCGCAAAATATAAGAAAAACCAGAACAAACAACAAAGAATGAGTTCAAGATTTGCCTACCGCTCTGGTACGAGAACAACGAAAGTAAGGACGACCCGGATTGAGCTTTGACTGTGAAGTACACACTGCAAGATCACTACCACACACACATCTCTTCGGAAATCCTCTTTCTCCACCGAACGACCCATGTATAGATGAATTGCCTCTTTCACTTGAATTGATTTCTTCCTATGCTCGAAATCATAACATAAATGATTATATCATTCAATTACAAGACATCAAGACACAGACAAAAGAATCACTTACAGATTTCATGTTCAAAGTCGTTGAATATAGTCGTTTTGTTTCTGGGCAATGGTTTTTGTTCTTCGTCATGTTGTTCATGATTCCTGAGCAATGTTGATTTCGGTTTCGATTGAAGAAGAAGAGAAATGCAGAGAGAGATCCGAAGAGAAGAGAATTGGAGAGAGAGACAGAGACAAATTAGGGTTCTTCAATTTCAATTTGGGGGAAAATAAAAGCTTTGCCGTATTATAATCTGTTTTTCCCGTGTTTCATTAAAGCTTTAAACGGTCATTAACGTCAAGTTAACGGCTGACTTTTTTAAGCCTTAATTGGCAAAGTCAACGAAATCTTTGGGAATTAAATTGCAAGTTGCATAGTTGGGGAATAAATCACCCAAACTGAAATACTTGGGGAATTAAATAACCATTTTCGCCACGAAAGCCCTAATATTATAAGAACACACTTTTATTTTTTTTTCTAAAAATTGGGATACAGCTTAAGAACTTTGGATCGAGTAGTAGATAAAATATCATTAAAATATTATGGATCATGTACATTACAAATGAACAATCGTAACTGATATATCATGGTTTTTATCATCTTTTGGTCATGATTTAACCCAGTTTTATCGAGTCTTTTTGGTATTTTTCTAGTGTTTTAGAGTCTTGGCAGGGTCGTATATGAATGAAACTTAATTGGTGATTATGAAGCATTTTGGAGCATCAAGGAAAGAGCAGCTGAAGTCCTAAGCACGGATTTTCAATTGCCGTCAGATTGGCGCGTCGATCGACGGAAGCACGTGTGCGTCGGTCGACGGAAGATATTAAGTCGCAAAGGAAAAGGATTTTTCCAATTCTAAAGATTTCCTTTTTACCCCAGAAGTTCCAGAAGTTAACAAATAAAGCCCAACCCGAATTCTAGCCTATAAATACATAGTTTTCTTTTAGTTTTCATTAAGCTTTCTTTTATTCAAAAGACCTAGAGACTCATAGAGATTTGGAGAGTTAGGGAGACAAGTTTTCAGACCATTCAAATTTCTTCGAACCCTTCTGTACCTCTTTCTCTTACTCTATTTTATGCAGTATCATTCAGTTATCATGTTTTCTGCTTGCATGTCTGAGTAATTTGCTTGTTAGGTTTAGGGTTTTTCAAAGGATTTAAGATGAATTGTTAGAATTGAATTCATGTTAGGGTTATCTTATGGTTCTTCATCTAGATTGCATTAATTCTGATTTAGGATTGATCACCCTTGATTAGACATCTTAGGTTGATTAATTAGAAGCGGAAGCATCAATTGATAACCTGGCAATAATCTTAGATGAGCAAAATCACTTATTCTCAAAGGAATTTGGTTTAAGGATTTTGTGAACAATTGAAACCTGAACTTTAATGCTTGCATAAATTGATTGACTTTACAAAAGAATTTGGATTTCTAGGGTTTATGCATAGATAATTAATTCAACGGAAGTCGTTTAATTTTACATTAGAGTTTCAAGTTCGAGAACGAATCTTCATTAAAATCTTGACAGTTTTATAAATCTACAGTTTATCTTTGCCTGCGAATTTCCCGAAAAACCTAGCTTTTGTTTAATTGAATTCTAAGAAACCAACAACCTTTCTCTGTTTTGAATTGTTTTTGCTTTTACTTTACTCTATTTGCTTAGCTTAATTCGAAGTCAAAATTCCATCGTGTGATTACGATTCCCAGTGATTCGACCCCTAAGTACTACAATCGATCTCTTAATTTGAGAGAGTAGCTCAGGGCAAATTTGAGCATATCAGTAACACATAACACATAACACATATCAAATGGGAACGCCTTAACTTACAACGTACCGGAAACTCCAGAAGTCTTGCATCCGTAATTACCCAGCTAGGTTCATTAAATTTCATTAAATTGAACCTTAGTCAAGTCTTTATTTGTTTATATTGAGAAGATGTTTACATAGTTGATGTACAAAACCGCGTTTTAGTGAAAAAACAATAATTAAATGGTTGAAGTTTGACTTCAAAATTATTTATCCACTATTCGTTTGATTTTGTTTGCTTCAATCTATATATACACTATTGGTCTACGACACTTGAAAGAAAACATCACAAGCTTTTCTTCTTCTAACTTTGCTCAAAAAAAATATAGTCAGATTCGGTAAAGATTCAACAAACACCAATGTTAATAAGTTTAGTAACCATATCATCGACAAAGTTATTTAAACGTTGTGAGAAAGCTATAGAGTATACATTGTAAAAAAAACAATAAAAACGAGTAATTACGATAGTACTAGAGGTTAATTAGTTACTTGTAAGTTTTTGCACCCGTATGATTGTTTAAAAACTGCCAAACTCATGTGTATATGCATAATCATATTACTAGAAGAAGGCAAACTCTTGAAACAAGTGTGACAGAGACTGAAATATATAATATCATCTGTTAATAGACATTATTGTTGTTGTAATATAATCAACAATAAACTCATTTCTAACACCTATTAATTAAAGAATCACCAAAGAGGCAATTCACTTACCCACACCGATCAAATAATCTCATGTAAAGTGATCAAAGTGGGGTTTAGAGGCGAGGATAGCGAGAGCGGCCTTTCTTCCTCATGAACTCTGGGATCTCTATGGAACTGCCTTCGGTAAAGGATGAAGAAGGACGTCTTGTTGCTCCCATTGACGCATCCGCTTGTGTCGCCTGCGTTTTCATACACAGAGTTAATAAAGATCACAATCGATAACTTATAACATTTTGAGGTAAGAGTCGACTATGTTTGTGTGTGTGGAGGACGATGAGTGAATACCTGAAGTGGCCTTCCTTCTGCTTCTTCTTGGCGTTTGAAGCCGGTTGCTATTAGGGTAATACTTATCTGAAAGGAAGGATAAGTTTAAGTTATTAAGCAATTTGTGTATCTCAGAGGTTATCTATTAGAAGAAGAATACTTACTTGACCACTAAAGGATGGATCTACCACAGCGCCAAATATAAGATTGGCTGTTGGATCAACAAGATCGTAAATCACTTCCGCAGCAGCATTTACCTACAAATCGTTTCCCCAAGTATCAAAATAGAGCATAAAATGACATGGAATTGAAGCTTTATTCTAGATTGTCTAGGGAAGAAACCAAGTGATTTCGAGGATAGGAAATGGACTGAAAACGTAGAGAGAGAGAGAAAAACCTCGAACAGTGTTAAGTCAGTTCCACCGGTTATGTTCCAAACAATACCAGTTGCTCTCTCAATGCCAATATCTAACAAAGGTGATTGGATTGCGTTAAATGCAGCATCTCTTGCTCGTGTCTTTCCTGCTCAAATAACAGTATAGCATGAAAGAGTTAGCATGATGATGATTCAACCAGAAAGTTGCATCAAAATAGTTCAACTTTGGGATTTTGCTAAATATATCACAATGCACATATAGCAGAGTTATATGGAATATCATATGGTAATGTTCAGTATGCCAAACATTATTAGACCGGTTCTTTTGCTACGGTAAAAGAGTACCAAATCTATAGTCCGATTAATCTACTCAGCTACATCGGTAATACCAATTCAGTATAATCTTAGCATTTCAGTTAACAAACATATGCATATAGCGTCACCTATACTATTCACAGGTTCCTTAACCCTCCTTCTAAGTTCTAACCAATAATGCCTAATGTTACTACGTAACCATGCAGCAAATAGCAACAAAAAGTTTAAGATCTAAAGAGCACTCGACTTTTACCTGTTGCAGTTCCTATTCCCATCAATGAAGAACCTGCATTTGCCATTATAGCCCTAACGTCAGCAAAATCCACATTGACCAATCCAGGAATCTGCAAGGCAAGGAAAAAATACATTTTCAACAGCTGTTAAACACCTTCCATAGACAATGATTCCATTAAGAATAAACACATTACAAAGCCATACCGTAATGATATCAGAGATTCCACGGACTCCTTGACGAAGAATATCATCGGCCAGATTAAATGCTTCTGTAACTGGAGTAGACGGAGAGACTGCTGTGAGCAACTTGTCGTTTGGAATAACAATAAGAGTATCGACATTATCTCTGAGAGATGCAATCCCTTCCTGAGCCTGGACTGTTCTTCTCCGTCCCTCAAAGGAGAAAGGCGTTGTGACAATACCAACCGTCAATATACCCATCGCTTTTGCAACTCCAGCTATTATAGGAGCCCCACCCGTGCCAGTTCCACCACCCATTCCAGCCTAGAAAAAAAAGCAATGCTCAACCAGTGAGCTTGAAGAATCTGATCTTATAGTAAATATATAGAAGTAGCAGCATATTCACACAATATAACATAGAAGAACTTAAAGGAATAGTGATAGACGTACTGTGACAAAAACCATATCTGAACCATAAAGTGCTTCTTCGATAGCTTCTTTGCTTTCTCTAGCGGCATTCATACCAATCTCAGGATTACCTCCAGCACCTAAACCTCTAGTCAACTCTTTACCAATCTGTAACCGATAATCCGGGAAAACCGGAGACATTCTCATTGCTTGAATATCAGTATTCACAATCCAAAACTCTACACCAACCATCTCACTCTCTATCATACGATTCACAGCGTTAGACCCGCCACCTCCAACACCGATAACTTTTATCCTCGCCTCATTGTAAGTAGTCGGAGCAGATGGCTCGCCAAAATCTTGGGTGATGGGAGCGCTGGATGTTTCTTTTCTTGGATTGAGCAGTGATATCTCTGGGTGGAGGTTCAAGAAAGAGTCTTGGCTTTGGTAATGGTTTGGAGTATGAGAATTCGAAGAGCTTCTGATTGGCGAAGACTCGGATTTATGAAGAGCAAGAAGGCGATTTCTCTTACTTTCAACCATTCTAAGGCAACTAACTCTGCAACCTAGATGAGTTTCCGGTAATACACTCTTTCTAAGAGCAGTGAGCACCCGAGAATCCGGAGGAGTCAAACAAGGAGAAACATAAGTTGCCATTTTGAGACTACAAATTCAGTACCGGCTTTTTGCTAACAAAGACCTGTTCAAGAGAAAGAAGAAGAAGAAAGTCAAATTCAAGTCCTTAACCAAAAAGAAGATGATTTAGCCAGCCACTACTAGAAACCTAACCAGAGAAAACAAATGTGGCATTTCACATTCTACTGTAATATAATCGAAACCCAGTAGCATCTAGGTTTAGTGGAAATAAACAATCACATTAAGATACTACAAAGACAAAAGACGAAACGATGATTCAATGTGCCCCAAAAGCAAAACCAGAAGCATCTAAGAAACAATGTTTCAACAAAGTCGTATCAATTTGAATCAGAAATACACAATTTGCGCCGTGCAATTACAAAATTCGAAGATGGGTTTTTTTAGATTTTAACGAAATAGCTAAGACATTTCGATGATCGGCTACAAGCAAATCCAACGAAAAATGTAAAGTGGGAGATTGAGGAAGAGCTACATTGACATGTAAAAGAGGAAGAGTACCTTTAGCAGAAGATTTCTGAGCTACAGAGAAAAATGGAGAGGGTTTTTGGTGTTTTCTCAATCACATAAAAAGTGGGGATTATCATCTTTCATTTTGCCACTTAACTAAACCTTGTTTCACTAAATTCATCTGTATAAGTTGGTAAACGAGAAAACGCTGGGGTTGATGAAGGTAATCAAGGTTTCTCTATAAATGGGCCTAAATGTTCCCTTTAAGCCCATATTGTTTTTAGGGCCTTTGGATTATCATATGAGAACTCAGATTGTTTTTATGTTTTATATTATAGTTTTGTTATTAGCAAGTTTAACAATGTCACATTTGGAATTTGGATTAGATTGGATAAAAATTATAAACTTTCTATGTATCATTGATTGGCTTTTAGTATTGAAATTTGCCATTGTATAGTGTTGTACGTTTATTTCAAAGGCTTTACGCATAATTCTTTATAAAATGATTCATAACATAATTATGTACAGAAAAATTGTTTTATATAAACCGAAATCTTGGTTTTTAGTTTTGCCTCTGGCTTATAAGATAGTTCAATCTAACTTTATTAGTTTACATATTCTAGTCAGCTATATACATTATTGATATGAATTTTTTAAATTTTTGTATATGTAGTTGTGTACATGACTTGTACAAAACCTACTTACATCAGAAATATAAATCAATACCTAACCAAAAAGATTCAGAAGAAAATGTCTACCGACAAATCATAACACTATTTTTTTATGTGAATATGAAGTCTTGCACAAGGGACATGATACATTCCCGAGATAGATCATTTATGAATTATACATTCCCATGATTTCCGGTTCTCATGTGATGGTACTCTGTTGTTCAAGCTTAAATTTGACAATGAAGAGTTTTCAGAAGTCAGTTTACTTGTTTGCTTCTTTTATCTCAAAGGATGTGCGTTGGAAGGCAAGGGAAGCATAATTTATCTACGGTGGTTTTAAGAAGCCATTAAAAATGATCCCTTGTGTGTGGAAGCTTTGGAGTGTGTGGCTAACGGTCGGCTTTGCGTTAAACAAGAAATTCTTTTTCTCACTCCAGTTCTCAAGAAAACAATGCACATACTTACTAAGCTTACTGATGATCCACCCGTCGTTGGAAAAGTTTGGACTCAATCAGTGTTGTATACTCATATAATTCCTCCATTCGAGTCTTTCATCATCAAGTCTAATATTGTTAGCCATCGAGGTGTTTCAACCCTGTTGTTTTGTCGTGCTCTATTGAAACTAATCATGAGTTTTCTTCCTCTATATCATTCACGAATGTTTTGGGTTCGGATTTATGAACTTCAATATGGTCTTCGTTCATAGGTTTCAAAATTCCGGCGAAGGAAAGTTCCGACGAGTGTTGGGGTTTCGTTTTCGTGCGTTGTAGAGAGGTAATCTCCTTATTCTAACCGGTTTTGTTTGGGTGTGTTGAAGTTTTGTAAAATCACGTTCCGGTCCAAATCTGGATTTTTCTCATATCTGAAATTTTTCCAGATCCAGATTCCGACGTTATGGTAGACTTATTTTTATGATTCAGACGTTGTGGTAGACTTATTTCTATGAGATGCAGACATTGTGGTAGACTTATTTTTATGAGATGCATACGTTGTGGTAGACTTATTTATATGAGATGCTGACGTTGTGGTAGACTTATTTCTATGAGATGCAGACGTTGTGGTAGACTTATTTCTATGAGATGCAGATGTTGTGGTAGACTTATTTCTATGAGATGCAGACGTAGTGGTAGACTTATTTCAGTGAGATGCAGATGTAGTGGTAGACTTATTTCAGTGAGATGCAGATGTTGTGGTAGACTTATTTCAGTGAGATGCAGACGTTGTGGTAGACTTATTTCTATGAGATGCAGATGTTGTGGTAGACTTATTTCTATGAGATGCATACGTTGTGGTAGACTTACTTCTATGAGATGCAGACGTTGTGGTAGACTTATTTTAGTGAGATGCAGACGTTGTGGTAGACTTATTTCTATGAGATGCAGACGTTGTGGTAAACTTATCGACTCTTGATCTGCTAATGAATGAAATCTTTTTTGACGTTGTGGTAGACTTTTTGCAAAGAGATACAAACATTATGGTAGACTTTTCGACTCTGGAGCTACTAATGGATGAAATCTTTTTTTGCTAGTTAGGATTGTGTTTCAGTCTAAGATGTTTTAATTTCCATGAATTTCTTTACATGTATTCTTTGTACGTGCAATGCGTAACCGCATGAAGATTGTAAAGAACATCCAAAAGATCATGAAGATAGTCTATACACCATTGTTTCTTGTTGTATTTAGGTAGTATTTGGTTAATCTTTGTATTGTTTAACATGCAGAGAGATTTATTTTTATGAGATGTATTTTCGTTTGATGGTAGATTTATTTTTAGAGACACACACGTTCTGATTTGTAATATACGTTATGGTAGATTTATTTCTATAAGATACAATTGTTATGGTAGACTTTTTGCAAAGAGATTCAAACATTATGGTAGACTTCTATGAACATTTTTTTGTAGTGTAATGAATGAATTGACAACATTTATGTATGGTTAAAACATGGCTTCTGAAAGTCTCTGTAACCATTACAATATCCTTAAAACACGAGTATGAGTTCAAAAAGCGAGTACAAGTTCATACGAAAAGATAGAAAATATATGAAAATATATAATACATACTAAATCTACCATCACTTGTATATAAATCTACCATCACTTGCATGATATGCCCCTAGAACTATACCACCTTTTGAATTGTCAACCAAGAACACCCATCAATTTTTCTCAAAACTCTGACTACCACAAACAAGAATGATTTGTTTTGTTCCCAATTTACCTCCTTTTGTTCAAACCCTAAACCCTAAACCCTAAACCCTAAACCCTAGTTCTTCACCATTGTTGCAGATTTTTTCGTGCAAATTTGTCTATTTTTTAAGGGTAAAATCGACATTTAGCATTCCCTGCAACTAACTCTACCACCTACCAAATAAGTCTACCACCACTATAGTTTCCTAAACAGGAAATAAGTTTACCACCAAGTACTATAAGTCTACCGCTATCGCAATAAGTCTACCAAACGTCTAATGTGAAAAAAAGTCTACCATAACTAGGTTGGATAAAAAGTCTACCATCACTAGACCTAGGTAAAAACAAATCTACCGATGCAATCGCTAAAAACGCATAAGTCTACCACCATTGATCCTAAAAAACTAAGTCTACCAGTCAAAGGTTGGTTTCGTTGACCGAAAATACGAAATAAGTTTACCGCTCATTATAAATCTACCACTACTACAATAAGTCTACCACAACTATACACAAAATAAATCTACCACCACCATAAATAAGTCTACCGGTAACTATAAGTCTACTGCTACTAAAATAAGTCTACCGTCACTATAAATCTACCGCTGCTATGACTAAAAATCTACCACCAAAGGAGACAAATCTACAAGTCAAAATAAAATCTACCATCGAAGAAAAATAAATCTACCGTTGAAAATAAGTTTACGGAAATAAATCTACCATTCGACGAATAAGTCTACCGCAAAAAATAAGTCTACCGCTATGTGAATTTAAGTCTATCGCTCAAAAAATAAGTCTACCGTTCGGAAACAAATCTACTACCAAAGAGACACAATAAGTCTACCGCTCAAAATATAAGCCTACCGCTCGTCAAATAAGTCTACGGACTAAAAAATAAGTCTACCAGATCGATAATAAGTCTACCATCACTGAGCGGTAGACTTATTTTTTTTAGGCGGGAACTTTTCCCGCCTACGCAGTCCGTTTCACTAATGGCATTTTCGTAAATACGTTTTTTGTTTTCAAAGGAAAACGGATAAAACAGACTCAAAAATAGCCTCAATAATTAAAATCTAAAAAGGTTGTTTGAATCAACCCAAAATCTAATAAGGTTGTTTTAGTAAGTCTCCCTTATTTAAATGTTTTGATAATTTTTTTCTCTTGAACCATTTCTTAAAATGATTCAGTTTCCAATTGCTTCACTGTCTTTTCGATTCTGCTTATGACCAATTTTTCTTCTTGAGCTCTGTTTCTCTTGGGGGTTTTCAGTTTTCACAGTACTATACTAATATTCATCAACCTTCGGTTTATATTGTTTGCTTCTCATGTCTTCCAAATTTGTAGAACACTATTAAACAAAGATTATGAACTACAAATTTAAAAGATTCGAAGTTACACGGGTGCAGTTAACAGAGTGATTACAAGGATACGCTTTTCTCTAGTAACCTAACCATGAATGTGATAAGCGGTAACACTGAAGACCCCATTTTGCAGTGATGTTTACACTTATTGATTTTTGTGTGTTTGATAAATGCATAGATTATGTTTTGAGACAATAGTACCCGGCTACGTCTAAAATCTAAAACAATGCTAAGCCAAAACTCACAACTATATCCTCTAATCAGCTTAAACAATTACCCTCATTGTAATCTTAAGTAGTCCAAAGTTCATTTTACTTTCCCTGAAACTTCTTCAACAATATTTTCAAGTCATCACTCTTATATTTCTCCAATAGCTAAGGAAATTAGCAGTTTGATGGACAAAAGTTTATCTCTAACTCTAATACTTTCTCGCCTAAGGAACAATGTCAAGCCAAACCACTAATACTTCCCTCTAAGCTCTACTTACTTCTCGTCTTAGTTATAGCAACCTAAGTGGTAAATAGTATAGTTAAGACATCTTAATGGCTGTTCTTCCAAAAAATCCAATGGCAATCAAAGCATAGGCAAGTCTGCATTGGTTTTTAGATGTACAACTTCTACACATGTTCAAATGAGCATTTGGATACTCTCACCAAATCTCATTCAATGTCAAGAAGGTGTCAAAGAGAAACACAAAAGGATCCACTAGTCAAGTGATCTAAAAGAAGATCGAATCAGAAACCACAACAAGGGTAATTTCCTCTAAAAATGATAAAAAAAACCTTTACAATGTCTCAAGCTATTTCACGACAAACACTTTAAAGATTTCCCCATTAGGCTATTTCGCTAATGGCACCGGAAAGATGAACAATAATCGAAAGCAAGGAATCAAAATACCACAAGAAGAGAAAACAGAGTATAGATCAAGAAACAAGCGTACGAAATCAAGCCACGGTGCTCTTCTCCTCCATCAGCAAGAGACACCACAAGGTTAGAACAAGCCCTAGTGGCCCACAACACGAAAGCCGCAGCGAGCACGTACCGAACCGGACCAGCACCTTGTGGCACAAACAATGACACCGCCGATAAAATCACAACGGGAAGCAAAGAGTAGCCAACTAAGCTCGTACAAGTATGAAGATTAAGATTCCCATTTCGACCAGCAAGCATGTTAAACACAATGTACAAGAAGATGGACGAAACAACGACCCAACCAAGTATAACACCGAATTGGATCTTCCCAGCTAACAATTGAAACAAGCAAAGCGCAAGGTATAGAAAGAGCGGACCAGAAAGATCTGAATCTTTGTGAACGGTTTGGTTAATCCGAAAAGGATTGAGAATCGATCTAGTTTTTTTCCAGATTTGATCTGGATGGATACCGAGTTCGTCGAGTAGAGGCTCCTCGTCTTCGAACGAAGCAGAGCTTCCACCGAAAGATGAAGAAGAAGCGATTGTTCCGCCGAATGATCCAGATTGAGTCGACGCAGCGGCGGATCCGATGTCGAATGACATGAATGGGATTGAGGATGATGCGGAAGGACGAGGTTGTTGGTAAGGAGCGGTGGGGATTCGCCGTTGCTGGACATTTGCGGTGGCCGGAGATCCACCGGAAGGGAAAACAACCGGTGGAATTGGGAAATCCTTTGTCATCTTCAAAAAGCGGAAAAGCGATTCCCAGTAAATCTCACACGACTTCGACTTCTTCGTCTCAAGAGAAGAATGTGTATGCGAGTTTCTACGTCTTGTTGGGCCTTAGTGGCCCATCTTTAGTGTGTTTTTAAATGGGTTTTGAACAGAGATGCTACACTATAGGAGTATAACCCTTTGTAAAGTTAACTACTAACTAATTCAATCTAACTAAGTTTATGATTTTTGGAGCATCAAATGTCGTTGTAGTATAGTGGTAAGTATTCCCGCCTGTCACGCGGGTGACCCGGGTTCGATCCCCGGCAACGGCGATTTTTTTTATAACTCAATATTTTATATTTTGAAAGTTATTTATAGAAATTGTCTAATCTTTTGCGCCAAAAAGAAAAGAAATGGTGTAATCAATGATCAATAAATGGATTCGAAGTTGGTTTCCTTAATTTAGTGAGACTTCTTTTTTCTATCAGTTTAACCTTCATACTTCGCAATAATTAACATTCGTTCGCTGTTATTTGCATTAATGGATGCCAATAAACCGAAAACACACAACTAAACTAAACTAATTTCTTTTCTTTACTTTTAAATTTTTTGTGTCATTGTGTTCTGTTTTTTTATTTTTTAAACCGAAATTAGGCTCTGGAAACTAAAACCGGCTACAATAGAGGACGACTTCACATTGAGGTCAATTCCTTTAAATTAGATGGAGGTTATCGAATTTGAGACGGAAAGTATATAGTTCTTAGTTTGATCACCAAAGATTATGCCAACGATAATGGATGATAATAAACCAAACTAAGGTATTAGCTCTCTTCCATCACGCATAGTGTTAGCAAATATAAACCCACATGCTGATTTTGTTACCGTTTTAATGTCATCGTTGCCATTTAGTCCCTTATCAAAGTTTGCTTATGACTTTTCTTCATTAGACTATAAACCGAAGAAAATGCTTGTTGGGTAAAACACGATTTTTGAATAATGTTGAGACGTCGAGAAAGATCTTAGTGTTGTTATCCATAGGGACAATTTTATGAGAGTCAAATCTCGTGGACCATCGTTTCCAGGCAACAGACACAAGTATGCTTCTCTCGGTGGCTGCTAATTCTCTGATGGTGATGCCCTCTCTTTGGTACTCGAGAGTGCCTAACCTGATCGAGATGGACAAGACGTTGAAATTATCTTCGATCGTCTTGTTTATGGCTTGTATGATATCCAAAATCACGCAGTAACCACCATTCCAGCAAGCTTTGTACGTCGCAACCCGAGCTCTTGAATCAATTCCATGAGCTACTCCCTCTCCTTACCCCCAAAAATGTGGTGTCTATCACTACCGACCCACCTGTTGTCGATGAAGTGTGTGTTCCTTAACCATCAATAATTCTAGGTGATTTGAAATCATGTGACTCTTCGGTTGGGCCCATCTTTGCCTCGAAATCCTTCAAGAAAATTTTGACCCCTATCAGTTTCGCATTGCAGATAAAGGCTGTGAAGTTAGTTCTTTCTTCGCATTGGCCTCTCCATGTCGTCGGCGGAGGGAAGCTATTATCCGTAAAGCTTGCACTCTCAATACCAAATTTCCTTGTCGGTTTTGCCAATCGTGACGTATGAGCCGACATCTGGAAGAGAAAAGTGGTGATCCTGAAGTCTGAGGAATTTTGGACTTCTTAGCGTAGTTTTATGGTAGTGAATCTTTGGAGATAATGTTGTGTGAATGTCATCGAGGGTTTACCATTCGCATTATCAAGGATTGGCTTCACGTAGTTGTTGGTTGTGCTTGTTGTCATCATCAAAATCGAGTGAATCATCGTCGGAATGCACTTAAGATACGACGTTTTGGGTAATGCCGCCAATGCGCTCACGTGAGAAAATAATATCAATTTTCATGACAAAATATTAAAATCTATGTAGCGGTTTTAAGAATATTGTTTGGTTGCTTGCGTCGAGGATCTTGACGTTTGATGCGATGAGATCGGGTTTAATAATAGTTGGAGAAATTGAATTTGGTCCTCGAGGTTTAATATTGTTGACGATTCCTTTAATTGAATGGTGGTTGTCGAATTTAAATTAGACAATATATGCTCTCTAATCTTGTCATTGATCAAAAGGTAAAAAAAAAATTAAAAATGAAAGAGATATCGGATACTAAAAAATGTTTATATTGTAAGACAAATAAAATGTCCATATTTTAAAAACAAAGATATGACCTGATACGGAGAGAAGTCTGGTTTTAAGATTATAAGACACATTTCGAACTTAACATTCAATTTTAAGAAATTCCGTAAAATAAAAAAAATAGAAGCATGGCTGGAAAAATCTATTTTTGAATAAGGAAAGATGGTCGAAGAGATATTTAACTTTTAAAAAATAATAATGTAATATTAAATATTTTCTAAAACATAATTTGATGATAATTATTTTTTCTAGTTACAATCTCCGTCAATACATTATAACTATTGTAAAATTTGTAATAAAAAAATCAAATTAAAAAAAAAAGCAAATTATAAATCAAATATGAGCATAAAATTAAAATCTAAATTTGAAATATTGTTAGTCAGCAATTGGATTTTTGATCTCCATCAAACGCGAGATTAGAATATTTAAATATATAAAACCATAAATTTGTTTTTAATATAACAAAAAAATTAGATTTAACAAAGATTGAATGCTATGTAAAAATGTCGCGTTAGTATATAAAATATATGATGTTTATGTTTAATTACTAAATATGTTTTTAAGGTATGTACAATGTCGAGTGAACATTCATACCGTTGGGTTATGTATGTATATATAGAACAAATTACTAAGGGAATTACTAAATATGTTTTTTGAACAATGATAGTTTTCTAAATATTAATGTTTTTAATATAGGATACCAATCTTAGATGACGAATCTGCAAATGGTAAAAAAAACGATTTTATACAGATGAACCTCGAGAACCTTGTATTATGCTATTTTAGCAGCTAGTGGTTAATCACTACAATACTTAGGAGTACTTGGTAATGACTTTTATCTTTATAAATATATTTTGTCTTTTTGATTTTTTCATGTATGATATATTTATGTATGATTATTAATCTATTCGGGTAACTATTATCAATTTCAACGTTTCAATCGGCATGTACTATATTTTGATTTGGATGTTTTAAAGCTCGGCCAGTTTTAATAATAATTATGTTCTTATATATAATGACTTGTCTTCCCTATTTCCATGGTCTTAAACGTTTAGTTATTTATCCAAATCATTATTTATGTTTATTCAGTTTTTTCTTACAAACTTCTAGCTTATGTACACGAGAGGTTAATTATTTGAAATAGAAGAAGAACAAATACCCTACAATTTAGAAGAAGAAGAAAAATCATTATCAAGATTGTATTTCATGTCCCTTCAGTGTTTAAGTTGTTTAATATGATGACAAATCCATGAACGCGATTTTCATATTGTAAGTGAGCAGTGAAATTACCATTTTTTGTCAACTGAATCACCATTGTTTTGATGTTCATTATGTGATGATATAATGTATAGTATATCTAATTCTATATCTATATTTAGCACAAGTTCAATAATCTCCCCTAGTAAATAGTATTCTGCTTATGTTCATTATACCCTCTTTTTCTTAATGATGTTTTGCAGTGTTTCAAATTTACTCCGGAGAGCAAAGTTGGTTAGAAGGAACGAATGCAAAATTGAATCGCATAAGTGGAGAGTCAAAGATATTATACATCATAACTCAAACCCTATAACATATTGTCATATATCAATATCTTAGGTGTCTCATAAATAAGAAGTAAGAAAAAACAATGATTGTAGAAATTGAAAACCGTAGGTCCATAATTAATCTTGACGTCAGATGATGATGCCTTGCATGGTCTTCCAAAGAGATTTGGAGTAATCATAAATCGGACATCTCTAAAATTGAGATTTCAAAGTTGACTTCAAGTTTGCCTTGTTTTATGATATATGATGATGATTTCAGTTCGGCCAATTATATCATGATGGTTCTTGGCCTCAATCTAATTTTTTTCACTCGAACACTTGAGTTCGACGCGACTTCTTTCTTTTTATCTTAGCACATTTTGAAATGCAATAACCTACCAAATGTTTTTCTTTTAGATAAAGACGAACATACCAAATGTTACTATTACCCTTGTTTGAATCATTCGTATATACCATATTGAATACCTCTCGTTAGGAAATAGATCGTTTTTCCGGGAAAAAAAACCTTTATCTAGTTCGTGATTCCGTAATATATACGATACTATATGGGTTGCACTTTCGCCAAAAAAGAAAAAAAGTCTAGTTCTAGACTGCGTCCATCTTATACTTATTCGGGAAAAAATTCCTTGCAATACATTTACAAATTGGAAATCATCTAAAATACAATTAGCACATAAAAAATGCAAAATATCGATATTCGCCATTACACACACAAACCAATTAATTACATTCAAAATGTCGGGTGTTAGATTAAATCTTAGTTGTCATGTAAATGCGGCATGGGATGCAAGTTCTCTCAGTTGAGGAATATGTTGGATTCTATCAAATCATAGTAAGCATATTCTGTTTCAATGTTCAATCACGCTTACGTTTGTTCCCACATCGTTGATAGATGAAACTCGTGTTCTAATAGCTGCATTAACTGCAGTTTCCTTCTCCGAAATCAAACACCTTAATATGTTTTCTAATTTTCAATATGTCGTACGTCATGCTAGTTATTTCGGTGGTGTGAATAACGAGCTTGAAAGCATGGTTTCGATACACAGTGTTTTATGAGTTTTTTTTCTTTTACTAATTCGTTTTATGTTTGTTCCTCCTATAACCAATGAATTTGTCATGTATTCTAGATAAATTAGCACTGCGTTCTTTTATTAGGATTGTTGTGTGTAAGTTCTAATCAAGTTAATAAAATTGATTTGCCCGAAAAAATAATTTAAATCTTAATAAACTAACGGCATCATGGATGTGCTCTAAATTGATATATCCTTTATTTTTTTTAAGGTTTTATGTGTTAATATAAAAAAAAAGTAATAGGAAAAACTAATTCGAGAAGCACAATTTGAAAATATGTAAAAATTATATGAAATTGGAAAAAAAAATCTTAAAAATATAAAAACAAGAAAGATGAAATGAGATGAGTTGATGTTAAGGAAGTAGGAGTAGAAATACAAAAGTCAATAAGAGCAGAAGAAACTCATAGTTTAATATTTTTTCAAACAAAAATGAATAGTCGTTTGACTAATAATTTTAAGGGTGTGATGACGTCACATAGAATCCTAATGAAAAGCCTCTTGTCTCATCTCCCTGCACAGAGCCGCTTAAATATCAGAACATCATGTGCTCTTTTTAATTTAATTAATTTTTTTCTTATTGGAACAAATCTTAAACCAAAATCCAAATTCTTATAGAACATCCGATATTGTTACCATTTAAAAATAAAATTATAAAGATTTACTTTGTAGATTATGCACTACGTAAGGTATTCTATTTTTTAAAAAAAGTTATTTCCATTCTTCAAAACTATAGGATCACACGCTATTAGTTCATTTTATTTGTTCACTTTTACTTTTACATCCAAGATTAACATGTTCCAAAATTTAAAAATACATTTATGTAAGGGATAACAAGAAAAATTAGAGAGTTGCATTAACTTTTGGTCTAAAGAAATTTATTAAGTTTCAAAAAAAAAGGTAGATAGGGATAAATGAATTTTTCCAGCCCAATTACATTCTCACGATATTCATATTAGTTTGAAAAAGAATATTCTAAATTTTGGGTATAGTCATATAGATAATTTTACATTTACAAAGAAAAAAATCACTGGGCATGTATTATACAAATAGTGGTAAACATTTTTAATCAAATGTAGCTCATGTTTCCTATGAGTTTAATAATGGTAAACATGTCTAATAGCCTATGATAATTCGATATTACGACGGGCTAATACTCTCTCTATATCTAAAAGATTGATGTTTTAAGTTTTGCACATATATTAAGACACAATAACTATTATGCTTATTAATAAAAAAATTATTTATTTTTCCTTACTTTTTGGTTTCCTAATAAATATATTAGCAACTTTACACCATTGCCCCAACTATTTATCATTAATTTACGTGATAAAGCAAAAAACATTAATAAATTTATGTAGAAAATCAATCTTTCAAAAACAAAAAAAAAATTTAAAACATCGTTCTTTTAAATACGGAGGGAGTATGAGTTTTGTCCAGTATTAGTGTTAAAGATAAATGATTTACGTTTAGATATGTGAGAAAAACAACTGGTTTGAAGTTGAACAATACTAGTTAAAATGTTCAAATGCACATAGCCTAATGATTAAAACCTTTCAATTTAGGATGTTCGGATAAAACTTTCATCACGTGACTTCAACTGCTACAACACTACACTACTATTAGAGTTGTTTCCTTCCTCATAAACTGATAAACCTAATTAAAATATAAGACAGTGTCAAGTAAAAAAAATTAATTCTACAAAAAAACGTAAAATATTTTAATTTTCAATTATTTTCAAATTAAATCTAATTTCTATTGAGAAATGGTATAGGTGGGTTTATTCTATATTTTTTCCTTTTATGGTTTTAGAATTTCAATAAGATTGCCACATTTTATATGATAAACTAATGGATAGACATGCACTTGACCATATATTTGATATATAGAGCAAAGGTACAATGTTAGTCCAAGAATCAACCATATCCTAAATTCCCAACCCCACACAAGAAAGATCTTTAATTAACATAGAAAATAGAAACAAAAGTGACAAATATAAGACTGAGAAGATACTGTCTTCTTGTAATAAAACAGAACCTTTCTTTCATATTAAAAAACTACTAGATACTACTACTAATATCATCTTCCTACATTACACCAAACAAAATATAAAATCAAAAGGCTGGGTCTTGTCTTTCTTCTACCAATTCAACATTTTTTTGGCACTAACATTTTCTTGATTGAAATCAGGATTGTCCAGAGCTTGATGAACAGAGATTGTTGTCATTGTTTGATCCTCCTCCATTAGGGTTCTTGTTTTTGTTGAGTTTCTGTTTGAGTTGAAACAAAAGTTGTTGATTCTCTTGATTCAATCGCTCAGCTTTCTTCCTTAGTCTCTCGTTCTCTTTCATTATGTAAATATTCTCCACAAACAGCTTCGAGTTTAGCCTCTCCATTGTTGCTTTCTTGCTTCAAGATACAAAATTATTGTCAAAAGTTGTAAAAATAAAAAGGAGAAAAAGAGAGTAATAATGATAATATCAAAGCTAGCTTGTGTTATGATGATTATGGTTCATGTTAAATCATTACAACACACATGGGTTGTGCAGCATTCACACGTCGGATGTGAATATTATTACCATTAGGGAAAAATTATTGAAGCATTTATTTCGTTTTCGTCCTACAAAAATGAGAATTTTCTTTCTTCTTTTTAAGAAATCAATGATCAAAGAGAGAAGAAAGAGCATGATTATAAATTTGTATGGAGGATAAAAAGATAAAGCTAACGAAACAAAATTGAAAGAAGAACAAAAAAGATAAAAACAAAGTAATCATGATGATATGCAGTAATTATAAATGTTTTAACCTCTCTGCTTTTATTTTTATGGACAGAGAGAGTAATCATTATATTTGAAACGCAACCCATCGAGCCAAAAAAACTAAACATCATGATCGTATAAATACAAATTATAAAAAATCAAACGAATTCCAAAACATGAAAAATAGAGGAAAATAATCATTTTTTCGTTTCTTTCGGTTGCCTCTGCTTCAAAGAAAAGGATAAAATTTGAAAACTTTCCATCATTGAATAAAGGAAAAAAAGTTTCTATATTAAAAAATGAAATAATGGGTTTGTCTTCACGTTGCTTGGACGTGTAAGTGTAACGTTACTACCATAGCTCTCGTTTTAAACGTATATCCACAATAGAAACAGAGCAAGAACACAAAACAGAGTATCTAAACATAAACAGAGTAGAAACAGAGCAAGTAACAAAAACAGAAGCAGAGAGATAAGAACCCATTTTGTAATACATCGTTTTAGGGTGAGAGAGAACTTAGGTAAGGCTTCTAGAAAGACAGTAAGAGAGAGAGAGAAGAAGAAGAAAGGTTATACCTTTTGGGAAGGAGTGTAGAGAAGCAGAGTAAACGAAAAGAGAGAAAGACGCTACTGTGTGTGGAAGGTAGAGGGACAAAGAGAACAAAGTGAGACACTGTCTGTTATATAGATCCTCAAAAGCTAGAGAGAGAAGCTTCTTTCTCTTCTTTTACTCTCTTCTCTCTCTCTCCTGACACAACAATCATGCATTGTGTTGTGTTTATGCATAGATGGCGGCCGCGAGGAGAGAGAGAGAGTAGAGATATTACGTCATGTGAATGATGATGATTTATTAAAGAGAAACAAGTTAGAGAGAGGTTCTTTTCTTGCTTGCTCTTCTTTCGAAATTGATCTCTAGCTAAGGGTATTTTCGTCATTTCGGAAGATCCCACGCTTTAATCCTCTCGGCTTCTTCATCGTATGCATCCTCGAAACAGAACTAGTCGGAGGGTATTTTGGTAATAAGTAGGGATATTGGTTAAGGAAGGGTAACTTCGTCTTTTTAGAGGAATGAGAGAGAGAAAGGAGAGGCTATGTAGTAGAAGGCCATCGACCTCTAATAAGATTCGCAATGATGGTAAAAGATTGGTTCGAACCATCATCCTTCATGATTCTATTTCAACCGTTTTGGACCATTTTTAAATGCTCTCTTTCACAATCTTATTTCCCGGTTTGCTCAATATTACACTCAACCATAGTTAAGTTTTTGGATGATTTCAAAATGCAAAGTATTTACGTTTTGTGTTTGTTTAGGAGTACCAAATTATAAGTTCATTTTGATTTCCTTACATGAACTAAATATGAGTACAACAGTAATGCCCTTCCAAAAACATGTCACGCTTGAATTTTTGTTCTATTTCATTAATTTTGACTAGGAATAAGTTTTTTTGTTGGTTATCTAGCAAATTATCCCAACAAAAATTTACAAATATTGAAATATTAAAATGACATTAATTTTAAAACAAACAAAAAAGCTTTGAAAACGACACTTAGATATAGGGTTCGATTGGTAACCGAAAACTATACAAGTTTTTTAGCTGCAAGCTGGAGCTGTACAACATAGTGCAAAACTGTACAAAAGAGCTGTACAAATAAAGTTGTACAATAAAGTTGAGTGTAACACTGTTGACAAAGTTTTTATATAGCTTTTGTGATTGGTAAAATTTAAAACGTTACAAATTATAAAGTGGCGGTACAATTATTAAGTGCGTTACCAATCTGAGCCAAAGGAAATGAGTATTTAATATTTTTAGCAAACATTTGCAGTGTAAACGTAATCACAAAACGCAAATATGAAAAAATTACTTTTAATCATCCTTTACTACATTCACATTGGCAGCTCCTAAAATCCTTCTTTTGATATATTTCATAATTTCTTATTTAGAGAAAGATTGATATAATTATGATGGGAGGAAAAAAGATAATGAACACGAAGACTGTTTGGACGTTGGTGCCCCAAAACCAACAATAATAATCATGGATCATAAGTGTTGTAGAACGTGAATCATCATATAAACAGTGAGGTAGTTGTTTTTGGATGTATTTAATGATTTTATTTTTGTTGGAACCAATTTATTGGCTAAATAAATGGGCATTGTATTGGGCATTTGTCTAACCCAATTTTGGTAGAAAAGTGAATGAGAAAAACCTTTTGGTTTAAGTGAGTGACATGCAAAAATCTCACATCTAAAGTTTGGGAATTTAAGTGGTATATAAGGAGCTACACATATACCTTTGTTCAAAACATAGCTAAGGCTATATACCAAAAAAAAGAGGAGGGAATCCCCACATGCGCGACCGACCGAACCGAGCCGGGCCGGGCTTTGGCTTTGGCTTTGGCTAAAGGGCCGTTGCCGGCCCAATTAAATATCTTTTTGGACCAACTAAATGAGCTGATAAAAGCCTATCTCGTTGGCCCATTAGCATTACAACAAAAATTCTATCAAACAGATTACAAACAATCTCTCTTTCGTTTACAGTAAGTCTCAAGAGTATCGTAGATATTAGTTCGTTAGAATCGGTATTCGAGTGTTTGCGAATTCGATTATCAGTGGTTTTATCCTGGGACTCGTGAATCTATCAAACACCCGTCACACTGCGGGAGATTCTTAGAGTTAAGGAAAGAGATTTCGTATCTCGACTCCACTCTCTGTCTGATCTCTTCCCTTAACGCTTTTCTTATCGCGATTCATCTCCAATCACGTAGTGTGCCATATTCTGGTCCTACAATTTTTTCGTATTTCACATGTCTCCGTTTGCGTTTTGCCCATAATTTAAAAGAAGAAGAAAAAAGATGATTACAATTTCACGTTTATAAAAAACCTACTTTTCTTGTGTATATCTTGTACGGCTTCATTTAAAAAATTTCACGGAATAAATTTCAGTAATTGCATTTTCGAAAAAAATATTTGTAAATTTGTTGATTTTAGAAGTTAAACAGAAGTAAAACACAATTAGTACTTAGTAGGTGTGTCTTGAAATGGAACTAAAGAGTTGGTGCACTTGCTTACACCAAAACTAAAGGCAATGATATACTATTAAACTAAAGTGAGGAGTTTCATTTCTTTTCTCAATAAGGCTGGGCATCAAATCCGAGTTTGGTATTTCGGTTTGATGTCATTTTATATAAAATTATAAACTGATATTTAAGCTTTATAAATATATTTTTGATTATCTATTAACCGATCATACAATTTTTTTCACAAACCAAAAATGTTTTTGAAAAAATCCAAAATTACCGAACTAAACCGAGTAGAAAACCTGAATGTGCATCGATTGATGTATTTGAAAATGTGTTTGTATCTAAATCCCAATAATTTGAAAGTTATCAGTTCAGATAAATATTTAGTTAACATTTACTATCTTTTTCTATTTATCTAAAAAATATGAAAAATAATAAATTACTTGTATACAAAGATAATAATTTTGCAAATTACGGTTGGGAGAAGCCATATTTCCCTTTTAAGAATTGTAATTTTAAATTAGTTTTCCCTTTTGCTAATCTAACCTTTTGTCTTTTGAACTTTATCTTGGTCTCCTCCATAAGGTTTAAAGTGCGTTGATATTATAATGCATGCAAACATCATCATAGCATATCTTAACTTTTAACCTTAAATAGTGAATATTTTAATAACTATAATACGATTAATTGGGAAACTGATTATAGTCCTCTTTTGCAAGTGAAACGCATACACATTCTTGTATGATTTTGACTAATAACACATAACTAACTACTAAACTAAGTAGTGTTTTTTTTAACAAAAAAACACTAAACTCAGTAGTTGGTTATATATATATTTCTCCAAATACGTTTAGTTTATTCAAATTTTTGTTTCGATTCTGTTGTGGTCTGAATCCGAATATGATATTACGTTTAAGAAAAGATGCAGCTAACAAACGCGGAAACGATGCATGAAACCATTATAAGGACAAGTGAACCTTTTCCATTAGCTTTTCTACTTTATTATTGGTTTATTTCTTCTTCTCGTTTCATTGTGGGTAAGATTTCACTAGCTACTAGATTGGTAATTTCTCGAGGAAAGCGAGTTGAATACAATATTGGTTACACTACAAGAAAATACTGACTTTGCTACTCCGGAATCAGTCACAAAACAGTCTCAAATGACGGATGTGCGACCGAAAAATTAGTAGCAAATTGTTGGTAGCAAATTTTAACGGTCACAAATCAGTCGCAAATGTACGACTTTTTTTTGTCTTTTTATTTTAGTAGCAAATTTGTGACTAATGTACGACGAAGCTAAGTGGTGGCACATTAACGACGAATTTGTGACAACCTATCCTTTGCGACTAAATTGTTACTCTTTTTTGACGTCGCAAAAGTGAGACTGAACTTGTAGTTGTAACCTCGTCACTTATTAGCGACGAGTGTGCGACTACGTTGACCTTAATATGACCAAATTTGGTCATATATCAGTAACAAAATTACTACGCTTTTGGTACTACTTGTATCTAAAAGCAGTATATATAGACAATTTAAATTACTCGTTTGATCATTCCTACAAACAGGAAATCTAAATTAGACGAAAATCAGTTTGAAACCCGACATTAATATTACATAATTAAAAGTTATACAATTCAAAAAGTAGTGCATTAAAAGAAAAACAAGAGATTACACAAACTTTTAGCCGAAACAGACCATTAATATAAAGACCAAAAAAATGATCTAACACTTTATCTACACCAAAATATTGTTCCATCACATAGAGAGTTTGAGATCATAGATTACTAAGTTAAAAGCTTAACTTAGTGTAGCAGGTGGCTCATGTGCGGTGGTAGCAGGTGGGTTAGGAGTTCTAGTTGGAGTGGCTGTAGCTGTCTGAGCTTGTTTGAGGTAGTCAATGAGCTTGGATAAGTCAGCTTTCTTTTCCCTTTGACCATCTCTTGAAGTTGGCCAAGGCTAAAATGGTTTCCTTTCGCATCTGTTTCATTACACTAAAACAAGGAAAAATGTCATACAAGTTAAGCTAACATGATTGTAAACACATACAATAACCTATGCTAACAATTGAAAGCCAATTCAAGGTCACAGACAGAGAGGAGATGTAATATACACAGAAAGTGAAAGAAAGATCAAAAGTTCAAAATATGATAGTTGAGCAAAAAATATGATAGTTCAAAATCAAAAAATATGTAAAGTAAAATAGACACATACCTCTCATTACGATTAAGCCGAGCACCAAAGTAAGAAGAAACAGAGACCAACCAACAATCACTATGTACAACAACCAAAGAGAGCCAATCTTTACGCTGCATACCATCTCTTGTAAAATTGATTCCAAACATCAATTACTAACCATCAAAGAGAGCCACTCATTGCAGTGAAAATAAATTACTAACCATCACTAAAGCATCATCATCTAGACTAACAAACAATCTAATTGCATCGATCAACATCTAGAGCCGCTTAGCATACAGAACAAATCGCATACTATTACCAAACTCATTCAAGATTTATAAGAAATTTTGGAATTATGGTTTTAGAAACGGACCTTCCATATCTCGATTTAGAGTGTCCTCTCAACGAAGAGCTGCGTATTCATGTGTTCGTCAAAACTCTGCAAACTTGACTAAAGAGCTGATTAAGTGTTTTCTATCAAATCACCAATGAGGCAAATGATTATGTGACCAAAAACATGAGCAATGATGAAGAAATTCATATCCAAATCAAAAAGATCCTTTATATGCGTCTCTCTGTTCATATTCAAACATCCATACCCGGACCAATTCCATATCTATTACCATCCTTTAACCCTCATAAATTCAACAATGATCATTCTATTCCAAAAGAAAACACACACTGTTAATGTAATCAAACGAAAAACATGACCAATTTGAAAATCCAAGAGAACACGAATTGAATCAAATACTAGCTAATAATATATCATGAGTCAACTGAGCCATGAATTTAGGGAAGAAACGAAAACTCCCATAAGAAAAAAACCCAGAACACATTATTGTATTTTAGATTTGTAATACCTACACAATATCATCAAATCCAATTTCAACTCCAAAACAATAGCGAAGCAAATCAAAATTAGCTACAGGAAACTTCGACAAAAAAAAAAAAGCTACATGAAACAATTTTCCAACATTGTGATTCCATAAAAATGCGAAAACAACACATTTTTCTTAGTCCTAACACCTTCTTCATAATTCTATATCCACAAAACAACACATTTTTCAGAAACACGAAAAGCTGAAAGAAAAAAAACACAGAAGAATCACAAACCTCTGGATTACGAGCAATAGAGTCCCACATCTCATTAATCTCACCAGATTTTCTCTCAACACGACCTGAAGACTTATACTTCTTCTCTTTCCCATTACCACCACCACCATTCAGATCTGGAGTTTGGTTACAATCATTACCTTTTCCTTTGTTGAGTTTGAGAGCTCCGTCTCCTGCCAGACGTTTTCCGGTGTTGACTCGGACACCTTCGCCTGAGCTCGAACCAACTCTGCCGGTCTTATTCCCTCGCCCTCGACTGTTTTATCCGTTTCCAACCATGGAAATTTGAAGAGAAGACACAGAGAACAATCGATTCAAACACGAATCGAGAGAGAGAGAGATACACGATGAACAAAGTGGAAGAAGAGATTTATAAATCGATTCATACACGAATCGATTGAGAGAGGCATAGAGATGAAGAGATACACGAGGAAAAAAGGGGAAGAAAAGATTTACTTACCGATTTCAGACAAGAATCAGGCGAAAGAGGTGAAATTGAAGAGAGATCTGTGAGGATTGAGAGAGATATGAAAATTAGGTTTGGACTTTGATTTGGGAATCTATTAAGGGATAATGTTTTGTTTTAGTACTATTATTTAGTCGGGAAAATGTTTTAGAGGGAATTATATATGGGGAGGCACCCAAAAAGCCCAAAATATTTTGAATTGCCCAAATTATTTAAAACTCGAGCCAGGTTATTTTTATTTGTTACAAATTTGTGACTCTATTTAGTTAGTGACAATTCTATATCCTAAACCCTAAACTTTTATACCCCAAATTTGATAGTTAAGGTTAATAAATCAATCCTTTTTACATTTTTTAGGTACATGCTTCCATAAATATTACTAATTAAGCGAAGTTTAAAAAACGTATACTTATACAAACTACTTATATTAAACATGTATGTTTTATGTGAGTTGAAATGTTTAGGTGAGTCTAATTTTAAAAAAATTGTTTGATAATTTTTTCAATCTTATATACCATATTAGTTTTAAGTGGATGTTCAATCTGTATATATAGTTAAAACTAATCTACTTACAAAAATCATTTGGTAAAATTCTAAAAAATCAAATGGCAAAGTTGCAAAGAAGTACCAAAGTGGTCCCAAAATTGTGACTACAACAAAAAAGTGACCGATTTGTCATTATTCTTTTGTTAACTACTTACCTATGCCCTTAACCATAAATCTCGTAAAGGTAAATTTGGTAATCTTTAAATCAGTAATAATACAAGACATATTTTTAGAATTATGTTCATTAACCCGCATGTATAACATTATGTTTTCAAAATTTATGACATAACCTAACTCCACTGCTTATCAATAACGGCTGGTTAGTTGCGAAATTGATGAATCGCGTCACTCCATCTACAAATTCCCTTGATATATTGTTTGTTTGGGAATCGATCCTAGCATACATCCAATTTCGGTTTGAATGCCACATTTTTTTCTTTTTTTTCTATTTAAAAAAAAAAAACTCTTTAAAATTAAAACTTTTCCAAAATCACTTCATTTCCACGTTTTCACCTACTTAATTAGATCCCCACTTTCCACGTTTCCACCTACTTGTTTTTGTGACGATTTTGTGACAAATTTGTTATACCAAGGTAGTCGCAAATATGTTACGCGTTTGTGACTCCCTGTATTCAGTCGCAAAATTGTCACTAACTGTAAATTCGGTCACACATTTGCGACTAAATTTACGACTAAATTATTCAGTCGCAAATGTGCGACTCTTTCGCTACTACTTCTTTGTAGTCGCAAAATAGTCACAAAATAGTCTCACTTTAGTAGCAATATTGTGTGACCAAAAATTCGGTCACAAAAATCAGTCACAAAAACTATGTTTTCTTGTAGTGTTAGTAATCACAATTAATGGATGTATGTATCGTGTATTGACATCTATTTGTGGATGGAAATCGACGTTAGAGCATCTAAATTCATATGAATTTCATTTTGGAGAAAGGTGATAAGAAGCTTGACAAAAAAAAAAGGTGATAAGAATCTGAAAAACCAAGATAAGTAAAACAATTTAAAATATTGAGTTCTATAATATATTTTTATTGGTTATATGATCCTATTTTGATATAGTTGTCAATACTCAAAATACTACATATATATCGGCTTCTACGCTCCACATTGATACTAATTAAACATAAAAATCCATGATGAGGCACAAGTCCTAACAATAGTATTCAAGAACACAAAGCATGCAGGACGGTTTAAATCTTACAAGATGAATCGGCTAAGAGGCTGGTTAACCAAACCGAATCCTTTTGTACCGACACATCATCGTCGTTCCTCTGCCATTCCCAATGTGCATGAGTCGCATTCACGACCTCTAGTTGACCATGCCCGAAACTTGCTTCTCTAAACAATGATATTTCCGGATTTGGATCTTGGTACCTATGATTCATTAATAAAATTAACATATTCAAAATCATTAAACTGTCACTAAATTTTACAAAAATGCATTTTGCGAAAAAAATCTTACTTGGTAGCAAGGCCTTCTTGATTGCCACCGTCCCCAATGTTAATATAAACCGGTCCACATTTGTCGAACTTATCTTGGTACACCCGATTCTGTCAAACAATTCCAAAATTAGTTATATCCAAAATAATTATTTGATTTTCTCATAACCAAATAAACGAAATAATGTAACACTCTAGACTTACAAAACGCTCGTAAGCATGGACGTGACCGGCGAATACCAAATCGACGGGAGCTTTATAAAGAAGAGTTTCCATGGATTCTTTCATTTCCACACTCTCTTTCTCTCCTTGGTGCGCTTCGTTGGTGTTGTACCACGGCGCGTGTATCACAGCCATCAACCACGGTGTGTTCTTGCGATTGATGTTTTTGAGATCATTTTCTAACCATTGGTACTGATCTGAGCCAGGTTCGAAATTTGTGTATGACCCCAACATTAGAATGTGGACTCCGAAAACATTGAAGGAATAGTACAAGTTCGAGGTCGAGCCACTCTCTTCAAATGGCATGTGCCACCTACCAAGTGTACATAAAAATATCAGAAACTAGCATAATAACAAGTTTTTTTCATCAAATTATAGAAGTTTATATTTTATAACCAAAATATACATGAATTTACTTGTGACAAAGTGAATTGGTTGGACGAAGTAAAAGAATGTACCTATTGTTATAGGCGGTGAATTTTTGATCGTGGAGGAGAGGAATATGTTCGATTTCGTGGTTGCCTTGAGTGACCATCCAAGGTCTTTGGCTCGCAAGTGGCTGCACCAAGCGACCAAAAACGTCCCAAACAGGTTGAAACGTGTTAGCGTACGACAAATCTCCAGGCAAGACGAAAACATCGTGTTCCCATTTCGATAGATGTTCCAATGTTGATTTAGTCCATTCAGTTGTCCCAAGGTCACCTTCATTTTAATCAATATTCAAAATCATTTACAAAATCTAATGCTCTCGAGCTTTTTGGTCGTGGATCAGCTAGTTTATGAAATGAACAATTATAGTTTATGAAATGAAAAATAGTGATTAAGGAAACATGGAATGTGTACCGGACACTGCGAATTTGATTGGGAATTGAGAGGGAGGAGTCTTGAAGTTGAACTCTTGTGGTGAATCTGGACCTCCACATTTATAATAGTAGACTGTATTGGGCTTCAATGGACCTATAACCACATCATGAATTTGGCCCGATTGATAAATCAACAAGTAATGGTACGACGAACTCGTCCCATCAGCCGAACTTTCGTATTTTCCAGAGACTGTTCCATATACAACACTCGGTATAATTGAGTCTTTCGTTATCCATGATATTCTCATTTTGTCCGACCCAACTAGAGATATATGCACCTGAAATTTATATATAAGTTAGAGATTAACATCACAAATTCAATAGTAACTTGTTAAAAAGCAAAATTAGCCAATTTAAATGTACAGAAAATTAGTTAGTAAAAGGAAAGTACAAAGCGTACAAGCAAAACCGATATTAAGTGACGAAAGATCTAACTAATCAAACAGAAGACATGAAGTGGGTGAAATTTGCCATGCATGGACACGTGCTAGCATGAAAAATACGTCACATGGCACGTGCGTTTTATATTACTACCATGGAAACAAATTTGATTAGATTTATGGAATTCGATTTTCTTTCTCACATTAAATGTTCTTTTTAAATATTCCAAATAGATCAGCACAACAATTATGATTGTATGTTAAGAAATCTTTTACTAATAGAAATTTAACTAAATATTCAACGTTTTAGAAATGAATAAATGTGCGTATACAGTGTCGTTTCAAAAACACATGTGTGTGCATTGTATAGGTATCAACCAGTATGGCAATGCATCGGTCGCAATTAGTTTTCTGATATGGGTAAAAAAATTAACAGATCTTTCAAATTAACAATTCTCTATAATTACTTCTTTACCCTAAGATAAGTAAAATTAATTATTACACGTCTTTTTAGAAAGAAAAAAAAGAAGAAAAACAATACCAGCAACAAAACTACTGCATTCCTCCGTAATCGATTCGTATTATTGGCGTTTGATGGAAAAACTTAAAATCTTCTGCTTCTGTTTCAAAAATTGCTTATGTTTCGAGTATGAAAACACATCAAAAGAGTAAAAGACAAAAAGTCTTAAGACTTTTCGTGTCGAAATTCTACTAACTTATAACGATTTACATAAACGATCTATAACACAGATAAATACATAAATATAGAGTTGAATGTAAGTCACCTGTTCCGGGGTCATATGATCGTCGTCGTTAGACGGATGCATCACTACATTTTTCCGAGTGCCCGGCCGATCATACGAGGACACCTTTCCGGCCAAAACAATAAGAACTATCGCCATTAAACCCCAAACCTTCAACATTTTTGCGAGAGACAGAGAAAGAGAGATCTTAAGGGTTTGTTATGAATAAAAGATTAAGAGACGCGGTGTTTTATATATAGCAATCCATTTCCTTATTTCATTTTTCATTGTTTTTTTTTGTTGGGAGACGTGTTTTGAGTTTTGACTAAAAATGACTAATTTCTTTCACCCAAAAAAAGAAAGACTAATTTCTATATGTGCATTAAGAATAAATTTTGTGAATAAAAAGCTAGGGTCACGTGTTCGAACCTGGGACATCGTGAATTTAAATTCTTGCTTGACCAGAAATTAAACAAAAGCTGGAAATAAAGGACACAATTACACAAACTTGGAAAATATTAGATTTAAGCGAAACAATAAGATAAAAAAATGGATAAAAATACATCTACTTTTAAAAGATAAAAAAAAAAAATTATGTGGTCATATCTTAATCTGTACATATTGGCAAAAAATCAAATAAAAGAATCATTAATGTTCAAACTTTTATAGTATAGATAGATCTTAACACAATAAGATTTAGATTGATTTTGATTACATATTATTTTGAGGGAAGAGAAATAAATTATCTTTATTATTTTTTATTTTTGGTAGAATAATAAATTATAATAAAGATAATTTATTATTCTACCAAAAAAAGAAGAAGATAATTTATTTCTCTTCACATATGTGTATATTAACACCAAATTTATGATAACATATCCAACAAAATTAATGTGAACTAACTATGTATGTAGCATCGAGAATTCAAGTCTTTCTTGTATAACACATTAGTCCGATCCTTAATAACAAACTTGAAAAATTGATCCGTTTATCATAAATAATATTCACAAACTCCAAAGCTTTGACGAAAGCCCTGAGTATATTGTCACCCGAAAACAAATAAATTTTAAATATAAAAGGTTTCTACAAACACTAAAATATAAAATTTGTATCTTTTAAAAATCAATTGTATGTTCATGTAACTTATCCTGGACTTCTTTTTTAGGTAAGTCTTTTTTATTCTTTAACCAAACAAAAAAAGTCTTCTTTCCTTAAATATTGGCAAAAACTCACGAATGTATGGTGGCAAACTTGTAAATAAATAGTGTATTCGATTTTTTTTTAAATAAATAATGTTATATCATATCAAATAATATGTTACTATGTTATTGAGAAAAATATCATGATATTTGCTAAAACAAATCACGTGAAATGTAAATCAAAGTAGATTTTTAGGTGTCATTAGTAAAGTTGGCTTAGATAAATCCGATTTTTTTTTATCCGCCGACAACTCTATTTTCTCTTTACAGATCCCTAGCTATATAGCTTTTTTAAAAACATAATATATGAAATTTTTTTTTATGAAAACACAGGATACAAACAAACGAGAACGAGTATAAGATATCGAAAGCAATATCAATGGTAACGCTAAGAAGGATCGGGAAACTATTAGACGATCCAAGAAATGGTGGATGGTGCGGGAAAGAGAGACCCAACAGAATTCTTAGATACATCATACGTGTGAAAAAGACGTTTACGAGGAATATGTCAAAGTTGGAAGACAGTTTCGTGGCAAAAGACATAACGATCAAGAACACAACATGACCGGAGAACCATCAGGCGGTGGCTCTACATTCGAATTCAGATATGTCGGCGTTTTACAATGCAACATCGAAGGTTATTAGGACACGCTTTATGTCCACGAAAATCGTCAGTTTTTCAGAGAGTGCGACATCTACGGAATAATCGACTTCATCTGCAGAAAAGCAGATGTTATCTTTCAAAACTGTCGGATATTAGCTCGTAGACTGCTTAACAGAGTCATCACGGTAACTGCGCGTAGTCGAATCAACACAAATTAGACGTTAGAGATCGTAATACAGAACTTGGTGGTGACAAGATCCCAGAGAGCACGACTTGGAGGCGTGAAAACGTATCTAGGACGTCCATGGAGTGCGAATGCACATAAAATGGTGATGAGAATGCACCTTGGTACATTGATCGAACCCAAAAGATGAATCGAGTGGGTGGGCAAGGACATAGACCATAGTACTTTGTATTATGGAGAGTATAAGAACTAGGGTTCGGGTACCGAGAACCAACTAAATTTGCTTGGGTTTCACGTGATATGAGATATACGGAAAGCTCAGAGATTTACGTTACGCAAATTTATCGATGGTGCTTCTTGGTTGCAACAAACTAAAGTTCGTTTCTCTCTTGATCTCTAAGTTTTTATAATAGGTCTATCAATTTTTTCTTCTTCTGAAAGTTCATGATTAAAAGCCTTGTTTTTCTCCTTTCTTATAAAATTAAAAACTAACTAATTGTTGGGGTCGGATTTCACCCGCTGAGCCTCGACATCCAAAGTTATGATAAGCAACGCGCGTGTTTCAAGCAAGCAGAGATAATATAACCCCTAGGTCATTTCACCCACAGAAGAGGGTGAAGACCTCCTGAAAACCCCTAAGTCCTTTGGACCTTCTACCTGTTGAAGGAACTTTCGAAGTGGTCTTCGTCTCAGGAGAAGCCATGATGCAGCGTCGGAGAGGTCACAGAGCCAGCAGAAGGCGCTGCAGAGACGAAGGCTGCCTGGCACCAATGTCACTGAGCAGTGACACCGATGACAAGCAGTGGCGCCGACGTCACTGCCCAGTGACGCCGATGTGCCTGGCCTCATCGGCATCCAGGCAGTTGACATCGGCGCCTGAGCCTTTCCCATCGGCTTCAGGTCCTTCAACGCCCGTCAGAACTTCAGCAAGGGTTCCAAAAGGTTCAGCATGTCAAAGCCCAGCAACGAAGCCCACATAGGCTCGACCGACATAGGCGAAAAAGGCAATCCCTAAGGGTTTAGGAAAAAGGCTTAGCCGACTTAGGGGGTTATATATAGGAATGCAAAAACACTTGTAAAAGGATCCGCAACTTTATTCACAAAAGCAATACAAAGCAATGACAAACCCTAGTTTTTCTTTGCTCATCGTTTTCTACTTCGTAGCTTAACTCAGAAATCTCAACTTCCTCTCGAAACCCTTACAAATCTAATTGTGCGATTTTCGGCATCCACAATTTGGCGCCGACCAAGGGGATATAGAGAATTTCTTACACCAAAAAAAAAGCTACGTAACAACAAAAAGATGGTGAGTGGCGAAGAGAACACGTCCCGCAGAGACAACCGGGAAAGAGAACCTTCGATCGAGGCTACCGCTGCAAAAACCCCTGCTCGTGATGACCTAACCGAGGTGAAGAAGATGCTAGCAGACTTCCTCACCGAGCAGAAGAAGCAAGCCAAGATGATCGAGGAAAACTCGAAGGAACTGAAAGCTCTTTCGCGAAGGAAACGCGAGAGACCCAACACGGCGAGACTCAGAGCGCGCGTCGACCCTCAGCGCCTCGACTTCTCAGCGCCTCGCACTACTCGGGAAAGCCCAGAGGATCTACCACCACCGCCTCCGCGTCGAGAAACGGACAAGTCCCCCGAACGCGTCGTTGACGTCTCTGACGAAGAGGAACCAGCCACCACAAAGCGTACACGGGCGGAAGGTGCAGAAGGAAACCGACAAGAACCACGCGCTCCTAACACTCGAAGCGCGTCGAGCTCTTCCAAGACAGAGATTGTGGGAGACACCGCGGAATACTCCAACTACTCCAGCGAAGAGCGGCACAAGAAGGAGCAAGAGCGCAAAGCATTCAAGCGCTCTTACGCTGCAGAGCTCGCTGCAGTTAAAGCTCAGATGGATCGGGTGACCTCAGACCTAAAGCACACCCAATCGCAGTTGCACCAAGGAACATGAAAGGCTCCTGCCATCGCTCAGGTTCTGGAAAAGGCGAGGAATACGCCCTTCGACGAACGAATCGCGAAGACAAAAATCTCCGATCCCGGAAGGATCAAGTTACCCGTCTACGAAGGAACCACAGACCCTTCGGATCACCTGATGGAATTCGAGGTGGCTTTGGGGAGAGCAAACTTCAAAGAAGCAGAAAAAGACATTGTCTACTGCAAGCTGTTCGTAGAAAGTCTCAAGGGACCTGCCCTTCAATGATTCTACAAGCTAGAGAAGAATTCAGTTCACACTTTTCTCCAGCTTTCCGAGTTGTTCGTACAGCACTACAACATCTTCATGGAACGGAAGATCTATGACTCGGAACTGTGGAATAACAAACAAGGCGAGACCGAGAGTCTTCGGTCTTTCATGACAAGGTTTAAAAACACACTATCAAAGGTTGAAGGGATCAGCAACAAGTCAGCATTAGAAGCCTTACGGGGAGCACTTCGGTGTCCATCTCCATTCTGGCAGGAGATGAGCCTCAACACGCTGATAACAATCCAAAATGCCCTCCACCGCGCTGCTGATTTCGCTCGAACAGAGGAAGAAGTCCAAGCCAAGAAAGGCGCAAAATCCAAACAGGTAAGCGAACCGGCAAAGGTCACAGTACCTAAGAAAAGCAACCCCGCCTACGTCCAATACGAGGAAGGATCCGGAGGGGCTCATAATTATCAAGTAGAGTCGTCGGATCGCGGACGCGGAAGAGGCCGTGGGCGCGGTCGCGGAAGAGAAACCTGGAACAACACTTGGACTAGAGAGTCAAAGGACTATGACGAGAAGCTATACTGTGATTTCCACAAGGCAAGCGGTCACTCCACCGCAAGGTGTCGCGAGTTAGGGTGACAACTCATAGCCAAGCTCACAGAGGGCACCTTGAAAAACAACAACAGCTTGTCAGATTTCAAGCCAGTGGAGAGAGCTACCGCTAACATCGAGGAACAAGCAGATACTCCCAGACGCCAACGCCGCAATGACGGCATGGAAAACGAACAGCAGCGCGAAGTTATCAACATGATAATGGGAGGCTCACAGTACTGTGCTAATAACGAAACTGCGATCGAAGCTTACCAACGCCGCGCTGACGTCTGCGCAAACATATCAGCACCCGCAAAGCCAAGGCTTCCCAGCGACTCAATCACCTTCGACGAGAAGGATACCGAGGGCCTCGATTAACCGCATAACGATCCCTTGGTAATCAATCTAACTGTCTACGACTTCAACCTCGCTCGCGTCCTCATCGATACAGGAAGCTCGGTGGATGTCATATTCAAGAAAACACTAGAGCGAATGAAGATCGATCTGTCCACAATCAAAGGGAGGCCCAAACTCATAACAGGCTTCTCTGGCGAAACAACCATGACAATGAGAACGATTCGCCTTCCCGTCTAAGCTGGCAACGTGAAGAAGATGGTCGACTTCACCGTCTCCGATCATCCAGCAATCTACAACATGATCATGGGAACTCCGTGGCTCAACCTGATGAGAGCTGTACCGTCAACATACCACTTATGCCTCAAATTTCCAACACCCATCGGTGTAAAAACGATATGGGGAAATCAGAGGGATTCCCGTACCTGTTTTCTGGCCGAGCATAAGATGAGAAACATCGAGAAGAAGAAGGACGACCCTGAGCCTCAAGAATCACGAAAAAGAGCGAGAACCAGCCCCGAGCAGGTCAAGAGCTTGACTGACCTCTTATAGCAATTACAGATTGCAGAAGGTCGTGTAGAAGAAGAGCGACTCACCTGCGAACATGTAGTATCTATATGCATCGACGAGCAACACCCCGAAAGATGTGTTGAGATCGGAGCTACGCTTGATGAAGACATTAAAAAGAAGCTCGTGGTCTTCCTCCAGAAAAACATCAACACCTTTGCCTGGGCAGCGGAAGACATGCTTGGAATAGACATCAACGTGGCCAGCCAGGAACTCAACGTCGACCCGACCTTCAAGCCAGTAAAACATAAAAGGAGGAAGCTCGGTCCCGACCGAGCAAAAGCGGTAAACGACGAGGTCGAAAGGCTTCTGCGCGTCAGATCAATCACCGAGGTCAAATACCTCGACTGGCTCGCCAACCCAGTCGTGGTAAAAAAGAAGAACGGCAAGTGGCGTGTCTGCGTGGATTTCACAGATCTGAACAAAGCATGTCCGAAAGACAGCTTCCCTCTACCTCACATCGATCGCTTGGTGGAAGCAACAGCAGGAAATAAACTCTTGACATTCATGGACGCCTTCTCTGGCTATAATCAAATTCTAATGCACCCTGAAGATAGAGAGAAGACCGCTTTCATCACCGACCGCAGAATCTACTGTTACAAGGTGATGCCCTTCGGCCTGAAAAACGCAGGAGCAACGTATCAAAGGCTCGTGAACAAGATGTTCAGGGATCAGTTAGGCAAAACAATGGAGGTATACATAGACGACATGCTCGTGAAATCCCTCGAGGAAGAAGACCACATCTCTCACCTGGAAGCATGCTTCGAACAGCTGAACCTTCACAACATGAAGCTAAACCCCACGAAGTGTAGGTTTGCGGTAACATCAGGAGAATTCTAGGGATACCTAGTCACTCGTCGTGGCATTGAAGCAAATCCGAAGCAAATCGACGCGCTCATCCAAATGGCACCCCCAAGAAACAAGCGCGAGGTGCAGAGACTAACTGGACGAGTCGCTGCGCTTAACCGTTACATCTCGCGCTCGACTGACAAGTGCCTACCTTTCTATGACACGCTGCGAGGTAACAAGCAATTCGAATGGTCTGACAAATGTGAAGACGCTTTCAAACAGCTCAAAGAATATTTGGCGACGCCGCCTATCCTTGCTAAACCAGTCACCGGGGAACCTCTTTTCCTCTACATTGCCGTTTCAGAAACAGCAGTGAGTGCTGTGTTAGTACGCGAAGAGTGGGGCGAGCAAAAGCCCATCTTCTATGTTAGCAAGACCCTCACCGACGCAGAAACAAGATATTCTCAGCTAGAGAAGCTAGCTCTTTCGATCGTCATGGCATCACGAAAGCTAAGGCCTTACTTTCAATCTCATACCATCGTGATTCTCAGCAGCTTCCCTTTACGTACGGTCTTGCATAGTCCAAGTCAGTCTGGCAGATTGGCTAAGTGGGCTATAGAACTAAGCGAATACGACATCGAGTATAAAGGACGAATGTGTAACAAGTCACAAGTGTTAGCAGATTTCCTTATCTAACTCCCAGAAGACCAGTCCGCGAAGGAGGTTCGACCAGGGATCTGGGAACTACACGTCGACGGCTCATCCTCCAAAAACGGTTCCGGAGTAGGGATACGCCTAGCATCACCATTAGGCGAGATCCTCGAGCAGTCTTTCCGTCTAGGCTTCAGAGCCTCCAACAACGAAGCAGAATACGAAGCCATCATCGCTGGAATGAGACTCGCCCAAGGACTTAACATCGAGCAAGTTCACGCCTTCTGCGATTCACAACTGGTCTCCAACCAGTTCAGTGGCGAGTACGCAACCAAAGACGGTCGGATGGAAGCCTATCAAAAAATAGTTAAGGACCTCGCCTTGACATTCAAAGAGTTCACGCTGACACGAATTCCTCGAGGAGAAAACGTAGACGCAGACGCTTTGGCAAACCTTGCCTCCGCTTCGGCTCCACCAAAAGTTCCAACCTTGAAACGGGTTATCCCTGTAGAGGTCATCGAATTCCCGAGCATCAACCAAGACATGACGCTCGCTATATCGACACGGTCACAGGCTGCTAAACAGACTGAAGCCACTACTGAAACAAGGGTCAATGACGTCGAAATGACAGAAGCTGAGGCAAACGCAGAGCCCGCGCCTTTAACAACGCCAGCATCTGACGCCAACGCCATCGGACCCGAAGTCATCGGGGACCCCGAAGACCTAAGGCAACCCGAAGAGTTCCCCACGCAGAACCTTCCGCTTGAGCCTACAGACAAAGACATGACCGTCCCCATGGACACGGACGAAGAACCCGAATACGGTTGCGATAAACCCTGGATGGATCAAATTCGCGCTTACATCGTCAGTGGAAAGCTCCCTAACAGCAAGTGGGCAGCTCGCAAGGTACAAAAACAAGCACCCCGATACGTCCTGCTCGACGATAACATCTACAGGCGGGGATTCTCTGGTCCTTTACTCACCTGTGTCGAAGGTGAATATGCAAAACAAGTCATGGAAGAAGTACACAGCGGGTCCTGCGGCAATCACTCAGGAGGCAAAGCCTTGGCAATCAAGATAAAGCGACATGGCCACTTCTGGCCTACCATCGTGAACGACTGCGTTAAGTTCTCAGCCAAGTGCGAAAGATGTCAGCGTCATGCTCCAAAGATTCATCAACCAACGGAGAACCTTTCTTCCGTCACCTCTCCTTACCCATTCATGAGATGGGCAATGGACATCGTTGAACCTCTGCATGCATCGAAACAAAAACGCTTCTTACTTGTTTTGACAGATTACTTTTCGAAGTGGGTAGAAGCTGAAGCTTATGCAAGTATCAAGGATGCCCAAGTTGAAAGTTTCGTCTGGAGAAACATTATCTGTCGTCATGGAATTCCATTCGAAATCGTCACTGACAACGGTTCCCAGTTCATCTCCAACAGGTTCGAGACCTTCTGTGCAAAGTGGAAAATTCGACTCAGCAAGTCTACTCCTCGTCATCCTCAAGGAAATGGTCAAGCAGAAGCAATCAACAAAACAATTCTCGATGGCCTTAAGAAACGTTTGGATGCAAAGAAGGGTCGTTGGGCAGACGAGCTAGAAGGCGTTTTATGGTCCCACCGCACCACTCCTCGACGCGCAACAGGCGAAACACCTTTTGCCCTTGTCTATGGAACTGAATTTGTCATACCCTCCGAAGTGACTTATCCAGGACCACGACGATGTCTCTTACCAGAAAACGAAGAACTCAACGATTCACTCCTCTTCGATGAACTGAACTTCCTTAACGAAAGGCGCGATCATGCACTCATCAGAATAGCCAACTATCAGAACGCAGCCGCACGCTACTACAACTCCAAGGTTCGAGAACGACGTTTCCGCGAGGGTGACTTGGTCTTGCGCGAAGTCTTCCAGAATACAGCAGAGCGGAACGCAGGCAAACTAGGAGCTAACTGGGAAGGACCTTACAAAGTCACCGCTGTGGTCCGTCCCGGCGTCTACGAGCTCGCCACCATGGCTGGCACGCCAATACTCCATTCATGGAACGCGAAGCACTTGAAGAGGTACTATCATTAGTCCTCTTCTAAGGCCTTTGCCTTGAACTACGAGGCGACTTGATCCCTACAAAGGGTACGTAGGCAGCTTGTCTTCGGACGAGTTCAGTTGCCCTCCTCCGTCTCAAAGGGGGGGGGGAGTAAGTGTTTTAACGAACTACGGGGCGACTTGATCCCTGCAAAGGGTACGTAGGCAGCTTGTCTTCGGACGAGTTCAGTTGCCCTCCTCCGTCAAAAGGGGGGGGGAGTGGGGTACGTATACTCATAATACTCCTATTTTGTACTTGATATTTGCTTCAAGTAATAGGCACTTGACTCAAGTCTCATGGATTTCTTTTGCATTCCCTTATGGGTTACTCGAAGCCTTGTTTAAACAATGTTATCAATCACGTCCTCCAGGGATTCTTCAAAGCCTTTTCAAAAGCAAAGTTCAATCCACTGTCGTTGCTACTGGCCACATCAACAATGTGTGAACCTGAACACATTGACATCCATCACCGAATCCTAAGCGCGCTATATAAGTTATAACGATCAGTTTCATGGCTTTTGACTCTGGCTGGTTTTAATGTTCACTTCCTGGTCTTTTGACCACGAATGTTCGTTCAAAAACCCAACAACACCGTTGGTAAAAAGCAGCTGCCAATGGTTACTTAGGTTTATACACCGAATAATCATTCAGAAAACCCAACAAACACGTTGGTCAAGTCAAAAGGCGTGATCGCTTCTGGACAGACGTGTTCGAAAAGCACCGCCATTCTAGAAAACCCAGCAACAACGTTGGTACGAAAAGCCTAAGGCGTGCCATGGTAAAGCATGAGGCACAATCAAAACAAAATCATAAACGAAGCGTCATAGAAATCAGAAAACCGCTACAACGCGAAGTAAGCATAGTCATTGATTGGATACAAACCATCCAATGTTATCCCAAAAAATTGCGAGTAATCACATCCGAATACCATAAAACAAGCTGAATCTGAAAAAAACGAGACAAGTAGGATCAGTCATCAGCGCCCTCGTCGCATGTCGCCTCAACGTCGTCCTCGTCTGACGACTCGACGTCGTCGTCAACAGCACTAGCGAGGAGGTCTGCGAACATATCGTGGGCGTCGTAGATCAGGCGACGCCGCTGACGCAGCGTCTCGACCTCCGTCGTGAGATCTGGCGGGTTCGATCCCTGAAGAAGGCCGATGAACTCCAAGTTCGCATCGATCTCAGTAAGGTTTAACATATCGTTCAGGACCTTCCCGCCAGTCTCCGCGAGAAGCCCGGCGACCTCGCTGGTCCGCTCCACAGAACTGCGAGTCATCTCGTCTCTGGCCTCTACAACGGCAGCGTCGATCTTGGAGCGCTGAAGATCGCTAGCAGAGCTAAGCTCACCCCTCAGCCGAACTGTCTCATTCTCAGCCTTAGCACACCGCGACTTGAGCTTCGACAACTTATCTTCATGATCCTTCTTGACCCGCTGCAGAGCAAAAGCATCGCGCTCGAGAGCTTCGTTCCGCTCCACGGTCTCATTCAGCCTGGACTGTAGGGCGACATTGACCTCTTTGGCCGCGCTAAGCTCGCTATCCCTAGAGCGAACATCTTCATCGTAGTCTCCAACCAAACGGTCAAAGAGGAGGGAGAGCTGCAAGAACAGGTAATATAATGTAAAAACATATTAAGGCGTAGAAGGTACTAAAAGAAGAAATGCGGAGAGAAAGAGTCAAACCTCAGAATATCTCGACTTCACTACCGAGTAAGCTTCGCCACGAAGCAACCCGTCGTCACCACTCGCTGAAGCCTCGCCGCTGAGAGCTGCTGCAGGGAACGCATCCGTCCTCTGCCTCTTCGAGGGGGTCACACGGTCGACGCCTTTTCCTTTGCCGCTAGAAGCGCGTGCTCTCTCCGCTGACAGCCTACGGAACTCTGCAACGTCGTTTGAAGAAGGAGGAGGAAGAGCGGTCTTTAGTGCAGAAGGCTGTGAAGTTCTCGCCCGCGTCGACGAAGCAGGCGGAGTTGAGGTCGTCGGCATCGCCACCCTCGGTGTACCGATGCCCAAAGACCCTCTGGCCTTCACTGCTGCCTCGAGCGCCATCTGCTCGCGGAAAGACAACCTCGTCGAGCCTCGCCCAAGAACCTTCCCCGGAAGGATCTCAGCGGACAGTGCTCTCTCGATCCTCTTTCGGCTGAACGACCTCCTCCAGTTGCCGTTCCCAGAAGAGAGTTCCTTATGCATGGCAGCGAGAAATTCCTTCGAGACTTTAGGCATCACTGGCTTCACTGCAAAGGATAGATTCAAGAGGTTAGTAGATGACCAAGCAAACAATAAAAATCACTAAGTGATGGTTACCTCTTCTCTCCCATCCCGTCCTGACAAGGTCGATGCAGTCCGCCTCGACGGTCCTCTCGGAGATCTCAGCAAAAAAGAAACGGTACTCGAAGTGGTCATCCTTGCTCGGGAACCCAGCGATGAGGGCCATTCCCGATGAGTTGGTCACGTTGTGTTTAACCTCGTCGCTCAGACCACGAGTCCTGAAATCCGTCAAGTAGGATAAGTTCTCGGTACTGATGTCAACGTCGCGTTTTTCTGCTCAACACGTAAATACCGAGAAGATGTCTGATGCCCCTGGGGTTAACCTGAGCAAGACAGACACCGTTGACCGCTAGAAAACGCATGAGAAAGCGGGGCAGCGGAAACCAGAGCAGGCACTGATCAAAGAAGTTCTCGAAAAGGGTCATGTATCCCGCTGGGGGGGCGTCAGCTCTGTGAGCAGGAGTGGGAATAAGTAACTCAATCTCCTCCGAGATCCCACAGTCCTTTCGGAGGCGCCTCAAAGATTTCTCTCTCTCGAGAGAAGACCCAGGGGGTCGGGGCTAACCTTTGGCTTAGCTTTCTTCCTTCTCTTTTTGACCTTCTTCGTTCTCTCAACCTCGACGGACATGTCTTCGTCGTCATCCTCATCACTAGAAAATCCCGAATCAGAGGAACAGAGAGAGGACGAGGCGTAAGCATCACCAGGAGGAAGGTTCGGGCTTTCGTCGTCTAACAATCTGAGGTCGCAAAGAAAGTTCCTCGGGCCATCGGTGGCGTAGTTGACCTCGCGGTCGTCGATCTCTCTTCACCCGGTCATCGCGTCACTAGCGTCGTGGCCTTCGGTGACATCGGGCCCAAGACAGTTGGACACATCGGGACACGTGGTCTCGGGACCAATGACGTCGGACTGATGTCTGAAGGGGTTTGAGTCGTCGAGCCTTGTGACATTGGTGGCAACGACATCGGGCCTTGCGACACCGATGACGATGACGTCGGGCCTTACGACGCCGATGGCAACGGCGTCGGGTCTTCGTTCATCAAGGGGTTGGTTATCGGCACCAACGATGCCGAACTCAACGTCATCGTGTCTTTGCCCGCCAAAGGTTCGATCACCGGGACCCGTGGAACCATGGTCAACGTCGTCGGTAACGCCGAGCTCAACACCACCGGACCCGAGGCCGTCCCACGATGGATCCAAAGGGCATCCGCTCTCTTTTAGACTCATAACAACGAGTTACCTACATCAAAAACAATCAAAGGATCAAAATCAAGGATCTTCTTTCATCCTCAACAACTCTAAGAACATCAAAATCAATCACAAAGAGTTCAACCATCTACTCAAATCTAAAGATCCATTCATTGACAATCAAAGCTATTACACAAAAACCCAAGCAAGAGAAAGCTAGATCTATCACCATTAAAGGGCTAAGAAGCTTTGAAGAGCAAGAGAGCTTTGGAGAGGATAAAGAGGAGGCTTACCAAAAGCACCAAAGAGACGACGGTGGTGACGGAGGAGTTGCCCGGGGAGATTTTCCGACAAGGTTGGTCGGAAAATTAAGACGACGGCGCCGGCGCCTGGAAAAAAAAAAAGAGAGAAGGGTGACGGCGGTTTGAGAGAGAAGAGAGGAAGGAGATGATAAAAAAAAACTAAAGGAAATGAGTAAAAAAAAAAGGGAATCTTTTCCTAAAAAAAAAAAAACGGGTCAAGGCTTCTCTTTCCCTTAGCGGATCCCGAAAATATTCAGACGGATTGTCATCTCGAAATTCATCTTTCCCGTTGCGAAAAACATCGTTAACATCAACGAACGCAACGCGGAGTCTTAAAATCTCCGAAAAAAAAAAAAAACTTTTTCTGCAAATTTCAAGACGCACAGATCAAAGTCTTTTAATCTTCAGCAAGGTCTTAAAATCCTTAAGTGCGGACGTCATTGACAACAGCAGACGCTATCAGCTCTCACAAGCAAAGCACGAAGTCTTAAAATCTTCGAAAAACGGAAAACAACGTTTACAGTGTTATCAACACTAACGACTCAAGCCTACGGCGTCATAAATTTGAACAGCTAATTTCGACACCCAATGGTCCTTAAACTCGATACTGTTATCATTAACACTACCGAGCTGGGGGGCTAACTGTTGGGGTCGGATTTCACCCGCTGAGCCTCGACATCCAAAGTTATGATAAGCAACGCGCGTGTTTCAAGCAAGCAGAGATAATATAACCCCTAGGTCATTTCACCCACAGAAGAGGGTGAAGACCTCCTGAAAACCCCTAAGTCCTTTGGACCTTCTACCTGTTGAAGGAACCTTCGAAGTGGTCTTCGTCTCAGGAGAAGCCATGATGCAGCGTCGGAGAGGTCACAGAGCCAGCAGAAGGCGCTGCAGAGACGAAGGCTGCCTGGCACCGATGTCACTGAGCAGTGACACCGATGACAGGCAGTGGCGCCGACGTCACTGCCCAGTGACGCCGATGTGCCTGGCCTCATCGGCATCCAGGCAGTTGACATCGGCGCCTGAGCCTTTCCCATCGGCTTCAGGTCCTTCAACGCCCGTCAGAACTTCAGCAAGGGTTCCAGAAGGTTCAGCATGTCAAAGCCCAGCAACGAAGCCCACATAGGCTCGACCGACATAGGCGAAAAAGGCAATCCCTAAGGGTTTAGGAAAAAGGCTTAGCCGACTTAGGGGGTTATATATAGGAATGCAAAAACACTTGTAAAAGGATCCGCAACTTTATTCACAAAAGCAATACAAAGCAATAACAAACCCTAGTTTTTCTTTGCTCATCGTTTTCTACTTCGTAGCTTAACTCAGAAATCTCAACTTCCTCTCGAAACCCTTACAAATCTAATTGTGCGATTTCCGGCATCCACACTAATCATACATAAATTATGTTATAACTATGTTTTCACATATACATATTATAGCGTACCAGGGGTGTCAAAATGGGTCAAAACTTATGGGTTTATCCAACCCAATCCAACCCATTAACCTTAATGGATTGAATATTTGGTTTGAATGGGTTAATGAGTTAAGTGGTTTGATGAGTCAAATGAGTTGAGTTAAAATGGGTTGAAATAAAATGGGTTAATGGGTTAAAAATGGATAACCCATCAACCCATTTATAACTAAAAAGACATGATTTCACAATTTTTTTTTATTTTGTTACCAAAAACACTATTACACCAATTTTCCCGCCAAAAACAAGATTACACAAAAACACAATCTAGTAAACCATTTTCCGCCAAAAACGAGATTCATACAATTTCCCGCCAAAATATGATCCGACAAAATTTTCTCGCAAAACGTGATCTCTCAAACTATTTTTGCCAAAATCGAGATTCATAAAACTTTCCGCCAAAATATGATCCCACAAAGTTTTCCCGCCAAAAACGTGATCTCACAAAATATTTTCGTCAAAATCGAGATTCATAAAATTTCCCGCCAAAATATGATCCCGCAAAAAATTTCCCGCCAAAAACGAGATTTATAAAATTTTCCCGCCAAAAATATGATCCCACAAAGTTTTCCCGTCAAAAATATGATCTCGTAAAATTTTCCCGCCAAAAACAAGATTTATAAAATTTCCCGCCAAAAATATGATCCCGCAAAGTTTTCCCGCCAAAACGTGATCTCACAAAATATTTTCGTCAAAATCGAGATTCATAAAATTTTCCGCCAAAAATATGATCCCGTTAAATTTTCCCGCCAAAAACGAGATTTATAAAATTTCCTGCCAAAAATATGATCCCGCAAAGTTTTTCCGCCAAAAACGTTATCTCACAAAATATTTTCGTCAAAATCGAGATTCATAAAATTTCCCGCCAAAAATATTATCCTGTAAAATTTTCCCCCCAAAAACGAGATTTTGCGAAAATATTGTGCCCAAAACACAATTCATTAAAAAAATTCCGCCAAAAAACGCGATTCGGAAAATTTTCCGCCTAAAATAACATTTCGTATTATTTTTATTAATTGAAATATGTTTTTGTAATTTAAATAAAAATATAATTTGTAAAACATGATTTACAATTCATTTATAAATTTTTTTTTTTTTTTATCCATAAAATTAAATGGGTTGGGTTAAAGTCAATCCAACTCATTTATGTTTAATGGGTTCATGGGTTGATCTAACCCAATTGCTAAACGGATTGGGTTAACCCATAAACCATTAACATTCAACCCATATGAGTTATGAGTTGGGTTGGGTTGGGTTGGGTTGGATTATCTATTTTGATATCCCTATAGCGTACTAATAATTGTTCAAGTTTATACTATTAAATTTATACTACGTCTACCTGCATTCAAGTTTTTTAATCGTGACAAAACATACATAAATTTTGTAATCATAGAAGAAAATGAAAATCATTAATACCTCAAATTTTCCTCTTCATTTTCTTTTTTATTTTTTCTAAATTTATGCAACAATGTTATAGACATTGAATGTAAGACTTATTCATGATCTATCAAACCAAAGTATGAGTTTGCATTTTTGTTTGCTTATATTTTGCTTATATTTTATTTTTAGTTTTGCTTGAAAACATGATTATTCCAACTTTTTAAAAAAGAAAAAATTTAAACAAATTTAAGTAAAGGTACATGTCCTATATGCTTTATTCCTTATGAATATTTTATTCTACACCAACTAATAAAATTTTAAATTAGTTATACATGAAAACTATTGATTGAACAAAAAACCTAATATTTTGAGCATTTACCAAAGCTTTTATTTATTTTCTTTTACAGTTATATTTAATTTGTTTTTCTATCAAAACGATTTTAATTTTTAAAACTTATTTATATTTTGTGTTATTACCTTTAGTCTATTTCTTAAATGTTTTTGCTTTTATTCTCTATTTTCACTTAGTTAGGTATAATTTCAATTAATGTTTTAAGTATACTTTGATTTTATTTATTGTTTTCTTTAAGACTTATCGATTTGTATTTTTACTCTAAATAAAATTATTTTTTTAATTGCTAAGACTTTTTGATATTTTAGTTTTGATAATATTCTGGAAACAATTTAACTTAATTCATTATTTAATAAAGCTGAAATATGTTAAGATAACCATATTTAATAAGGGAGAATCTCTAAAATGCCACATTTGAAATACATTTTTTCAAGCATACCATGAACGAAAGTAATTTTTCAATTATACCACATTTCAATCTGAAAATGACCAAATTGTCCTTTGGATTTATGGGAAAAATTTATGAGCCTTAGAAAAAACTTCATTTCTCTCGTCGGTTTCGTTCTACTCTCGATGACACCGTCGTCGTTGATAAAATCAAATGAATATGAATGATGACTTTTCATATTTTTTTTATAATGTCAAAATCAAATGTATAATTAGTATGTGTATTAATTTTTAAATAAATAGTATATTTAGTTTTTAATAAGCAGTGTATTAAATTTAAAATTAGAAAATAATTAAATAAAATTGTGATGTGGCAATGATGTGGCAATGATGTGGAAAATAATGTGTTTTCATGAGAAAATAGCAAAATTAACTTTTTATATATATATATATATATTCCACAATAGTAATCGTATGCTTTTCTTATAAATGATTTTCTACTATAAGCATTTCTATGGGTTAGAGACTCTTTGAGTCTCTCAACTAATAGTTTAAAATTAATTTTGTAATTTATTTAAAATTTATTTCATAAAATTACATTTAACTAATCTAGTAAAGACAATTGACAAGAGTGTCTCTCTTACTTTTGTATTTATTTATTTCTTTTTTAAACAAATTTTTTTTACTAAAAGACTCCAATGGAGATGCTCTCACAATTCATGGGAACAAAAAGGTACATAGATGCCCAAAGACTAGCGTTTCAAATTAAAGCCTAACACATATTGGAATGTATAATGAACCATAACTTTACTACGAAACGCGAACAAATAGAAGCTCAAGAACCTCTATGATTGTCAAGCCAAAATCACCAATTGCTAGAGATTGAAAAATGGACCCCAAAGAACAATACTTTGTGTTTTGAAAATATTCCTCATGAGAAATTGAGAACCATACTACTATACTAATATGATAATATCCAGATCGCGAGCGATTATATTTATTTCACAATTTTTCACACTTCATACTCACACGTACGTCAAAAAAAAAAAAAAAAAACCGATTCATGATAATTTATACATAAATCATGAACAAATCAAGATTATGTTAAAGAAGGAGAGATTCTGATGAGTAAACCAGGGAACACATCATCATGATCATGTATATGAGGATTCCCTTCAACGATGTAAGGATCTCCACACTTTTCACTTATCGTCTGCAACGTCTCTCCTTCTTTCACTTCATATATCTCATCGCAAGCTGGCCGTCCATTAGAATATCCGGCGATCATCATCGACGGCTGATGCCTCTCAACGATCTTCGTGGGACTCTCTTCAGCCACGTGGCAAAAGTTTATTAGCAGCAGCATGGCAGCAAACACTGCGCAGTACCATGAGATCTTCTCTGCTACTACCATGGAAGCATAATAAGAAGAACACTTGGCCATTATAAAATATATTTAGCGATTTTATTTAGAAGGGTTTTGTGGATATATATGTGTAGATTGTGTATGGATTAAGTTGAATCCATATGAAAGATGTTGATGTTTTGTTGTTGGAGTTGGTGTGAATATTAGCGGGAGTTGAAACGGTTGTAATGTTGCAGGTTTTTTGGGTGTTAGGTCACTTGTCTTTGAATCCTTTCCATTTCATCTTTAATTATTTGGAGAAACAAAAAATACTCGAATACAAATTTAGATAAGTTGGCCAAAGGTTATAATCCAAATTTTTAATCTTAATGTTTTTTTTTTGAGGCTAATGTTCTTCGTTTTAAGGCTTTGATTTAAGATCTATTCTATATAAAAATACTTTATACTATGTGACTTTCCCGCACCGTGTGCGGATGTTAACAATATTTCGTAATATGTTTAAATTTAATACTAAATATATTATAAATTATAGAAAGCTAAGATATCATAACATATAAAATGTTGTATATAGATTACTCAATGATATGTTGAATAATGAAAGAAAACAAAGAACATAAGTCCTGTTTAAAAATTTAATCAAAACAAAAGTAAAATCTATAAAGCTTTTATCATTTGCAAACATAAAATATTGATGATTGTTAGTTGTAAATTTATAAACATGTAAAAGATTAATATGCATAGATATAATATTTTGAATATAATAAAAAAATTACATATTTTTTTATTTTGTAAGTTTTGTATTTGTGTTGAGTAAAACACAAATATGGATAACAATTTGTATTTTTTTTAATTAGTGAAATAATATTTTAATATATTGAAAATATATATGGTGAGTATAAAAAAACTTACAACTTCTTTATTTTCTTGTCTTGACATTTATATAATCTCTACTAATTGTACTAATTATCTATATTTCTTTTATGTTTCTTTTTCTCCGTATCTATCCTTTTATTTTTCTTCTTTCTTTTTATCAACTCCATCTTCTTCTTTTTACCAATCTTTTTTGGCGATTTTCCTCGCTTCCGTGCTCTTCGTCGGGTTCTTTTTCGTTTTTCGTTTTTGTTTTTGTATTTATTTTTCTTTTTCTTCTTTCGTGTTAAAAATGTTAGTTCTCTAATTTTCATAGACATCTTCTTCTTTATTGCAAAAAAGGGAGTATTTTGGATCTAATAGAATGACACGGATCAAGATTCAACATATTTGACCCGACAGTTTTAACAAAGTACCAATTTACCAAACCATTATTTAAGAAATTCGTTTATATATCCTGATTTGAAACAATCGGTAAATTTTGAATGTTGCAATTAAATTATGGCTCTCCATTTTTATATATTTTATTATGAAAAAATAATAATTGTAAACTAATGTAAATATAGCTATATAAACATGGATTTCTTTATTTACACCGTAGAATATTCATTTAAATAAAATTCAAACGTTTCAAAAGTAATTAGTTCTTTTTAACAAAATAAATAAAATTAAGAAACGTTTTATGCTCAATAGACTTAGAATAGGTAAACGTTTTAAGCTCAACAATATTAGAATTTGTTTCATACTGATTAAATATGTAAATGAGAGTACTTTTGTACTAAAATGATTATATATTAACATAACCTTATTCGATATAAAAAGATAAATAATGAATTTCCGGCGTACTTTGTCGAAAAAAAGAATATCCACTTAGTTTACAAAATACTGAAACTAAAAACAGTTAAAGTAGAAAAATTTTACTCACTGATAAATTATGAAATACAAATTATTTTGACTGAAAACAACATAAAAACGTTTAATATTTTAGAGTCGTCAAGAACGAACTCAAACTTCTGAATAGAAAACACTGTATTTAATTTTGCTAAAAAAAAAAACACTGTAATTAATTGACATGATTTTTTTAGATATATTTGTGATGTAGATCATGTTATTGTTACCATTCAATCAATATCTTCAAAAATGCCTTCGGTATGTCATTAATGTCTTCTATTTCCATGTATAATTATGATTACATCTAATAGCTCGTCTGATGTCTTGGTTTCCTAACCACAAACTACTTTAGATTCAATAAATTATGTTATATTTTCAAATACCAAACATGAAAAGGGTACCTTTTTATAGATTTTAGGATTGCTCAAAACTTTTTTAAACAAAATCAACAAAACTATCATAAACAAACTTATTGTGAAATTAGAAAAGAAATAAAGAACCAAAAGACTTACTAATGTAACTAATCAACTAATTGGTCAATGCACTCGAAGAGGTGGAAACCGTGGAATCTTCTTGTTAGGCATCCCCATTTTTCGCGGAAAAAATCAAATATTGATTAAAATTATGAGTTTCTTAAAAAATCAGAAATGAATGTTTGATGTGTTTGACAATCGACAATTATGTTCTATTTATATGTAGGGTGATTAGTCAACATAGTTCTAGGGTTATCAAAAATAAAATCTTTGAGAATCTTTTCAGTTTTATTTAAAAAGAAAGTTCAAATTATATTTGTTGGCATATAAGGTTAATAATATATTATGTGACGCCCGTGAACCATTTTTAGGAAAATGGAGGGGCTGTCGATCGACACACCTAGTGGTTGTCGATCGACAGGTGCCCGAATTGGTTGGTTTTCTGGTTCGATTTAAGTCGTTCAGTTGGACCGGGCCTGTTTGGGAAACCCTAGGGCTTCGTATTTATAGCTTTTTGGCCGCATTTGAGCGAACCAAAGTCCCAAAATCAGCAGCAAAGAGTTTTGTGAGGAGTTCTCTTGTTCTTGATAGTTTGTGGATTAGGGTTTCGTCTCTTGAGAAATTTGGAGTAGTTTTCTTGTGGAGATTGTCGTGGATTCGTGTCTAGCCTCAGTTCTACCAGAATCTATCCGAAAATCTAAGGTGAGTGCGTGACCATGGCTTCTGGGCCGGTGGATTCGTTAGAGTTGATTGGTGGTAGGTTGAATTGGTTGATTGATCTTGTTTGTGTTGAATCTGTTTGTGAATTGTGTGTGGATTGTTTGGATTGTGTTTGTTCGTGCAGGTTCGTGTTAACGCAGAGGAGGGAATCGATCCGAGAGGATAATGATCGATTTCCCATGAATTTGCGACGACCTGTCGATCGACAGCACTTGGGTGTGTCGATCAACAGGGCAACACGAGAGCTGTCGTTCGACACCTAGAAGTTGTGTCGATCGACAGGTGATCGAGGAGCTGTCGATCGACACCTAGAGGTTGTGTCGATCGACAGGGTCTTCTGGAGCTGTCGATCGACAGGCACCGTGGGTGTGTCGATCGACAGGTGTGAATAGGGGTGTCGATCGACACCTAGTGGTAGTGTCGATCGACAGGCCGCCTGTTGGGCTGTGGTTGAGCCGTTTGTTTGTGTTTGCGTGATTGTTTGGTGTATGTTTGCCTGAGCGGATCCATCGCGTCTGAGTGCGCAGTCGTAGATGGGAGGACCGTCTCACTGGGTATTTATGATAATACTCACGCATCTCTTTTTTCCATGTGATGCAGGTAAAGGCAAATTGTGATCGTGGAATCATGGCAACGAAGAGGGGGATGATCTAGGGTCTCGGTTTCGTGCTGTGTGATTTTGTTGTTTTCCATTTCTGTTTTAGAACCTGGTTAGGTTGCTGGTTTTGTGGAATTTGTTGGTTATTGATATTGAACCGGTTTAGTTATTTTCAATGGAATTGTTTCGGTTGGTTTATTTTGTTGGTTATCCGCTGTAGTTTGACTGTGTTGTTTTGCTTGGTTGTTGAGGATAACATTTATGGGAATGCTAGTCCGAGACCAAAGGTTAATTGTTAAAAAAAAAAAAAAAACGGGTCGGGTCGTTTCATATTCTCCTTGTTTTGTAAACAGATTTGCATAATGTATCTTTATTTTGCTATTAATTAGTTTTAATTAATATATTTTCAGAATACAAACTAAATGAGAAAAATGTTATGGGTATAACTAATAGTTACTAATAAAAAAATTATTTCAAAAATCTTGCTCCATAATTCACCTTAACAAATCTTAACAAAATCTTTGAAATATTGCAATATTAATATATTGTTAATTAAGATTTATTGTGAGCAAACCCAATCAAAATCAAAAATATAATTTAATTCTCAAGCAGCCTTATGTGAATATTCATCTTGATGGTTATCAACATGAAAAGCTTGATGGTTTGTTGTCTCGCATCAATAACCATAATATTCACACGTTTTAATGTGGTCTCTGCGATTTTCGTTATCCAATAATTTTACAAAATATTCATCATCTTTTTTAAATTTGACTTTTAAATTTGTCGATCATTTACATATCATCATGGTTTTTCACTACATACTTTCATCGATTAATTCTAAATGATTTTGTTGTTTTCTTCTATCCAATTATAATAATGCTCACTCACGTTCACAAATTATAATAAGTACGAAATTATAATTAAACAAAAGTTATTTTAGTTATCCAATGAATTAAGAGTATTAAGCCATGTCACAATTTTTGCCAAGACATGTTATCATTCTTTCAATCCATGTCATAGTTTTTAGCCAATAAAATTATAACAATTAATGAGAACAACTAATATGACTTTGCTTTTAATAGGAAGGGAGATTTCCATGGGAGATAAGGCACTAATATGTTTCTAAACTACCTTATAATTTAAAATGTAAGATACGTAAATGGATATTTTATATTATTTAATTTAAAATCATGAAATTGTAAATACAAAGGTATAATAATAGGATGATAAAACATAGATATTTGGTAAAGAAATGGGGAAAAGACACACACATATCTACTATATGAAAGTAGATGGCTCTCTCCATTCTTGTGACACATCAGCAGAGGAAACAGAGGAAAAGAAGCCACGTGTACAACTCAAGTTTCTCTGACCTACGACATCTCCAATTTCTCATGTCTGATTCACTTCATCTTCTAGCCTAAATTTATTGATAGAAACGCATGAAGATTTTAGGTTTTAACATTAACTTTGTTTGTGGCAAGTTTATTTTCCAACGCTTTGAATTCCTCTGTTTTCAAAGCTTCTTGTCTTCCTTCTTTATTTCTTAGGGTTTTCAGTTTTCAAGTTTCACCGTCTATAGAAATAAATAGACACCACTATTCAGAGACTCATATGCCGGTCGTTCTCCATGGTCACAGAGACTCAAAACGTTCGTCACCTCTTAATCTAGGCCACCGTCTTTTTACTCTGTTTCTAACTGCGGTGGTTACCGTTTTTGTTTCTGATGCGGTAGTCATGGCTAGCGATACCGCCTCTCTCTCAGCCGCTCTATGTCTCATCCTCGCATTACGATCTGGAATATTACTCAAGGTCAGTTGGTGAATCAGGTGCCAATGACATCACATGTAGGTTGATCTTCTTACTCCTTTCAGATTTGATCTTCCGTAATTTTGCATTTAAATTTGTTAAAGCTGAATTGGTATTTGTGTTTGTGCATGATTTATGTATAATGGGTCACCATTGATGCTCTCAGTACTGACTGCAATGTAATTGATTTCAGGGTTCCATTTGCTTAGCTTCAAACATATCAAACATTTTTGTGCTATTTTCACTTTTATTAATTGGCAAAAATATTTGGTTGCAAGATTAAAGTGCAAAGATTCCTCTTCTGCATGTACTTTTGTTTATTTCTTATCTCCGAGAGGCAAAGATTTATTTTATAATCTCAAGTCTAATTTATGTCCACTTAGCTAAAGATTGGATTCTACACGGCTTATTTACAACTCCGAACAAAGGCACCCAACGAAAATTTAAAGCCTACAATTCCTTCTCATTGTGATTTCTATTAGATTGTAACTAAGAGAAGGAATGAGTTGATGTTACTTTCCATGGTGTCTCAGGTTGTGAATGTCAATTACTATTTTTCCATGATATTTAAACTATTTACAATCACATCAGATATTGTGTATCTAATTGGTCATATCTTATGAAATAATGCTGATATAATATTAGTTTTTTGGAATAGGTTTGTAACGATAACATATCAAAGACTGGAAAATTTCAACATTGTAGAAGAAAGACATACCAACTTTGAATTTAGTTTCTAAGGTATGGTTGTTGTGGGGAAATCCTCCTTTGTTTGCTTGTCTTTCAAGTTTCAACTAATCATATTTTTTGGTTTCTTAATTTTCTTACTGATATGGTAGCTCCTGGAGAGAACCCATGAGCTTTCATGTAGCAGATTACTCGATACTATTAAACCTCCCACTAAAGCATATGACTAGACCTTGCTACTCTCCCTATTGGGAGGAAGTGTTCAATTCTTGTGTTTTCGGGGATGTCGATGTTCTACTACGAACGGATCCCAGACGCTTATCAATTGATTTCTACGGTAAACTTTTCTTGATTTCAGTTTTACAAACATTGTTTCTTTACAAGTTCTTTTGTCATTGAATAACTTGTTTTGGATATATATATGTATATGCATGCTACTATTCTTTGTTAGATCTTTACCTGATTAGGATCCTCCAATTATCCTATGGGAAAATATGTTGCTAATTCACATTTGTATGTTCTGCTATACGGAGATTTGATGTTAATAGATTAAAACGATACCATACATTCCGAAAAGGGGAGTATGAGCTCATTAGTCTGATTCAAATGTATGATCTCTTTTACTTTACTTGTGGTTTTATGAGAGATAGAAATTTTTTGTGGTCATCATTCCCAAGTATTTGGCTTATTTGTCAGCAAGAAACACATTTAGAAACTTTGAGGATACAAAAAAAAAAATTTAAGATAGAAATTATTGAGCTTAGAATTCTCTAAAGTTCTCATCAAAGAGAAAACAATTTTCAGCAAAACTCTCTTATTTTCATTTGCATCAGCGGTTGTTCTCTTAAAGATTGTGATGGACCATCAACAGATGATGGCGGCTAAGGCTCTTTGGACCGTATGCTCTTCACAACACCATGCTGGAATTTAAACGCCTTGAGACTCAATTGGAAAACTTCCACCTTGAGTTCTATTGTTTTCAAATTTGATTGTTTCTCTTTATATTGTAAACTTGCATAGGCTTTAGTAATTTAAGTGAAAATTTAAGTGTTCGAGTTTGTATTAAAAGGTTTCGTCTGGGTTCTCCCAGAAGAAATGTCTGCTTCTCGCTATAACATACTGGAATGTTCTTCGATGCTTATGTATTAGTACTTTTAGTATATTGTTGCTCTTTACGAATAATATTTTGAAGTTATCGACTTGGTTTTTCTCATGATATTTTTAGTGTATCAAAGTAACCTAAGTTTGTGTATCTCACATTACATCAGATTATCTTTTATAGGTTGGCTTGAGGTTGTTTGCGACGGGTTGAGGTTGTAGCGTCTTGTGAATTGAGAGTAAGGGGATAAACGAGAGTTGTATGCACAATTTCCACAAAGCAGTCATTTTCATGAACCTTTTTAACCAATGTTAGAAAAATCAAGGACTCTTTCTCATGTCATCTCAAGTTTGTGATGAGACATAAAGAAGGTTTGCAAAGATATATGTAAAGCAAGAAAAATGGGTGATGACCATATTCTCTATTATTTGTTGCTTATATACTAATACATCACATGTTCTCATATCCATTTAATCAAACTAATCATTTGATCATCTTTAGTGAATAAACTAATGTGCTCCTTTCAAATTTTGTGTCCCAAAGCCCGTTCTATAAAAATTGTGATGTTATTTTTAAATATGTCAACATTTGGAATATGTTTGTCTAGAATATGTCTCAAAGTAGTGATTAGTGGAGTTGTCTTATGTATGAACTTGTCCACCATCTACCATCTACCCTTTTATTATGATGAATACTGTATAGGGAAGTATGTGGAAGGAACATATTTTCTTGGTTGCAGAAATTTAATGGCCATCGTCTTACTATAAGACTTCACTAAGGATTTGTATTGTATCCACTGTTTTTTGTATGTACGTTGGACATAGTTTCTTGGTTGTAGAATGTTATAGTTTAAATTTCATTTTAAAAGAAAAACCATGTGATATTGACATTTTTTTATCGTACGTGGATGAAGAGTTGAAGAGATCTATGGCCTTGTGTATCTCTTTGCTTTGAATTTTGAAATTTTGAAATCCTGTTTATGAGAGTTCATTTTCCTATGTTTAAGATTCGGTAACTTCTAAAATTCTAATATTCTGTTAATGTTGATTCATAAACTCTTCTTTCAAGGGAGATTCCTATCACATGGTGCAAGAACTTCTGTTTATTAATAAACAAGAACTAGAGGAATAGTCTTCAGACGGTAGCATGGATTTGTGATGTGTATTTTTGTTCTTTTACTTTCGCACAACTTAAAATTATATATGAAAATTCCTACGACATATTCACATCAGTTAACTAAACCCTCAATGGCAACATATTCCAATTTATATAAATCCTCTACGAGATGAAGATTTCACAAGAACTATACACTTGGACAAGGAAATCAGGCTCCTATCCATATTACTCACAGGTTGCCCATATTATTCAAAGCAAAAAGAATTGGAAAGGATTGCTAGGTAGAAGAATTAGAGTGGATGTAGTGTGATAATATAGTGCATGGTGATAACATAACTTAAGAACAATTAAGTAAAGTATGGTCATCCTGTGCTTTTTTTTTTTTTTTTTTTTTTTTTTTGTCGACAACATTATAAACTACTTTACTACCAGTTGGTGACCCAATTTGGCGGTGAAGTGTCTACATAAGAAACATACGAAGTCCGCGTACGTGCACTTTTCGCCAGCTTCTCTGCCATGGAATTCTGCGTGCGCGGTATGAGGGTGAAAAGAAAGTAAACTTTTCCTGCAAAGTCTTCAGAGTCTCTAGTTGAATGCCAAACGCCGGCCATTCCATCGGTGTAGACACCATCTTCACCAATTCGGAACAATCTGTTGCGAAAGCTACTTCCATTTTCTTCATGTGTTGCATACATTGCATTGCCCAAACAAGTGCATCAACCTCCGAATGTAGGGGGGATAGGGTCCTATTTGCATTGCAAGCTCCCATCATAATAGGTATACCAGCCAATACCAGCCAAACAAGTGCATCTTCTTCTTCAAAAGCATACCAGCCAATACCAGACAATCGGTATGTGTCCTTCCAAGATCCATCTATAAAACACTTTAATCCAAAGTACGGGCATGGATTGGTAATTGGGCCAAATTCTAACGAGTTTGTAATTTCAGACTGAGGGTGCTCCCATACCATTGACTCTGCCTCCGCAATTTTTAAAACAATATTCGGGGCCACATCTTGTCCCCTGAATACCTTATCATTCGGGGTCATCCTGTGCTTGTTGAACTAAATCGTATGCTTAAATGAAAGTAAACATATGTGGCGCCGTGCAATGTACCGAAGTATATTTAACCAACGCTTGACATTTTCAAGGAAACTTACTATTCAAATTACCTTTATTTTACAATAATGTTAAAACAAACTTGATATATAATATCAAATTCTAAAATGTATGTAAACAAACCCGCGCGTATGCGCGGATATTCAACTAGTCTTATATAATATTTTAAGGTTCCCAAAACTTCAAGCCATGAGAGGTTGCCATGTGTCATCTACTCTTATTAAAATTTTAAAATTTTGACAATTAATTCTAACAAATTAATAGCTAATTAATGTTAATTCATTTCAACAACAAGTTACAATATAAATTCGTCACTATTTTCTTTCTTTCTTTGATATTCACAAAAAACTATGATTCTAAATTTTGCAAATTTTAAATAGTTTGAAAAATATCTTATATTATATTTGAAGTTTCTCAACACTTCAACAACAAGATACAATATAAATTAGTCATTATTTTCTTTCTTTCTTTGATACTTAGAAAACTATGATTCTAAATCATATATAATATCTTAAGGTTCCCAAAACTTCAAGCCATGAGAGGTTGCTATGTGTCATCTACTCTTATTAAATTTTTTAAAGTTTAACAATTAATTCTAACAAATTAAAAGCTAATTAATGTTAATTCATTTCAACAACAAGTTACAATATAAATTCGTCATTATTTTGTTTCTTTCTTTGATATTCACAAAAAACTATGATTCTCAATTTTGCAAATTTTAAATAGTTTGAAAAATATATTATATTATAGTTTAAGTTTCTCAAAACTTCAACAACAAGATACAATATAAATTAGTCATTATTTTCTTTCTTTCTTTGATACTCAGAAAACTATGATTCTAAATTTTGCAAATTTTAAATAGTTTCAAAAATATCTCTTATATAATATTGTAGCGTTTTCTTAAATTCAAGTCATGGATGCCATGTGTCACCTATTATTTTCACATTTGGCTTTCTAATTTGTTAATTAAAAAAATTATTTTTAAAAAAAATCACTTTACAGTTAATCCAAAGAATTTTTAAAAAACCACGTTAACAAGACAAATGTTTAAAACCGTGTCTCCGTCTTATATAATGTTAATTCATTTCAACAACAAGTTAAAATCTTATATAATATTTTAAGGCTCTCAAAACTTCAATCTATGAGAGGTCGCTATGTGTCATCTACTCTTTTGACATTTAACATTTTTAATTTATTTATTAAATTTTAAAAATTTGACAATTAAATCTAACAAATTAATAGCTAATTAATATTAATTCATTTCAACAACAAGTTACAATATAAATTCGGCATTATTTTCTTTCTTTCTTTGATATTCACAAAAAAACTATGATTCTAAATTTTGCAAATTTTAAATAGTTTGAAAAATATCTTATATTATATTTTAAGGTTCTCAAAACTTCAACAACAAGATATAATATAAATTAGTCATTATTTTCTTTCTTTCTTTGATACTCAGAAAAACTATGATTCTAAATTTTTCAAATTTTAAACAGTTTCAAAAATATATCTTATATAATATTGTAGCGTTTTCTTAAATTCAAGTCATGGATGCCATGTGTCACCTATTATTTTCACATTTGGCTTTCCAATTTGTTTATTAAAAAATTTATTTAAAAAAAAATCACTTTACAATTAATCCAACGAATTTTTAAAAAACCACGTTAACAAGACAAATGTTTAAAACTGTGTCTCCGTATAAATAGTTATGATTTTAGAACAAAACGTTACAAAAAGCTTTAATAAAAAGAAGTGACATGAACAAAAACAAAATGTTGTGAGAAAATTAAGAAATGATTTAAGAACTTTTAAAATTGTTAGAATGTTAAAGTCTAATTAGAAAAATGTATATTTTTTTTTTATTTTTAAGTCCTCAAAGCTTTTAACTCCAATTTGCCAATATAATTAAAATAATTTGTGGTAGATAAAGTAACGCTTCTACCCAATAGTCTCTGAAAAAACTTTACTCGAGCACAAATTATGAATCCAGAAAACAGATTTATTTCACTACTTAATTGATGCTAAAGACAAAAATCACAACAAATTAATAAAGAGAGTGAGACAAAAAATACAATCAAGCTGCAATTATTCTCTTAGTACGATTCAAAGTTCTCATGAAGCAATTACAAAGATTCATTCCAATTTTTTTGTTGAGATCATATGTCTCACTAAAAGTAAAGCATACTACAATTTATTGATAAAGACATACAAGTTAGAGATTTGTACCAAAAAAAATGTCTTCCATATGCTATAACTTTTATTAATAAATGACTTATTTCTTTTTTCATATAACATTATATATGTACATTAATTTTCTACAAATGCTTAGTCTTCTAACATGGATAATTATTTACGATAAACATTAAATTTATATAACATTAAATATACAAATAGTGAAGAAATTATAAATTCTTGTCTACTTTTACAATGAATTTTTAAACCAACGCAACGCGTGGGCAATCCATGTTATATATATAACTTACTTTTTTAATATCCATTCATGTTACATTTCTCATATATATATAAATAATTTATTATATATATATATACTCTGTTTGTCTCATATTAGATGATGTTTAAGGTTTTTACACACAAATTAAGAAAAACTTTAATTTTCTAGCTATTCAATATAAAACATCATTTCAAAAATGATAAACTAATGAAAAACAATATGCAGAATTCAAATAGTCAAAAACAAAATAAACACAATAAATTTTGCATAGAAACTTAAAAATATCAACTAATTTGATTAAAAAAAAAATCCCTAAAACAACATCCAATATGAGACGGATGGAGTATCTACTACAAAAGTCTTAAGATTTTATGGAGATTACCATAGTTTTAGAAAAGTTTATGATATAAATCATAATTTATTTTTTATCAAATAAATCATAATTTATTAATATAATTGAAGGGAATATTTATATGGGAGTTTTACTAAAATGATTAGTGTTTTTGTTTCATTTTGATCTTAAACGTATGTACAAAATTTAAAGGGATCGGAAAATAATATATATATATATATTTATTAGTTTTAGTGAATCGTGAGTAGTTTTTGTTTTCATCATTATTATTTAATATAATTTTGGGGGAATTGCAATACTGCCACTTTTGAATTACCAGTTTGCAAGCTTGCCACGTCCAAAAGTGGTTTCATAAGAATGCCACAACTTTTGGCCTAAAGGACAAAAATACCCTTACAAAAATACTCTTACAAAAACAAGGGGTCTTTCCAAACAAATAATTTTCGGAGTTTTTTTTTCTCTTCCTCTTTCTTCTCTTTCTTTCTCTCTCTCTTTTTCCTCTTTCTCTCCAACAATGAAAATCTCTCTCCTCTTTTTCTCCATGAATGAAGATCTTTTTTTTTTTTTTCTATGAAAACTAAAAAGGCAAAACAAATTCGAAATCTCTCTCTCAAATAGATCAAGATCTAGATCCAATTTTGTTAGTTTTGTTGTAAATTTGGTTTTCTTTGATTTTATTTGATTTGTGCATCTTTCTCTATAAGGTTGAAAAAAGTAAAATAATCCAGATCTAGATCCGATTTTGTAACTTTTTGTTGTAAATTTGAGTTTATTTGATTTGTATCTCTTTCTCTATAAGGTTGAAGAAGATAAAACAAATATGAATATATATCTCTCTCTCATATAGATCCAGATCTAGATCCGGATTTTGTCACTTTTTGTTGTAAATTTGGTTTTCTTTGATTTGTGTTAAAAATTTGGGTGTTTGATTCGATTTTGGTAGAAATTAGGGTTCTAGATCTGATTTTTTTTTTAATTATTTCTGGGTTTTGACATTTTTTTGTCATTGGCCCTTATAATTTTTTTGTAAGGTTTATAAGCATTTTGTACGGTTTATAAGCTTTTCGTATGGTTTATAAGCTTTTTGTAAGGTTTATAAACGTTTTGTACAGTTTATAAGGTTCACATACATAACAGGTTTATAAACCTATATGTACGGTTTATAAACATTTTGTAAAGTTTATAAACGCTTTGTATAATTTATAAGCGTTTTAAAAGAAACTTGTAATATAGTTTTAAAAGTTTTATAATGTAAATAAAAACCATAAACCCTAACTCTACCCCAAAAACTATACCCTAAGTGTAAAATAGTTAACCGAAACCCTAATATTTTTTTAAAAAATTGTGTTTGCGTTTGAGTTTGCATATGTACTTTTTTTAGAGTTTTCATTTTTTTTTTTCAAATCCACCAGATAAAAAAGTCTATAAGATCCAATTTCATATTCATGTTTTTCTTACCATCAATTTATTCCGGAATTTTCATAGAGAAAAAGATGAAATTTGATTAAATTTGATTCATTGTGCAAGAGAAAATAAATATGATATAGAGAAAGAGCAGAAAAAGGGAGAGAGAAGAGAGAAAGAGAAAGAGAAAAAAAGATCTCAGATGGAGAGAGAAAGAGAGAGAAACAAAAATATTTTAAAAGAAATATGACACAAAGAGAGAGGAAAAAGAGAGGAAAGAAAAAAAAAGAAAAAAAAAGAAAATATGACGGAAGAGAGAGTAAAAAGAAAAAAAAAGAAAAAAAGCTGACACGTGGAGAGAGAAATAAATAGAGCAAAAAAAATCTGACAGAATAATCATTAAGGGTAATATGAAAATATTTTTAAAAGGTTGTGGCATTTTTGTGAAAATGGTTTTCTCTGTAATTTTGTACAAAGCTAAGAAAATAATTTGTATTCTGGAAATAAATTTTATATGATGTTTGGAAATTATTTGAGCAAACTAAATTTTCATAAAATGCTATCTATCTTTTTCCTTTATAACATCAAGATGCTACTTGTACTTGATTGCCCCTTCTTTCAGATCAAATATTTGTACTTCGTAGATATCATTTGCTGAGGATCACATATGGACCCATGAGGCTCTTACAATTAATCAAGCCTCCATATTGGATAAAACACCATCCACAAAACCCATGGGCCAAACCAAATCAAGCTTGAATATACAATTTTATTTGAACCAATGATCAAAAAACAAATAAGGTTACTAGACTTCATCTAAATTTTAGAGAGAACGTATCATAGTAATATGATATTGAAATTTTGTTACTTCATCTACTAGGTGATAGGATTTTTCAATATATATGTGTGTATTTGTTAACCTGGTGAACCAACTAATTCCACAATGAGCATGACGATTCGAACATCTTAGCTACCAAAAATTCAAATGAGCTTTTGGTCTAGTTCCGGCTAGCCATGCGCATGTGTAGTTGTTATATATGAAATACAGATTCTAAGAGTTGTGAGTTTACGTTGTGCATCATGAATTACAAGTCTCAACTAGCGCCATACCATATTTCTTTCTCACAAAAAGAATCGAACTTAGAGCTCCCAAATAGAAATGCAAAACTACTAGATCAAGTATATTTTGGGTTGACGGGATTTCTGTATCAAAGTTATGAGAAAGAAAAACATATATATATACTATCTTTCAAGAATAAGTCCAACCCATAGATTGAACCACAAATAAACTAGCTACTAGATTAGCAATTAAGAGAGAGAGGCAAACCTAACTAAACTTTTTTTTTTATATAGTTTAAATTATAGTAAAATATATATTATAATCCATAAGTAACAGGTTCTAGTTAGCTATAGTTGCTCAAGCTGTTAATCTGTGATTTTTAGTGCTATACGACTTTCGGAATTTCATATGACAATCAAAACTCCAAATGGAATGTGTAAAGCAGGGCGTAGTTATAGTACGAGACAAATTTAAATAATTTTTTTTGTGTTGTCTTCGAAACATAAATATATCATAGAGTATAGTACTATGAAAAATACTGTGTCGATATATTTTGTTGCCCATGAGTAGGGGTAGGCATGGTCGGTTTTGGTTCGGTTTTGGTTCGGTTTTTCGGTTCTAGGGAGAAAAGGTTTATATAGGTATCATATTAGTTTCGGTCCGGTCCGATTCGGTTTAACTTCGGTTTCAGTCGGTTCGGTTTGATAATAGTGAAGTCTATATAAGAACCGATATACGTATAAGTATGGCTAATACCCATAAACCAAATTTGAAACCTATGAGTACCAAATGCATTATGATGTATGAAACACAACAAAATCATCATGAAACATAAAGTTTGTTAAAAGCAAAAGAAACACAATGTTTTTGAAAGTCAAAACCAAACATAAAACACACAGTTTAATATCTTAAAGCCATAAAAATATTAAAAGCGAAACAAATTCATTAATGTGTGCACAATCCGAAGCTATAATGTCAATGAATAAATGTATAAATGTATAAGGTAATGTCAATGATTATATGTATGGTAATTAGGTAATGTATTTCGGTATCATTCGGTTTTAGTTTCGGTTATGGGTTAAAACCGAAACTGAACCTCAACCTATGGACTAAGATTCAAAGTGACTAATAGGTTATAGATCTAACCGATACCTATAACATCAGTTCGGTTTGATTTGGTTTTTCGGTTATGAGTTTTTATGCCCACCCCTACCTATGAGGATAAAAATACGACACGTGAAATATAGCTACTGAATAAAAATATATCGAAAGATAAAGACGTGAGTATTGGGATAAGGGGAAAGGCTGGACTTCCATTTTGGCTCCTCTTCCGCTTCCAGCCTGGCCTTTCCACATCTTTTCCTTCAAGTACATTTTTTAGTTACCTAATTACATTAGATTATAATTACTCGATACACATAATGTAAAAAAAGAGCCATGTTTGATAAAATATTCGATGCAAGAGAAATAAATATATTTAAGTTCCCTAATCAAGTTTTTGAAACATTTTTTGGTCTAAAAAACCATTTGTAGATTTGTATTTCAAAATATATTACAACATAAAAAAAATAATCTAAAATGACCACAAATACATGTTTTAGAAATGTTGGATCTCATTAGCTATACAAATATTTTAGCTATAAGTAGAAAATGTACAAAATATAAAAAATACAGATAAGAAAAACTAGTTAAAAAAATTGAATATAATATTTCAAGTATTATTTTGTATTTTATCGATCGTATTGGTTTGACAAAAAAGTGTTTCGAAAACTTTCTACAATTTTTTAATAAATGATTTTGACTCATTAGTATAAATATGATTCTATGATTTTCCAAAAACTATTTAAATGATATTATTGTTAAAAATACATAATAGTATATTTATTATGGGTTATAAATACTTGCACACTAAAACAAATAGTTCAATATTCTACCAGATTTTTATATAATTATTATACTAATATAACATGTTTAGCACTACAATTTTGTTTCATAAAACTAGTTTAGCCACACACAAAAATTGTTTCATAAAACTTTTAGCTGTCGATTATAATATTTTTTATCAGCAAAATTCAGAGCCGGTTTAATTGCTTTAGAGGCCCTAAACGAGAATAAAATGTGTATTCTCGTATATATAAACCAAATTTTTATGAGATAATTACTAGAATAACCTTTTTAGATTGGGTATTTACTCAAACAATCTTTTATTTTTTGAGGTAAAAAATTTGAGTTAAAAAAGGTTACAAAGAAATTAAAAATACTTCAAATTCATTTATTAACGAAAATGTCATTATCCTTTGAAAAACAAAAACCAACATAAAACCAAAAAAAATATATATATATATATATCACATTTCTGAAACCTCTTCTTCTTCTCCTCCGGCGACGAGATTTGTTGCGTTTGACGGTAGGATTTGAAACGAATCATGAGTTTTCTTCTTCTCTATCATTCACGAGTGTTTTGGGTTCGGATTTATGAACTTCAATATGTTTTTTGTTCATAGGTTTGGATATTCCGGCGAAGAAAAGTTCCGGCGAGTGTTGGGGTTTCGTTTTCGTGCGTTGTAAAGATATAATCTCTTGATTCTGACCGGTTTCGTTTGGGTGTGTTGAAGTTTTGTAAAATCACGTTCTGGTCCAGATCTGGATTTTTCTCAGATCCAGATTCCGACGTTATGGTAGACTTATTTATATGGGAAAAAACATACGTTGTGGTAGATTTATAATAGACATTACTATAGACTTATTTCTATGAGATGCAGACGTTGTGGTAGACTTATTTCTATGAGATGCAGGCGTTGTGGTAGACTTTTTGCAAAGAGATACAAACATTATGGTAGACTTTTCGATTATGGATCTGCTAATGAATGAAATCTTTTTTGACGTTGTGGTAGACTTTTTGCAAAGAGATACAAACATTATGGTAGACTTTTCGACTTTGGAGCTGCTAATGAATGAAATCTTTTTTGGCTAGTTAGGATTGTGTTTCAGTTTAAGATGTTCTAATTTCCATGAATTTCTTTACAGGTATTCTTTGTACGTGCAATGCGTAACCGCATGAAGATTGTAAAGAACATCCAAAAGATCATGAAGATGGTCTATACACCATTGTTTCTTGTTGTATTTAGGTAGTATTTGGTTGATCTTTGTATTGTTTAACATGTTTATTCTCCTATACGGCCTTATGGTTATGTAGCATCAAGTTCTCACCCTCACCTGTATATATGGTAGGTAAGTCCTTAGTCGTAGATTTATTTTTGTGTAATGGTAGATTTATTTTATTCAACGGTAGATTTTTGACTCTGAAGCTGCTAATGAATGAGATCTTTTTTGGCATAGTATGAAAGACTTGTGTGATTCCAATATGCATGTTATTCACCTGAAACGTGTAGTTGATATCATGGATGAGTTACCACGTGATGACATTGTTCAGTTTTCAGAGTCAAACCCTCGTGATGGATCCAGTGATTGTTCAGTTATCCTTCGTGATTTGGATGAGATGTATTTTCGTTTGATGGTAGATTTATTTTTATGAGACACAGACGTTCTGATTTGTAATATACGTTATGGTAGATTTATTTCTATAAGATACAATTGTTATGGTAGACTTTTTGCAAAGAGATTCTAACATTATGGTAGACTTTTATGAACATTTTTTGTAGTGTAATGAATGAATTGTCAACATTTATGTATGGTTAAAGCATGACTTCGGAAATGTCTCTATAACCATTACAATATCCTTAAAACACGAGTACGAGTTCATACGAAAAGATAGAAAATATATGAAAAGATATAGTACATATGGAATGATAGAGTATACCCATACATTTAAGCTTTGCAAGTAGTAGGATTATGGCCGTGTTGAAAATATTTTAAACACTTGTGTTCTTTCTTAGGTCGCTTCCGCTCCATGGTAATTTCCATAACATTTTTTATCCGTGAGAGTCTTGGCATAACAATTTTTGAATAACCACTGTACAAGTAGTAATGATAGTTGTATTTGTTGGTCATTTATCTAACACTACATTCGCTCCCAACCAATAAGTCTACCACTGTTGGTCCTAAAAAAATAAGTCTACCAGTCGAAGGTTGGTTTGGTTGACCGAAAATACTGAATAAGTGTACCGCTCATTGTAACTCTACCACTACTCCAATAAGTGTACCACACGTATACACAAAATAAATCTACCACTTCCATAAATAAGTTTACTGCTAACTATAACTCTACCGCTACTAAAATAAGTCTACCGTTAGTATCCACAATTGTAAATCTACCGCTGCTATGACTAAAAATCTACCACCAAAAAAGACAAATTTACCAGTCAAAAGGAAATCTACCATCGAAGAAAAATAAATCTACCGTTCAAAATAAGTTTACGGAGATAAATCTACCATTCGACTAATAAGTCTACCGCTAAAAAAAAGTCTACCATTGGGTGAATTTAAGTCTACCGCTCAAAAAATAAGTCTACCGTTCGGAAACAAATCTACCACCGAAAGTGACACAATAAGTCTACCATTCAAATATAAATCTACCGCTCATCAAATAAGTCTGCGGACTCAAAAATAAGTCTACCAGATCGATTATAAGTCTACCATCGCTGAGCGGTAGACTTTTTATTTTTAGGCGGGAACTTTTCCCGCCTACGTGTCTCGTTTCATTAAAGGCATTTTCGTAAATACGTTTTTTGTTATCAAATGAAAAAGGGTAAAACGGATTCAAATATAACCTCAGTAATTAAAATATAAAAAGGTTGTTTGAGTCAACCTAAAATCTAAAAAGGTTGTTTTAGTCAACTTTCCAATTTTTTTAAAATTTTTAGATTAAAAAAGTAACAAAAAACCCCAAAAATATGATAAAACGAAGAACAAATTCGAAAACAGAACATATCTAACTCTTAAGAAACTAGAGAAACAACATAAAAAAAAGCTCCAAAGAACTAAGAGAAATCTAACATCAAAGAAAGAAAGAAAAAACAGTAAAATATTGCTTTTTGAATATGATCCTTCTTGTACTCTTCCCAGCAAAATTATCCATCAAAGCCACATAATCGAAATATTCAAACATAATTCTTTCAAAGGAGAAAAACTAACCCTAATTTTTCTTCCTTTCATAAAGAATTTTTTTATAAAAACCCATAATCTTTTTAGACCCTAAGAGCATGAATAACCATAAACAATATTGGGTGTTATTTGCATTAAATTAGTAATAATTATTAACTTTTAACACTTGTTTTGGTTTTTGTTAATTTTGAAGATTTACCCATGACACTTAATTGGGATTCATATGGGAAAAAAAAATTGAATAAAAAAAATTACTATAAATAAATATACAAGATTTATTAAAAACACTAATCTCATATGTTTTATAAAATTATAGAGGTTTATTACAATCCGCAAAAACAAAAAGAAACATAAAATCGATTATTGTCAAACCGAAATGATAAACAAACATTTAAAATCATGATCAAGAACTTTCTTAACTCGGCTCTATCGTTGAGCTTTGGCATTTTTGTCCCAAATATGCTGAACCAAATCAGCTTTCAATCGTTCATGAAAGAAATCAAATTACTATATATAAATATACAAGACTTTTTTAAATCACTAATTTATTATGTTTCATAAAATTGTAGACAATTATTTCAATCCGTAAAAACAAATTGAAACATAAAATCGGTTACCATAAAATGAATTTTCGTTTTACTTTGGATCACCACAAATTAATTGGCCCAATCAAAAACTGACATGTGACCAAGAGCCAATAGATCAACCGGTAAAGATCTCATACAAAATTTAGAGATTGTTGGTTCGAGTGGCGCTTGGAACGAAACTAATATTACATGTTGTGGTCTCGGGCATGGAAGGATTACGGGATTCGACCCCGAACTTCCTGGTAAAAAAAAAAAAAAAAAATTGACACTTGTCCCACTATAACTCAAATGAACCATTTTTTTGGGTTATTACATTGAACCACTTCATAAGAAATCTCCGTGTACATATTATTATTTAATCATTTTTTCTTAATGAACACCAAATCATCCTCCCGATAATCGTGCTCTAAGCGGTAGTTTAGGCCTTTAACCGACTCTGACAAAATACAATATGTGGATTTAAATATGCAACTATTGCCTACCTTTTGTCTTCATTGTTACTCATCTTGTTGTATTTCCTCGTGTCGTCCCTCCACTTGCCCGTCACTAGTTTCTCTCTTCATCGTTATCATCAATCGTTTTCGATTGTTGTAAAATTTGATTATGTATGTTCATTATTCTCCATCTTACTTTTGTGGGTTTTTGATAGTATAAAATAATAATTTAGGGATAATATGTGGTTTTTGATCAAAAAAAGAGAGGGGATAATATGTGGTTTGAGGATAAAACAGTGTATGCAATTGTACATGCATCTTATAAACATTCATATGCAAATGGGGAATTAAATAGGATAAATTTACATTATACAAAAGTAGGTCTTATTATGAATTTGCAACTAGTTAACTACTATTTCTTAAAAAAATATAAAAAGTTAGTTAAACTTATGGCAAAGAGATAAAAAGAAACATATCCTCATTGGCAATAAACATTCGCGAAAAATAACAAATATCAAACCAATTACTTCGTGGATCATATACATATCCCCGATAACCGGGAAAACGTAGTTATTCTCTCTCAATAGTTTCATATCCTTCCAAATAGACCCTAAAACTTTGAGTCGTAACGTTTCCCCAGTATCAAAATTAAACATCTAATTCACCCTTAATTAGCCCTAAAACGAAAATCAAACTTGTATTTCCACCCAAATCAATTTAATTTCGGTTTACGATAAACCAAGTTTCTATTAACCAAAATAACAAAAAAACAAAACCGTATGTTAACCGTATTATAACCCGATTTCAAAACTAAACCCGATTTTTAATTAACTTAAAAGACAGTTGCCAAACAAAAAAAGCTTAGCATTATCTCTGAAAAAAAAACACGATCATCTTCATCGTTTATGATGTCCAGAAAAAACCCAGAACAAAAATTCCAAAGCTTGATGAATCACAACGCTTATGAATTATGATTCGTTTCCGACACAACCCAAAGCCGTAACTTTATGTTCATCTCATCACCAACAATATCTAATCCACTAAATTAAATTCAAATATGTAAAACAAAATTCACAATTAAGATGAAGAAGAAGAATAAGAGCCATAGCTCTCTCGTCACTCTCTCGTTCTCAGCGGCATAGCTCTCTTACAAGAAACAGAGGAAGAAGCGTGGAAGAGTAAAAGCAGAGAAATGAAGTGGAAAAGGAAGAAGATGTATAGCTGAGACGCACAAAATCGATATGGATTAGCTCTTCTTCTTTAACCCATTGTTTTAGGAAAAGCTTGTGTGTTGGTGTATCTGAGAAGATGTCTCGTCTTTGCTTCCATGGTCGGTGGATTCGTGCTCTGTTCTAACGCTATTGAAGCAAATGTCAAATAGAGAGAGAGAAGCAGATTTGCAGAGAGAGAGAAGCTTATCGTTTGTGATTCGGATCAAAAGCTACACGAACACAAAATATTCGAATTTCTGATCGGATCAAAATTATGTTAATTGAAACTCCTAAACTGATTTATACTTCTAATTGACCACTACACACTACAAAACTGCAGAGAATAACCACTAATTACGATTAAGATTGGATTGTGAGCTTCAATTTAGCCAATTGTAGAATTAGGGTTCTTCAAATTTGGGAATTTTTGGATTTGGGGATTTTTTTTTTTTTTTATTTATAATAAATGGGTAAACGAAGTGGGTCTGGGTCGGGTTTCGATTTTGGTACACTAACCAATTTACTTGGTTTACGATCGGTTTATATTATTAACCAATAAAACCCAGAATTAGGATGAATTAAACGTTTAAGTTTTATTTTGTGGGAAAATACTACGACCTAAAGTTTTGGAGGGGAATTAATATGTTTTCCCCCAATAACCTATGGGGGATTCACCTTGTGAAAACAATTAAAATTAGAGTCTAATTACAAATTATTGTTCCCAACTAATAAACATTCCCAACAATTTCAAGGAATTATTTAATCCTAAACCAACCCAATCAACTGTATTTGCGTACATCATTTTGCCCCCTTGAAGCATCAACTTGATCATTATTAGAGGTTAAGGAAATTCCTAACATGATTAGATCAATATAGATATCTCTCTATTAAATAAAATATTACTTTGGACCGTCCAAATTTATTCTTTGAAGAAAAGAAAAATCTAATAGAAACGAGTGGTAGATTCGATCCCAAGTTGACATAAAAAGAAAGATCCCAATTGGTTCTTCCTAGGTATCAACACGGCATGAAAACTTTTTTTTTACTAACACGGTCTAAAACTTTGACCCACTAAAATTAGAGTTTTCTTTCCGGTAACGAAAACGACTCTATTATTCTAGAAAAATAAAACCAACCATCAAAAATTAAATTAAAATACCATATAAATCAAGAAAGTGACACCACCATGACGACATGATTTAAGCAACCATATAAAGATTTGATCGTGGAATAGTGCATTACGTGTGTATATTTCTAGAATTTTCATATACTCAATTATTTAGTTAATTTACACAATTTATGGTTTCAATTTGTTATTTAATTTGGTGAGTAATCGTCATCTCTGTTTCGTCGTTATTTCGTTTCTCTCTCCTCTAAGGCTCTGTATATATCAATTGTCATCACAATTCTTCGTTTTTTGGAAAGACCAAAACCAAAAACAAAAAATCAGTGAATCTTCTTCCTTCTTCTTCTTCTCTCAAGAACAGGTAAACTCAATCTTCTCTCCTCCACACCTTGTTTTTCTCCTCTGTTTTTTCTTCCTTAAAAAAAAACAAACTTTTCTTTTTCCATTTCTCTTTTTCTTTACCTTTCGTTTTGGTTACCGAGAAACCGGAGGAAATAACAAATCTTTGTTTTCTCGGTGACCAGATAAACAAGTTCGTCTTTTTCTCCTTACCCTATTGTTTAAATTCTACATATTTGTTTTTGTCTTAATCAATCCTCTTTTTCTTTGATCAGATTTCCCGACAAGCTTGTCCGATCAGAAAGTTGTCTCCGAGATCTAAATCCATGGCGGAAGAGCATCGATGTCAGACACCGGAAGGTCATCGTCTCTGTGTTAACAACTGTGGTTTCTTAGGAAGCTCAACGACAATGAATCTATGTTCTAATTGCTACGGCGATCTCTGTGTTAAACAACAACAACAAACCACCATGAAAACCACCGTCGAATCTTCTCTCTCCGCCGTATCTCCACCGTCTTCGGAGATCGCTTCCGTTTCTTCTCCGATCATCCCTCCTCTCGTACAAAACCCATCAGCCGAGCTTAAAGTTCCGGCGAAGAACGTGATTCCGTCGCCGGAGCAGCAACGGCCGAATCGATGCACGACGTGTAGGAAACGGGTCGGGTTAACCGGGTTTAAGTGTCGGTGCGGGACGATGTTTTGCGGGGCCCATAGGTACCCGGAGATCCATGGATGTACCTTCGATTTCAAATCGGCAGGTCGTGAAGAGATCGCGAAAGCGAATCCGTTGGTTAAAGCGGCGAAGTTACAGAAGATTTGATCGGAGAAAAGTTTCGAATTTGCGTTGACTTTTACCGGTCGTCTTCTTCTCCGACGAGAGATGAGATTTGATCTCAGCCGTTCATCATGTTTTATGTAAAAGTAAAGATTACGTATTTATGAAAGGGACACGTGTCCTCATCGTGGTGTTTTTAGGATGGAGACGCTTTTTCTTCATATTTCGCAAATTTAATATTTTTCTTTTTTTCTACAGAAAGAAATAAGATTATTCGCGTTGGCTTTTCTTATTTAATTGTTTTTCTCCGGAATTATTGTGTGGCTTTTGCGTGTACAAAGTTATTCAAAACAAAAGAAAAAAAATGAAGTTTGGTTAATTGATTATTGTGAGAATTTAAGAATTTGAATTACAAAGACAAAGCATCTGGATTATAAGCTCTTACATTATGGATGTGCAATGTCTTAAAATAAAAGTATACTTACAAGTCCTTATGTAACGGATGTATAATACAAATTATATCCCCCCGTTGCATGTTGAATTGGAAACGTTATTTTGTATGAATGAGAGAAGATTTGCTGAGAATGTTTCTAAAGTTGTTTTCGAATCAAACTGTTGGAAGTTAGTAAAGATGTTAAGACTCTTTTGAGAAATGGTCTATTTTCTCTTTGAAGTTTGATGAATTGATTAGGACTGAGTTCTCTGCTTTTTCTATCTATATACTTACACGCTGTAATAATTTCCTTTCAGATTGCATTGTTAAAGGTCACGATTTTTTTTTTTAAGTAAGCAACTTGGTGTTGGATCGACTATCCAATAAAAATGGCTTGTTGCCGCTAAATTTTTAATGAATGAAGTTTTTGATGTCAAAAGAAAATATACCAATTATGTTTGAAACATAATGTTCTTTCCCGACACAAGGCCCGAGACCGCGTTCTGTTTCTCGATCTCAAACTACACGATTGACTTTGGAGGTTTCAAGGCCTTTTTTAATAATACATATGCAATTTCCCTGAAAGTTTCAAACGCAATTGACCGCTGACTTAGTCGCCCTCTTCCATAGTTTGCATCTTGAAGGATACTTTGCGAAAGTAATCCACCTGAAACTCGAAATAAACAAAATATCAAAAGAAGAAGATGATATCAAGAAAGGACACTTGGAAATTTATAAGGGATCATACGATAATAAGGTTCACTAGTACCCAAAAATCAGATATTTACACATAAATCTATTTAGTGACCCCACTATAAAATCAAAAGTTTTGATTTGTGAACACAAACCATGGAATTGCATTTACTCTAGAGGTAAAAACACCAATTCAAGGATAAAACATTTGGAGATAAAAAAAAGCAATCCAAGGATAAACATTTGCTGCATGTTTTTATCAATACTCCACTATATCATGTTTTTACACTATGTTAACAAGTTGGAGGCAAAAGTAAAATGATGAGACCTGATTTATAGCAGTGTCGAAGATGACCTCCTCAAAGCTGGCAGCAATTCTCTTGAGCTCGTTAATTCCTTCTTGCCCACAATTTGAGACATGTTTCTTTAGAGTTTCCAATCTGCTCATAGGGCAAGTAATATATTGGTGCATCAAAACATATATATATATATATATATATATATAGGTCAAGGAAATATGATTTCTGGAGGAGGAAACGAGTAGCGAGTGAAAGAAGATGACAGCTTCAGAGGGACAAACACACAATGTGTAATGAACTTACATCTTGTCGACATTCTTCTGACGTGAATCCGGTGGCAGTTGAGTTCTCCAGTCATCTGTGTCTATGTCAGGTTCACTTTTTGGAAGCCAAGGCCTTGAATTGTTGTCATTGTCCAGAAGATAGCCTAAGTTAACAAATCATCAAGAATATTAGTATTCATTAACTCCACAAAACTGAGAAAACAAAAAACCGCATAACAAATCAAAAAGCTTGATTTTCAGTACCTGAATGATACAAGGGTGTGGTATTATAAGCAGCAGGGAGAGATGTCAAATAACCAGCTTGTGCTTGAGACTTGGTCTCCATAGTCAACATCTTGATGGATATTTTCCGAAGGTAATCAGTCTGAAAATTGAAATAAGACAAGGCACCAAAAGCCGGTTCATTGCCTCAGAAATCTTAACAAAATATATGTTGAGAGAGCGTTTACGTACCTGGCTAGAAGCAGTGGTGAAAATTTTATCCTCGAATGTGGTAGCAATTCTATTGAGCTCAAGAAGTCCCTCTGCTCCAGAAAATGGAAGGTGTTTCTTTAGTGTTTCCATTCTGTGCAAGTAAAAAAAACACAAGAAGGTGCTTCTTTAGTGTTTATGTTAAGTGCAAGTAAGTATTGGTCAATGCAAATATAAGAGCAGGAGGAAATAAAGTTACATTTTGTTGGTGATTTTCGAGCGTGAATCAGATGGTAACTGTATTCTCCAGTCACTTGTGTCCATGGCTCGACCAATTCTGTAACTCATATTTAAACAGATTAATATGTGGAATAATAAACCCAAATCACAAGAGACAATTTAGAATCACAAATAGACTTGTAACTCAACAGAGGAACCAAAAGAGATCACAATCAGTTATGTTCACTGATGAGCCAAAATTTCATTTTTCATTTTTGACAAAGCAATAAACTCAACCTCAAGAGAATCCAGGAAAACAAATAAGCATATATCCCGGTCACAAAACAAAAATCGAGATTCGAAAAATTTTCACCTCAAATTCAGAACGTATCGAGGAGCTCGGACAACGATTAGGAAGAATTGGAGGCAGATTAGGGTTTTGCTTGATCGAGAAACGAATGGATAATTTAGGATCCTTTGGGACTAAGGAAGAGGAAACTTCTTCGTCGTCTAGAAAATTGGATTGTATACAACTATTGTATACTTTACAACTATCCTTAACATTGAACAAATTATCACATAAATATATAGACAATTAAAAACTGATTAGTTATAAAATTAAGTTCAATTTATTAACAACTCATATTTATTTTTTTATACAAAAAAAAACTATATGGTTAATTAATCATAATTTTTGCAACTAAAATTATAATTAAGTAAGTCGATTTATTTTACACAGTTGATTTATATTTTTCTTCGTTGATTTTTTACTCTATTGATTTATTTAAACTATTGACTTTTTTTTTATATTTATATTGGTTGACTTTTGTCTTTGTCGACTTATATACTATTGACTTATTGTTTTTGTCTTCGTCAACTTAATTTTCAGATTCGTCGACTTGTTTTCAACTGTTGATTTATATTTGTATTGGTTGACTTTTTTCTTTGTCCACTTAATATAACTATTGACTTATTATTTTTATGTTTCTCGACTTAATTTCTTGTATTCATCGATTTATTTTACACTATCGATTTATATTACAGTTCATTAACTTTTTTACTTTGTCGACTTTTTAAACCACTGACTTAATTAATATGTTCATGGATTTAGCAAATTAATATCTAAATTAATTAAACTGTAAATTATAAATTAGTTTTAAATTAAAATATTTAAATTCGTAATTATTTTATCAAAAAAGTAATATTCGTAATTATTTTATAATAAAAAATAAAAAGATTAAGCTAAAAAAATGGTTGGATTAAATATTTATTAATTTTAAAAATTATATTAATTTTTATTTAAATCTGAAAATTAAATTATTTTGTTTTTAAAAAATAGAATGATTAATGGTTAACTAATGGTAAAAATATTATTTCAAAATAAAAATAGGGTAGTTTTCAAATGTTAACAAATTTGGTATAGTTTTCAAATTTTCAAACAAATTTAGGGTATTTATCCAAACCCCCCATAATTTATTCGGTCAAAATGTGTCCTCGCACTTCACTTTTTTTTTTTGGTCAAAATAAAACTTTTACTAAATCGAAATCAAACCAGGATAAGTTGAAAACCGGTCGTAACCGGGACTCGGTACAAAGCATTCTTGGCGATGGAATCAGCTAACACATTGCCGTTGCGAGAAATGAAAGAAAAGGAAGAAATTTGAAGATCTGTGGAGAGCAAGATGATATCTTGCAAAATTCCGTAGGTCTCCAAGTGATACTCTCGATTGTTAATGAGATGTATCAGCGATTTAGAGTCTGAGACTAAGCTCAGATTTGAGACAAATCGGTCCCCGTCTTGGGCCGATTGGATTTGTAGCAGAGCTTCACGAACTGCCAGTGCTTCAGCCTCGCACTTCACTTTATAACAAGAATTGCTTGTGTTTTTCCTTTTACATTCGTGCAATAATAATAGGGAGACTTATTAAAACAACCTTTTTAGATTTTGAATTGACTCAAACAATTTTTTTAGATTTTAATTACTGAGGCTATTTTTGAATCCGTTTTAGATATGTAGATTTATAATGAAACGGGATTTTTAGGCGGTAAAAGTTTCCGCCTAAAATAAAAAGTCTACCGCTCAACGATGGTAGATTTATAGTCGATCTGGTAGACTTATTTTGGAGTCCGTATACTTATTTGATGAGCGGTAGATTTATTTTTGAACGGTAGACTTATTGTGTCACATTTGGTGGTAGATTTGTTTTTGAACGGTAAACTTAAGTTCACAAATGGTAGACTTGGGTTTGAGCGGTAGACTTATTAATCGAACGGTAGATTTATTCTCGGTAGACTTATTTTGAATGGTAGATTTGTTTATGTCGATGATATATTTTATTTTGACTGGTAGATTTGTCTTATTCGATGGTAGATTTTATTGATTGCAGCGGTAGATATAAAATTGTGTATAATAGCAGTAGACTTTTTGTAGTGGCAGTAGAGTTATAGTTAGCAGTACACTTATTTGTAGCAGTGGTAGATTTATATGGGTGTATACTCATGGTAACCGTATTGTAGTAGTGGTAGAGTTATAATGAGCGGTACACTTATTCAATTTTTTCGGTCTACCAAACCAACCTTCGATGGGTAGACTTATTTTTTTAGGACCAACAGTGGTAGACTTATTGGTTGGGAGCGAATGTAGTGTTAGATTTATTTTTGCCTAAGTTGATTGATGGTAGACTTGTTATCCAACCTAGTTACGGTAATTTTGTTATGTTTGGTGGTAGACTTTTTTTCACATTAGACATTTGATAAACTTATTGTGATAGCGGTAGACTTGTAGTCCTTCGTGGTAGACTTGTTTCATGTTTTGGAAACTATAGTTGTGGTAGACTTATTTGGTAGGTGGTAGAGTTATTTGCAGGCAACGCGAAATGTCGATTTTACCCTTAAAAGAGACACTAATTTGCACGACAAAACCTGCAACAATGGTGAAGAACTTAGGTTATTGCCGCATAGCTCAGTTCCGTGATTGATCTTTCTTTGTGTTCTCTAGTGATTTTTGAACAAAAGGAGGTTAATTGAGAACAGAACAAATCATTCTTGTTTGTGGTATTCAGAGTTTTGAGAAGAATCGATGGGTGTTCTTGGTTGACAATTGAAAAAGTGGTACAGTTCTAGGGGCAGATCATGCAAGTGATGGTAGATTTATATACAAGTGATGGTAGATTTAGTAATTATTGTTGGTAGATTTTTTACTTGTGGACTAATGCTTCTCACGTGTCTCGACTTTTTAAAAACGAGACATGGTTGAGAATGCTAAGCTATTGACTACACAAGAGATAAATGACCAACAAATACAACTAACATGCGGGTCATCATTACTACTTGTACAGTGGTTACTCAAAAATTGTTATGCCAAGACTCTCATGGATAAAAAAATGCTATGAAAATTACCTAAGAAAGAACACAAGTGTTTAAAATATTTTCAACACGGTCATAATCCTACTACTTGAAAAGCTTAAATGTATGGGTATACTCTATCATTCCATATGTACTATATCTTTTCATATATTTTCTATCTTTTCGTATGAACTCGTACTCGTGTTTTAAGGATATTGTAATAGTTACAGAGACATTTCAGAAGCCATGTTTTAACCATACATAAATGTTGCCAATTCATTCATTACATTACAAACAAATGTTCATAGAAGTCTACCATAATGTTTGAATCTCTTTGCAAAAAGTCTACCATAACAATTGTATCTTATAGAAATAAATCTACCATAACGTATATTATAAATCAGAACGTCTGTGTCTCATAAAAATAAATCTACCATCAAACGAAAATACATCTCATCCGAATCACGAGGGATAACTGAACAATCACTGGATCCATCACGAGGGTTTGACTCAGATAACTGAACAATCTTATCACTTGGTAACTCATCCATGATATCAGCTGCACGTTTGAGGCGAATAGCATGGATATTGGAATCACATAAGTCTTTCATACTATGCCAAAAAAGATCTCATTCATTAGCAGCTTCAGAGTCAAAAATCTACCTTTGAATCGAATAAATCTACCATTATACAAAAATAAATCTACCACTAAGGACTTACTTGCCATATATACGGGTGAGGTTGAGGACTTGATGCTACATAACCAGAAGGCCGTAAAGGAGAATAAGCATGTTAAACAATACAAAGATCAACCAAATACTACCTAAATACAACAAGAAACAATGGTGTATAGACCATCTTCATGATATTTTAGATGTTCTTTACACTCTTCATGCGGTTACGCATTGCACGTACGAAGAATACCTGTAAAGAAATTCATGGAAATTAGAACATCTTAGACTGAAACACAATCCTAACTAGCCAAAATAGATTTCATTCATTAGCAGCTCCATAGTCGAAAAGTCTACCATAATGTTTGTATCTCTTTGCAAAAAGTCTACCACAACGTCTGCATCTCATATAAATAAGTCTACCACAACGTCTGCATCTCATAGAAATAAGTCTACCGTAACGTCTATTATAATCTACCATAAGGTACGTATCTCATAGAAATAAGTCTACCCTAACGTCGGAATCTGGATCTGAGAAAAATCTGGATATGAGAAAAATCTAGATCTGAGAAAAATCCAGATCTGGACCAGAACGTGATTTTACAAAACTTCAACACACCCAAACGAAACCGGTTAGAATCAAGAGATTACCTCTCTACAATGCACGAAAACGAAACCCCAACACTCACTGAAACTTTCCTTCGCCGAAATTTCGAAACCTATGAGCGAACAAACATATTGAAGTTCATAAATCCGAACCCAAAACACTCGTGAATGATAGAGAGGAAGAAAACTCATGATTCGTTTTAAATCTTACCGTCAAACGCAACAAATCTCGTCGCCGGAGATGAAATCGCCAAATCGGAGTTGCCATAAGAGAAGAAGAAGAAGAGTTTCATTTGTTATGGGTTTTTTTTTTGGTTTTATTGTGGTTTTTTTTTCTTCAAAGGATAATGACATTTTCGTTAATAAATAAATTTGAGGTATTTTTAATGTTTTTGTATCCTTTTTTAACTCAAACTTTTAAGCTCAAAAAATAAAAGGTTGTTTGAGTAAACCCCATATAATATTGCAAAAACAAAAGAGAAGAAATTTGTAAGAATGATCCCAAAATTTTATATAATTTGTAAAGTAACTCACAATTTTTTTTTAAAGTAACTTTATACGAAAATTACGAAAATATCCAAAATATCAAAATTAAATTAATTTTAGGATTTGTTTTAATAACAATAAAATCAGAAAACGAAAAATGGTCATTATTTTATTTTAATGTATGTTTTTATAAGAAAAAAAATAATTAACGTTAAAAATAATTAAAAACGGAATATCACATAATCTTAAATTTTGATGTCAAAAAATAAAAGTATACATCAATTATGTTTGAAACATAATGTTTTTTTTGCTAAATCGTCAACATGGATCTAAATAAATTTCTTTTGTGAGTTGAGATCTAACCACAATTTAGTTCACTTTTTGTTTTTTTTTTCAAATTTTAGTTCACTTTTTTATGAACGAAAGATAAAGAGAAATAATTAAAATGATTCATTATATGGTAGTTTACAGTTCATATCTAAAACGATTCATAATACAATGTGATGATGTCCTAGGGCTTTCGAACGATACTTGATCCGCAATAACTGAGTACTTGTCAGCGTTTCTATGCCACGACCAATGTGCTCGTTTCTTGTCTATAATCCTCAATCTCCCATGTCCAAAACTCGATTCACGAAATTCCGACAATGGTGATTGAGGCTTCTTGAATCTGTATATACAAGTTAGATATATAAATATAACACCACGAAATCATTTTAAATTTGGCGAAAAAACTATCAATTAGATTAATAAAGGGAGGTAACATACGATTTAGCAAGGCCTTCTCGATTGCCTCCGTCACCGATGGTTATGTGAATTGGTCCACATGGATCGGCCTTCTTGTTGTACATCGGCTTCTGCATCACCCATAATTTGCAATCAATACAGTAAGGGAACTATTTTTATTTTAAAATTTCTTATTTTATAGGTAAGTACGAATATTAACACTAATATAGGGTATTCAACGGTAATATGTTCAGTGATCAAAGTAGTATTAAAGTATAATGTCTTTTAGAACAGGTTTATTGATGACAATTAGTTTAGTGATATATAATTTTGAGACACGAGCGGATATAAGCATAATTTGCATAAATTCAAAAACAAAGAAGCATTATGATTAATCACTGATATAATTATACAAGATGAAAAATAACAATGAAATTCATTAGGTATTTTTTTAAAGAACAGCTGGAATGACAATATTTGTTTGATTATAGTCATTAAATATGCAACATTATGTTACTTAGCATTTTTTTGCATCTTATCATTCCATGAATTACCAGTCATAATTGTATTTTTAATTTTTAAATAAAAAAATAATGTGCGTTCGTGATTTTTTTTTTTTTAATAAAATCAAAAGAGAATGGGTTGTATAGCAAAAGTTTATAGGCAGATTAGCAAATTAACAAAAAGCTTTGGGAAACCACCTATTGTATTTTGCAAATGATGTCCAAAGTCTTTTGTTATTCTGCTAATTTGTCTATAACTCTATGTTATCTAGCTAACTATCCCAAATCAAAATAGGTTAATGAAGATGGGATACTTACGAAACGTTCGTAGGTATGAATGTGACCAGCAAATATGACGTCAACTTGAGCATGAAAGAGTAAACCCTCAATGGCCTTTCTCATTTTCTCTCCTTCGCCTTCATGCGCTTTGTTTGTGCTGTACCATGGCGTGTGCATCACCACCACCAACCATGGAGTCGTTTTACGATCAACCTCCCTCACACAAAAAAGTTATAGTATTTAACCAATAGAAATAGTTTAAATGTTCATATTTTGATAACATGGAGATCTCTTGTCAAAATCCAGACTAATCTCCAAAATCTATAGCCGCTACGTAAATTTCACAATTAATGTCTAAACTAGAAATGTTACTATCAATACTGTAGCTAGACACACATGGAGCATATATGTATATTCATATAAAGTTGCTTTATATGTTAACTAATTACCTTTCTTAAATCAGCTTCGAGCCACCGATACTGATCAGAATGAGAGTCAAAGTGGGTATAAGAACCAAGCATAATCGTGTGGACGCCAGTAACATCAAAAGAGTAGTAAAGGTTGGATTGAGAGAGGCTTTCGGCGTGAGGCATGAGCCATCGAGCATTATATGACTGGAAGCTTGTGTGCTCAATGTTTGGGAAAGACTCGATCTCGTGGTTTCCCTCAGTGACCATCCACGGGCGGGTGCTAGCTAAGTTCTCCATGAGGCGGCCGAAGGAGTCCCAAAGTGGCTGGTGGGTGTCTGCGTAGGAGAGGTCACCAGGAAGTAGGAAGACATCAAAGTCCCGTTTTTGAATTTGATCTAATGTTCCCACCGTCCATTCGGTTTGCCCTAGGTCCCCTTCAATTTCACATGTAAACAAGTCTTATCGTAAATCCACTAGATAACGAGTTCTTATATGAACTTAGATCCATCATAGAATAAAAGTACCAAAATAGATCAACATCAGTTCAAGCCAACCTAGCTATCATTGATTGTGTGTTTCCGAAGTTGGATTCAACTTAACCAATGTATTATTATCCATGATTTATATGAGATAAATTGTACTAATATCGTCATTGCATCACCACTTACATTCAAACTTCCAAAATTCATGTTGTGGACAAAACAAAGATGAATAAAATGATTTTATTATAATAATTACAAAATAGTTCTTAATATATTTAAATATTTGCAGTTATGAAATTTGAGGATAAATAGATTAAAATGTGTATGCAGAAATAAACAAAACTAATTTAATTAATAGATTGTCACTACATCTAATAGGTTTGAACAATCAAAGTTTTCATGATAAAATTTTATGGAACTAGGTTAATGAGTAATTACGATTATTGTATGAGGCCATTCATAAATCATAACCATTAGGATTTAACTCATAAGCCATTAGATCATTTTTTTTAGGAATCAAATTCATGTACCTCTTTGATTATTCATTTGAAAAAAAAAAAACTCTCAAACGAAACCCCACTACAAAATATTTGAAATAATTAAAGCCAATCCAAGCACGGATAAACCATTTTAAACCCCAACGTACACATAGACTTCAAACTTGAGATTTTGGCGTATACTTCAAAACAATCAAACTCCAACAGGAAAGTTGTGGACATGTATAAAAAGTAGAATACATCTAATTCCCCGCACGGTTTGCATGCTATTAGATAAACCAATTTAAATATATTTTCATAAGCATAAACTTTCAAATATTTGATTATACGTAGATATAGGGTCCGGTCCGTCACTCACAAAATCCTTGGGACTACTTCAAATTTTATTATAACTTTTCAGAAGAAAAAGGAACCAACGCAAGGATATAATAAGTTACACTGGTCAATCAACTCGTTAGTAGTTACTAATTGATTTTGAGTTAGAATTTTAAGATTCATCGCACTTTTTTCCTAACAATTTATTCCTATATCTATAATTTTTTTTTAACTGAAATCACCTTTTTTTAGTTTTTTTTTAAAAACCACCTTTTTGGTCAAAACATGTTTAAGATGTAAAGTTACCCTTCCTCTCTTTTTTATTTTTTTGATCAAAACCAATCTCTCTAAGACTTAAAACTCATACGACAATTCCATTCTAAAGGGATATCCCATTCACAGGTTCTAAAATCACCAATAAATCACAAAAGAAAAAGTGATAAACGAAGAAAAGAGAGTTAATAAAAGGACTATATATATTACCAGCGACCGCGAACTCGATTGGGAAAGTGGATGGAGGAGTTCTAAAAGAAAATTCGTCACCGTGGCCGCCACAACGATAATAGTAAATAGTGTTGGGTTGAAGAGGACCAATCTTGACATGGTGGATCTTGCCGGAGCTATAGAAGAAGAATCTGTAAGAAGTGGATTCTCCGGCAGCTTTTCTGTCGTACCTTTTTCGATGTTTACCGTACTCTACTATGGATGCAACGTTCATGTCGTCCGTTGTGTATGTTACTCTCATGTGGTCCTTACCCGCCAGTGATACGTGCACCTAATATATAATCCACATTAATTAACCAATATAAACGAAATTCATTTTCTTTTGTCAAACACATAAAACTAAATTTAGAGCGAAATTAGTTTTTGTGACAAAAGGTAAAAAGTAAAATGAAATATGAATATATATGCTTGACAAAAAAAGATGTGGTAGAATGTAAAAAGAGAAAGAAAATAATATGGGATACAATTGTAAAGAATGAGAATTTGAAAAGAAAAAGAAGAGAAAATATGTGATAGATTGAAGAACATAAGAAACTTGTTACAACAAAATAAACCATCCCTAACTAAGGAGTATGCATGTCACATTCCATATAGAAAAGTTAGAAGATGAAAAACTATAGGAAGATAAAGAGAGAGAGGCATTGTGAAAGAGGTTTCAACTAATGAACCTGTTGAGGATGGAATTTTGGACGGCCGTGAGAAAGGATGAAGGTTGGACGAGGCGGCGGACGGGTGAAATTCGATTCATGATTAGCTTGAGATGCAAAAGGGAAGATGAAGAAGAGAGTAAAGCTAAGATAGAGACCAAAGATTTTCATCTTCTTTCTAAAAGAGTTACAGGTGAAGGTGAAGAGGAAGAAGATGTGATAGAATTGATTATATATCGAAGAGATAGGTGGATATCTCAGGTTTGTTTATACAACTCGTCAAGTCACTCATTTCGTTTTTTTTCTTAAGTTTTGCTTGCAGTTTTCTTCTAACTTCCTATAGGAAAATTAAATAACTATAAAAAAGTAAAAGCCAATGCTTGAGTTGTTAATATTTTTTTCACCTATATTTCCACCAAGCATATTGGCTAAAAAATAAAAGCCAATGCTTGCAGTTATAAATATGTTTATTTATAGTTTTGAATTTTAACTGGTTGATCCAATACAAAAAAAAACTATAGCTAACGACAATTATGTGAATTCTGCACTGATGAGTAAAATGTGGACCTAATTTGATCGGTTCTAGGGTTTTCGCAAAAACCAATTGGTTAACGAGTAAGAAAAGTCTTATTGATAAAAAGTGTAAGTGTATATCAGACATCGTCAATCCTACAAAGTAACCAATGTATGGTTCCTGAAACAAAAGCACGCAATACTTGAACAAAAACTCCCAAAACATTTTTAATACAAAAGGAAAATGCCTAGTAAGAATGTAATTTGTAACAAAATGAATATTTGTAGTTCTTTGTTTTTTGGAATATTTGCCAAATTGCCATGTTTTGAAAATCATGTTGTCCCAATGCCCATTCTACCATATTTTAAGTCCTATTAACCTCCCTTTTAGTTGAAACTCTAATTTACCCTTTGACTTTAATTAAAAATTATTTTCGAAATTGTTTTTCAAATTCATTAAATAATAGAAAATAACTTATTTACAAACAATAAAAATAGATATGGGTTATATAATATATTGAATATTTTTTTGTAGAATATAGTAAATAAGGAAATATAATATATATTTTTTGTTGAAAAAAATGAAATATAAATATTTTAATTAATATATATATATCTATTTACCCTTTAAAATTAATTAAAAATAAATTTTTAATTTGTTTTCAAAATTCATTAAATAATATAAAATAATTTCTTTACAAAAAATAAAATTAGATATGGGTTATAGAATATATTGAATATTTATTTGTAAAATATAGTAAATAAAGAAATGTAATATATATATTTTTTGGTTGATTAAAAACGTAATAGATATATTTTTAATTAATAATAAAAATTTGTTAAAACATTTTTTTTTAAAATAAAGAAACGTTCTAATTATATTTTGTCTAAATAAGGAAAGAAAATATTAAGATCCTAGATTAAGGAAATTTAATAAAAGTATAATAAGCACTCCAATATGTATTTTATATTTTTTTGGCAGATTATATATAATAATTAGAAACCAAATTAGTCATATAATTCTATAATTAAAAAACGTAACATATATTTTAAAAAATTTATTAGACAATTGTTTTTTAAAAAAATATTAAATAAGGAAATGTAAATTATTGTATTTTTTCTAAATAAGGAAAGAAAATATTTAGATCCTAGATTTAGGGAATTTAATAAGGATTTAATAACTAATCTGTAGAAAATACATTTTACAATCCTCGGTAGATGTTTGATGATGTGGTAGAATTTATATTCTAACGCTGGTAGATTATAATAAAACGGCAGAATGCGTAATCTACCGTCGTAGAAAATAGTACACATCGTGGACCACACATTCTACAAACCGAAGAACATATAACACCTCGCAGAACACAGAATCTACGCTTGGTGGATAACAGTGTAGTTAGCAGAACCAAAAGTCAACAGTGCCGTAGACGTAGAACGTGGATTCTGGAGCCGTAGAAGCAGATTATAACATTACTTTTGAACATAACTTTTAACCTATAAAAATATTTAAAAATATAGAAATGACTATTATTTAGATGTTTATAATTTTAAGATTTTTAAAAAAATTTAAAAAATTTTATTTCTATTTATTTATTTTTGGGTTAAGGGCACTTTAAACCAAAATTGGTCAAAAAGTGAAATGGGCATTGGGACAAACACATTTTCAATGTGGGGCAATTTGCCAAATCCCCCTTGTTTTTTTTACTACCGATGAATGAAAAAAAAACAAGAATAAAAACGTTTTAGTGGTATGGTGATTTAGAGCACATCATTGGAACGACTGGAGGGCCAACATGACGATGATGTGCTAAGACTCTCGAGCCAGAATTCATCCGCAAGAAGGGAGTTCGAGTCATTATTTCTATGCCATGACCAATGTGCCTTTTTCCCATCTATAACCTTCAATCTCCCATGTCCAAAACTTGGTTCACGATATACCGATAAAGGTGAAGGAGGATTCTTGAACCTATAATTCAAGATACGAAAAAAATAACATTGCAATGAGTTTATTAAAATTAACTTGATTGGTCAAATTTTTTAAAACAAATTTGAGTTGGGGAATATATGAAATTAAATTTAGATTAATAATGGGAGGTGACATACGATGTAGCAAGGCCTTCTCGGTTGCCTCCGTCACCTATGGTTATGTAAATTGGTCCACAGGGGTCGGCCTTGTTGTTGTATACCCGTTTCTGCATATCATCAATCACAAATCGCCATCAATAAAGTAAAGTAATTAACTCTTGTTCTAAAATTTAGTTTTCTATAACCGTAAATAATATCTTACCACAATAATTTAATGAAATTTAATTAGGAGAACCTGATTAGTGAATGTGAGGGACTTACGAAACGTTCGTAGGCATGAACATGACCAGCAAAAACGACATCGACTCGAGCACTAAAGAGCAAAGACTCCATAGCTTCTCTCATGCTTTCTCCTTCACCTTCATGTGCCTCGTTCGTGTTGTACCATGGTGCGTGCACCAACACCACCACCCACGGCGTTGTTTTACGGTTAACCTTTCGCCAACACAAAACATTACTCAATTTTCAACAATTTATAGAGCTTTTTTGAAATTAAGTTGCATTATTATCTACAAACTAACTAACCTTTGCTAAATCGGCTTGGAGCCATTGATACTGATCAGAATCAGAGTCAAAGTCGGTATATGAACCAAGCATAATAGTGTGGACACCGGCTACATCAAAAGAGTAGTAGAGGTTGGAGTTAGAGAGGCTCTCGGTGTAAGGCATGAGCCACCGTGCATTGTATGACTTGAAGGTTGTGTGTTCAAGAATTGGGAAGAATTCGACTTCGTGGTTTCCTTGAGTTACCATCCAAGGTCGCTGGCTCGCGAGTGGCTCGACAAGGCGGCCAAAGGAGTCCCAAAGTGGCTGGCTAGTGTCCGCGTAGGAGAGGTCACCGGGAAGTAGAAAGACATCGTAGTCTTGGCTCTTTATCTGAGATAATGTTGCTGCTGTCCATTCGGTTTGGCCTAGGTCACCTTCAATTGCACATCAAAAACCGGTCTTTCGTTCAGCCGACATGAGATTTATTTATGAATGATTTTTTTTGTTTGGTTTTGTGTATGATCTATATGTAAGAAAGGTTACATACTTCAAATATGAAAATATCTATATTAATTTTTTGGCAACCAAATCACTAGCTATCTTAATTAAAGTGTGTTAGTAACAGATTACAAAAGTTATGTATTCAATAGTAAATTGAAGTAATTTAGTGAATTGACTGTTTTTTTAATTAATTAAAAGCGAAAATTACAACTAATCTCCGCAGGATTACAGCACTACTAAATTATCTTGAACTAAGCCAATTTATGCACGAATAAACCTGTTTTTACACCCTACAAATGTGAATAGCCGATAAATTACTTTTTACGTGTGACTTTTTAAAAAATCAAACTCGAACCGAAAAATTGTCGGCATGCTTAAAATGTTGTAGACGTGTACCCTTCGTGCAAGGTGTGTGTGTTATTGCGTATATTAAAGCTATTAAGTTCGTATTTTCCAATGTAATCCAAAAGCTCTTATGCTTTTTTAGTAGGCATAGATTTTCATATTTTTGGTATACATACTATTTACTGTTGAATTATCATTAAGTTCGTATTTTCCAATGTAATCCAAAAGCTCTTATGCTTTTTTAGTAGGCATAGATTTTCATATTTTTGGTATACATACTATTTACTGTTGAATTATCATTTTTCAATACTAGGACTTAAACCCCCCACTTCCGACTACATTTTAAACAAATTGTCAACACAATTAAATTAAAGGTTAATTAGTGGAATAATAGGTTTGAGCATATTAATTAATAAAGTAGCATGTGTAATATGAAAATTTAGTAAGTAACAAAGAGAAATAAAATTAAATGATTATATCCTTCTATACATTCAATCAAAATTATCACATTTAATGCAAATTTAATTTAAATTTGCCTTGTAGTAATTATCACATTTAACTTTTTATAAATAAATTTGAAGTTGTCATATATAAAAATAAATTATATTTTTACATTTAAAATTGACATAAAAAAAACATTTCTTTTTTCTTTTTTCTATATTATACGTTTACTCAATGAATGAATTATATAGTGAACTATATCACAAATTAGAAACTATGAATATATTATGTATATAGTTAATTTTTTCACAAACTATATTTACGCATAAGATAATTCACTATTATATACTGTAGATATATAACTATATCCATTCGTACTAGTTAGCTACAAATAAATATTAATCATTTATATAGTTAACTTTATTCACAAACAATCAACTATGCTTGTTATATTCAACAATAGTTCATTATTATATATAGTTAAATATAGTCATAAATAGCTCACTATTACACAATTTTGGTATGAAATTCATTATATCAAGCAAGTAGTTAGTTCACTATTTATGTCAATAGTTTTCAATTTTTGATATAGTTCACTATATAATTTATTTATACAAACAATAATTAATTATTTTGAAAGGTAAAAAAATTATTGTCATTTTAAGTAAACGTATAATGTAGAAAAAAGAAGAAGAAATGTTATTTCAATGAAATATTTTTTATATATGTTAATTTTAAAATTTATTTATAGATGAAATTATTATTATTTTTATTTATTACAAATAAATTAACATTAAATGTGATGAAATTTGACAACATTATCATTAAATGTGGTGAAAATTGACAACATTAATTAAATCTATTTTTGGTAAATTAGTCAAATTTAATTTTTCTCTTTGTTAGTTACCCAATTTTCTAATTGCACATGTTACTTTATTAATTTATATGTCAAAACATATTATTCCACCTAATTCCCCTTAAATTAAAGGTACAATTTATTTTCGACACATGCAAACACAAACCCATAATCATCCTTAATATATTTTAAATTATAGTTATTATCGATTGTTAAATCGAAGTAACCCAAATCGAATTTATCATGACTCTATAATAATTATTTTCAGAGTTATACTAAGAATTTGGAATTTTTTACCATTTGATTAAGAATTCGAATCAAGTCTACCTATTACAAATTTGGAATTGTTTACCCAAATCTGCCTTGTTTAAAGGATTCCAAATTTCTATTCACACAAATTAATTTTTTTTTGGAACTTCTATGATAATAAAAAGATCAATAATTTATGGTAAAATTATGACAAATTCGGAAAGACACAACCCTCAAAATAATCAAATAGCGGTTGTTTTTAAAAAGAAGTGACTTTACAAAAAAAATTGAAAACATGTAACCCTATAAATTTGAAAAGACACAACTCTTCGAAATAACCATAAAACAGTTATTTTCGAACGTCCCGACTTTACGAAATACTTTTGGAAAGATGCGACTCTAAAAATTCAAAAGACACAACTCTTCAAAATAACCGTAAAGCGGTTATTTTTGAAAAGACACAGCCCTTCAAAATAACCGTAAAGCGGTTATTTTGCACAAAAAACGTGACTCGAAATATATTCGAAAACACGCGATCCTACAAATTCAAAAAGACAAAATCCATCGAAATAACCATGAAGCGATTATTTTTAAAACTACGAGACTATGAAATCTTTTTTAAAAAAAGCGGTCCTACAAATTTGGAAAGTCATAACCCTTCAAAATAACAAAAAAGCGGTTATTTTCGAAAAGACTCGACCCTATAAAAAAGGGAACAATCCTTCAAAATACCCATAAAGCGGTTATTTTTTAAAATACGCGATTTTACAAAATAGTTTTGAAAAGGCGCGATCCTACAAATTTGAATAGACACAACCTTTCAAAATAACCATAAAGTGGTTATTTTCGAAAAGACTCAACTTTATAAAATATTTTTGAAAATACAAGATCCTAAAATACATAAAAACTATGATAATAATAATAATAATAAACTTCTTTTTTCAAAAGAGGCAACTCTACAAAATAACCATAAAGCAGTTATTTTTTAAAAAACACGATCCTACGAATTCGAAAAGACATAATCCTTCAAAATAATTATAAAGTGGTTATTTTCAAAAGGACGCGAACCTATGAAATATTTTCGAAAAGCACGAAGGTTCAATGTTAAAAATTCTTTATTTTTGAAAAGATGCAACCCTTTAGAAAAAATCGCTTATTTTTGAAAAGATGCAACTCTTTAGAAAAACCGCTTTTTACGAAAAGACACGACTCTTCGAATTAAATATTATTTAAGAACTTATTTTCGTATGAAAAGACACAACTCTTTGGAAATAACCGCCAATTTTTTTACGGAAAGACACTACTCTTCGGAAAAACCATAGAGCGGTTATAATTGACGAAAAGAAACAACTCTTCGGAAAAACACTTTCTACGGCAAGACGCAACTCTTCGGAATTTAACCGTTTTTACGAAAGGACACGGATTTTCAAAGACCCTACTCTTCGATAATAATAAATATTTTATCGAAACTGATGTTTTATGAAAAGACACAAATATTCCGAAAAAACCGTCATTATATTTACGAAAAGCCACAACTCTTCAGAGAAAAACCGCTTTATACAAAAGAACACAACTCTTCGATAATAATTATTATTTTTTAAAACTTTTTTTTACGAAAAGACACATCTCTTCTGGAAATAACCATTCAAATAACCATAAAGCGGTTATTTTCGAAAAGACGCGACTTACAAAATACTTTTAAGAAGATGCGACCTTACAAATTTATATAGTTGCAACCCTTCAAAATAACCACAAAGTGATAATTTTCGAAAAGACACAACTTTACAAAATATATTTTAAAAGATTGAACTCTAAAGTTTATAGTAATATACTCAACCGTTATATATATATAAATATATTCAAAAAATACACAACCTTAATATATATATATATATATATATATCATTATCTAATAAAATTATTTTTTACCAAAAGACACAACTTTTCGATATTAATATAGATATATATCGTTATTTAAAAACTGTTTTTACGGAAAAAACTCTTCGATTATTTTTTTCAGAATTTTGCTATTATTAGTAGACTGTATATTTTTTTTAAAGAAATGACCCTAAATTCTATAGTAATAATTAACAATTATTTTTTGAAAAGACACAACTCTTCGATTAAAACCATTTTTTACGAAATGACACAACGTTTAGAAGAGAAAAAACTGCTTTCAGTGATATTTTTCATAGATAGAACGTTACCCATTTGAAATGAAAAATAAAATTAAGAAAAGGTAAATTTTACAATTTTCTTATTTATAAATTCAATTTCTGAAAAGTCACAATTTGAAAAGTCATCATTTGAAAAGTTGTAACTTGTAAATTAATTAATATAAACATAGATAGTTTACTTATCCTAACCTGAATTAAATTAAACTAGTTTTATAATTATATACAGGTGAAGTGGTGACGTTGTACTTATATGATTTGTGCTAATTCTGAAAAGTTGTAATATTTTAATATAATTTTATAGCAGTATTATTTTTTGTAATTATATTGTAAATATAGGTAAAAAAAAATATATATAGAATATGCACAAGTAATAACAATTATACATATATATTTTACAAAAAGACACAATTTTTCGGGGAAAAATCTATTTTTGCAAAAAATCACAATTTTTCAGAAAAACTGTTTTTTTACGGAAATACACAACTCTTCGGAAAAACTTTTTTTCACGAAATGACACAACTCTTGGGTGGAAATTCCCAACTTTTACGAAAAATCACAACTTTTTGAAAAAACTGTTTTTTACGAAAAGACACAACTTAATGACATTTCGAAACAACTTTTTACGAACGGACACAACCCTTCGATTATTTTTTTAGAAAAGACACGACTCTACAAATTTGAAAAGACATCTCTTCAAAATAACCATAAAACGGTTATTATTTACGAAAAGATACAACTTTTCGGAAAAATCTTTTTAAACGAAAAGACACAACTCTTCGGAGGAAAACCCAACTTTTACGAAGAATCACAAGTCTTCGGAAAAAACGGTTTTTTACAAAAAGACACAATATTTCGATAATATTATGTATTTTTTAAAATAATTTTTTACGAAAAGACACAACTTTTCGGGATAGAAAACACCTTTTACGAACTTTTACGAAAAACACATCTTCGAAAAAATCATCTTTTACAAAAAAACACGACTTCTATGAAAAGACACAACTTTTACGAAAAGACATATCTTCGGAAAAATCACATTTTACGAAAAGACATGATTTTTATGAAAAGACACAATCCTTTACGAAAAACCACGATTTTAGTGACGTTTCAAAAGCACCATTCAGAATAATATAAATAGACACTAAAGATTTCGAAAGGAAACAACTTCTCGATTGTTTTTTTCAGGATTGCTATTATTAATAGATATTTTTAAATACATTAAGAACAATGTCGAAAGTTATTATGACCAAAACAAAATAAAGTTTGATGAACCTAAAATTTGTAGTTGTACTATTGCGTCGTCGTTGTATTACTCTTCGAATTTAAATATGGTAAAGCATATGTTACGTTCTATAGAATGAAAGTATTTGAGGGAACTTACCGACGATGGCGAACTCCACCGGATAAGTTGATGGAGGAGTCTTGAAAGAAAATTCAGGACCGTTTCCGCCACAACGGTAGTAATAAGTGGTGTTGGGTTGGAGAGGTCCGATCTTGACATGGTGGATCTTACCGGAGCTGTAGAAGATATATCTGTAAGAAGTAGATTCTCCGGTGATTTTTCCGTCGTACTTTCCCGTCTGTTTACCGTATTCAACCACCGACTCTACGTTCTTGTCTTCCGTTATGTATGTTACTCTCATGTGGTCCTTACCCGCCAATGATACGTGCACCTTTGACCAACACAAACCTTTAGAAGCAACATTTTAAAGGGAAATGTTTATGCTAAAGAAAATTTAATTGTTCGCTTTTAGATATATTCACTAATAAGTGATGATCTTGTTTTAAACAAATAATGAACTATATTAACCAATTTTTAAAGAAAAAAAAAAGCTGGAACCATGAAATGAAATACAGGAATACATTTTGTTTTTTACATGGTTATCAAAATATTAGACAAAGTCAACAAAATTATGAGGTTCAGTCCGTAAAATTAGCAAAATCCATGATGAATTTGTGAAATATTGCAAGAAACAGTTTAGCAAAAAAAAAATATTGCCAGAAACAAGGAAATAATATGTGATAAATTAAATAAAGCTGTTGATAGGATTTTTGCTAAATTGACCTGGAAGGTGTTTTGTCCCACTAACCTATCATCTTTTTGTGTTAAAAATTCTCTAAATTACCCTGCAATAAACATTAAAAATTCAAAATAAATAGGTTTTATAATGTTTAAAAATAAGAAAAATACAAAAACGTTATATAGAAGATATATAGATTTATGTTAATTTTTTTGTTTATAAAAGAAAGTGTTAGAAAAATATATTTTTTCCGTCTACCATGGTCAAATCTACTGGTAGATTTCATTTTTTACCATATAATATAAATCTACCACGACTAGAAGGCTATGTTCTGCCAATTACTCTATTTTTACATAATGCACAAAACACATTCCACAATTTGCCTCGTTACAGCCAAATGCAGAAACCATTCGCTTTGTCTTCTACGCCTTGTAGAATATGTATTTTACCGCATTCATCTACCGCTTAGTCTATATTTTACCGTTGGTAGAAGGTAAGTTCTGCCAAAGTTAGTTTAAATTCCCTAAATCTAGGATCTAATATCCCGTAATTATCTACTTTCCTTAAATAAATTATTTAAAAAATATTTTCTAAATCTATTACTTTTTGAATTAGCTACGTGAATTATATGAATATAATATTAAATATTATTTTTAATTATAGCATTAAAATATTATTTTGAATTATTAACGAGTGAATATAGTATTAAAATATTATTTTGAATTATATGAAATCTATTATTTTAATACAATATATGAATATATATTAAAATATTTTCTAAATCTATTCCTTTTTGAATTAGCTACAAATACGAATTTTTCTGAGTTTTGTTAAATCAGAAAATATTTTAATTATTAATTTCCAATGGCTAAATTGAATTTCAAAATTTCATATAGTTAAGGGGACAAAAACACCTTCACTAAAGGTTAGTGGGACAAAGCACCTTCTAATTTAGGTCAATTTAGCAAAAATCCCTATTATATAAGCGATGACAAAATCATCAAAACGATGGTGTTTATATCATAATAAGTAGCACAATGTATAAGATCGATATATGATAGATAAGAACATAGCTTACGAGAGAAAAGGAATCAATCATTTAATCTACATGAATGCAAATACATGGTCCTTAATTAATTATATATGGAATATACATCATTCTCACATTCTATAAGAAACCGAAGATGAAAATCTTACTTATGGGATCCGATAGTCTTCAGTCGACTCGGTTAAACATCAGCTATTTTATGTTCTTTTAATTTCAAAACAAAGATGCATTTTATGTAAACAATGTTTTTTTTTCTTTTGAATAAAATTTAACATTCGTTCCGAAAAAAAGAAAATGTTAGAGATTAAAAAACACAAGGAGTGATTTTGAATTAAGAACTATATGAAGATTTTAAGAAATATATAGAGTTCAATTAAAGAACCTGTTGTGGATCGCATTTGGACCGGTCATGAGGAACAAAGACGATGGGACGAGGCGGCTCACGGCTGATTAGTTGATCGGGAACATCAGCTTGAGATAGGAATGGAGAAGCGAAGAAAATAATAAAACCAAGAAAGAGACCAAAAAGTTTCATCTTATTGCTTAAAGAGTCAAAGTTGGTGAAGAAGAATGGATTAATGTTGAAGAGATCGGTGGATGTTTCAGGCTTGTTTATATACTTTATAGTTTATACATCTCGTTAGCCATCGCGTCAAGTTACTCCATTTCCTTTTTTATTGGTAATTAACAAAATCATATTATACTTTTTATGAGTTTTGCTTGCAGCTTTCTTTATCTTTTTATTACTTAAAAGGAAAATTATTAGAAAGTCAATGCTTGACTTGTTTAAATAACAATGTTTTCGTAACCTTAAAGAACTTGAGCCAGAAAATAAATGAGATATGGTGTACATTAAGATTTAAACATAGTCTTGTCCGTATGTTGGTATGAAAATTGTATCAATATACAGTGGCAAATTATTTTGTAACAATACCGTTAAGAATGTAATTAACAAATGTTTTTTTTACCAATTTGGAGAAAACGGATTCTTCATATCTGGGATTAGCAGAATTATTAATTAACATACATGCATGGATCGAACTTAAATTGATTAATTTACCATTAAGATCAATATATAAAATGAAACAAATATATATCTAGTAACATCGTCCAAGGATTTTTAGATATTTTGGGAATTTTAACAAAACATTGAATGATACAAAAGATAAAAAGGAAGACAGTGGTCCTTTTTAAGTTTATACGTCGTCGATTGGTGAGTCATAGAGCAAGAAGCCTCAAGACCACATATATACGTGTGATATGGTACAATCAAACATAAATCGTTGTCCTATTAGACTTTACTATAATGTTTGTTTATTTGGTCGACTTTAAATCTTAATGTGATGGAAATCGTGTCTGAACACGGCATAATAAATTTTCATATTGTTTATTTGTTCGACTTTAAATCTTAATGTGATGGAAATCGTGTCTGAACACGGCATAATAAATTTTCATACAATATCTAAATTTATATAGCTTTATATTCTACGGATCATAGAAATTGTCTGAATATATATCTTAGAAAAATAGGTGACCATGTGAGTAAACTACTTGGAATAAATTAAGTATATATATGCTGGCAAACGTTAATTATTTGAAGAATTTAACGCTCATATGTAGTATATACAAGAAAATTTCAACATTTTTGCCAATATTAAAAAGTCTTACTTATACTTATTTTTAGATTAATTTATTTGGTTTGCTATTTTTAAGAGCATCTTAGTGACCGAGAAAAACGTTAATATTTTTCTTATATATTCTCTTTGTATTAGTCCTGATAGAATATTTCCAAAAAATTAGTACCATTTTTATTTGAAGTTCGAGTATCATTAGTTCATGTTTCTATGGTGGATTATTATGTCGTTATGTAGGACTTGTCAGCATCATATTGATGATAGTAAACAATGATCAACAAACAATATAAACGGATCCATTGTTCATTATTTTCATGAAATTACTCTAGTTATGCCTTGCAAAGTACATTATCTTATATATTTCCTTGTGTTTAGTTTCGTAATTAACGGCGATAATCTTTATCCATAAAATGACGAGCACGTGTCAAACAATCAACAAGTGAAGAAGAGGAGAAAGAGTAAAACAAGTAATCCAATGGAACGTGAGAGAAGATGTAGAACATGAGTCATGTCATGTGACCAGGTTGCTAAGATAATATGGTACAAACGAATATGCTTTTTGGATATTTCGCAAATCCAGATTAAAAATATGAATAAATGATCCATGTGTTACGTATTTTAGATAGGGATATTGGAGTAGATAACACAATTTTTTTTTATAATTCACCTAATAACACATTTTACTGTGTTCGAGAATTCGTGTATATTCTGTATCTTGGACATTTTTGTCCTTTATCAGAAGTCAGCTTTTTGCTTTTGGGTTAACTATTCCAAAATTAAGGTATAGTTTTAGGGGGTAGGGTTTGGGTTTAGTTTTGAATGTTAAATTTTTGGATTTGGGTTAACTATTCCAAAATTAGGGTATAGTTTTAGGGGGTAGGGTTTGGGTTTGGGGTTTAGGGTTTAGTTTTGAATGTTAAATTTTTGGGTTTGGGTTAACTATTCCAAAATTAGGGTATATTTTTAGGGGGTAGGGTTTGGGTTTGGGGTTTAGGGTTTACTTTTGAATGTTAAATTTTTGGGTTTAGGTTAACTATTCCAAAATTATGATATAGTTTTAGGGGGTAGGGTTTGGGTTTGGGGTTTAGGGTTTAGTTTTGAATGTAAGTTTTTTAACATCACTTACAAATTCATCTATGTAAAATTATTACATAGAAATAATTTTGTTTATGTAGTATAGAACACAAATATATAGAGGATAAAAGAGACAAAACACCTAAAACCACATCACTTATTTGCTATATTTTTATTTTTTTTATTACATAGTTATTATCCTAATAAATTTATTAAAATTTGTTAGTTTCCTAAAAGTAGCTAGATAAGCCGTGTACGGACGAACCCGTAGACTTTTTATTTTCTTTTTGGATACTGATATTGAACTAGCATATACCATAATTTCACTCCACATCCACTGCAGCACTACTACAACGTTTGACAAAACAAATTTGAATTTGATCAATATATAAATTCATAAATGTAGATTGGGGATCACATTACTTATCCTATATATAATAATTGAGGAGACACTCAAATAAAAAATCACACATGTCATTCAGAAAAAGTTTTAAGGAAAAATTAACCAATCAAAAGATTCAAAACATTTTAATTAATACTATATATCATTATGAAAATCTCTATATACTGTCATTAATTTATAACATAGGCTCATTACTATATGTTTTCTTAATTTAAATCTAATTAAATGTAATGATTTAAACGGGTAACTCTAAAAACGTCATTTTAAACTTACCATATCATTTATTTAATTTTTATTAACAAGTTTTTTTATTATTATTCATAACGAAATTATCTATTGTGTATATATGTATTTAAATTAGTAAAAGATAAAATATTTTATTGTGATATAATTTATGATACATACCAATCATAAATACAAATATTTATAAATTTTATCATTGAAAAATATATATTGGTTTTGTTTATTATATCTGATAAATTTATATGATTTATCGTATGGTCTGTAATTTATATATATAATGAAGATTAATTTTACAATGAAAACATATTGAAGTAAATAACATTGCATATGTTTTGATCAATTTTACACAACAAAAATATCAAAACTAATGGCATCAACACATGCTTAACCAAAGGTATTCATTTTTATTACTTTTATGCACAAGATATATATTTTTAATATATTTGTAGATATTAAAAATATTATGGTTTGTCATACATATTTAAATATTAAAAATTTATATATGTTAAAATCGATTTGTTAACCTATTTATGTTAAAATCAAAATCTAGTTTGCTTAATTGGCCTAGACCTCCGTTATCTTATTAATTTGGTAATTTGGCTCAAGATAAACTTCAAAACAACCATCTTAGTGATATTGTATCGTCGCACTCGCAATACAAACTATACCATTTGTTGTCATTTGAGCATGCTCCAAAACAATAAAGGGATCGTAATTCTTTCCTAAATGTATATCAACAATGCTATAAGCTTTCGAAGAAATTCACCCGCTGCCTTGGCCAAAAAAATTCCAATATAAATCTACCCATTAAAAATGGATTTTTGTTTGATCATGAAATTTAAAATGGCTCATAAATTTTTTGAAATAACTAAAAATAGTTGTCTTTTTTCTTGGGAAAACATAACTTCATTAATCTTAAACTTTTATGATGCATAGAGAGAGAAACACATCTTCATTCATTACTAATTTACTACAATACAACATAAAGCAAGAGAAACTAAAATTGATAAACTTCAAGATTATTTGACAGTGGATTGGAGACGAGCCTCAAATGCGTCGATAGATAGTTTGACATCGAATTGGAGAAAAGGCTCAAATGCGTCGATATATAGTTTGACATCGAATTGGAGATGAGGCTCAAATGCATCGATGGCTAGTTTGATCGCAAACTGGTGACAAGTCTCGAATGCGCCAATAGATCATTCACGGCATAACCCGAATGTTGAGAATTAGTCACCTTATGTTGTGACGTTGAAAATCAACACACACCTCCACATTTCGATAAGCCGAGTTCGGTTGCATCTTCTAGCTCTGTAAAACCGTTATACAAGATGAGTAAATCAACGAGAATTCCCGGCATTGAGACCGAGATAAGCTCACCTTTCACAGAAATCGTTGTCATTGCCATTTATTTGGTTGGGGATCACGAATTGGCAAATTAGAACTCAACTAACTTAGTCACAGATTTGTCATCAAAATGACTAATTATTTGGTGGTCAATATATGGCTTATCAATGGCCTCATTACAAGAATTTAATTATATAGCTACAATTTTTTTGTGGCAATGTCTCAGATTTGTAGCAAAAAAGAAGGTTGCCACAAATTTGCTACAATTTTTTTCGAAACTATGAGCGCGTCGCTATGTTGAATCTGTAACTAATTGTAGGAAATTAGCTACAAAATGTTACAGAAAATGGTGTAGTAAAGTGAATCAAATAGCCACTATTTAAAGAATGTTACAATTTGTCAAAAAAAAACAAATCTAATTAATAAAAAAAACTACAAATTATATTATTAATATGTATATTATGTAATATATAATAAAATTAATACAATTATATTTAAAAAGCTATGAAAGATTATATGGAAAATGAAATAAAGAATATGAAAAATATATACATATCACCTAATTTCTAAACTCTCTTCACCTAAATTCTAAAATTGTTATAGCATAAGTTCTATTCTAAGAGCTAGCTTATCTGGTGCATGATCGACAACTTCAGCAGGTTGGTCAGCCCCAACACTTGCTAAGCACGAACCTTTGCAGGAGATGTATCTCTGCATACTGAGCAAACAAAGAAGAAGAAACCATGTGAAAACCAAATTGCAAGTTTTAAATATATATAAATCTCTGAAACAATGAGTCAGTCGTTGGCTTAAAAGATAACTATGGTGAGAATAGTTGCTTAAGAGCTGCTCTAAAAAGACAATTTACCTGCTGTAGAAGGCTTTGCATTTCTTATCTTAACCACTTGCTCAAGAAGCTTTTTGCACATTTCAGATGCAAAGTGAATACCATAGGCTTTAACAGCTTTATCATTATCCTTAATAGGCTCTAAGGCAGCCATGAGCTTAGCAGGTGAGCAATAACAACATGAGTGGAATATTAATCG